>JAWWTY010000001.1:32127531-32246089 GCA_035222235.1 Margarornis squamiger
GGAAATAGTGTGGCCAGCAGGACCAGGGCAGTGATCGTCGCCTGTATGTGGCACTGGTGAGGCTGCACCTTGAATCCTGTTTATTTTTGTGCCCCTCACTACAAGAAAGACTTTGAGGTGCTGGACTGAGTCTGGAGAAGGGTAATGGAGAAGGGTGTGGAGCAAAAGTGTGATGGGGAGCAGCTGAGGGAGCTGGGGGTGCAGAAAAGGAGCCTCGTGGGGGACCTTATTGCTCTCTACAATTACCAGAAAGGATGTTGTAATGATGTGGGTTTCAGTGTTTCTCCTCCCAGGTAAAAAGGGACAGGATGAGAGGAAATGGCCTCAAGTTGTGTCAGGGCAAACCTAATTAGAGGTTCGTAAAAATTTCTTCAAGGAAACACTTGTAAAACATTGGAACAGGCTGCCCATGGAAGTGGCAGAGTCAACCTCTGTGGAAGTAGTCAAAAAACATGTGGATATGACACTTGAGGACATAGTTTGATGGTGAACATAGTGGTGGTGCTAGGTTGAGGGTTGGACATGATGTTCTAAAGGTCTTTTTCAACCTTAACAATTCTCTGATCTTCCAATGTGCTTATTTATATTTTCTTGCAGCCAGGTCCATAGCTGACTTCAGAAATTACTCCTGTATTATACAGAGACTTGGCTTTGGCGTGGAGGTGTCTGGTAGGACTCAGAAAGACTGTTTTTATGGGTAGGGTTTTTAACTGTGGGGGTGCTGTTCTATGTGATGCACTGGAAAGAGCTGGTACATTTATCACCTTGTTTTTCCATGTAATTATGGGATCTATATGGATGTAAAATTCCTGAATAAATCAGAAACTTCACAAGCATGGATGGAAAGGAGATTTACAATGGAGTTCCTGCCCGCATATTTCACTGAAAGTAATGGGCAAGTGAAGGGAGAATTTGCCCATCTGAAAGAAAAAAAACCAAGAGAAGAGACAACAAGATGGAAAGCAGTTCCTTTTCTCCCCTTGCATCAGGAGGATGACTGTGAGAGAAGAAATAAGAAAGATACTTTTTCTTCTTTTTTTTAATTCTCCCTCCCTCTTTTATTTTAATTGTCTTGTTCATGTGGGCCAGATAATATATAATGTGGCAGAGGCAGCACCTCTGCACTGAATCCCAGTAATGCAGGGGAAGGCAATTCTGGGATGCAGTTTGCCACGTTTCAAAGGTGATGAATGAGGGAGGATTTATTAAGTCACCTGTGCTGTTCCTTTTTACCTCAGAGTTAGTTCCAACAATGTTTCTGTGTGTTTAATGGATTAATGCAATTCAATGAAGTTTATTCATGAAAGAGAATGTAGGCTCAGCATTTTTTTTTCCAAGTAAAGTATGTGAAAAACACTGCATAACAGAATTCAGATTTTATTTGCCAGGAACGGGACCCAAGAGGACAAATTCACTAATCTTCACAGCACACCTTTTCTTTAGCACAAGTGGCAGAAATGAGATACTTATTAAAACTCTTGCTTTGTATTGGAAAATGGCAAAATTCTCAACAATGTAAAAAGGGCCAATTTTAATTACAACCGCATGTCCCAGACCAGCACATGTAAGACATAAATAACACATATACAATATTGATTTTAAAAGTTTTAGAAAGGTACGCTTTCATTTTGGGATTGGGAAAGCTGGAAAAAACAAACAAAATCTGAAACTGAAATATACTTTCTGTGCTGGCATAACAGGTTTTTCAATAAAAAGTTTATACTTTGCTGTGTTTTGCTTTCTCCAGTGTGAAAGGTGTCAAACAAAAAGCAAAAATCATAGCCCTGAATGTTTATCCTGAAAATGAAGGATCTAAATGGAATAGTACTGATGATTGAAAAGATCTTTTCAAACTGTTTAAATTTAAAGGGGGTTTCTAAGAGCAAAGAAATTGAATAACTAAAATGAAATTAAAAATCTGTCTTAGTTTGTACAATTATTTATAAAACATATAAACATTTCAGGGGCCACTACATTGAAAAGAAAACTGTTGGAGGAGAAATGCTAGATTATTAGATATAACAATCTGGTGAGAAACATCAGGTAAAAACAAGGTGGAAAAAATTTGAAAGCCTAAAAAAAAAACCTCCCCCTTTAATCTCATGTCTTTGCCTTGAATAGTTAATGAAAGAAAGAATCTTTCCTTCAGATTTGAAAGCCAAAGACAATAAATCTAGATCAGTACTGTTTTAGGTGTGTGGTGTGGATAAATACGAAGTTTAGGTTTACCTTATCTGTAAGTACCAGGTTGTATTTCTAACTCTGGCTTTCATTGATTGATAATTATAAAACAATCAAAATGATGATAAGATTTTATTCCACAGCTAATAATTTCTGGAGTGTTATATTACATTGCAAAGTATTTTGAGGTCATAAAGGGATGGAGAAAATAATGAAACTTGAGACTCTTCTTTTCTAACCCTCCTGATCTCTCAAATTTTAACCTTATGATTGTGACATCTGATTGTCAGCCCTCTTTGTTCATCAAGTGGAAGTACCATTTTTTTATGTGTCCAGAGCCTTCCTCATCATACAGTGAAAATACTGGGGTTTTTTTTGGGTTTTTTGGGGTTTCTTTTGTTTCTATGTCATGTAATACTCTTATACAACAACCATGTCGTCCAACTTTGGTGTTCAGAGAACAGTATAACTTAATCACAGGATAGAGTATGTCTTCAGCAAGCACACTTCAAATTTATCTCGAGAAAAAAGGCACCTGACAACAAAGTAAGGTCATTCATTGCAGAAAACAAGAATTTTCTACATGTTAGCTGCATTATTTTTTCCCAAATACTATTTTGCTTATAACCTTACTCTCATTTATTATAATATAGTTAAAATCAGAGTACTTGTTCTGCATTGCTGTTAGACGTCAATCAAGAGTACTTAACACAACACATAGCTTAAGTCAGACAGACACCAAGTAGCGAATTCTTCAAAAGGATGCAATTACAAAACAGTTCTGGTAATCCAGAGATGGAAACCACCCACTGACATCACCGCTACTGAGTTGAATCCAGTTCAGGTTTTTTTCATTCTTGACACTAAGAATGACACCCATTTATCCCCCAAAGAACAGAAAAGCTAATGAAGAAGTTAGAAGTGAGTTTTGTTCCTTTTACCAAGTAAAAGTGAATGAACATGGGAGATGATGAGTATGGAAATTTCATGGAGTTGCCTCATTTTTAAGAGGTTTAAAAACATTCCTTCATCATCTTGCATGGCATAGACCTTAGTTCAGTACACAGGCAAAAAACTATGATGAGAAATGTTCTGGAACACCTGAGTTAGCACAAGAGAGATTCCCTGACCACTTTAACTTATTTTGTCGCATTTCATTTTATTCTATTTTTATTATTCTGCCCTCCACCTCCAATAGGTTGGTAAGGATTCTAAGCAAGTAAAGGGATCACCAAGAAGACAGAGAGATGTCTTGGTGTTCTGAGGACTACATATAGAAAACTAAACTCCAGGAGAAGTACTGCATCCACTGTTCAGGCCAGGTTTTATGACAATCACATGGATTATCAAACGCATAGTCAGCAACAATCGTTAGTGACTTTTACTGCTATGTGACAATTACCTCAGTGCTGGACAAAAAGTTTAGAAATCTTTAGGAAGACTCTAAAAATAGAAAGGTATTTAGAAAAAAAAAAAAAGTCTTTTTAAACAGGGCTTTGTTTCTGAGCATGCAGTGGTACTAGCAATCATCAAAATGTATGGCTTTCTTGTTTTACAAGGCAGTTTTCTGGACCATCTCAGTCAATTCAAAGGATGTTGTCTTCAGTTTGGCTTTTTAAATAAGAGGAAAACTAAATAACATACTCAGTTTCAGATATCCATTTACAGTGTAGCATGGAATAATATTTCTGTTCCATGTGTTGTCATCTCTTTGACATATGGAAATTTGTTATGCATATATACATTTGTTATTCATCACTGCAAGAGATAGTTGAATAAATATGAATAGTAGAAATATACAAATCAATTTCTTCTTAAAATAGTTCTGTCTAGATGGAATTTTGCATCTTCAATGCATCTTTTTGATATATTTTGGATTAATAACCCAGTGGTAGGACTACAAAATCTACAGCTTTAAACAATAGAGTTGGATTTTTTTTGTTTGTTCTTTTCCTTACTGAAAGGAACACAATGGACTAAATAATGTAGGAAACAATTTTTGTTTCACTTATGGAATTACACTGAGAAAATACAAAAAGTTTGATGGTTCTGAGTATTAGCTTTTCTTGTTTGGGCATTAAGTATTCTTATCCTGTCAATCTTATGGAAATGAAAGTGGTATGGAATAGGTGTTAGAAATTAAAGCCATTTCATATAATTATTAAATGTGCCACTCCATTCTGAAAAGGGTGCAGCATTAAATGGGCTTTGTTTGATATTAATCAAACTTTCTTACCTGAATTGCCTTCTAAATTTAATGACTCTGTTCTACAGTCAAGAGCAGCTGTCATTCAAATTTAGCCTATGGGTGGATATACCTTTTTCTTTCTTCTTTTTACTATATGATTACTGTACACAAAGCCAGAGAAAGCCTCACAGGAAAAAAAAAAAAAAAGAAGAAAAGAAAAGAAGTAATTATATGAGATGAAAGATAGAATAAAACTATTGGAGAGAATAAAGGCATATCATTCAATATCAAGCATGTTCTTTTTCATGGAAGCATTTTGTAAGAAGAATGATGATTTACTAGGTGTTAGATTCTTCATGTGCTAATGCAGTGGTGTACTCTTACTGTGCATGTCATGTAGCTAAAGCTCAGCAAAAAGAGAAAACAAAAAGAAACATGTCTCAGTAGCAGAATCTCTTCTATGTTGCTTTCATAGGATGTTGCATAAAAGTCTGCATTTCAAAAGATCAGTGTTCTTCACAAAAATCAAGCATTTAAAAATGTGAAGTTGTTATATACCATCAGATTTTCACTGAAGTTAAGTTTTCACAGGAAGGGAAGCGCTAGATAATGCCAATTAAATGAATTTTGCTGATTTACATCCTCTGAGAATCACAGAGAAAAAAAATATGGCAATTATTAAATAAATATGGCAATAATTAAAAAAATTATCTATACATGCCACGGGGAAATTTTTTATTTCCTTTCCTTTTTTTTTGTTTGTTTTTCCAGTAGAAGGAGAGAGAAACTCTTTTTCTACCTACTGATCAAACATCAGTCTTACACTCCTGGGGCGCGGTGTGTGGATGGGCCACCTCATCCCCATAGAATTGAAGCAAATTTTCAGTTAAAAGACCAACTATGGGCTTCATCCTTAAATTGCAGAGGTAAAGCAGATGGATCAGATTCTACTTCTTTGTGGCTCTTCTCCATTTCAGAATTCATACTCTTTTACTCAGCTCTGTGCTCTCTAAAATTGTTTTCATGTATCAAATCGTTGTCCTTTGTCAGTGAGATGCTCAGGGACGACCGGGACTGTAGCCCCGACATGAGTGCCTCTCCCTACAGTGTGCAAGCTCCAGAAGTGACCAGTCCCCATCTTGCCATGTTCACAGCATGGCTTCAATTTTAATATAAAAGTTCCATTTATAAAATTAATTAAAGTTATAACTCCAGCACATGAAATTAAGCATGATACAAAAAGAGCTGGCTGGAAAAAATTCCACCCAAATGGTTATCTCTTATTCAGTGCTCTTCAGAGAAAATCAGTTCAATTTTTTTTTAATATTTTTTTTTAATGTGAAATGAGATCAGATTGGACAAAATACCATACTGTATGGTATTGTACACAAAACACTTTGAAAATGTTCAATAATTTTGAAATATTTCTATTTCAAGGTGAACAATACATAAATGAAGAAATATTAAAACAATAAAATATCTTAATAACATTATTAAACCAATCTAATAAAGCTATAGAAGGAATTTTACTCTAATTTCAGCTGTATTTGACACCCTAATATATTTTTAATAAACAGAATTCAGTTCTTTGGCCACGTTGAGTTGTCTTTCACCAACCTATGAAAATTAAACTCTCCATTTTACTTTGACCTTATGAGTATATAACAACTGTAGTATACACTGATTGTATTAGAGAATTAATAGATTGGATAATAAAACACAAAATGTTTAATTGGATCTGTCCATTGCAAGATCCATACATTTTTCAAAAAGGAAAATGCAATAGATTTCTTTGAGGTTTCACTGACATCCCTCATAAAATCTCATATGGGTGATTAATGTAGAAATTGGGAAAAAAAAAAAAAAAGGATCAGTAAAAAAAACATAAACAAAGGACTTGATAAACAGAATAGTGGACAGAAAACAGAAAGGAGTCTCAAGAACTGATCTGTATAAGAGCCTTATGAAAGCTTTCTTCATGATTTGACTACAGAGGTTAAAGGTGAATTCACAGAATTTGCTTATGATTCAAAGAAGGACAACACTGTAGGAACAAAATCTAAGTATCATGGAAGAATTATTAGATCAAATGAGGAAAAGAATAGAAATGCAAAGACATTTAGGAGCTCAAATAGTAAGTAAGGACACTATTAACTGCAAATTTTAAGACTAACACTGCAGCAGATATAAATTCTGGTATTATTTCTTTCTCTGAACTGCATATTCATCATGTTTTAAGACTCTTTATTTCCCACCATCTAGATGCCACTTAATTAAAACACCTAATTTAAAGAATCATCTAGTTTACTAATATTTTATGCATACTAACAGTGAATCCTAAATATGCAAAAAAGAAAAAAAGCTCAGGAAAAATTGGGATGCCATGAATTCACAAGGTGAAAACCACTTAAAAGGATCCTATTTTCAGCTGCAAAGTGTTGAACATACTAAAAATTTTACATGTAGGAAACACTGAGCATGCTGTCCTATGATTTGGTCTTTTCAGAGGTTTAATATTAAAATTATGCTATTTTTTTTTTTCAAAATCTCTTCAAATATTATTCTTGTGTGGTTGTTATAATTTCTATATTTTATAAAGGAGTTCAGGTATAGATATTTCCTTGCAAATTAATTAATTCCTTCCAAAACCCAGGGGAGTACATTGCTATATTTTTTTTTTTAATGAAACATTAGGAGTAGTTCCTAAAATAATCAACCAGTACATTTTTTTCTGTTTTAATGAATCCTCAGACCTATTTATGTGTATAAAACAGACATGGAAAATATAACTGCACATGCTGCTTTCCAAATGGTTCAATTACAGGTAGAACTCTCATGGGAGACAACATTTACATTCAGTGATAACTCTGATAAATATTTTCTCATTTTGGTTGAACAGGATAATAATTTCTGTATTTCATAGGGACACCTGAAAGAAGAAAATAATTGGTATAGCATTATTGCCTTGCCCTTTATATCCTCGATCTTAAAGAATAAATGTCCCTTAAAATGTGATTGAATGAAGAATCATTAATTGAAGTTATGAGAGCTAATCAGACTGTCAGTCTGCATTTTTTGGTGTCCAGAAAATGAAAAGCAAGCAAGACACTTACTAGAACAAGTGAGACATGCTTTTTACTGTGATAAAGATGCAATCCAATACAAATCTACTGAATGTCATCTTCTCTTGGAGTCAGAATGACATCTCTATTCTCCACACTTTTAATCCTGAGGCACCTCACAGCAGCAACTGTCAAACTAGTGCTAATTCAAAAAAAGCCCCAGAGGTGAAAACATTTGACAGCCTCTCTCAGTTATCCAAATGAAAAATCAGGTTATTTTCCATCACCATCCTTTTTGTCCACTTCTGTACACACTTCCTTCAATTTGTCTTTCAATTTCTTTGTCATTGTCACCTTCCCCAATTATTCAATCTTAAGATTCCCTTTCCTCTGCTGTTAATGATTCAGATAAAATTGTCTGCATTGTAGCATCAAAAAAAAAAAAAATGGTATGAATTCCCTGGTACAAATGGTGAATGTACCTTGTTTTTAAGCAGTAGACCTCATCTGAAAAGAAGAAAACAGACTCAATCTTATCTTTATTTTGCAGGAGGACTCCCTGCTTTCTGAATATATTAATTTACATAATTAACTTTACAGTAAAAGCGAAATGAAGATTAGAGAAAAAAAGTGTTAGTGCCACAGTAACTTGGAAATAATCTTATAGGGCCTTGGCTGGTCTTGCGATCTAATTCATTGTGTATTGACTCTCTAACTGTAATAAAGGCATGAAATCTGGACTATTCTTTTAAATATATTGCATTGATGATAATTTTCCATCTCTGTTGCTATGAACATCATTAATTTTGTAGTATGGAGAATATGCAGAAATTAAATATGCAGAACAATTGCTTAATGATTCGATAGTATTTATGGTGAGTAGGTCACAAGGTCACTCGTTTGGTAAATTGCAAGCCATTGAGTTTCACTCAGAGAGCCAGAGACTCTCATTACAGAGATGTTTGTGAATGTCATGAAATGTGGGATGGCATGGAGAGCTCCAAGCAAGTTTTAACTGAGCAAGCGTGGCTGAGACATGCAGTGCACTGCAACGCGGACATTCGGAGATGGGTCCCAAACCGGTGTATATGTGATGAACTCAAGGGGAACCCAAAGTAAAAAGTCAGCTAACAAAATATTTGGCATATGGCTGCAGTCCTATCTCTGAAAGTGTCTTGGGCATCCCATCAATGTGGCACCTCTGCAGTCTGGAGTTCTTGTTCTCATGGATTAGGTGAGAGTAGACACAGATCAAGAGGGGCCAAAGGGACATCTTAAGGCCCCTGTCACAGTTGGAATATTATTTTAAGTCATATCCCAAGGTTTAACAATCTGAAAATTAAATTATTTTACATCAATGGGAATGAGCTTTTCCATTACAATTTGTGAGCTCTGGACCATATTTCATGTGTACAAGTGATTTCCATGTTATTTTTTAAATTGTGGATGCTTTTTTCTAAGGTTGACATTAAGCTGTGAAGAGCAGGACTAAATTTACCATCTTAGAGCCAGTAGGTTATCTCCAAAAGGATGTCATGGCTCTGATTCATTCATGAAACAAGGTTCACACAATCTGTTATGTATTACAGTTTGCCTGGATGCATTTTCTTCTTTGTATCACGGCCAAGACATTTTAGTGTTCCTGTTCCTTAGAGACCCTCTGTTTAAGATGTGAATGATTTCCAATGCAGAAAATTACTGCTGCAATTAATTAATTGCCAACCAACTCTTTGTTAATAAACCTACCATTGAAATTCTAACTTTTAGTCTGGAGACTTTCACTTTAGTTTCATATTCTAAAGTGGTTTTTAATAGCATCCTAAAAAAATAAAATAAACATCAGGATTAGTTTTGATTCTTGCATATTGGTCCTCTGGACATATCATAGGAAAGAAATAGGGACAAGAAAAGCAAAATAGGGGTTTTCTGTACCCATCTCACTCCAGACAATCTTCAAACCAAGTAAATTACATATTTTATTGATCAGCAGGGAAATTCTTAGTGCACAAGAGAATGTCCCCATTGGGCAGACTGGTTCTCCTTCAGTGACACAGTTATTACCTTCCATTTGTTGTTTTCAAGAGAAAGAGAAATTAATCTTCCCATCCTTTAAAACAGGCTGCTGGGAAGATGCATCATTGTGCATGGAGGTTCCCTGACTTTGCAAATAAAACTGGTTTTTAAGAAGGAATGCTGAAAAAATCTGCCTTTCTCTGCACAAGGCTCTATGTGCAATGCATTCATGGCATGTATAAGAAGTGTGTTAACACTTACGTGGAGTTTAACTTTCTTTTTAACTGCTAGAATCATAAAATTCTTTGATTTGGTGCCATTCTTGAGTTTCAAGGAGTGATACAGTTCCTGAGGAGACCATTCAGGCTGAACCCTTGTGCAGAGGAGCGGTATTACTGCACATAATCCTGTACCTGCAATTTGAATTCCCTCCTGACATCAGGGCAATTACCAGTTCTGTGTAAATGAATCTGTCATTTTTCTGCAAAGGTATGGTGTCAGATAACTAAGTACAGAATCTTTATGCCTTCAGAATAACAAGACTTGTAGAACAACCAGGATAAATAGTGCTGATTTTCACATTTTATTTTACAAATACCACATAAATGTCACACTCCTGATCTGCATGGACTATCAGTTTTGAAATTCAAATGTTAGAACTCATAGAAGAATTTTAGAAAACCTATTTCTACTCAATCTGCAAGCCTAATATTACCCCAGCTACCAAAGCATAATGTAATTTAAATTGTTCTGCATCTCCCTTTTATTTCAGTCATCAGACAAATTTGAACAGAGACAGAGAGAGAGTAGAAGCAAAGTTGCAAAACTCCTTCTTCATCTCTGGCCCCCAAACCAGGACCAGAGCCAAATAATGTCACGGCAGTTACAACCGGGTCCAAAAGTCCAGGAGGAATACATTTTCACCAGAAATGCAAATGTAACTTGAAAAGAAATATTTTAAGAAAGGATGTTTTAAATTTTCTTTCTAAAATTTTATCCACATGAACTGTCATGTGGACACCATGGAATCATAGAATGCTTTGGGTTGGAAGGGACCCTAAAGCTCATCTAGTTTCAACCCCCTGCCATGGTGATCTTACACTAGACCAGGTTGCTCAAAGCCCCGTCCAACCTGGCTCTCAACACTTCCAGGGACTACTTCTCTAGGCAACCTGTTCCCTCACCACCCTCACTATAAATAATTCCTTCCTAATCTAAGTCTAGTCTCCTTCAGTTTAAAGCCGTTGCCCCTTGTTCTATCCCTACATGTCCTTGCAAAAAGTCATACTGGCAGATAACCGGGGGTTGTGATAAGAAGTTGCTATTTGACCATTTAGAAGTTTTCCCCTGGTTAGAAGTTACTCATATCCTTGCTTCATGCATTGCTGTTCCTTGCACAGTGCTATAAATGTGTTCTTCTCAATTCCTGACTGAAGAGCACTTAATTTGGTTTTGGTGATTAGAATCTCAAATAATGGAAAAGACTTAGCAGTTTTCTAAGGATCTGTCTCCACATCAGAGTGTCATGCCCATAGTCTTACAAGTGTAATATTCTGGATTCTTAGTGAATTCAGGATGTTGCATTATTTCTTTGCCTGAGCAAATTCTTCTCAGTCAAACAGTCTTTTAAGAGCAACTAAACTGAGATAGGATTTAAAAGATGATACATAGATTTGGGAAAATTACTTCAAGCATAATAGGTAAAATGGAGCAACACCAAGGATGTGGGGAAAGGTTGTCCTTGTCTTGCTTCTGGGATGACAGAGGTAGCAGATATGGGCTGAGGAAGTCGAGATCAGAAACATCATAGAAACTCAAATTATTTCAATGTGAGTATTTCCATCAACAGGGCTTACCCAGTTTATTAATACACATGAAACTGAGACCTGACTCAAGACATTGCCTATATTAAAATGACAGGCCGAAATTACTTATTTTGTCTAAAAAGTTCTTCTGCAGTTGTCTTAACTACATCTTCTAGTTCTTTGCTGCTATAATTGTGGAGTACAATGTGTTTAAAATAAAGGCCATCCATTTTTTTAGTTAAGTCTAATATCAAATGACTTTGTCAAGCACACTCCATTCTAAAGCTTATTTGCTGATTAACTGTATAAAATAATTACAAGTTTAGTAGCATGTTTTAGTTTTCTTTTAGCCAGTTCAGATATTCACTCTCAGTGAAGCTGCTTAAAACTATAGAATCCTTATGGGGCTTATTCATCACTGAAGTCTTATTTTCTGAAGTAAATTAATGATTTGTTATTCCTGGAGACTTTACTGTGCTTATCACTGTATTAACTTGCATCAAAAAAATCACACTAATCCATTTTTCAGCCCTTGACAAAAATAGCCTAGAGGCACTCTGGTGAATGAAGGTCTTGAGGGAGAAAAAAAGCAGGTATATTTTGAATAATGGAAATGTACTCAGCATCAGGTATAGCTGCCAGAGGTTATTTCTAGCATTCAGAATCAGTCTTCTTTTCTGCGGACAATATGTCAGAACATAGCAAGAGATGACGTTGGGAGGATCTGCATAAAGAAAAGACGTGTTTAGCTGTTAAGACTTTGGCTTTGCTGTGAAAGTTGTCTGGGTGCCAATTTGCATTGGCATTGTGCAGCTGACACTTGGAGATTGATTTAAGAAATCCAGCAAATGCTTGCAACAGGAGACACAGTAATATCTCAGAGGCAGATCTCTGACAGAGGAAAGGATGTGAATGAGAGAAAAGTTTTTTTAAAATGGACAGGTATTTTATTAATGAAAGCAGTGTCTGGAAAAAAAGAAAACAAATGAAGGAGAGAGTTGAACAATTATCAGGGGAAAAAAAGTATCTTTTGTTGTTGTTTTTGTTGCTGTTGTGTTCCCCCCCACACCCCGCAGAAGAGAAATAGTATATCTATAGTATATCCTCTTTTTCCTTCCATGAAGTAGTAGTTAAAAGCTGTACTAAAGCAGATCTCCAGCAAAATAAAAACCTCAGAAATCTGTTTCCAATGGAAATTAACACAGTGATGGATCTTAACAAGGGAATTGAACAACTGACCTGGGAAGAATAGGTGGTTTGAAGAAAATTTCTTTAATTTGAAGATTCCTAGGAAAAAAGATCTTTGACCATGGAGTCAAAGAATCATTAAGGCTGGAAAAGACCTCCAAGATCAAGTCAAATCCTCAACCAAATAACACTATACCCACTACACCAATTAAACTTTGATTTCATACACTCTCCACCTGTCAATATCCTCCTTCTTACTTGGTTGGTCGAATAAATTTCCATTTTGAATAACAGATTAAACAAACAGGTTCACTGTAGCCACAACAAAAGCACAGAATCTCAGAATCATAGAATCATTAAGGTTGGAAAAGATCACTGAGTCCAGATATTAGCCTGCCCTGCAGCACTGGGCTCACAGTTCCTGCTCTTTGTTCTGAGGGACAAAAACTCCACGTAACAAAACCTCTTGTTACATGTGTGTTTGCTAGGTAGTATAACACGGGGGATCTTCGGGCAGTACTGTAATAGAAAGGTTAGTCACTGAGCTGTCACATGTCAGAGAGAGCAAAATAAGCAGCATCTCATAAAGAATAGCAATGACATGCAAATTTCAAAAGATGTGACAAAGTGGTAAGATTGGTGATTGGACTTCATTTATCACTGTTATGCAGAGATTCTGATGCACGCTCCAAGCAATAACTGAAAAACATTCAGGAAAAAAGTCAGAGAACTACTAGAAAATAAGAGGACTAAAAGCAGTGCTTCTGACACCTATTGAATCTTTTTCTAGGAAATTTAAATAAACTTAAAAAATTAGGAGCTAAATATTATGATGTAATACAACAGAAAACAGGGCAAAGAGGTCCTCTCTCAGACGTTCCTGTAACTGAACTAGTTTGCTGCTTAGTAATTCCCAAATATCCAGTTAAAGTGAGATTTATTTCCTATTTCACAAATTTATTTGAATTGCGTTCTGGGAAGAAGAGCAGGCTCTAAGGAATTTCTCAGATTTGGAAAGGACACTTTTCTATGTAAAAATAAACAACTAGATTCTTTAATACTACCTTTGATTCTTATCGATTTTTTATCATTATGTTTTCTCTCTGCTGGCTACTGTAGTCAATGAACTGAGGATATCATCAAAATCCCCTGAAATGAAAATAAATATTCAAATGACTGTGAATAAATACTGTAATTCAGATTTATTTTAGAGCATGATCTGGTCGATTTGGGATTTTTTTAATGAGGTTTTTACAATAGATTTTTAGGTGGCTTGTATTTCAAGCAGTTTGGATTTATTGCAAGAACAACTGAAGAGACTAAATATATTCTTTCCCTCAAATCAAGTCAACTACATTCAGAAATTAAGACTGAAAAAATAATAATCATGCGTTTGGAGACTCTAACTGGAACACTGAAAAATGAAATGGTTTAATTTGTGTGTCTCTTATGGTTTATAGCATTTAATGTTTCCCTTCTAAGTTAATTAGTGATATTTGGAATAGAATACAATTAGAAATACAAGCTAAAATGCAAAGAAAAGCTCATATGATTGCTTTACAATTCAGAGACTTATCACTATAATCCCTTGTCTATGACTTTCACCCCTGTGGCTTGATAAATAATTTCTTTGTCATTTCATATACCTGACCTGATTAACAAAGGATTGACTATTTCCTAAAACAGTTTTGTAATTAATACCAAAGTCGCACTCCATCCCCCTTGTTGATCCTTGCCTCTACATGTTTCTGATAAAATATAATTGTGTTAATTCTCTCTGGATTGATTAGATATAATATTCAAAGGGAAATCTGCTTTATTCCTGACCTAATATACCTTTGTTAATAAGAATTTTTTTTATATGGCACTTCAAAGATGAAAGTTTCTTAATTAACAGCAGAAGCTTTACTGAACCAAGTCTATTACAGTCACATCACCATTTCCTGAGGCTCTATTATTTTCTTTATTAACAAAATCCATTGGAGATATAGACTTGAAAATAATATTTAGACACAGCGAAAAACTTACTGCCCTGTACACTGCTAATAGTTTTAAAAATCAAACTTTAAGAACTAGAGGTTTTATGTAATGAAGAACATCTAAAATGTGTACTTGGGGTGGAGTTCACCACTTTACTTCCATTTGGAGGCTTTAAATGGCACTTGAGTGGTGCACATGCCTTCAGATCTGTGGGGGGTAAACTTCGCCCTTAATCAAGGCATTTTTTACTATGCTGTTTGAAAAAGTGGTATTTGCCAGCTCTGAAATTCCTCTCAATGTTTTTGTTTAGTCAATAATGTGCTATTACATTCATAGTAGTTAAGGTCAAGGAAAATATTTTCCAGGAACCATTTCAACCGTTAACAGTCAAATAAAGAATTTCATACAGTATGTCACAATACTATGTATTATTCACCTGCATGGAAAGGCTGGCCAGAGGCCCGTCAAATTAGTTTTATTTATGCATATTGATATTTGGCCATTTGTGGTATCTGAAGAGCAAATAAGTATTTATGGCTTATCTTTACTTCTCCTTTATTATTGTCAGTGCCCCCTATTAACGGAAAAGGAATAAAAAAGAAACTAAAAAGAAATTACATTCTTTGTGTCTGCCTGTCGACATAGGAATATCAGACTTCAGATTTTTCTCAGCAAACCCAAGGTTAAAAAATCTAGTCATTTAACTCTGTAGTCCTCAGCTTTTCATAAAGAAGAGGTAGTATTATGAAAGTAATGAAACATACAGCTTAATTTGGCAATGCTGGTTCTTCCAGTGGGAAAAATCCCCAATTAATTTCTAAACATAGATGGAAATCATAAATTTTCTCTGAAACAAACTATTTAAACATTGAAGCCTACAGATTTGAGACAAGCAGTGAAGCCCTGTACCTGTTTTTCGGTAAGCAATAATGGCAGCTCTACACATTCATGGTAAAAATAATTAGGCCTAGAAAAAATTGCCTGTATTATCATTAGCATGTTGTGACATTTAAACCATCTCAAATTTGAAGACTGACATTGACCTCTAAAACTCATAAAATTTATGCAAATTATCTCTCAGTTCAATATGCAAACAAGAGGGAGAGAAAACTGAAATTCCCAAGAATGAAGTAAAGTGCTTAGTAACTTTATTCTGATATTGTTGAAAGAGTTGCCAACAGTTTTTTGAAAGTTCTCCTTCCAGAAATGTAAAGAAGAGAGAACTGCTTTAAAATGTATTTTTATTAGTTTAAAAAGAGGACTGATGAACTTGCCTGAGAGAACATAAGAGATCCTTTATTTTTGTATATTTCCATGAAATTCTATCAGTTTATACAACTATTTTGCTTGAAGAGTGTTGAAAACCAAGGAAAGGAAAAAGCAAATATTCACTGAGAGAAGCTGTAATCCACCGGTTATCACACTGATTGTATACGTTGCAACTAGATGTGATGTTGAATATTTACAAAAAAGTCAAAGGAAAACTTGGAAGAACATAGTACAATTGTAATATCAGTGAAATCAATCAGATAAATAAGAAAAAATAAAGGTATAAGAAACATTCATTTTTTTAAAAGGAAAATCCTTTGAGTGTATTAAAGATAAAGACACATGCATTATTCATATGCAGTCTGGTCACAGTATTTGCCTTCTTTTATCTCGCAAATACATGTTACAGAAAATCACTTTGTTTTGATTTGTCTTTGCCTTCCAGAGTTTTGAGTTCTAACTACCTATAAATCACCAGTGAGTTTTCATTTAGACACCACATGCCCAAATACAGAGTGGAAAGAGTTTGGGTAGACAGCAGCTCACCAAAAAATGAACAGGACAAAAAGAGAGATTGTTAATTACAATTATAGTCTGTCACACACACACACATAAAAAAGTAACTGTGGACCAATTTCATAAGCAGGATTGTTATAGTTAAATGACAAGAAACAACTTTCAGTTCCAGTCAACTGTCTTAAAGCTGCTCTGCTCTGGGATATCCATTTGTGCACACTGTGTTTCAAGTAAACTCTAAAACACTTAAATAGGATCCAGAAGAAAAAAAACAAATTAAATGGAATAAAACCCTTGACTTACAAGGAAAGTCTCCAAAAGCCATCATGGTATGTAAGGAAAACTCCTTATAGAATTTAGACATCTTAGAAAGAAAAGACATGCTAAAGATATGCAAATATTTTAAAGGATCCACAGAGAAAAAGGTAATGAAATTTTCCATATACCTATTGGGGAGAGAATAGTTGCAGTGGGGTTAAACTGCAATAGAGGAGGTCTAGGTCAGATAGTAGGAAGAAATCTTTATGGCAATAATAATAATTAAGCACTGGAATATCCAAGGATAGCTGTGGAATTGCTGTCACTTGAGTTTTCAAAAGAGGGATAGAAAGGTATCAGATGATGCCAGTATGGTTCTACCTGGGGACGACAGAGAGATAAAATGAGTGCTGGAGTTCCTATCTACATGTATCTGAACTCTACCAATCTAGGATACTGCCTCTGTCACTTTATAGGCATCAGTTTTTGTGAAGATGTGAAATCAAAACGTAGGACATGAACTTGTTTCTGTTGCTGATGTATTTTTGAGAGACAACTAGACAATAATGTCTCTTTGCATGAATCTCTTCAGGCAATGATAAGAAGGCAAGAACACTGTAGACAGTTGCAGTAGTGCAATTTTCTTAGGTGTGTGGAAAGACAGAAAGTTGGAATATCTGTTTTTCTTGTCTTGAAACCATTCATCAGCCAGTGGCTGTACTGAACATGATCAATTCATAGAGGTTATAAGATATAGAAATGCAAATAATATTCCCATTCTTCTTTCTCTATAGAAACAACTGAATACTGCAGTGGTAAGTGCAACAAAACAGTAGATTTGTGCAGTGTATTTGATGAATTCTGAGAAGGTCATCTGATGATCTCATTAGAAAATGGAAGGTCACCAAGAAGAGAAACGGTTCAGAAATGCTGAAGTCAAGATCATCAGCATTACTCCTTACTAATTTTGCAATTTGCAGTTATTGCTTGAAAAATTGGTATTCAGGCTTTTTACTAAGGACACTACAATAAATTAATGAAGATACATGTTGTTGAAAATTATTTTAAAGGATATTAACAACTAAAGGTTGCCGCTGACCAGTCAGCAACCGTAGGAGATGCAGAATGTAATTCTATTGCTGTGAGCGTTTCATCTCAGGAAAAGCATTATAACTATCTTTTAAAGATGAAATAGGTTTTCAGGTATAAAACATAAAATTTTAAAATGTAAAACTCCAGTATTTATTTCAGTTTAACAGGCCATAAATAGAGACATGAAAGATACCTATTCATTGCCAGTTTGCTCCAATGTCCTTTCAAGGAGTTGTAAATAGTTCATCACCTCAGGCTCAACCATGACAGACAAAATCTCTTTCCTTATTGATAATGGCATGAAAACTATTGCTTCCAAACTCTTCATGTCGAGTTTGAATGTGACTGCATTTGTTTCAAAAGTAGAGGTAGAACTCATCTCTCTTAGGTAATTCATAAGCCCCTAATTTCTAGTTCCACATTTTAGTCATTAGTGAAATCAATAGAGTCAGCTGAACTAGCAGGGGCTTGATTCAGTTACCTTATCATAGGCAATGGTACCATTTGAGATCCCATTTGGGATGGGGTCCCACCTGACCTCCAGGTGCAAGGCCAGAAAGGCAGGATCTCCTGTAAGTTTAGCATCATGGCAGTCACCTCTCTAGGTGCCTTGAATAGCCTATGGTATCATCAGAGGCCCATATTTAAGCAACCAAGTTGGGAATTACGTGTTTAGTTTATGAAGAGAGAAATTGCTTCCTGGAGTCAACTAACTAAACCTCCAATTACTATAATGGGAACTTAGACACCTACTTTCTCTGCAGATGCCTCTACTTTGGGAATCCAAGCATGGGTGAAATTATTTTCACATTTCATATATTAATTTTAATATCCCAGTGGCTGAGAGGAGTTTACATGGCTTCTTTTTTTGATGTTTTTTCCCTGTAAAGGTCAGTATAGACTAAACCAGCTGACCCTCTGGGCACATTGAAAACCCCTTGACTGAGGCTTCTGCCTTAGGGGAGAAGCAGAGCATTGGGCAAGGACTATATTGTATTGTGTGGCTGAGTCTCTTTCAATTTAGTTTTACATCAGTCATCCATTACTAATTGTTCTTAATAATTTACATGGGCACCCAGAGAGATTGTGATGAGCATAATTTTTTTTTCAAAAATGAATAATTAAGGGAAATAACGTAAGAAGTATGTGAATGAGGATGTCATACTGAAAATGATCTATTGAGGTTAATGTATACCGTAATGGAAAAATCAGGTACAGTGTTCTTATATTGTTAAAACAAAAGGACACTTCCCTAGTGATGTAAAGTAATCTGAGACTTTCATAGCTTGAGCTTAACATGTAAGGTTTTCTTTATTCACATTTAGGATGAGTAAGAGAAAATATATCCACTGCTGATTCAGTAGCATTCTCTCTACTAACAGATATAATAAGTGTCCTATCACAAGGATTATCACAGGGATTGTCACAAAGATTACTAATAATTGTGCCAGTCAAAGCACTGTTGAATATACTACATTGAAGAAATATGTACCAGTGAATCATGATAAATAATTTGTTTTACAGGTAAATATCACTCAATCAAAACTCAAGAGTATTGCAAACACCTGAACATGCTTAACATTCTGTGCCCTTAGTAGCCCTGCTGAGATGTGGCACATATGTGACTGTTTTCAAGTTCAAGGAATAATTACTTTAGGTTCAAAAGCTGAGAATAAGACAATGTTAAAACAGAGAAAAGAAATTGAGAGAAGCATGGGAAGAAAATAATACAAAGCAAGGATTTTATATGTTTTCATATAATCATAGAAACGTTGTTGTTGAAAAAGACCTGCAAGATCAAGTCCAAACTTTGACTTAATAACACCATGCCCACTAAACCATATTGTGAAGTGCCACATTTGCTTGTTTTTTGAACACTTCCAGGAAAGGTGACCCCAGGAGCCTGTTCCAATACTTAACCACTCTTTCAGTGAAGAGTTTTTCCTAATATCCAACTTAAATCTCCCCTGGTGCAATTTAAAGCCATTTCCCCTTGTCACTAGTTGCCTGGGAGAAGAAGCTGACCTCGCCACAGGCTCAATCAGTTTTGAACAACATTTGCATCAGTTTGTACATGTCTTCATGATTCATTAATTTTATAAGCATATTCATCTTTATATGAATATAGCTTTCGTTTAAGAAAAATATATTTTAATTGCTTTTGGTGTGTGTCAGGTAATATTATTAAAGCATGGTTGTAGCAGGTACAAACTATTTCCTCACTGGAGATATCCAAGAAACATCTGGACACAATCTTGTGCAATGTGCTCCAGGATGACCCTGCTGCCTATTGGTAGCCCTGGGTATTTATGCCTTATTTGAGGTGTAAGCAAGGTGTGCTTCACCCCAGTCCATCAAATTTTATGAGAAAATATGTACATTCCAAGCAGTATGTAGTCACAGAATTGAAATCCCATTCCAGCTGTTTCCCCTTACTGATTATCTGTTCATACCCCATGAAGTGTTATGTTATGTATTTGAAAAGAGAAAACAGTTCTGTGTTAGCAGAGGATGCTGGATGGAAAGTAGACCTTATGCAGGGAAGAAGCATCAAATGCAGTAGACAAAAGCTTAACTCTAACATTATTTGCTCTTTAAAGGTTGATGTGAAAAATCACAAAATGTAGAGATTGCACTAACAAATAACTGAGAAACCAATTAACATTAAACCCAAGATAAAGCATTTAAACTTGTTTGTATTTGTCACATAAGTTGATGCAAGTTCTCACTACTGTACCAAAAAAAAAGAAAAAAAGGAGAAAAGAGTGAATAGATGAGAAATAGTTCTTTGTGGCACAAATAAATGACTTGCTGTGGGCTGTTGTGCTGTAGGCTGTCCAGGTACATAGCCTGTTATGAAACCCTTACAGGGGTTTTTGGCTCATTTCCTGTACTAAGTTTTCAAAATTTCCCCACTATATTGACATTTTCTGGAACATCCTTCTTCATTTTTCATTT
The DNA here is from genome assembly GCA_035222235.1 of Margarornis squamiger. Classification (NCBI taxonomy): domain Eukaryota; kingdom Metazoa; phylum Chordata; class Aves; order Passeriformes; family Furnariidae; genus Margarornis; species Margarornis squamiger. The sequence continues at coordinate 32,148,042 of JAWWTY010000001.1, forward strand.
CAGCTTGGATTTTGTTCTTTTTATATTATAATTGTTTCCTTTAGTATTCTTATTTTCCTTTGTTTTTCTCACTATTAGTTTTTTAAGGATTATTTAAGTTATAGATATTTCCCCCCCGATTAGCTTCATGCCATTCCTTTGGATCTTATATCTTGGATGAACTTGTTTTGTTCCAAGCCTTTTTATTATGATGGAGGTCAACTGTGACAGAGGTCACACCCTCCCATTTAATCCTTCCCTAAATTTTTATTTCATCATTCAGAATCTACCAAAATTCTGGTAAAAGTTTACAGGAAATATCCTGTATTTTATATTTTCTACACTAGGTCAAATAGATGAGCAGTTTCATACATGCTTATTAATATCTTGGAGATTGACTAGCACCAAATCTAGAAATAAGTTATTGTTAGCAGAGTCCTTGGTATATTGTTTCAGGAAATATTAATTTGTTGTGTCAGTCATTCTGCATGCCGTTAGCAAGTATCACAAAGGTTTCTCCATAATTATTAGGGAGATTAAAATCACCCATAATCACAATCTTACCTGTCTCCCTTATCTAATCATACAGTATTTCTTTCTCCTGTCCTTCCAGTCATTTTGGTGTCTTGCAGTCCTCTGCTATTAGTCCTTAAAGCACTATCTATGAGCTCAATCCAATTGGTTCTCCAGTGTTACAGTTCTTTTATGTGTCTTTTATTTCTCAACAGATAAGGACAAATCTTCCATTTAAGATCTTTTCTTTCAAACATCCTATAATCATGTATTCAACATAAAACCTTGTTTTCAGGGAAAAAAAAAAAAAGAAAAAAGAAAAAAAGAAAAAGAAAAAATGCAAGGCTCTCACTGTGCTGTGATTTCTATGCATTTTCATACTAATTTCTGATTTAAAATAATAAACTCTTCTTCACTGGAGCAGGTTTACATCAGCAACGAGCTTTAAATTGTAACATATTTCACATCAGGTGATTTTTTTCTACTGATTTCATAAACTTATGCAATCTTAATGGGATATGTATATGTCTGTGGGTGTTTGTGTTTCTGAATGTTTGCATGACTGTCTGCCAATTCTTTAAACTGTTTTGTGCGATCTTGCTGGTTTCAAAGTGAGTTCAACAATTGTGAAGAGACATGAAAAAACATGAATTTTCTTAAAATTTCATGGAGTCATGAATTATTAGATACCATTTCTAATGCTTCTACTCAGAGTTGAATAGGGTCAACCTACTAAGCAAAGAACCTATGATGGGGAAGTACCATGAAAACGTTCACTAAGGTGTCTTAACTTGTGCTGTCCATGTTTAGTACTTCTGTGGATGATCATACTTTGCTTACCTTTCATTACCAGATTTCACTCTACTTTCTTCTTCTCTTAATTTATTTGCTTTTGTTTAATTGCTAGAAATAGATTGAGAAAAAATGTAAAGAACATTGGAACACAAATATTAAAAACATTTTCCCCAGGACTTTTTAAGGGGAAAAACCAATAAAAACATAAAAAGATTCTTTTTCATTCCCCCTCATTCCACCATTACTGCTTTTCACTGTTTCCTACAAGGATACAGCCAGGCTTTTCTGATGCTGGCAGTTTTTAAGCTGTGTACAATCAGTGTATTGCATTTGCTGAGACAGAGTGTGGCACAGCACTGCCAATCACTTTAAAATTATATCAGTTCTATGCTTTAGATACTGACAGAAAGCAATAATCTAACACCAAGGTGATGTATAAGATAACGTCATTTTAGCTGCACTCGAATTGTACTACTTGACCTTTTCCTAACATATGAGATCTATGGAAAAAAAAAGGCATTATACATTCTGTGTGTTGTCTCCTCTACCCTTTTGAGAGATTCTCTGTTTCTTACTATCCTGCTATATGCCAAGCTAACACATTTGGCATGGCACACAGCTGTGGTTTCTCCCTTGAAGAAGTGAGAAACTCTCTTCTTGTTTCACAGGCTCCTCAGACCTTCTCTGAAATCCTTCAAAGCCATGTGAAATAGCAATGTGTGTATGGAGAGCTGACATAGTGCACAGTGAGTCAGTTTGCTTCTGGCAGTGATATAGTGAAATTCTCAAAATGCAGTCTATATTCACATACCCCATTCCACAGTTATTCATCCACCCCTTGCTAGGATGCACTGTGTGGGCAGAGTGCCTCAGGTCAGCTTTACATCTGGGGCTTCTATCTACCATGCATGGTCCGTTTAGTCTGGGAACCCTTCCAGGGAATTCATTCACATAGCATGCAAATGTCAGCTTAAGTCAGCCTAAGGCTACTATAAGGAATTTAAATCTACAGATAAACAAGATAGAGACACAGGCAGCAGAGGGTGCCTATTTAGGTTTTCTGTAGATTTGTGTTAATCTCTAAGTTTGATCATAAAACATCTCAAAAATCGACTTAAGCTTTTATATTGCCACATGCCGTCCCTTCCTTTGAATGTTAGTTTAACACACCATCTAGCTGACTAAGGCACATGATTTAATCTGTTCAGTAGCTCAGAATTTTGGTGAACCTCACCACCCTTGTGTCCAACATCTTTAGGGGAAACTGTTTACCTCTTCTTAAGTAAAATGAAACCTTTCATCTCGTTAAAGGAGTCAAATGCTAAATTATAAAACAACTCCATAAAACAGAGGTTATCTGTCTCCTGTGAATCCTTTTTCTATTCCTATGAGAAAAGTGACCAGTGGCCACCCTGAACCTATATCGTTATGCCATTAGAACTACATAAAAAAATTAATTAGTAACAGTAATGCTATACAGTACTGTCATTATGTTTCATGTAGTAGAATATTTTTCAGACAAATTATGTCTTGAAAGGCTTTTTGAAGTTGTAATATACACCTTAGAGATCCAAATTATAGCAATTTAAAAGAAAGAGCAAAAGGGCAAGAGACAACCACCAAACAAGAAATATTTTCAGATGTGATTTGTAAATGGATGGAGAAGCAGAAAGTGATACAAAGAGCATTTGAAACAACAGGGACAACCAAATGTGGTGACAAAATTGTAGAAAGAAACTGTAGACAGGTGCTGCATAAATGAAAGGGGAGGACACTGGAGAGATTACTGAAGCACCGTGATATGAATAAAAAGCTCAACTGATCCCTACTTTCCTTTTCAACTGTGCTGGAAATATAAAACATATCTGCCACCTAAATGGTAAATATTTTGAATATTCCTACAAGTTGTTACAGTTTTTCAAAATTTGCTTATATACATGCTTACAGAAAGTTTTCCATAAAAAACAAAAAAAAACCAAAACATTAAATCCATTGAAATCCAGATTTTTGCTAAGCATTTTTTATTTACCTACTGTATAACAATGCAATAAAAAACTAGTTCTACATGTTGTGAAATGTATGAAGACTAGAATAAGAGTCATCTCACCTAAATCAGGCATTTACAATGGAGATCCTGACATCTGAGCTAGCCATCCAGGGTTCCTTCTATAGTCTCCGAAGAGAAATAAACAATTTTGGTTCATCTCTCTCTGTACATCTACACCATTTTTAGATGAATGATGCCCTGCAGTGATTATTTTCCCTCTACAGAGGACTGAAGACATTTCATTTGGACTTCAGCACCTACACGGAAAACCTCTGTAGGTAAATGAGATGAAAATTCTAGACACCACAGACTCCACAAACTATGCCACCACTTGTTTCCTTCATTATACATTGCCTGAGATAACCAAATTTCTAGCTCGGCTGTCACATATTAGACCAATGTTTGGGAAGGATTCAGGTCTTAATGCATCATAAGGAGTAGCAAGGAAAAAATATGTCTTAGATGAACTTTAATACCATGCTTTTTAACATGATTTTCAAGGAAAAAACATCTTGAGTGTGGTTACACAGCACAGAAAGGACAACCAAGGGATCTCAGCCAGCACAGGTTTAAAAAAGGCAGGTCCTGGCTTATCTACCTGATCTCCTTTTGTGACCAAGTGACCTGCCTAGTGGATGAGGGAAAGGCTGTGGATATAGTCTACCTGGACTTCAGCAAAACCTTAGATACTCTCCCACAGCATTCTCCTTGAAAAACTGGCAACTCATGGTTTGAACAGGTGTACTCTTCACTATGTTACAAACTGGCTGGATGGCTGGGCCCAGAAAGTAGTGGTGAATGGTGCCACATCCAGTCCCACTGCTAGTGGCGTCCCCAAGGATCTAGTCCTTTTAAATATCTTTACTGATGATCTACATGAGAGGATTGTGTGTACCCTCAGGAAATTCATGGATGACACCAAGTTGGGTGAGAGTGTTTATCTGCTGGAGGGTAGAAAGGCTCTGCAGAGGAATCTGGACAGGCTGGATCAATGGGTCAGGACCAATTGTACAAGGTTTGACAAGGCCAAGGGATGGGTCCAACACTTTGGCCACAACAACCCCTGGCAGCACTACAGGCTGGCAGAAGAGTGGCTGGAAAGCTGCCCAGTGAAAAGGATTGGAGGGTGTTAGTCAATAGCTGGCTGAACATGACCCAGCAGTGTGCCCAGGTGGCCAAGGACGCCAATGCCATCCTGGCCTGTATCAGCAATAGTGTGGCCAGCACTTGGCAGTGGTGAGGCTGTACCTCAAGTACTCTGTCCAGTTTTAGGCCCTTTATTGCAAGAAAGACATTGAGGTGCTGGACCGTGTCCAGAGAACAGCAACTGAGCTGGTGAAGGGTCTAGAGGGTAAGTCCTATGAGGAGGGCTGAGGCGGCTGGGGTTATTCAGCCTGGAGAAAAGGAGGCTCAGGGCTGAACTTATAGCTCCATGCAACTACCTGAAAGGAGGTTGTAGCAAAGTGGGGGTTGACGTCTCCTCCCAGATAATTAGAGATAGGATGACCTATGGCAGGGGCTTTGGAGCTAGATGATCTTTAAGATCCCTTCCAACCCAAATTACTCTATGATTCTATGAAGTCATTAGTGGGTTTTGGTGTACTTCATTGCCCTTCTTCCTTCAACTTAACCATTCTCTCAGTCCATCCCTACACTGAGCAAATATTCTTGAGGACGAAACCATAAGCTTCTGATTGGCATGTGAAGAGCACAGCCCTAAGTGTCATCCATGAGGACATGAAAAAAGGCTTTATTTTGACTCATCTTGAGTCTATTTTCCCTACACTATCCCTCATCACCTATGAACATCAAATGAAGGGCATACAGAGAGCATTTAGATGGAATTCTGATATTTGTCAATTTTCAATTCAGCATCTACTGCAGAGAAACTAATGCCACATATTGACACAGCCATTAGATTCTCAGTTTGACTTTTCACAGAGAACTTTATGGATTTTGTGATTTAAATTTCCTTTGACATTTTTTATTACACAGTTTTGAAAAAATGTCAAAAGGTAAGAAGAGAACAATGAATAGTATCAGAAAAATGGAGAATATCATGAAAGAGGCAGCCTTTTGGATTTAAAGGGAAAAAATTCTCTGTAATTTTTATATAAAGGAATAGCAGGTATTAGAATGGTGGGCATTAAATGTTACTTAGGAAGAAAATAAACAAGGTTATGAAAATGTTATTAAGGCTTAAAAACTGAATAACTGTTGTTTCCCTTGCAAACTTAATTCTCTTTCTCAGTTCACGAAATGACACTGTTTTTTACTGTGATCACGTAAAAAATGTCGATGTGACAGTTAATTGACAATGGCCTTACTGTTTCTCAGAGGAAAAAACAGTCACCGTAATACCTCAGAATGAAATGCATTAGACAGCCTAAATGTACAGATTGCTACCAGCTTCCCCTACAACTGATTATATTTGTGGGATTGTTACAGTATGGCTTATAATGAGAAATCAACTCAACCTTAACAACAGAATGATGTTACGTTCTCTTTAGTTAACCTCTGAATGTTTTGAATTATTACATAGAGAGATATTCAATCGCAATGCACGCAGATCAAATCCTTGCTTCCATTATTTTGTCAGTCATTTACAGAACATCAAGCTCATACCCAACAGGGTATTTTAAACTATTGTGTGAATAATTAAATCATACTGTCTCCCCTGTACATTCATGCAGGACTGAGTTATTTCTAAAGACACTTTAAACAATGTAGTTCTGCTCAGAGACATTCTTGCAAGCTTTTTTTCAAGATCTTCCTATTTGCCATGGCAAGACTGCATTTTATAGTGTGTAAAAATGTGTATCTGGGTATTTTAATATACAAAGGGAAGCTTTGCTGCAGATGTTATGTCAGTAACCAGTTCTTGAAAGGTAGTCATTTTGTAATTTGATATTTTGTGCATTTCACAGGCTAAAAGTAGGTAGCTATTGCAAAACTAGATGAGTTTCACATACAGATTTCTGCATGGAATCTCTGATTCTCCACCCAATGGGGAATTCTGTCTCAAGGCTGAAAAAAAAGATTCTTTAAAAAAGTTGTGGAGTTTTTTTGTTTGTTTTGTTGTTTTTTGTTTGTTTGTTTGTTTGTTTTTTGTTTTGTTGTTGGTTTTGGATTTTTTTTTTGTTTTGGGTTTGCTTTTGGTTTTTGGTTTTTGGTTTTTTGTTTTTTAATCAAACACATAAAGAACAGCTGATCTATAGCAAAATTACTTTTATTTACTCTGCCACATAGGTTGTATAGTTTGGACACCTTCATTTCTATGTGACAATTTCAGGTCAATTCAGTTACCAGATAATATCAAAATCTGAAAGAGTATTTTGTAATATACTGGCCTCAACACTGAAGCACTTTGGGAGTCCATCATTTCAGTCAGTTGTAGATTCTTCAAGAGGATCAGTACAGAAAACAAAATTTACAGTCCTTATCTAGAAATCTGCTGCTGATGTTGTTGCACATACACTGAATTGTTGATTTTGTTCCAATCTAATTACTTCAATGCAGGAATTTTAAGGCTGAAGACAATACAGTGGATGAACAGAGAGAATATACATGAGGCCCACCTCTTAAAACCAATCTATGAAAAGCAAGCAAGAGAAGAAAAACTGAAAAGCCTCTTCAATTGTTACTGTTTTCAAATATCTTGAAAAATTCAATGTTTTTTTTTTCATTGTCCTCATGTCATTCACTGGGAGTTTTCTCCAATATTTTTAATTTTAATACTTGTTTTAAAAAAAACATGTTGAAGATATAATGTTGTGTGTTCATATGTTCTGAAGATTTTGCTTGTCTGGATGGGAGTAGAAAGGCAAATTATCTACGGAATTGTCATGGTACTTTTCATCTAGAAGTTACAGCAGTAGTCAAATAGAACATATGAGAATGAGAAAGTCTTTTCACTACTTTTCACAGTTTCTTGACCTTGTTTTTATTGCTACTATGGTAGCTTAGCATTTCATTGAACACTCTTGAAAATTTATTGAATAAATAATAATCAGCCAATCTGCAAGTCAGTTTGAAGTATCAATATAGTAAGATTTCATGCTGGGTCAAAAATCCCTCCCCCCAAAAAAAACCCCAAGAAAACCCAAAGCCAACTTTTTTGTATTTTTGTATTAAAGCCAACTTTTTTGTATTAAAACAAACCTGTAAAGAGCTTCCTCTCACAGCAACGCTAGTGGGTGCAATTGTAATATTATATTAATGAGCTTTGGGAATTAATGATTTAAGAATTCCTAGACTCTCAGCTTTGATCCATTAGTGGGTATAGATTCAGTGGGAGTTAGCACAATTGGGCAAAGGCTGCCTAAGTGGAAAATTGATCCTGGTAAGTGCTAGCTTACTTGCTTGACACATTAATGGTTCCTGTTTTAGTGCTTTGAACTTTTGCTCTGTGATAATGGGAGTTCAAGTCCCACTTGGGATGTTGAACTTTCAGTAAAGTCTTAGAATGAGCATGGGGGATCTCTCATTCTTTTACATATTAATTAAAAGGGTAAGTTGAAAGCAATGGAGAAAATATAATGAAATTACCATCATCATCATCTAGTTCTGGAACTCGGAAATAGACCTTTTCTGTCATTTAGTCTAGGGAATGGTTGACTGGGGAGTTGAAGTAGGGACAGACAAGTATTAAGAGGTGCTATATCCAAAGTCTGAGCTCTTTAGTCACTGTCCCTGTTTTTGCCCAGCCCACTGGAAATAAAGGAAAAGTAAGAAAGAAAAAAAAACAAACAACATTATTCCAATGACTTTGAACAGAATTTGTACTTCAAGCACTTATTCATCAGACATAATATAAATAAAATTAAATAAATGGATAGTTTCAAGAACACCTTACAGACTAATTAAATAGTTCTCATAGAACTCTTGGGAGATAGGCAATTAAGTAATTTCCCAAACAGATAATTTAGAAAAGTTGGGTAGAGAGATGAACTAGGGAAAGGCACCCAGGGAGTCACAGTTAATGATAATGTGGAACTTCCTCAGGTTCCATCCTCTGCTTAGATTTGTTGAGTGAGACTGAATCTACAGAGGAGAAATTGCATTTTCCTGGGTTATTAAACAAGTCTTTTACAAGGAGGAAAATAATACCAAATTTACCAAGATTTTAATATATATCCCTCCTTCTTTCACCCCTCAAAATCCATTTCTATCTCAGTACAACACAAAATTTAACCCTTTAATAGCAGAAAGCTTTGAGCCCTCTCTGATGTTAGTACTACTGCTATACTGTTAGTACTACTGCATATATCCTTTGAGAAATTCAGCACAGAAGTACAACATACATTTTGCCCCTGCATAAGCGTTCAAGTTTGGATTGTTGTAAAGATTTATGTGCATGAAAACTTTCTCCTTGAAAACCTTACCCAAGTTTCAGGACAAAAAGGTACAAAGGCTACAAATTATTTTGTCTGTTCCATTGAACTTTCATTTTCCAGTTTTTAAGGAAGGCACCCACCAGAAATACTAAAGGTTCTGCTTTGTTTTGCAGACTCTTTAGGTCTGGATAAGCGTTTGAGCTTTTGGATGTTTACCCAAGTTGAGCTTGAGGTTTTTCTGTACTTCACAGATGTGCTACTGCATAAAAGGAAATAAATATTGACTCTACTAGTCACTGGTACTAGTATTTCTATTTCTACAGTGGTCAGCATTGAATGATTACAACTTGGTAATGTAAGTATTGGTATGTACTTTTGTCATCCTCCTGGCCAGATGACTAGGACAAATGAAAAAAATTCTGTGTGGTTGCCTCTTGCAACTAAATATCAATGTCAGAGCTATTATTGATGTCTAAACACCACCAAATAAAAGTCTCCGCTGCCCAGTACTTGGTGTATCATCAATTCCAAAAAGGCAAACAGAAGTCTTTCTGACTTAAGACTTATGACATTTTTAATATCAGATTTTCTTCTGAAATAACAACTTTCAGCAGACAGAGATATCTGTTCATTGGTGCTCACAACTGATTTTTCTACACTGAGTCAAAGAGCTCAGAAACAGGCTGTAATTAGATTTCCTTCATATTTTTAGCCACCTTCCAGAGTTTTCTCATCTGATAATCTGTTGCCAGACTCATGAAATTTGTTTGACTCCCATGGCTCTAGAAATTGGTGAATGTTATGAAAATGACAAACTAGTTGGATTCTAGGAAAAGTGACTGGGTAAAATCATTCTGGGAGGCAAAAAGATTGAAAAACCCCAAAATGCCTTCATTTATTTTACTGATTGATCCTAAGGCAGTATGAGTTGTGCAAGGACTGGAAGAGACACCATATACCGTGGGACTAACTTGTAGCTATTGTCTTTTTAGTCACAGTGGCTTGGCATTGCTTGGTTTTCAGCTTGTGTGAAGTCATATCAAATACAATGAGATATGGTCAACAATTAAACGGACCACTGCCTCACCACTAAGGCTGGCTTTCTGCTACTAATCAAGCCCTTTTTCTAAATGTTGTGTCTGTGACATACATAAATACAAAGGATAATCACCCAGTTTCACCACCTCTGCTGTTTATCTCGTATTTATTCTCAAGGAGGTTTTGGGGGCTTGAAAAAGGGCTCACTCCAACAGTTTCAGAGATCATGTTAAAGAGACAACAATACTAAATGTTTAATCCATAAGTGCTAAACAGGGGGAAAAAAATGTACCTTTAAGTATATAATAAAAACTAAGCTAGTATTTACAACTTTTGGTAAACTGTGCTATGATGGGATATATAACTGGTCTTTAATGTCCAGGTAAGGAATTTCCCAACCAAACCCCTCTGGTGATGTTTACAGTCATGCTTAGGCAGAGCCAGGCATCCACTTTGCATCAGATGATCCATATCTGAAAAGCAAACTGAGCTCCCAAATAGTGGATTTAAAATATTCCAAAGGAGAACTGAGCCCACAGCATTACAAATCATGATCAGACACATCTTTTCAGTCTTTATTTTCTTCCCAAAACTTAATACAGGCATTTGTCATCATCTACCTCAAAGAAAATAAATAAATAAATAATAGAAAAACAATCTGGATGCCCTCTACCCTCCAATCTCAACCAATATTTGCTCACATTTTCTGACAGAAAGGCCAAATACAGAGAAAATGAATTCCTGGTATCTGATAAGTAAGTGGGATTTATGTACACAAATTTGTTTAATTCCGGTCTCCCTCTTTTCTGCTGGTTCATCTGCTCTATTTCACTCATTTCATGCAGTAGAGGGTTTTTCAATTATAAATCCAGGCAGCACAGTATATTTGAGCATTCTGTCAGCTTGATTTGTTCTTTACGCCTGTAATGAATTTTAAACTCCCTCCTCAAAAGTCATCACATATGATTTGGAAATAGAACTGCTCTGGTTTTTTTGGTGGGATTACAAATAACCAGATAAATGGGAAAAGGCTGACGATAACTAAATCAACCCTACAGGAGACAGTGATGAATCCAAATAGACAGAAAAGTATGAAACTCTTTAGACTTCTTTTTATTTACACTCTATCCTCCTTAGTCTCCTACTTCTCTTTCTTGTTTAATCCATTTTATTTATTAATCAGTCTTCGATCAGTGTTTATATGCTACACTGAACACTCAAGAAAAGTTAAGCAACAATTGACTTAAATAGTTAAAAATTCTGTGTTTAATGATTTCAGTCGCCAGACACCAGGCTACATGGTTGCTTGCTGGCATCAAAATTTCCCAAGGGAAAGAGCAGGACAGGGTGTCTACAACTTTGGGCAAAGGGCGCTCATGTAGGATGAAACTACCCAAAACTGAGAAGCTGAGGGCACCATGGCTGAGCAGTTTCTCCTGAAGAAGACCAGGATTGGGTTTTCAAAGGAAACGGAGAATTTTCCCATGGCCATTTCTCTCACCTCAAGATGCAGGAGAAATGGAAGGTGCATGTTTGTAACAGCATGTGTGTACACACACATATTTTTATATAAAAGATTATTCCATGAATCTGTAAGGATGAGTCCAGGAAACAGGTGTTGCTTATTCTGGAGAAAAGGAGACTCAAGAGGGACCTTATTGCTCTCTACTACCTGAAAGGAGGTTGCAGCCAGGTGGGGGTCTGTGTCTTCTCACATATAACAAGTGATAGAACAAGAGGAAATGGCCTCATATTGCACCAGGCTAGGTGTAGATTGGATATTAGTAAAAAATCTATTTCTGAAAGAGTGGTCAAGCATTAGAACAGGCTGTTCAGGCAAGTGGTGGAACCATCATCCCTGGAAAGTGTTCAAAAAACATGAATGCGATGCTTAGGGGCATGGTTTAGTGGTGGATTTAACAGTCCTGGGTTAATGGCAGAACTCCATCTTAGAGGTCTTTTCCAACCTTAATTCTCTTATGATTCTATGATTCTAAGATCTAGAGTTGTATTTACAATCTGTGTAGAAAAGCTGTCAGAGAACTGATGCTTCATCAAAGGCAAAGAATTAAAGTGAAGCATATAAGCAATGTTTTTGCTGCCTTTGAATTCTCCTACCTTTCTGTGCAGATTCCTATTGCTGGCTTCCTGTAAGAATAAAGTCTACTTAAACCCCAAAATTCCCTTGAGGTATTACAGAGCATTTCAATAATGAGTTTTCCATGAGGTGAAGGCTAGAGGTATGAAATACTAGTGCATATCAGGGCAGTCCAACTCATTAAATCCCACACTGGCAACCTGATGATGTCCTTGTGTTCCCTGTGCCTGATGAGAAAGGATATGTTTTTCTAGTTAGATCTGTTAAATTTATTGACAACCTTAAGCAGGAGAAAATACACTGCTGTTTGAAAGTCAGGGCATTCCCAGGACAATCATCAGTAAGTGGCTAGCAACCTGAATGGCAGAACAAGTCTGTAAGACATCAGAGATCACCAAACATTCAATACTTACTTGCTGGAAAGTGGATAGCTAAGAGCTTTGAGAAATCAGCCAATTAACCCAAAATTCTCTCTTGTCAATAAAATGTACTTGCAATGACAATTTATTTTGTTATTTTGATAATGCTGTCATACCTTTAGCGTTGCTCTATTGGGTTTTTGTAACAAGGTTTTGGTGGTTAGGGAGCTACAGGTGTTGGCTTCTGTGAGAAGCTGTTGGAAGCTTCCCCCATGTCTGACAGCAAATGATATCCAGCTCTAAGACAGATTCACTTCTGGCCATCAACAATGGTGGTAGCACATCTGGTATAACATATTTAAGAAGGGGAAGAAAATGGGGTAAAAAAAATTTCTCAAAAGCCTGCAGCCAAAGAGAAATGAGAATATGTCAGGACAGCTCTGCAGACATGAAGGCCAGTGAAGAATGAGGGGGAGACAGTGCTCCAGGCACTGGAGTAGAGATTCCTCTGAAGACTGTGGTGCAGATCATGGTGAGGCAGGCCCACAGAGGTCCACAATAGAGCAGATATCCACCTGCTGCCCCTGGAGGACCCCACATCTGGGCAGGGGCATGCCTGAAGGAGGCTGTGTCCCTGTGGAAAGACTGCTGGAGCAGATGCCTGGCAGTGTCCTGTCACTCTCTCCACTAGACTACTCCTGTGGTCCAGTGGAGAGAGGAGCCACACTAAGTGGTTTTGATGGCAGAACTTGTGGCTCTGCAGGGGGCCCAATTGGAGCCTCCTGAAATACTGCACTCCATGGAAGGGACCCACGCTGGAGCAGTTAGTGAAGAACTGTAGCCCATGGGAAGGACACATTAGAGAAGTTTGTAGACAACTGTCTCCTGTGGGAGGGACCCCACAATGACACCCTGGAGCAGGGGTAGGGTGTGAGGAGTCCTCTCCCTGAGGAGGAAGGAGTGTCAGAGACAATGTCTGATGAGCTGACTGCAGCTCCCATTCTCCATTTTATTGCACCACCAAGGGGGAGGAGGTAGAGCAAATTGTAAATTAAGTTAAACTTGAGAAGAAGGAAGTGGTGGTGGGAAGATGTTTTTAGTTTTGGTTGTATTTCTCCTTACCTTCTCTGGTTTGACAAGCAATAAAAGAATTTTCCCAATGTCCAGTCTGTTTTGTCCATGATAGCAACTGGTGAGTGACCTCTTCCTGTCCATTTGTTGGTCACAAACTTTTTGTTATATTTTCTTTCACCTGTCCAGAAGAGGGGGAGGGACATAGAAGCTTTGGTGGGTGCCTAGTAGCCAAGGTCAACCCATCATGCTTGGTGAAAAGTAAGTAGCTTATTTCTTCATTGTGACAGAGGTAACTGCAATCTACTTAAATCTGCACAGCTTTTTTGTGGTTTACGACACACATGCAAAAAATACTGACATCTTTGCAATGTCTGTTTTCCCATGTAATTTGGAGTTTCTAAATGTGCATATGAGTGTCTGAAATCAAATTTTAATTGATTGAGCTCTGACAGCTGTATTTTGTTTTCCTGAGTCAAGCCATTACTTTAGCCTTTGTAGGAGTCCTCATTGCAGTTCTTGTGGTAGCCACACAATAAGTTTGCTGGCTCTGATGGAACTACAACGAGTTTTGCTCATGTTATGATCTTTCCCATCAACAGCTCTTCATGAGACTTGCTTGTTGCTCTAATTAAAGAAATCGCCACAGGGAAAGGATGAGGGAAATCAGTGTTCTGTATAACACTGGAGGAAGTGAGAAAGGTGGGAATTTGGAACTAGCAAGCTCCATGATACCCATACTCCTCCCTGAGGAACAGGAAAGCGCTTGTCCTCTTGTCTTCAGGCAAGACTGGTTGTAACTTCAGTTTTTCAGGTTTTGGGAGAGAGGGATCAGCAGAGTGAGTTAACAGTTTCTCATTGCTACATACTACAGGTAAGCCAGGAAAGAAAAAATTACAGAGACGTCCACCTTAGGTATGTGCTACTTTTCACAAAGAAGAAAGGAAGGCACCTTTCACAGTCTGAAAATCCCTGGGCTGCTAAAGAAACCTGGCTTAACTGATAGCACTAAATGATTAATTTTTAGATACACTTACATGACTGGAATTCCACTGTTACCAAATGAGCAAATTCAGGTCAGGAGAGCATGGTGTGAGAGAAGGGCTGTTTCAACAGACCCTTGTTTGCATATAAGACTTACATTTATCTTGAGAACAGATGAAAGGGGTAAATTTTAAGCCTGCCAGAGGAAGAAAGAGCTTGTCAGCAAATGTGCAAATAAAAGCGTAGATGCATCCTGACAGCAAGAGATAAGTGACCTTGTAACTCTGATTTTTTCACTAATAAAAACACTTTTCAATTACACTCAGAATAAAACTTTTTCTGTAGAACAAGATACCGTTTCACCTGCAAACACCTATGTTGTACATGTATGATGCTACTGTAGTATCCTCTGATAACACACAGAGGAAAGGCAGATCAATCCCCCAATAATGAATTGGCCCAAGGGAAGGTCACAAAATAAAACACAGCTAACACTAAAATAGATGGGAAAGGTGTTTGAAGGAGAAATTAGATAGTTCAGGACAGGAACAAGTTTTGCAAAACATCCAAGGAGGCAGTGAGATGAACAGAAGCAGAAAATTCATGTTATATGTCAGAAGCCTTCCTCTAATTCTCCAAGGTTTTGAACTCCAAGTTGGATCCCAAAATGTTGCTGTCTTTGAGTATTGTTTATGTGAATAATTCCTTAATTTTTAACTTCTTCATTTTTCTGCAGCTGCCCAGTTGTACGTGTGCTTTGGCAGGTGGTCTAGCTCTGCTCTCAACATGTGTCCAAAGTGCTAATACTATTTTCTCTAGATGACTTGCAAGACTTGGGGTCAACGAACCATCTGATAAAACCTGGCATGTAGTTTACATTCAATCCACTTAGTGCCTCATTTTACTGGAGAACTAGCTTTTCAATGCATTTAGGCACCTTTGTGGAC
Organism: Margarornis squamiger; assembly: GCA_035222235.1. NCBI lineage: Eukaryota > Metazoa > Chordata > Aves > Passeriformes > Furnariidae > Margarornis > Margarornis squamiger. The sequence goes on from JAWWTY010000001.1 coordinate 32,163,209, forward strand.
TTTGCATATGTTTTCAGCTGATATTCCTATATTTGGAAATCATAATTATATTGACATTTTAGTTTTTCTGAAAAATGACAAAATCTTATCTCAGTTGGTGAATACAGGTTCTGCTTCATAATTTCATGGCATTATTTTCTTCCAAAACCCTTATGGCATTACACACCCCTATTAAATATGTGAACTCATGCCACTCATGTCTTGTTATGCAGGTCTGAGGTGGAATTTGCTGGTTTTATTATTAGATTTGTTTTCTATTTGTCTACTAAATTGAAGTTTCACCATGATGTCAGGCTACAGTTCATGTCAAAACTTATTTAGTAAACAGCAGAGTTTCTGTAGATGTTTGCACTGCAGTAAATAAGGCTCTACACCTTTAATGATTGAAAGACAGAAACAGGCACTTGAAGGTCGTGACTCATCAGGTCCCAAACACATGAGCTGACCTGAGCCATAAGAGACACTATTTTTGTTCATGACCCTTAAAAGAGCCTAGCTGAACTGTAGACATCCATATTGTCAACATCTATAAGGAACTGTGAGCAATCCCACAGCTGCCCTACAGCAGCCACACTGTGGCTTGTAGTATTTACTTGAAAGTATTTTCTAATTTTCCCAAATTATTAACTTCAGACATGATTTGTAGGGTCATATCAAAGGTCCAATTGGCTACGTATTCCCTTTTTTTTTTTTTTTTTTTTTTTTCTGGTGACTGGGATGCTTTTATTGTTTCCTATGCCTACTTGTTAGTTTTGCAGTTAGAGTTCCTAGAGGAAAGTTTCCTAAAGGAAAGCTGTTGGAACTTGCACAGCTGAAATGTATTCAGTGAATGCAGTCAAGGAGATAGATGTTTTGGACTTAAATGGAGACTATGGATTCATTTTTCTTATCTCTATTACTGAAAGTGCTATGGGTGGATTTTCCAGAATGGTGCTATAAAACCAAAAGTTGATTGATTAATTCAAAACCTATAGCTAGGAAATATTTTCCAGAAATACTTACAGGAAATGCACAATGGTCTATGAATATAAGTAATCTACTACATGCACACTGATGGGAAAATTTACTCTGATCTAATACATTTGGCTCTGGCAGTGACAGATTTTACAAAATGACAGTTTTCTACATTCATTTCTTCCTGTTATGCTGAATCAGAAGACAAGGATATCAGAACTGCAAACTGTCTTAGTGATATTCCTTAATTACACCTTTCAAATGTTTAAATATATAGGAACAGATGAATGTGTAGGTGTAAAAACACACAGGTAGGTTGACTTCAGATTGTAGCCAGCTCACTAAAAACTAGCCCTGATAAGGTGAAAATATCTGTCAGTGCAATATTCATCTTACGCTGAATAATCACAGGGAAGGTGTTTTTGCCAAAGCTTAATGAAAGTTTGTCCTTTGCCTTCAGAAGTCTTTGAATCAGGCTGTACCTGTTTCTAAAACAATCTGTATTTAAGTAAACAAGGGAAGAGTATTAATGGTTTTGTATTATACACTTAAGAGGCTGTTTAGACATGACATGCTAACAAAACAAGAAACTTCAGGGGATTTACTTGAGTAAAAATATGATAAAGATGAAACAAAAACCTCCCTGAATTCTTCCGTTTCTGGTGTAGTTGAGCTACTCGGATTATTGTTCCTCCATCAGCATTTTCTACCCTTCCACCAAGCTATTTACTTCAGCTGGCAGATTTAGATGTATCCAGCATGTTTCTCATGAACCAGTTTTACTATAACATTTTTTGTAATCAAAGTTAAACCACTGGCTATTTTCCTGAATAATAGCAACTTGCTTGTAATGGAAAAGTCTATCCCTTTTGACCTTTCTGAGACGTAGAAGAGGACAACTGCTGGTTCACCGACTTCACTCTCCCACTATCAAAAGCACAACCTATTTTTGATGTCTTTCAGAAATATATTGAACTTAATTTAATTTCACCCAGTGATGACACTGTAACTCCTGAACCTCATCCTTCTAAAGGTTAGACATAATCTTTTAATTACCAGCTTAAATTTATTAATGATCAATTTGTACAGAGTTATTTTTTGTGTCACTTAAACAGCCCCTTTTCCTTCCTAACATAAACACAGTTCTGATGTATTTAAAAGGCTATACTACCAGTTTATTTACTTGAATTCAACCTTATGTGTGTACTGTAAAGAGTATAATTATTCCAAATGTTTGTAATGCATGAGGGAATAATCATTGGCATTTCTAGTGAACAGAGAAATAAAAATATTTCTAGTCTGGTCCCATGTGCTTACCCTAGAAGAAAAAGATATATCTATTAAATTGAAACTCAAGGAGAAAGAAAAAAATTAACACATGAAGCCATTTTTCCTTTAGTGTACTTCTCTCCATGGGAAAACTCTTTTTCGGGTTTATTGATACGGGTGAATAAAGATTTAAGAACAAACATTCGCTTCTGATATGACATTATTTCATGGTTAGTTAAGAACATGATGGGCATTGAGAAAACAGCAGCATATATAGCTGTTGAAAAAAAGTAATGAATGTGCTCCTATAACACAAACACATAATACAGTTATCTTCCCCATCTTCATAAAATTACTGTTTTCTCATTTGTGCCATAGTATTTTTTGTTTGCTTTCTTGGTAACACAGTAGATATATGGATATGTAACTCACATCAGGATTTTTTATTTCCCTTTTTATGATAAAATGTGCTAACTTTAAATTGAAGTTTGTCGTAATGAGGAATAGGAAATCACTGGTCCCTGTTGCTGGTATTACTGTGTCTGCAATTCTTTGAACTACTGTCTGTTCCTGAGGCAAAATGTCCTGATCTGATTACTTAAAATTACATCATTGATTAGGTGTGAACAAATAGACTCATGAAATGAAAGGATGTACATGTCATGATTAGACATGTACAGATGCTCCTGGCAACATGCAGGTTTAAAACCTCTTATACCTTACACACCCCCTGTTTAGAGATATAGTGTAGTTCTGCTGGAGTCCAGCTTATGAGATGCTTAACAGAGGGGTCTTAAGCTATTTTCATAAAAAGAAAATCCATGAAAACAGACCACAAAACAGGAGTGCAAGTTATTTACTAAAAGTCTGGTGTTTGGTAATCATAAAGGTAACACTCAGGTGAGGCTTATTCTGAAAATGCTGCTTAATATGTTAATCGAGACTGCTTCCCTTTCACCTCCTCTCTTGTGCATGTATTTCATTTGATGCACCTATAATCTCTGGTTTTGGCTGTAAACACTTTCTAGATGGGGCTTGTTTTAAGTACAGCACTTAGCAATTTTGTGGAATAATAGCAGCAACCATGAATCTTTCTGATAAGAGGACTTTGGACTTCCCTTTTCCTTGTGCCTATAGATCTGAAAACAAAGAATGCTTCAAAACATGTTTAAATACAACCTTTTGAATAAAGGGCAATGTTTCATATTTTTGGTAAAATAATAAATATTCAAATGATGTTATTACATCATCAGTTTCAAATCCTAAAATATAGACAGTATGGACTAAGAATATGAAAAGCCTGTGCTGCTTCACAACCCTTATACATGTAAATTTCCTGTGCATCTTTGTTAGCCTGCTTGACTCATGGGTGCCAATAGTTACGAGAAAGAAGAACACAGAGGCAGATGCAGAGGGAAAAACGGGCTTTGGCACCCACTAGCTTAGGAAGCCATCAGGCACTGGGAAAATAACCCCTGAAATGTACAAGTCAAGTTGTTCCCTCTACAGAAAATGATGAAAGGAAATGTAATTAATTCATCTTCCATATCTGAAGTTAGAAAAGATGAAAACAAACCTTAGTTTTTAACTCTGAAAAGAAAGTCTGCAATACTGCACCAGAAAGCTTCTTAACCCAAGATCCAAATGATGTCTTAACATTTTATGTCCAAACTTCAAATTTAGAAATAGATATCCACATATCATATATTTACAAAATTGTTTTGAAGAATTCTCTCTTTAAATTGGTCAGGGCATGAAGAAACGTCAGTATTTTATGTAAGACTTTCATACGAAGTAAACGTAAGAACAGAAAAAATGCAGTTAACCTGGTCATGTGTGTTATTGTTATGCAAGGTAAAACCTAGAAGCTGCAATGTTAATTACTATAATTTGAAAAAAGACAGTATAAGTAAAATTCAGATGCTGTTGTATCTATGTAATTAACTTGTAATTGCAGCATAATTGCATAGTGGTTTTGCTTTGCAGTAGATTGCTAGACTGGATTTGTACAGTTACTTATGAATGGGTTAATTACACAAATTTTGACATCGTATTAAATTTATGTCTGTGACAAAATTCCTTCAAATTATCAAATAGGGAGTGTATATTTTTATCAATTTCCTCCACAGAAGAACATTTAATAATATTTGCATGTTATATGTAGGCAGCATGCAAAAGTTGTAAATTCTAAAACAAGTTGTAAATCCTGAAAGGTTTTACTTTATACATTATGCATTATTTCTCATAGCACAGAGCTCATAAAAAATACATATCACTTGGGCTGATAAACCTGTAAGCAAAAGAAGGAAGACTGAAACCTTAAGGCAAAAATATTCTAATGAAATGTAATAAATACACAGTAGAAATAATACTCAAGTAATTTTAGAGAAATAGTGGAAGTGACACAGTCATCCAGTCTCATGTGATCTCTTGCTACCCAGCTGCAGGGAATGATGGACAGCTGCATCAGGAGGGGAAAGTATCTTGTGCTACAGAGGAAACAAACTCTTCTAAGCAATTTTTCTTGATAGATGTAATAGTTGTCTCATGGAAAAGGGAAAACAGAAAAGAACTCTTTAGAGTATGCTGTCCCTTGAGCAAATAACAAAGCCTACAAGGTTGCTTGGTGAAATGTTAGAACAGCAAAGGAGAAGTTTTAGTGTTAGTTCATGTTTTATTCATGCAGCTACCTGTTCATTCAGTGTTTTGGGCTAAATATTATTTTTTTTTTTTTTCACTTCTGTGGAGCAATAAAGCTCATTCTAATCATAGTAAGGAAGATTTTGCCATGGCTGTATCAGGTCCTAAAATGGGGTTCCTTCCAAAATAGATGACAAAGCAAGTCTCTGAGGTGTTCAGAAGGTAACAATGCTGAGCCTCTAACTTAGTGTGCTGGCTAATTTAGTGCATTGGCTAATTAGAGAAATTGTAACGCATACATCTGAGGGCACGTGCTGGTCAGTCCCAAAAGTCTCTGCTAGCTGCTGCTGCAGCAATCAGCAAGCCCCAGCCCCAGGGCCATGAGCATCTCTCCTGGTGATCTGACTGTGTCCAGCACCAGCCTCAGGTAGAGGCAAGCTAGCATGAAACAACCTGCTGCATTGCCAGTAAACCCAGACAGCCTCCTGCATCCAAACTGCATCCTGGGATTCATTCTTTGTTGTTCTCATTTCCCAACACCACCTGAAAGTCATTTTACAGAGTGTGATTTGGCCAAGCCAAAACCGGCCAGGGTGTCCTAATTCTTCCCTGTCAGGGATTGCTGACATATATATTATATAGAGAGCATATCGCAATATGATTTATTTACATAATAAGCATTGGAGGTTTATGTTGTAAAGAAATTCCATGTTTTGGAAACAAAGGAAACAGTGTATGATGTATCATTTTGATTATAATTAAGGAAACAATTCTTTAACACTTTCTTTGACAAAAACTGAAAAAGCCAAAATTAAGGGTGAACTGTTCAAGCAGGTATTTGTATAGGAAATTCACACATCAAATAATATAATCATAACATCCTGAAAACTATTTTAACTAAAAGAATAAAAAATTCTCTCAAGTTCAGCACCAGATTACTTAAATAGATTACATTATCCGTGTAAATCATTTACACTGGTGTTGAATAGAAGCTCAGATTTGCAAGTTGTGGGATTTTTGCTTGAAGAGTAAGTGGATCTGCAAGCAGCAGTGAGCATCCATGGGTGCCAATGAACAGCACATCAGGCACCGGCACACATGCCGTTGATGCAGTTCGAGCCAGCAGCTTTGGCAAGGTATTGACATAATGAGGTTTTAATAGCGATACTGCACAAAAGTGAGAAAAGAAATAAACTGAGGGAAGAAGCTCAGTGGAGACTCCCATGCATTTTTAATTATTGTACCCAGGGTACCCAGCAAAACTTTTCATAGGAATAAAGTGAAAAAACAACATTATTTTAAATATTTGAGCCCGCTGTGAGCTTGTTCTTTTAGCTATCGTGAAGATCCCTTTGGAATATCCTGCTTAGAAGTAAGCAAGCCCCTCTGAAATATTCCATCTGTCAGAGTGACATTATAGGCCCTCTTTGCCATCCTGTAAGTACTGTAAAGAATAAAGAAATTTGAAAATCAGAAACTCATGAAGAAGCTGCCCTTTGAACAAAGGAAAAAGAAGAGAGACAAGACATTATTGCCAAACAAACTATATTTATGAACAGCACTGTAACTGATGTCTCCCTTTAACTGCAGTCATCACCTTCTCCTGTCACATCAGACAGACAAAACAAAATAAACAGAGTTTAGAAGCCTGATTTTCTATCTGGTGATAATAGCATTAGCCACCTTGGAACATTTTCTCTTTCATAAGAGAATAGTCAGTACTTTTTTATAGCTTTTTACCAAAATTGAAATTCGATCAAACAGGGCTTCATTTGCCAAGCAGAAGTAGCAATATCCATTAAATATCAGTTAGACTAGTATGCTGCTGGAATGCAGGAGGAAGAACTGATATTATCTGCCCCACAATCATATAATGAAAGCTCATGATGAAAATATCCAATTTCTTGTCAGGAAAATAGGGTGTATAAACACTAGAAAAAGCTGACTTTACAGCCTAACATCAGGGTCTGTCTCAGATACCTTACTTCATGAACCTTATAGATTTCACAAAGTAGAAATGTGGCAAAAGCTCTCTTTTGATTTTTAATTTAATTTTTATTTTTTTAGTGGGGTTACACATATTATGGGTTTCAGATACTGATCTGATGCTGTAATTCTCCATATCTACTTGAGTATATGAAATTATGTTTAAAGGTATCATTAGAAATAAACAGAGTATGAACAAAGATTATGAAAAGAAAGCACAACAAAAATTCTTTTGGAAAGTTCACTAAGAAGGCTTCTGAATTGCATATGCAACAATGGACAAAATGAGACTACAGTACATCTTGTTATATTATCATCATATGTCTCTTTTCTATACAAAATTTCATATAAAAAGCAAGGAAGACAGTGTCATTGTACATATGCTGTGATTTAATATATTAGCTGAGATGTATTTAGTACAAAGTACCAATTATTGTAATTCAGGGAGGTTTATATATATATTATTTATAGAGCTACGGCTATATAATGAATATAGAAGGCTAGAAAGGACTAACTGGGTCACAAAATCCAATTTGAGACACTGTCAAAAAATCACAGTGTAGATGTTTAGCAGTGGAAGAAATAATGATAGCTCTGTTATGGTGAGGCTGATAAACAAACCAGTCAGGTGTATTGGTGATGTGTTAGCTGTTGTGGCATGATCTCTTGTTTTATCACGCCACTCACAAACAACATTGTTTGTCTGGAGCAATGTCTTCTTTTAGTTCTGTTTTAAAAGTTCATTGCTCTGTGATAGCTGAGACCATCATTTCTGGTAACAGCCTAACAAACTAAATAAAATAAAGAAAAATACCTAAACAAAAAACAGAAACAAACAAACAAAACCAAAACAAATAAAACCAAAAACCAAAAGCAACAAAACCATCATAAACCCTTTACTTATCTTATTTGGAAGCTGGTTGCCATCTCCTATACTGCATCTCACTAGTCCCTCCTTATTCAGCAAGAAATATACAGATAATTTAGACTCCTTTACAATGTTCTGCTTGAAGGATTGCTGAACAAGCGATTGGCTTGACTGTCTGCCTCAATGTTTTTCTGAAATGACTCTCTGGCAGAGAGTCAGATATCGTAGCACACTGAAGGCCTGAACTCTCACTCTGGTCACTTCAAAAAGAGTCCAGGGAGCCAGTTTCTTTTTACAATACCATAAAATCGTAGAATAGTTTGCATTGAAAAGGACCTTAAATCACCTAGGTCCAACCCCTGTGACACAAGCAGGGACACCTTCCACTAGACCAGGTTGCTCCATGCTCAAAATGATTGGCTGAATTCTGGTTTCCAGTCAAGCAAAACCAGTCCTCCAAAACTGATCAGCTTCTGGGGTGTCCTAATGTCTCTTTAAATATCAGGAGGCACACTTGTGACTAACACAGAAAAAGAAAATCTGAACTTTCAGATCTACTGTTGATTAGACTTGAATGCAGAACAATTCTGCTCAAAGAGATTTGTTATATTTTTTCTTATTTCTGAGCAGAAATTAAAAAAAATATATATTAAATTGTTACAGAAAGAATGCTTAAAGTACCTCAACTTCAGTAAAAATGGCTTCTTCTGCCAAAAGGCCTTGTTTTATTTATGTTTTGTTCATTACCGTATATATATTTTAATTCCCAGAAAATTATATTCCCCCATTTAATATCTAACATTATTTGTAAGACAAAATAAATGTGAATTTTCTAAGCTTCTGTGTTTCAAATAAAGTACACTTTCTCATAGAAAACAGTTTCATCGACACTTTTTTGGCCAAGTCATCACAGTGTTATCAGTATGCATAGTCACCACTAATATCGCCCAGCCAGGGAAGGGCCATGATGCCATCCATACCCTGCCCATTCCCTTTGGATCATGATTAGTCTTTGGAAAAGATTTCAAAGAGCAGCTGCTTAATTTCACAGGGTACAATGACCACTAACATGTGGAGTGCATTCAGGGAAGAATCCTAGATTCTTCTGGCAAGTTCTTCTCTAGTTTTACAGCTGAAAAAAAAGATCCTAAAAGTCAGAAGACCCTGTGAAGACATGGCTTTTGTTGCCTCTGCACTCTAAATGTCAAACAGACTGTGTTTTAGGGTGGTTTAATTTACAGAAGTACAGGACACTACCTTTGAAGAAAGATAACCTTGAATAATCTGTGCGTCCCACAGCTTCTTTTCCTTCTGCATATTGTCCCTTCTGTCAGCAGCTACTTTCTTAGGAATAACTGAATAGATATCTCTGAAATGCAACATGGTTTGCTTTGTGATGGACCAGATGGCATTCAGTGACAGATATATTTCAACAATACATTCCCAGAAGTGGATACTTCTGTTCCTCTGACAGTACCTGAATGACATCTACTATCTATATCTTCAGTAAAATATTGGGAGATTCTCTAACAGTTACATGTAAAACTATTTGCTTCCATTCAATAAGAAAACATACTTTTAGTGTTGTTCTTTTATTTTTTTTTCCTTATTTCTTCTTGTTGCTATCTCAAGAGGGAAGAGGATAAACAGATTCTCGTTCCTTTCATGGGCGAGTTTATTACTTTATTTTCATCAAAAAGTTACTTATATCTTCCATCAAACAATCTCAAAGAGCCTAGATGTATAACACTACAAGTAGACTTCATTTGATGATTCAACTTTGAAAAAAGAAAAAGAGAAATGAGGTTTTACACTTCTCTGTATACTATACTCACTGACATCAGAGCGGGATCCATATGACAAAGGCTGTGTTGTTGTTACACACCAGATCAGTTATTACTGGGTCAGCACCACCTTGCCTCTGTGTGTGTGTGTGTGTGTGTGTGTGTGTGTGTGTGTGTATGGAGGGGGAAGGGACCAGGCTCAGTGTCCATATGGTCAGCCAGGATGGCTCTGCTGAGGTCAGCAACCACATGGCACGAAGCCCATAGGGGGTACCTGTCAGTCAGTAGGGTCTGCCTGGTAACCCACCCACACCTCATCTCCTGGAGCCCCTGATTGACTGCGGCTCAGCCCCACTGTGGCTGAGGGGACAGTAAGGGGACAGTGAGTGGACAGTGAACCAAAGGTCCCACCTGCAGGCAGTGCCCACAGTAGCCAGACTCTATAGTCGCATATGAGATCTCTATTGGGCCTTGGCCTATTCTCCTTGAAGACATCAACACATGACCTTCTGAGCAGTAACTGTGTTTTTTCTCTTCTATTTTCCTCTCTTTATCCGTTATCCTCTTAATCTCTCTTCTTTTATTATTTTCTTCCTTTTGTGAGTAACCAAAACACCTATTTTCTGTTGCATGGAGTTTGTATCTGCTGGGTGTAACAAAAGTTCCTTACTGCAGCAATGCTTGTTAGTCCTGGTAAACTGTTGCAATGCTTTTGTGAAGTTGCATGTTTTCTATCCTTGTAAAACCCTTTTTGTAAAGACACCTGTAGTCTCACCAGATTAAAAGAAATCTCTTAGAGAAAAACATGTACTTTTTCCCCAGACATGAATTCAAGGTACCAGAGAGCCAATAGCTTTACAAGGGTTCATGTGGGCAAAATCTCTTGAAGCCTTAAATAAAAATGTACACCTGGTGAATCTTGAAGCTTCTGGACTGGGTTGTAACAGTTGTCTTGCCTTGCCTCTAACAAAACACAAAGTGCCATCATTTGCCATTTATGGCTGGGATTCAGGAGCTTTACAAGTTTGACAATAAAACATACTGAGGCTTGAATGCATTCCTTCTGTTTGTGACTGGATGCCTTCTAATCATCAGAAATCCCCTAAATAGTCTCTACTACAATAAAACAAGGTTTTGTTTAAAGTCTGAAATTGCTTTTATTTTGGGAATCATGTCTTATTTTAGTCCCATAGTTCTGATTCTGTTCTATATTCAGGAGCAATTTATGTCTTAAGAAAGGTCTAACTTCAGCTGTGGGTTTAAGGAAAATAATCAGCGGAAGTTTTTATGATTGTCTGTGTGCTATTTCAGGTGGGCAGGCAGGGACTATGCTCAAACCCCGGAGGCTGCATCCATTTTACAGAGATTACTTTCTAACCACTCTTTGAAAGCAGCATCTTATAAATCTCTGATGTTTCACTAGCTCACACAGCTAAAAAGAAGGGAGCTGTTAATTGTTTCAACTCTTATCCCACAATTAAAATCATATGTTGTTCTATTTTTGTACTTTTCAGAATTTTTCACTCTAGGTCCTGCTAAATATGAGTTTGCGAACTCTATAAGCCTTCTCTTTTTTTCATAATAACAGTTTGCCCTCAAACTTCTGCCAACAGAAACAGTTAGAAGTTACTTCTATGTTCCTTGAAAGAAATAAAGTGGTATGTTTTAGAAGCAGTGGATATAAATCTGTGTTTAATTTTAGTAATAGAAGTCCTATAAGTGATACTAAACTGGTATAAAGATTATATAAAGAACACAAAAATCATATAGAATGATATTTTGATATATTTACACTCAAAACCACATTTCCAGTTCCACACATTACATGTAAATTACCAGATATCACAATGCTGCTAAGAACTGATAATTCAGAGCTGCGGATCTAGTTCAACAAGAAATTATAGTTTGTTTTCTCACACAGGAATATAGAAACATCAGCTGAAATGAAAACATATGCTTTGAAGTAGAGTAAGAGCAAAATATTCCCAGCATCTACTAACAACCGTTTGGAGGCTTGGGTTAGATTTTGTATATAATCTGTCAATTTGCATCAATCAAGTTAACTTACACTTCAAGACATAATGAAATGTGACCAACACAATTAAATACAAGAACATTATAAATCAGCAAAAGTGCGTTCTTGATGGCAGTGGTTAAGAAACTGCAGCTCTGGTTTAACTCAGAAAATACTGCTTGATTTTTTTTTTGAGAAGTTTTAAAATAAAATGTGGTCTTTGCTGAATTATTTTGGCTGTTCTCATAGAAAGGGCATGACTAGGGCATTTCTAGCGATTACACTACTGAGGATTTAATTTGCAACTAAATAAAATAGAAGCTAATCATCTGCAATTTTTTGTAGACAATGGGTTCTACTATTAATACAGATGGCAACCTATAGACTGCATAGAGGGTACATAGTATTGCTCATATTTGAACATATTTACTCATATATGTAATCTTAGATATTTTCATTATAGATTATAATTGAACAATGATGACAAATTTCTTGATCAAATCTCCACAAAAGCCTCTTTGCTTTATCCTGTAGCCAAACCCTTAATGAAGTTGTGACAGGACGTTCATTAATACAGCAATGTTAACCATGCCAACACCATGCAGAGAAGGTGATCCCAGACAACAGCAGCCAGCTAAACACATCACTCATTAATTCAACTCTAATAAGATTAAATCTACAAGATTTGCTTGAAAACAGACAAGGCTATTATGTTATATAAATAATCTATTAAGAATTGGTCATATCTTACATATCTCCATATATGTATTTTGTTCAGTAAATACCACTGAATTTTTTGTTATTATGGGTATGTACATTCTTGTGAAATCCTTAAAATTTTCTTTAGGACACCTGAACAGTTTTTCAGTTGCATAATAATTACTTAAAAATCATCTGCTTCTCTGGTTAGTAAATAAGTGACAGATATAAAGAAAAACAACACTTCTATATTCCTTTTCTCCTACCAGTGCACTGTGAGCCACAGATGTGATGAGTTCTACAGAAGACTGAGCAGGCTGCCAGACTAACTCCATGTTGTACCTGATTGTGCTAATCCCACCACACAGAGCACAAGAGGTTGGTAAATCCATCTGTTTCTGAGAACTGGCCTCCCATCAATCCTGTGCTTATCTTTGATTTAATCATTTGATTTGTTTCACAATGCTGCTTAAAGCAAGAATTCAAAATAGGCCTTACAAGACATAGCCAGATCTACTCCCACTGGGTTTTGTTAGTGTTTGTGTACTCCACTCCTTTAAAGTGCTACAACTTTATGTTTGTTAATCCATGCCTCCAGAAAGAAGCGTGTAATTTTATCTCAATATATCAACATTACTTATTCAAATCCAGGATACACAAGAAAATGCACCTCAGTGGAAAATGATGTGACCTAGAGATCAATCCTTAAATTAGTTGTTTAGGGGTGGAGGGATCAAAAGCTTGCAAATCCTGTAAGTCTTATTTTCTTTGAGTGGGAGTTAAGGGTCCTAGTTTATATAGCTGGTTTTTAAATTTTATGCTAACTGTATGGTGTTCAAACCCTGGTTTTAGACCCTCAGGCCTTAAAATTCCCGCAGGGTGAATTTCTTTACAAAAAGAACTGTTTCCTGTAGAAGGGCAATCTCTTACCTCAGGCTGGTAAAATTTAAATCTGTGATGGCATCTCTAACAACAAACAAAAAAAGCCCACAGGTGCTGGTTTAGCTAAATAAGCTGCTGTAACAACAAAGTCTTTATTGCAATAAAAATGCAACAAACTAACTTGATTTTCTAAATGAAATATAATTTAAGGAACATGGAAAGAGAATTTTAGGTATCATTTCTCAAGCCATGAGGGCCTACAAGAGTGTGAAATTGTAGAAAATTTGAATTTATCTCTTACCTTAATTACAGATTTTCACCAATGTCTCAGAAGCAGAGAACATCCAAGCAAACATTTTCCAAGCAAAGAAACATGTCTATCCTACCAAAAAAATAAAGACAAAAAAGAGGAAATTGGAAAAAGACAGAAACTTTGTTTCTTTTATACTGCCATGGAATTAGAAAGCAATCCTGAAGTCCTGTTTAGAGCCAGGAAAGGAAGTTTAATTATATTTACTATGAGGAAGTCATAGTATTTTTAAACATTTAATGAGTGTGAAACTGAGAAGACAACACAAAAGACCTGAAGCCTCTTCTAGTGTCACAGATTCAAACAGCTTTTAGAAAGTCACCATCTTTTTATATATGGGTTTATACAGCAGATTTTCTGAACTGTTATATACCGTGACAGAATTTACTACACATTTTTATTTCAATAAAAATATATTACACTATAAAAAAAATGATATATTTACCTGTAGTAAGGTCAGTGAGCCCCCCTTGCTTGACCAAAACATAGGATTATTGTTATATACATCCAAAGGAAAAAAACTGCTCCAGGTATACATAAAGCTATCAAACCATCCAACTTATAATACGACTGTTCACCTTTGTTATCCATCCCGTATCCCACCAGGCCAGCAAAGACACTCCATCCACTTAAGGACGTAATACTTAATCTTCAACATGCACACACACACACACACACAGAGCTTTTTACACATATACATACGGTTATAAATATATACATATATACATTTCAGATGCTAATACAGAAAAGGAATGGAAAGTCAGGACCTTTCTGATATCATTGCATCTTCACAAGCTGTTAAACCACCATAGGAAATGGTCTTGATACAGGATCAGAAAGGGTTCATAGAATCATAGACTATTTTATTCCGCAAAAGGCCTTTGAGATCATCAAGTCCAACTGTAGCCCAGCACTGCCAATCCCACTACTAAACCATGTCCTCCAGTGCCACATCAACATGTCTTTTAAACACCTCCAGGGATGGAGTCTTCAGCACTTCCCTGGGAAGCCTGTTCCAGTGCTTGACAACCTTTTCAGAAAAGAATTTTTTCCTAAAGTCTAATCTCAACTCAAGGCCATTTCCTCTTGTCATACCACTTTTTGTCTGGGAGAAGAGGTCGACCCCCACCTGGTTACAACCTTCTTTCAGGTAGTTGTAGAGAACAAGAAGGTAACCCCTCAAGCATCCTTTTCTCCAGGCTAAACAACTACAGCTCCCTCAGCTGAAACTCATACGACTGCAGACCCTTCCCCGGCTTCATTGCCTTTCTCTGGGTACTCTTCCAGATCTTCTACCAGAAGATCCATCATTTTCCCAGATCTTTTTGATAATATATACATTAGTGGAAAAGTAGGTAGACTACAGATAATCTTCCAGGTTTTTCATCTTCTGAACAGACAAAAATAAATGACTACTCATTTAATGGCTCTGGGAATACAGATATAAAGAGGACAATACTTTCACCTGCCTACAGAATTGCCTGTTTTTAACTCTTCTTCCTATGTTCTGGCTAAGTGCACTGATCATTTTTCCTTTCATGGAGCAGAAGAGTACTTGCTCTTTTCCCTGAAATTGTCAGAGCAGGACCAGGTCCTTTGGTTTTGGCCATTTGTGGAGTCAAAATCATAAGAACACTTAGTTCTAGAAATGATACTGGGTCATTTTATTACCAGATGCTACTATCATTGGAGGTTGAGATGGGAGATTTTGATACTGCTCACTCTGAACCTAAACCTGACGTGGGTCTCAGCCTCAAATCTTAACATCCCAATGCCTGAGCTTTAGAATCATAGAATCATTAAGGCTGGAAAAGACCTCTAAATTCATCATGTTCAACTGTCAACCTAGCATTACTACCATGTTCACCACTAAACCATGTCCTCAAGTGCCCTATCCACATGTTTTTTGAACACTTCCAGGGATGGTGACTCTGCCATTTTCAGTGTTTGTCTAAAAGCGACCAAGCCCTTTCAGTAGTTTAAGCTCTGTCACCACTGTCATAGTAACTCTAGTCACACAAAATAAATTCACAGGTAAAGGAGGCTTCTGCAAGCAGTTGGCTCCAGCTTGTTCTGTCCCTGTTTCCCAGCTGTTATACTTTAAGCAGCAGGCTATTGACACCCAGCAGTGACAGTGGAAAAAAAAAAAAAAGGCAAACTGTCTGGAAAAAAAACAGTGACTGTAATTTACAGTGACAATATTTGTCACTGAAGTTTTGTGAAATGTCCTTTACACTTAGGCAAGTCTGCATGCTGCCTTTGCATTTGATAGCAAAGGTGATGAACATAAAAAAAAATGAACCAGAAAGAAAATGTGTCTAGAAAAACAGTTTTATTCTCCAGAAATATTTTTTTTTTCCTTCTTATAATTTGCATATTTATATGGTCAAAATTTTACTTATATAAATCATGACTACGTCAAATGATTGCTTCTCCCTCAAATTAATAGTGTGGAAATCAGGAAAATGTATTCTTTATCTTGCCCTTTCACATATCCTAGACAAGAACAAGCATAGAACATGCACTTATGAATGCGATAGAGTTATAATGATTTAATGAGTTACAGCTTATCAGTTGAGTTCTATGAATTACTGTTTGTATGATTTTCATCTCTCCCTGCCTTTCAGGTCAATGTAAAACTTTAAATCAAGGAGAACACGCTTTAGCTAAAATAGCTTGTCTTTGAATTCAGTATGGCTACAAGGAGATGTGCTGCCACTTGAGGGGGCTTAGCTAAGAGTAAGGTATATTATGTGAGGCCAATGTAAATGAAGCCTGTACCTAAAGGAAACAATTTTTTTCATCATAGATTTCAGTGAAACTACTCTACCTTGCACTAATATGAATGAGAGAATTGGATGAAAATTACTTCTGAAATCTAGGCGGGTTTTCTTCTTTATTTTCTTCCATTCTACTTTCTTCTTTCTAGTTTCTGCTGCACTGACATGCTTTTCTCTTTTGATTTGCTTTTAAAAGTTGATCTTAGCTTCTTCTCACACTGCAGAGACTACATTGCTGTGCACCAGTTTAATAAGTAGAAAGCTGTAAAGTCTAACAATAATTAAGCAGGCACTTGCAAATGATGAGCACTTGGGGGGAAAATGCTGTTCCGTGACTCAGAGACAAAGCAAATTCTTGACCTGGCTTTGGAAAAGGGAAAGATGAAAAATAAAATGAGAAAAAGATTCTATCAGAGCTGCTGAAAAAAAACCCAAAACAAACAACAAACAAAACCCAAAACCCAATGGAATAAATATAATAATTTGAAAATTCATACTTAAACTTTTTTTTTTTTTTTTTTTTTTTGAGGCTGTGGAGTCCTTCCTGGAACAAGACAGTCCTTGCAAGACACTGCATTCACACAGTATACCAGAGTAAAAGGAGAAATGAAGCAATCGTTCTATATAAAAAAAAAGCATGCCAGAAAAACCTTATCTTCATGTGGAAAAAAAAAAAAAGCTGTCTATGGTGCTGAATTTAATTACCCAGAAAAGCGTCAAACACCTAAACCCTGTTTCCGACCCCCTACTACCCTCCTTGCTTGTACTTCTCATCCCACTCTAAGGGTAGCCTTTTCTCTGGTGAGACTTTTTCACTTGTGATGAGAAGCAATTACTAGGGAAATCATGTGAGAATGGACTAAGTAAACTGAACATAGGCTATTCCTCACTTTTCCCCCACGTAAACTTCTTGCAGGGCATAAAAGGCGTGACATTGTTGGTATGTCTTTAACTTCAATTGTACAACAGGAAAATTTATTAATTGCTCTACCTTATTCTGATTTTTAAAAATTACAAATCAAATGGTGATTGATTACAGGGTGATCACCGGATCTCACAGATCATTCAAAATAGACTGCAGTACCTATCCAATCTCTGAGCCTTGTAACATATGGTCATGAGAAAAAAAGGAAGAAACAGTTGTGTCAGGTTTCATGCTGTATGCATGAAGTTTTCATTTGAAGATTCCTTTCCATGACTCCCAGAACACACTTTTTCAACAGTGGAATCTTGTAATTAATTTGCAAACAAAACTGTGCCTGCCATGAGGCCTTGGTCCAAACCAGAAGTTCCAGCACTGCACAGTAATCCCATGTTGCTCACCATGGCTGCAATCCCACCTGATAAGCCTACTTGACTCTATGACTTAGACACGTAGCATATCAGTAGGGGGAAAATCCTATCTTCTTATGACAGAATCACAGAACTGCTTGGATTGGAAGGGACATTAAAAATTGTCTAGTTTCAATCCCCTGCCATGGGCAGGAACACCTTACACTAGACCAGAATGCTCAAAGCCCCATCCAACCTGGCCATGAACACAGAATCATCGAGGCTGGAAGAGACTAGGTCATCTCATCCAACAGTCAAAACTAGCACCACCATAATCATCCCTTAACCATATTCTCAAGTGCCACTTCCAGATACCTCTTGAACACTTTCAGAGACACCAACACTGCCCCAGGCAACTTATTACAATGCCTAACCACTTTTTCCGTACAATTTTTTTTTTCTAGTAGTGAGTCTGAACCTCTCCTGGTGCAACTTAAGGTCATTTCGTCTCATCCTTTTGCTTAAAACATGCAGCCACACTGCTTCTAAGAAGTACATTTTCCTGGTCTTATTTCCCTGTTTTTTACCTTTGGAAAGGTGAATGGATAATGCATGTCCAGGGAGGAACTTTGTCTTGCTAAGCTGTGTGTTGAAGTCAGAGCCCACCTATTTTTCTGTTATCTTTGCTATAATTTTTTCAGATTGATAGACTATGAACTAAAATTAAAACTGACCACTCTAGAGCATTCAATGTGATTTTGCTCATAATGAAGATTTAAAAAGATCATAACTCATCTGATTGTTGCATAAATTAAAATTATCAGTTTATTAAACTTTCTTCTGCAATTTATTTTTCTTCATAGTCAGATCAATATTTGCTATTTCATTTCAGTTCTTCACTACATTATAATTTTGCTGCTCCAGTTTAGTCACAATCATTGTGGATAAACTCCGTTACAGATGCTTCTATAAGCATCTCTGTGGTGAAGCTGAAAATCTAGGTCAATTTTTTCACCAAAAAGTGAATCAAATTTCTTTCTGATGATATTGGAAAGTGTGATAGGGTAAACTCTGATGGACTTCTAAACTTTGATCAGCATTACTAAACCATAGCATGAAATTACATACTTCTGTGTGCAGGAGCTACTAATAAATGCTCATCCAGCTAATGCTTCATTACAGTTGGGGCTTATCAACTATGGGGAACCACATGGCGCTCTCATTTACTTCTGTGTACTTCCAAATTCTCTCATCTCTATGGCAGTGTGACCAGGCAGGAATATGAGAGAGAATTTAGCCCCATGAGTCTATCTCATGGGGGAATTACAAAAGTAAATGAATATCACTGAAAACATGGATTAAAAGAATCCTAAATAAGGTGTTTAAAATCCTCTCCTCTCCCGGGCAGTTTCAGCAGCTTCCTTCTTTTATGCTCTTAGCCTGAATATCTTAAAAAAAATAGCGTTCCTATTAGTCCACTGTGTTTCTGGACATGAAATCCCTACCTAGCACTCCTAGTGCTTTATGGCGTCGGTTTGGGATTTCACTAATTTCACTTTTAATACTCGATCTTCCCAAGCAGCTTGGTAGGTTGTACAGACAAGAACTGTTCTGCCTTACACTGTAACCTTTTAATGCTCAACCAGTCCAATAGGTGCAAACGGACACATATGAAACCTTTGACATTACTCAAAATGAAGATAGGCTATGCAATCTGAATTACTGGTTTATCTGATGTTGTCTAAATGTTATGATAATTCTTTGGTCAAGTAGAATGGTTTTCTTCTATTTCTCCCCTCAGTGTCAGGCAAGGAGCACATCACTCTACCTCTGCTGCCGTCATGAAATGGTATAAAGCAATCTTCCTGAAATCGTTTGTGCTGTTCTTTGAGGTCATCTGATAAAAGGTGCTAAAATAAGAACTATGTATTATTCATATTTTAATTCACTCTGGTATATTTTTTTCAGGAAACTTCATTTAGGTGCACTGAGAAATCAACATCAAAGAAAGACAGAGTTACACACAGTGTATACTTATAACCAGAAAAACAAAACAAAAAGTAAACAACCAAAAAAATAAAAACCAACCAACCAAACTAAAGAAAAAGAACAAGAAAAAAAAAGGCCCTATATTAATTTTTCCATACCTTTTGGGGCAGTCTTGTTCAGATTAATAGTGAATTAGGTCCTGTTGATAGCTGCAGGGCAACGCAAAATATAGGTGGAGATAATATAATTAAGAAAGTGATGGTCCAGGACAAAATGTTAAGCAATTAAAACCCTCTGGGTTCCTTCGTTTTCAGCATTTTTTTTTTTTTTAGGGGAACTTATTTCTTAGAGTTTTGAGATGCTGCGGTTCTCAATCAGTCTTCAAAATATCTTGAGTTGAACATTCAAAAACTGACTACTCCAAAGTTCCACATCACTTATGAGGTTGTGGAACAGGCTACCAGCAGAAGAATTTTTTAAAAACTTTTCCCTATTCATTCTCCAAGGTTTTGCTTTAGAAGCATTTGGGTTTTTTAATGAATTCATAATTCATATATATATATATATATATATATATATATAATAAGGATGGTAATATTTTGGGGTTTTTTGCTCATTTCACTTCATCACTTTGAAAGACTATTTTCATATATGCACATAAAATGAAGCACTCTGATCTCTGGGGGGTAAAAGTAGAATTTCACTGGGCAACACCAAGACATTCCTCAAAAACTTTAGGGTGTAATTACCTATAATGAACCTTAAAGCTTAAACTCTCAATTCCATAAACAAAGGCAGTATATGTGCACTGAGGGAAGACAATTCATAGTACTTTTGTCAGCAAAATTGTTACAGTAAAGGCCTAGGCAACACTTCATCTATCTGTCACTTGTCTTGAGAGGGCAGATTACTTTTTCCTCAATCTTGGCACATCCAATTAAAGTAGACTTACAACCCAGGCAGGTGTAAAGTGCAAGCCAGCACTTGTTCACATTAGCAATTATCAATGGGAAAAATACATAAGTGCTGAGGCTTGGCACAACAGTTACCCTGGCAACTGTTCGTGCTCAGAACCTCAGCAGAGACTAACATGACAGTTTGACATCTTTCCCCACTAAAAAAGAAAAAAAGATTGTGTTCTCTCTCTCTCTCTCTCTCTGTTTTTTCCCTTCCCTTCTTCTCATGCTGTTTTCCCAAAGCACTTGGCAGTGACCCAGCCTTGTTTAACTCCAGTTGCTCACCTACCAGCAGGAACTCCCATGTGTTGCCAGCCTTTAGAGCTTCCTCTCTGGACACCAAATGCATTTAATATTTACCTGGCTAAGACTGCTGTCCAGGAAGGAAGGATGGAGGGTTGGAGAAGCTGCATTAGTGCTATTGGCCCAGGATAGTCAGACACCTGTTGGCCAAGAAAAGTTCACTTGATGTTGAAAAAAATAAAAGGAAAGAGCCTCAAGTTGCACCAGGGGAGGTTTAGATTGGATATAGAAAAATTTTTTCATATAAAGAGTTGTCAAGCTCACACAGCCGAGGTAGTGTAGTCATCATCCCTGGAAGTGTTCAAAAAATGTGTTGATATGGCCCTTTGGGATATGGTTTAATGTTGAACATGGTGGTAGTGCCAGGTTGATGGTCGGACTTGATCTTAGAAGCCTTTTCCAACCTTAACAATTTATGATTCTATGAATGTTATTGGGATTTTTTTGTCCTGATATTCTGGAATATCCAGTAAGACACACCACTCATCTGCGGCAACTTGCCTCAAGATATTGGTGCCTCTGACTTATATGTGGACTTTGCAAACAGTTCTCTCTTTATCCCTTGCCTTCTCAAATAGGAAGAGAAAGTCAATCAGAAGCAGCCTACAAACATTTTGTGTGCAAGGGAAAAAACCCTCTTCCTTAATTCTATCAAGGAACTCAGCCCAAACAAGCTCTGAAGAAAGCACACTGTCAGATCATACCCAATTGCTCAGCCCTTGAGAAAGGAAAACCTTGAAGAAGAGTCAGCATCCTTTTGGATTAGGCTTTGTTCTGTGTGCTGTTTGCGGACTAAGTTGTTTGAACTTGTTGACTGTGTTAGCTGCCAATTCTTTTATTTCTATTTGGCATTTTTATGTCAAATAGAATTAAAAAATGAGATGTGGACATTAAAATTTTATTAATTAGTGACTGTTTCAGTAAAAGTTTGCCTGACTTTCCTTTTGACACAGATTGCAAACTATTTCTTTTTCTGGAGACTTTTTTTAATGTCCTTTTTTTTTTTAGGAAGTCTTTTGACATCCATTGTTTTCCTTCACTCTTATTTTGTCTTTAATTTTGTTCACATCTTTCAATGTTAAAAAGTTACATTTAAATGCTAAATGTCTACATGTCATTTGATTTTATTTTCAGTGGTTTATTTGTTTCCTCTTACTCCCAGATGTGTGTCATTTATATCCTTCAGCTCATCTTGCTCTCGCTCATTGCCATCTCCAAATGGAGAATAGTGTAAGGACTGAGGAGGATTGTCCTTTCTTCAGGGTGGAGGAAGCTAGATATACAGTAAAAGATTTCATGGTGCAATTGAGCTTATAGTCTGGTCTTTAGTCTTAATTCTAGACAAACAGAACACATACTGTGAAAGATATACAGAAAATCAAAGTAAACATCTTCCAGTGTTTACAAGAAAATTCTGTATTTGCTTATTATTGTGTATGCTACAGCCTTAGACTTCACAGATTTCAAAAGAGTAGGTTTTGGCTGTGGAAGAACATTGACCTGAAAATTCAAGATGTGGAGCCAAATCTTACTGCCCATGTTCCTGTGATCTTTTCCCATGGGCAAACAGAATCTGTGGTGTAACTTTAATTCTGTCAGCAGGATGAAGCATAATAAATAAAAGTAATAAACATTTTGCAACATTAATCTTTCACAGCTAGTCAATCTGACAATTTTGACCAGCATTAAATTTACTGGAATGTTTCTAATCATGAACAAGAAACAAAGTCATACTTCCTCAGGTACAATTGCATTCATTAAAAGGGTGAGCCAATAAACATTATTACTACTTTCATATTCTGGGACTAACAGAAACTCGTTCCTTTCTCTGCTATTCTGTGGACTGCATTGCAATCTCTTCCACAACAACATAATTTAATTTAAAAATCATGATGCTATAAGTACTTGAGAAGCAGTTACAGCCATTCAGTCAGAGAAAGGTCATGTTAACATAAATATTGAAAAGAATGATAATTAGGCAAGAAAAACAGCAACACACATTAGAAAGAAATGAGGCAATTTTTAGATGTTAACATCTTAATTCAGAAGTGTTTACGTTACATTTAATGGTTCCATTCTCAGTGAGCATTCCACTAAAAAAAAAATTGCTGAGCAAAATTATGAAAGAGAATTACAACTGAAAATGACATTGCATCCATTTTATCATCTTGAGAGAAAATGAATTGTCTGAATCTTCTTAAACACAATAGAATTCAAATAGTCCGAGCATGACTTACTGCA
The DNA here is from genome assembly GCA_035222235.1 of Margarornis squamiger. Lineage (NCBI taxonomy): Eukaryota > Metazoa > Chordata > Aves > Passeriformes > Furnariidae > Margarornis > Margarornis squamiger. The sequence goes on from JAWWTY010000001.1 coordinate 32,186,156, forward strand.
GAATAAAGCAAAGTACTCTCTTATTAACAGAAAAGTACTTATTTTTTTTTATGATAGTTCATCATTTATAATTCTGAATATTTGAAAGAGCAGCAAAATACTTGTTTCTATGAGTTATCTAATACACAGTGAGTTGGGTACAGGTAGGAATGTCTCAGCAATGTTGGCAATTTCATAACCTGAAATGCACTGTGGCTGCTTCTCATAGTACTGTTTCCTACATAATCCGGCCCTGAGATCAAGAAACTCACATTAAACACTTCTAAAACTCCCCAAAAGACTAAGCTGATTGTTGTTTCAGGGTGACTTACAACTCAAAGTATATGTTTTTCAACTTTAATTTTACATGATGGTTTATCTTAGTTTAAAACCTTACAAGAAACCTTAAAGCTTTTACCAAAAACTTCCTGGTGTTAAATATGCTTAGTCAATTTTTCTTTTCACTTTTAGCTGTTACTATTTTAATATGTTAATTTTAAAAGCAATTTTAAGGTAAAAAACTAAAATTCCCTCTGAAGCAAATGTGAATCAAGGTCCATTCTGGTTTGTTATCTACACAGACACTACAGAGTTAGAATGCCATGATAATGCAGCAGGAGGATGATACAGTCCCCAAAGCAAGGTTGCTGCAATACAGCTAAACAGGAATAAAAAAGTAAAAGTCTAGTCAGAGGCACAGAGCAATAAAGACATGGGCTTCTAACTTAACCTTGGTTTTGTTTTATTCTTGGTGTATTTCCCACAATATAAAGCCTTGAAATTGAACCCACACAATTGTCAGGGAAACACTTTTGGTTTTATTTATTTTTTAGTCAAATGTGGGGAGAATGGTAAAACAGAAGTCAGTTATTAGGAAGAAGTGTTTAAGACAGTGAGAAGGAACAAGTTTAACTAAGGATTTCTTCTTTAATTGCAACCTCCTACACCCTTCTTTAAAATGCAAATGAATCTACTTATGCAAATTTACTTTAAAAGAGCTGTCACGTGAGACTACTCCTATTTGTAGAGACCTGAGAAGCTAAATTTAAAGGAGAATAGCAGAAGAGATTTCTGAGACCTTAGAGATACGTGTATATAAAATATCTCAATAAAAATGTGTTCCTGTGGTTTTCATTCTCAGGGGTCAGGTTCTCTTCTCTTCATGCACCACATCTGCCAATGATATAATGTCAGCAGATGTCAGTATGGGCATCACAACAGCAGCATAAGAAAGTTGCTTGTCATTGCTGTAAACAGCAGGACTGTGATTCTAGCGAGAAAAATCATGGACACCAGAAAGTCCAGCTACCTGTAACACTTCTTACCACTTTTTTTCTCTAAGCTCTTACAGGTGAAATTTATATGTTAAAAAAAATAAAATAGACAGTAGGTGCATAAAAGTACAACAAAACTGTGAAGCAACAACAGCAGAAGCAACAAAAGCCATATCAGAATTGTGGCTATACTTTTTTTCTCTTTGGTACAAATATTGCTACTTACCCAGCATTACTAATTGAGACTATTGCTGGGTCATTTTCAGGACATCTAAAGGCAGAACTGCTCTGATTTCCATAAATAGGCCGTTTAAAAGTAAAAACCTGACTTTTGGTCTAGATCAGATTATGCCTGATAATAAAGTATCTATCTGCAAAAAGTTTAGGAAAAATGTACTTCAAAAGAAGTTCCATCCCAAATTTCTTAGCTTTACTGGTACATTGTGGAGTCTTTCCATGGGAAAAACTGGAAGAGTACAGATTAGTAGAAAAGAAGTGCAAAAAAAAAAAAAAAGGCGCATCAATAAATTATTCTTTGATAGCATACACAGAAACCTCCTGGTTTATGTTTTGGGTTTTGTTTTTTTTTTTTGTAAACCTTCCTGGGGGAGATGCTGCAGCTTCTCACAAGCAGCTTTGCCTGGTGTTTTGTTTTCTTGTTAGAAAGTTCTCCCAGCAGTTTCACCCAGAGCTCTCTGATGTAGTTGAAGTCTTTGCTTCTTACTTTATTCAAAGAGGACAAAGAGAATGTTTTACTCCTTTTCTCTTTGAAGGTCTCTTCTGCATGTTTGGAGATGATTATTCTGTTTTCCTTCAGTCTTTTGGTCTCTAGACTAAACAGTCTCAGCTCTTCTAGGAGTTACACTGATTTCATAATGTCTGGTTGCCATTTTTGGAATTTGAACAAACTCAACAGATGTGTAATGATGCTAGGTTGACCAAGGAATCTTTAAAATGTAAATATGCTTTACAGAGTAATATTTCTTGATTGTTGCAGAGGAAGTTCCTATTTACTAATACAGATAAAAATAGCAAGGAACGTATTGAATGAACTGATATGAGTAACACTGGCCAGTGGTTTATAATATCAAATATATGATATATAAAACTATATGTTATACTTATCAGAGGTCAACCCTTTGGGTGTTATCATACCTTAGTTCAAAAATATTTGATGTCCAGTACACATGTGATTTTTAAAAAAAAGTTATTCTAGATCTTACTTCTGTATGTTCACCTGTTTCTGATGTAAAAACCATCATAAAAAATCTTGAAAAGAAGGTTTTGCAAGTGATTTATAACACCCTCCTGAGAGCTGAGCTGGAGTGATGATATGGAGCCTTAAAACCTTAGCTTTTACGCTTATTTTAAAATCAGGATTTGGTGTCTGCACAAGCCATTTGATATGGGGAAGCAGCCTTTTTCCAGGGGGATTGACTATGCACACAACAACTTAAATCTGTGGAAATGAATCAACTGAGTCAGCTGCCGATGACTGCAGAAATGGCCTGGATGTCATTTGCTGTTACCTTTTTAAGCAGGAACTTGAAATGAGGAGAATTATAGCAAAACTGTCATTGAGGAGAGATCGACTGACTGGAATTTGCAACGGAAACCTATTCTTATCCCTTATGCAGAAGAAAGATAAGTGGGAAAAAAAATTAACAGCTGTGAGAGTTCTCTCCCAGCTGCAGTTTAGTCTTATTTATTGTTGTTATTTATTTATATATATATATTTAAAAGCTTAAATGATTTGTTAGCTATACATCAAGCTAACCCCTATAAATGTATGTTTTATTGCAGCTGCTACAGCTTCTAATACTGTTTATTATTATCCTCTTAGTGCCTAGAAACTAGTACCATGCTTTAAAGACCCAATGTGCAAATCTCTGATTAAGTGAGACAAGGGCAGATGCAGCCTGAGATGGCTCACAACATAGGATTTTGAAAACATGGAGCATATGACCAGATAGGCATCAGGAGGGACAGGTGGGTGGCAAAGTGATATAAAAGTCAGTATGTTTACTCGAAGAGGGAAGCTTTGCAGCAGATATAGGTGTGTCAATGCAGAATAGAGAAGGGGAAGAGGTCTTTCTCCTCATTTTCTTTGTATTTTTTGTCTCTGTGGGATCAGATAAAGTCCTATCCTCTGCCTGGATCTTCCTGGGCTCCTCACTACTTCTGCATAAAGCCAGCTGTGGAAAGAGGGCAAATTATCCGATAGAGACAAACTCTGGGTTTACCTAACACTACAGGAGAGACTTTCGCACAGCTGGTGGAAAACATTCATACAAATACCTTACATTAAGTTTAGTGGCATCTGTCTTGCACTATGAGCATCTATTCCCTAAATAAAAATAATTAAAAAAAAAAATAATAACGCTAGCAAAGGACTACAAAGCCTCCACAGCCTTAAAAGATCAAACGGGAAAAAAAAGTAAAATTATGTCTACCTGGTTAAATGCAGACTAAAAAAGCAAGCACTGTAGCTGAAGTAAGTCATAGAGAATCTGCTCTGTTGGTTGGTTGGTTGGTTGGTTGGTTGGTTTGTTTGTTTGTTTACACGGTGGAAGTTCTAGCCTGAATTCTTCCTTCACATTTGTAACCACACAAGAAGAGATGGTTTATTAACTACCCTTGACCTGTCTGAATTTTGTAGGTTAAAGCTGGCATACTGGTTTCCAGTGAGTTTCACAGAAATGTCCATTCCCTCTTTTATAGTTTCTGATGTAAAGTCTACTTCTATGGCAAAGCTGTTGGTGGTTGTTCAGTGTTCTATTCATAGGATTTTGTATATGCCTGCGCATATTCTGAATTCATCTCCTACCCCACTAAGCCTTTCCAGTGTCTAAGATCAACTGAAGTGGCTTCAGAAGTAGTTGGCGAACACAAAAAAACATAACAAGTACTGGTAAGTTGTGATCTCAGTGAAAGGGCTTCCAGCTATTCATCACTTTTCTCACCTCTCCCCATCACACAGAATAGGTTTGAACAAAATAACAAAAAATTTACTTAATTAGAGAAGTTCTGGATGCCCCCCACCTGGTTGTGTTCAAGGCTAGGTTGAATAGGTCTTTCAGTAGCCTGGCCTAGTGAAAGTGTCCCTGTCCATTGTAGGGGAGTTGGAACTATATGATTTTAAGGCCTCTTCCAATTAAAACCATTCTGTGATTTCATAATTTAATTACACACATTGTACACTAACTTTTAGGATCTGTTGTCAAGTTCATCTCTTCAGTGAGAGAGAAGGCAACATGAAACAACAGGCCAGTGAGATCCAATTGGGGAACAATTAAGCTTTAAAAATACTGTCTGTGGTCCTGAAGATTAGTATTTGCACTTGTCTGCAGAGCACAAACTATGAATAGAATCAGTATGTTTTGATTTGTGTTTTTTTCTCCAGAGGAAGTGTTTGGACAGCATACTCTACAGAGTGTGCTGCAAGTGGTAGTTGGGATTTTCCATTTTACTGATCACGCTGCCTCTAGAAACCAAAAGTACAGGGGCTGCCCAGACTTCATTTTTTGTCATATAGATGCTTGTCATGTTGAAATATGCACTTCTGCAGGTTTATAGAGCTGAGGTAGTTAAAAAATGCAATGAATATTTCTATTTGATTTTGTTTAAGTCAAAAGTTCTCATGATGCTCTGGAAACTGGAGATGTCATATATCCAAAGTTAGGTGTTCAGACGCAGCATTTATATAGAATTTATATAGGTTGGAAAGGGCCTTAAAGAGCATCCAGTTCCATATGAAGACAAGGTGTCTAACTCATATTCTTGGGAGATCAAGGCAATACACTCAATGGAGTTTGTATTCATCTCCTGAGGCACAGTCCAAACTGTGAACAAGATAACACCCTGGAGATACCCTGGCAGTCAAATTAGGTTCTGTAACTTAGGCAACTAGTGGCATTTGAGATGTTCTGGACTATCTCATCTGATCTCAAGCACCCGTTCCAGGAAGACAGAGATCTCCTATACACTCTGTGACAGGCAGATGACATCAGTATCAGAAATTAAGATGATTCCTGCACTTAGACACCTGAATTGTGTCTTGTTGATTATATTGACTCTCTCTTCATTGACTGAAACGATAAACACCTAGCATACAGGTAGACACTTGTCTATAGTGTAGATACATAAGAGACACCTAAAAGTAGTTAGCTGAATTCAAAGCCACACGAGGAAATAAGCAGAAAGTGCTTTAATTTATCATTGGAAAAGAGCCTCCACTTGAGTGAAATGAACAGCTTCTTATCTGCTGAACAGTTAAACAGCAACTGAAATTAAGTACTAACACAGAATGTAAATATATGTCAGTGCAGTGCAAATGGCAGATACACTTGAATGACACAATATTATCACCATACCAGTGTTAACTTGAGAAACTTGCAATTAAACCAGAAAATAAAACTACTACAAGCAGTGCAGAGAAAAAAAAGAAATATCCCGTGTCAAATGAAAATAATGCTATTGATTGCTATGAAGAGAAATTATTAGATGCTGCCTAGAGATATAGCTACTTGAACTGATACTTCTGTGTCCTTAAAAATAACTGACTTTGCAGTGGAAGACAAAAAAAACCCAAAACAAACAAACAAACAACAACAAAAAAACACAAACAAAGCAAACAAAAAAAAACCCCAAAAAACAAAAAAACAACTGTTTGGGAGGAAGATAGGATTAAATTCATGGAACTCTCAACCCATTGAAATATACTCCCCCATATGAATGTCTAAATTTCTCTGGAAATGCACCATCTTAAAGCAATTATTCCCATCCCAGGAATATTTGTCTTTTCAGTGTATAACTGAATTTTCCTGGAAAAGGAAGGGACTGTAGATAACTAGTTTAGGTTGCAAATATAATAAGAGAGTATGTTTTAAACTGGAACATTATTTGAATTCTGCTGGTTATGGTAGGAGACAGAGAGATGCTTAAGTCTTTATTCCCATCATCTTGGTCTTTTTAGCACAATCTATTTCATTATTGTAAAATATTAGAAGCAATTTTGGGTTTACACTCCACTTTTAAGTCCTCTCCATAGGTAATCAGTTAAAATTGCTGTCAGTTTTGCTATTTTTATATTGCCTTAATTCTGGGTCCTCTACAATTTTTGAAGCATCTGAAGGAGACTTGAAGGGAAGGAATGTTGCATCTTCTAGAACTAGGCCCACAACTGTTTTAGAGGTCTATACAATCTTGTAACTTTAATGGTGCAGTTCCATCACCTTCCTCCTTTACTCCTCCTTATCTTAGTGAGGCATACAAATGTTTGCCAAAGGGTTTTCTTATTTTCTGTCATATTTTTCTTAGAATTACAGAGTCTAACACATTTGAGGCTCCGTACTGCAACATTTTTCTGTTGTTGTGATTACCTTGTGATTTGATCTTAGGTAACAGAAGATCTCTAACATTCTATTTTCCCTCAAAAGAAAAGTAAAAATAGATCTGTCTTTCTCTCATATCATAGAATCAATGAGTCATTTCTATTGAAAAATGCCTCTAACATCGAGTCCAACTGTTCACCCAGCACCACCATGTTCAACAATACACCATGTCCCCAAGTATCACATCCATAAACCTTTTGAACACTTCCAGGCATGATGATTCCATCACTTCCCTGGACAGCCTGCTCCGATGCCTGACCACCCTCTCAGTGAAGAAATTTTTCCTGATATCAAATATAAATCCTTCACGACATTCCTTGAGGTCATTTCTTCTTATCCTGCCACCTCTGAGGAACTGACTGACCCAACACACTCTTACAATGAGATGTGTTACCACAACTTGTCCCTCCTTCGTGACAAATACCAGAGGCCCTCAGTGACCTCAAGGTGACTTTTATTTCTTTCCTTCAGAGGCAGGGCAGAACAGCACATTGCAGCATTTGACTAATAAGGCATGCCATCTCATAGAGATGCGATTCTTCTGGTTTCCAAGTCTGGGAATATACATAGTATTCTATTGTGTATTTGTAATTATTCACTTGGGTAGACTGTGATGAAGAAAACCTTAAATGAAGCTCACAAGAGCAGAAATCTAATTTCTCTCCTATATCATTATTACGTATTTAGAGATTTTTCAACACAGACATCGCAAAAGTTGGCAGTCTGTACATTTTTTGACCATCTCATGACACACTGTTCACAAAATGCCTGAAACTCAACACATGCTAGAGATGCTAATTTTTCTATTTTAGCTGATTAATGGTGCAAATTTAAATCACGGTCATAAATCACCATCACTCATGTATTTTCTGGAAATATGTTTCTGGGAATTACTTCAACAAAAAAGACAACAATTCTGCATATAGATAAAAAGAACACCCAAAAAAATAATTTAAAAAAAAAAAAATCCCTTTTAAAGTTGTCTTGAAAAGTGTAGGACCTGAGCTTGATAGACTCAGCTCAATTCCCAGCCCTTACTTTGTCATCATGTGTGACAGTGTTGTGTGAGTTCCTCACTATTCTCTTATGGGAAGGGAGGGTCCTTCCTTAAAGAATTGCCCCAGAGGGAGGTAAAGGTAGGGCTGTGATACATCACATGAATAGGAGGCACAGTAAATTGAAGTAAACAAATGTACACACTTCTGTAGTAATTTTCTTTTTCTTCCAGCAAGCAGGGCTACTTTAAAACTTGGAGAAGTTTTAAATTTAGCAACTTCCATACTGTATTTTCAAGCTTTATCTCTGTGAATGGCATAGCGCACAAAGATTTTAGTTCTTGGGGATTTCATCTTGTGGTAGGTAGGTCTGTTTTCCAACAAAATCATCAAGCTGTAGCCACGTGAGCTTGCCTTATTACCCTCCAGGGAACCCTCATGGAAGAGAGGTTTGCCTAATGCCTTGGCAGTGGGAAAATCTTCATTTGATGTTCATGGCTTATTAGACACAAAAAAAACTCTTTCTGAGATCAGTGAGGTGCATGATCTCTGCTGTCTGCTGGAGTGTGGATTGGGACTGATGAGGATACACCACCAGTGGACATAGGGGAAGACTTTAGTGATTGTAATGAAAAAGACCTGAAATAATTTTCCATCAAACTACATGCACAACTGCAGCGAGGAAGTCTGGCACCGGCCTTTCCACCTTCTTCTTTTCCTCCCACCTGACAAGGTCACTCTGTCACTGGTGGCAGACACAGGTAGCAGGGCTGAAGATGATTTCCAATTTCTTGATCAGTTCTTTTGTCCCTTGTTGCTGAAGCTCTGACACATGTTCCCTTCCTTCAAGCCTGTCTATTGCCTCAGCAAGTGCTCCTCCTAAATCAACTTTACAAGTATATTTAACTACCAGCTAAACACAATTTCCTTTTTATCTTTTTTACTGAATATGCACTATTACTCTTATTTTCTAGTTGGAGAATTCTTGAGAAATTTGTGCGAACTTCATTTCATTAGCACTTTTCACTCTGGGAATTTTGAGTAATGCTTTCCAAAGTACTTTTCAGCAGTAGAGCAGTGAATAATGAGAACTTATTTCCCTTTTCAAAAGTAATTAATAAACAAAGAGGAGATATTGCTTTCCTACAAAATCAATAGATTAATAGAATGTTTTCTTCTTGACAGCTATAAAAGAAATGTGAATTACCACAATGCCAGTTCTCAGAAAATAAAATAAAGAAGAGCTGATATAGTCACTTGAACTAATGTTACATATACAATACAGAACTGAGAGCAACTCCTGGAGTCTCTATAGGAAAACAATAGTTGTGGTGATGCAAAGATGCCTTTGTTTTCTACATAGTATTTTAAGTAATATATCAGTGCATGAAATGTGTTTTCTAACTGTGTGATCAGTTGGCTGTAATAGTCAATTCAGAAAAAAGCCATCTTACACTTTCTGTGGTTCACTTGATGGAAACAGAAGTTGGGGCAAGGATTACCAGGCAAGAAACATATTTTTTTGAGAACTGGAGGCTATTTAGAGTATTTGTTGTGATTCCAAGTGAAGTGCATGGTGGAGGCTCTGCGGAGGAGGAGTTAGGGAATGGGAAGCATAAGGATGAAGACAGTTCAGAATGAAATGAGATAATCGAATCAGATTTTAGATATTCAGTGACCAGACTATGATGTCAAAGTGCACTGGAATGAGGGCTGGAAATGTGAAAAAAAATGTGTTTGAGTGAAAAAGCTACTGTCATAACACTGAGATGTGCTAAAGGGCAAGGAGAAGAGAATAGAAACTCTCCAGTCAAAACTGAAATCTTGAAGCAATAACAGGAGGCGATCATGTTCAGCAATTAGGGACACAACTAAAGATAGACTAAACTATTTACAAGCCATATGAACTAGAAAATAGAACCACAAAGTGGAGGAAGAAGCCAAAAGAAGCAAATAATTGTATGCAGGAGAAAGAGAAATACCAAATAATAAAACTACACCAATAAAAGTGTTGTTTTGAAATTTTTGGAATATGATTCTTTTTCTTTCTTTTGAAAACCACTGCATAGAATGGGAATAATTCACATGCTCAGGTAATAAAAAATGTTCCTTAGCAGAGTAGCTAAGAGCTTGGTCTAAATTAACTATCAAAACTTGGCAAAGGGACAAAGACTCTGCAGACAGGGCCTGAAAATGCTGTAATCAGTATGCAGCTGCTATAAAGGTTGGCACACCGTTAGGATGCAAAGAGAGGAAGATTCAGATTCCCTTTTGATGTGAGTGTAAAAGGGAAAGGCAAAGCAATTTGAATTTTTGTTTTTGAAAGACTAAATGGTTAAAAGCCATCTTGAATTCCATTGTAGGAACATTGGCAATAAATATCAGGTATGAAGTGAGTGGAAATGTTTCATTAAATAAAGAGCAGATATAATTCTCCACTCTGATTTTAACCTGTTCTCATTTTATATAAAAATACAAAGTAAAATTGGAGAACGGAAAAAAAAATCAGTATATTTTGAAGTGGAAAATTCTAAGCACTCCAACATAGTCAAACTGAAACCTTTGCACTTGCCAGCATACCTCTCCATCTGTGCACAGGCCTTGCCCTGAGCCCTAACCTTCCTGTGCTTATTTCAGAGCAAAACATCAAAGACAATGGGATTTCTCGTTGAACAGCCTAAAACAGCTCCCTGCTCACTTCTCAGAGTCTCCAACATCGCAGAGAGGCATGCAAACTTCTCTGGTTGTGCCATCAGGAACTTACACAACTAGTCAAAGCTTTCTGGTTCTGCTCCAATTCCCTGATGCCTGGATCCCTTTGAGCCTTGAATGACTTCACATTTCTCTTTAGCTTCCTGTAAAATGGGTATTTCATAATCTGCATGCAAAAAGCCTGTGAAGGGAGAAAATGGGTATTGTTGCACAGTCTTCTCAGACTGGGTGTATTGTAAGAGCAAAACATGATATGTACATGTAGGAGCACACCTGCATGTTGGACTAGATGTTCGTATACACTGTACTCACTGTGCACCATTACAAATTAGAAGGAATGGCTAAATGACAAGAAAGAAGGAATATCATTAAATGGGTCTTTGTTGAAGTTGAAGAACTATACTAAGAAGTAATTACACAAATCAGTGTTGGCTCTTGGACCCAATTGTTTGGGGGTCAGATTTGAATTCCACATTAAAAAATTATAATAAAATGGGATGTGGAGTGTGTGATTGACTGACCTAACAAAAAGCAGCAGCAACTATGAAGTTTTCTATTATAAAAAAACCCATGTCATATAGCAAAATTAAAAAGAAAAAAGACAGGCAGATAGAATAAGTATGTAAAATAGAACTTGCTTCAATCAATTGACCTGGAAAAATATTTGACTATTATTGCCAAAACCCAAAATCTCTAAAGCCTCAGCCCACTCAATACTGCAGTGGGAAAAACAATGTGGAAATTATATTTAGGGACCACAACATTTATCAAAGATGATTGTGGTTCTGATACAATAATAATTCAACCACAGTAATAGTTCAACACTAGTTTCCTGATAAACCCAAGCATTATTCACAATCAGTTGCCTCAACATACCGCAAAAGATGAGAAGCATTTCTAAAAGGACACAGTGTAGAGCAGGCAAAATTTCAGTTAAAATACTCCATTTTAGAGAACCCAAATTACAATGAAATATGTACAAGCACTGTCCCCACCCTGTTTCATCTGAGAGAACTATGGAGAGATTTATCTGTAAAATGCCAATGAAGGAGATTGATTAACATGCACTTGGGCAGCAAATATGCATAATAAATCACCAGGAAGCTGCAACTGGACCAGCTGGGGCTGTGCTGCTACAGGTGCTGCTCTCAGCACCACTTACTCTGCAGCCACACACCCTCCCTGTTGCAGTTCCCTGTGTACCCCCAGACTGCTGGACCAGCAACACTGGGAACAAACATGAGGTGGAAAGCAGAAAGTTATGCCAATTTTTCCAAAAAAAAAAGACAGCAGAAGGAAATAAGTTGAGAGAAACATGAAAACAAACTGCAGAGAAAGACAGTGATTGCAGAAGTTGCAACTTAGCTACTTCCCATGTGTTCTTTCCACCACTATGTTATTTGCTCAAATCTGCTAAGGACACTTCCAGGTCCCCATTGGAATTAAGATTTCCCTGGTTGGGAAAGCACAGCTAACCAGTTTGTGACAGGAAAAGTCAGGGTATCAGGTAAGAAGCTGGTCAACATATGTTGGGGGATGCAACAGTATATGTATATGTGTATATCTGCAGGAAAAGATACTCAAAACCCATTTTGCACACTTGGCATGTAGCAATACTGAGCCCAAAAATCAGAGAAACAAAACACTACAAGAAAATTCACAATGATAAGAAGACATGATCAGCTGGATGCTAAGCAATACTAAAGTGTGAAACAGGTTTTGTTTTATATTTTTGGCAGCATGTTCCTCTGTTTCCATTTTAATGAGGATCTTCATATGTTCATGCTTAAAATGACTCACCATTTTCCTTTCCCCTCCTACCTACAATTTCACTGACTTTACAAAAAATTAATTTTGTTTACTCTCATCTCCCAGAGTGCTGGTAATTAGCCACAATCAGGAATGGTACAATTGAGATAACTACTTCTTTGTGTATTTTTATTTTTCCCTTACATCAAGCTATATTACTCTTCAAAGTTTTAGAACATTGCAGTGATAATGAGAAGCATTGGTTCATTCATAGGCCATTGGATTAGGTGTTTTTTCAAATCCCACTGTGAATAAGGTGGGGGAACCCTCCCACAGCTATGCTCACTCATATCATGCTACTTACAGGATACTCTGCCCACTGCTTCAAAGTGGTCATCTACCAAGAAGGGCTGAAAATCCATTGCACAGGGAAAATAGCTTCCAGCACTGCAGGGCAGGATATGGAAGCTATCATTCATAGAATTTGTCAAAGAGTCTTTTTTTTTGATTGTTTTAAAAATGTCTGTGTTATGAGTACTTCTAATATTTTAGTGGTATCATCTGAGAAGGATGAGATCAACCTTGCCATTTCCTACAGAAAATGGTAATTTTTTTTTTTATCATACAGCAAATACAAGGTCTATACAAGCTATGTTTTCTCCTACAAATTGAAAGTGAGCCACAGCCCTTCAGAATCAATATGGTTCCACTACTATGGCACAATGGGTATGGATGTAAGGCAAATGTTCAAAAATACTGTTCTTCATGCAGCCTCTGAGAACTGCTAACTAAGCTTTTGACTGAAGTGACGGCACTTGTTCAGGAGATGGTCTTGTTATGCTGTTCTAAACATTGCCTCATTTTGTGACCTGAAATGGGTAATATATTAGGTGTAATCTGCTCTGTCTTACCCAATTTGGTGCAGGAGAGGCAATTGTTGCATTAGGTGGCTCCTCAGATCTCAAAATAATATACAGATACTAATGAAGCCATGGCATATGCAGATAAAGTAGATTTAAACTTCAATACCATTAGAAATGGAGCATGTACAACTCCAACACGTTATGCTTAGCACAACATTTTCCTGCCTAATTAAAAGAGAACAAAGAAAAAACACGTTAAAGATTATTGCTATGCAGTAATAGCTTGTCAGCTTAAGGTAAAGGATTGCTTTCAATGTCTTTTCTTCATTGCCTTGGGGCAAAATCCAGACCAATTTAAGGCTGTGCTTAGCTTTAAGCATGTCTTACTAATTCAGATACTTCATTCCCAGACTGAACAGGAACTAATGTTCTTTTAATTAAGTGTATTGCCTATCTTCCAAATAATGTTAGACCTTGGTTAGTTTGGAGGGGAAAAAAAACCCAACAAAATCCTAACCCCAAAATTCCATTCATTTTCTGTGTGTCTCTCCATTTCATTTACAGTGCCATTTTTCTCAGTGATGATGCAGCAGAAATAAGGCCTTGCTTGGCTGGTTTGTGTCGCACCTCACTGCGCCACTCCATCTCTCCCTGCTTTCCTCCTGATTTACAGTTTCTGGGCTCATCCCACCGCATCAATCACTGCATCCCTCAGCACTGGGAAAACAGTAAACAGGAAGATGCAAAACTGCCCTGTAAAGAATGGCTGGTGTTAAATTTCTGTCTGCAGAGACAGAGAGATAAAATTTGGCTTGTGAGGCATCTTAGCTGGGAATGACTGTTCTAACTTCATTAAACTACAATTACTGGATTCAGGAGGGAAATGATGCCTCCTTTAAGGGAACATATAATCACTAACTCAGCTTTTTCCCTAAAGGAAAATTTGTATGACAAATAGCTTGCAAGATAAGTGTGGTATTTCTGTGGTAATTCTATGTTGTCCTCCACTGTCCAAAGGCAAACTCAGGTAACTAGAAGGTAGATAAAATACAAGCCTGACATTTCAGCATGGTATTGCCTACGTGCAGAATATGCCGAATATCCTCAAAATACAGACAGTGCCTGCTCGACAGTACATCCTGAATGTTACCCTTGAGATATACCTTACATTTTAAGATAGGTTCCTTCTCTAACTGTGGTATTGCCATTTCCAATTAAAGGCACTTTATGCTAAAACATCGATTTTTCAGTTTCTCTTCTCTGCCAATCACTTTTCCCTCACAACAGTTAACATCTGTTTTCTGTCTCCATTGCTTTTTTAAGAAATCTAATCATGGGTTTGGACAATATTCCCAGTACAGATATCCTTTCCCATCTGAAACGTAGAGGAAATTCAACTATGGCTCAGAGCTTTGGGGCTCAGATTTCTCTATTATGATAGGAAAAGTGGAAAATCCAGACATAAACATGCCTGAACTTCAAGTGCATTATGTTTTCCCAGTGTTGTTCTTGGTCTTACATGAATTTTAACTCTGCTGATTCCAGTACAATTATTCCTGGCTTAAGACTATCATAAGGGAAAAGGGGAATGAATACAAAACATTAAAAAAAAAAAATCTGACATATTTTTTTACCTATGTCATCCAAACTTGGAACCTTTTCTTGATACTTAGTAATTCAGTATTTTTCTGAAATTATATACTCCTTTGGATTGAGTAAAAATTAAATAAGAGATTCCAAATTTGGGATACACACACAGTCAGGACATAGTTTTCCCCAGCTCTTATATACTTTTAAATTGACTTTTCCAATATGTTACTTAGAAATTTAAAAACTGTTAAAAGAAAACTGTTGACCCTTCTTTAGTCTCTCTTTCTCTTCCTCTCTTGCATATGTGCAGATACACAGGACATCTCAGATGTCTAAGAAATCAGAACAATTAGGAATATGAAATGAATATGATATGTATATGATGATTTATATATACATACATGATTAATAAACCTATTGAAATAAATAATACTAAAATATATATAATGTATAAACCTAATCTACCAAAAAAAAAAAAAAGCCAAAATCCATAGTACACAAACATTCTATGTAAAATTTAATCACAGAATCAGAGAATATGCTGAGTTGGAAGGGACCCACAAGGATCATTGCATCCAACTCCTGGCCCTGCACAAGATCATCCCAAAGAATCACACCATGAGCCTGAGAGGATCATCCAAACACTTCTTGAACTCTGCCAGGCTTGGTGCTGTGACCACTTCCCTGGGGAGCCTGTTCCAACACCCAACCACCCTCTCGGGAAAGAACCTTTTTCAAATATCCAAACTAAACCTCCCCTGGCACAGCTTCAGGCCAGTCCCTCAGGTCCTGTCACTGGTCACAATAGTAAATCTTTCTATCTTGTCTTTGAATAACATTTTATCATTTAAGTGTCATAATTTGTCACATTTTGGATGATGCCTGAGTCAGGTGGATGCACAAACAACACATTAGTTCTAGACCAAAAATGTGTCCTAGCACCTCACTTTCTGCATATGCTCTTTTGATTAGTAAAGTACACAAATGTTCTTTCTGTGACACACATTATATTTTGTTTATGCTCAGTCTACTTTCTCCATGCTTAGATAATTACCTATGTGCTTTTTATGTCATTTATGAGAGGAAACTGGTGTACTGTCCTCTAATACTAAGAAGGAGGATCTTGTCATATTTTGTAGAAATACAATTATGTATTATTCAGTTTAGAATAATGAGCTATATCTGACCCAAACCCCAGGGTTTCTGAGCTCAGGAGATTGGATCACAACAGTAAGTGATACAGCTAAAGGAAAATGCAGGCCTAACTGGAATTTTGGGATCACAACTTCTATTGCTGAATAATGGGGGCCCTGGGACAAACCAGCTCTTACTGGCTTGTGTCCACACTGCTCAGGAATAGTTGCCTATCTGATCTGAGATTTTTCTTGTGTAGAGTTAATTGAAGCAGAACAAAGAGCCTGAGACAAAGCTAACAGTTTTGCAGTGGGTGAAGTAAGGTCCCTGGCTTTCTGTACAGGGGTTCAGATATAGGGTTCCATAAGTGGTTCCTTCCAACAAGCAAATCCCAGTGACATCAGAACAAACCAAAAGGGAAATCAGCATCTGTACCTCTCAAGCTGCACTTGGAAATGCTATAGACCTGATCAGGGCATTGCCAGACAAGAAACTGGAAAAAACTCAGTAACGGCAAATGTGTGATTTATCTGCAGGCTAACCAAATACTACCAAAAATGAGAATGGGGCAATTTGAAAACTGTTTGGGAAAAATGAAAAAGGTAAAAAGAGTGGCATATGTGTCAATTAAAAGCACAGGAGGTGAGCAATCAGCCTCAGTGTTGAGAGTCTGTGACTGGGCAAAGATGATTCTGAGAAACTCAGGATCTGTAGAAGATACTTACCTAAAAATGCTACAAATGGGCAAGAGGAAAAGCAGAGAAGAAAACAAGAGAAAAGAGATCCATTACATCAGAAACATACTCTGTTTCCATGCTGTACATAGTGTGACTGGGAAAGGGCTTCAGGCTGTTGTTTTATAGCACTTCTCTTCACCACTTAACACACGCTGCTGACAGCTGCATTTTTTGTTCCATCTGATCCTGAACAGGTAGAAAGATTTCGACTGTGCTTGTACTAAACTGAGACTTCCCTTCCTAAATCTTCTCTTTAAGCCTTAATTCTGTTTGTTTGACATTCATTTGTTTTCTATGATTTTTTTTTACTCTGTGGCTTAGTCTTCGTTTCTCAGGACAGTTGCCTTAATAAACTGGTTTGTGGAGACTTAGGAGCCACGGAGGAAAAGGCTGGTGTCAGACACAGAGACTGACACACAAGTTAAGAAGAAATCCATTAAACCTTGTTCTCCTTGAATCCACATCTTAGACTTAACCCACTACTCTGTCTTTCCCATTCAACATGGGTGCAATTTTAATGACATCAGTGGGGAATCGCTGGTGGAAAAGGGATTCATGCAGTTGAATTTCATTCTGCAAACTATTGCACTCATGATGCATGCCAGAGTCACTATGAAAATGATGAATTGTGACTGATCCTCAGGAAACTTTGGTATTCATAGTCCTCCAGCTATATAGTTCCTATTATACTCAATTAAAATTACAGGTGTTCTCCCTGTAAGTATAACATATTAATGTCTGCCTGTAATTTTGCTAGGACATATATGCCATCATTCCTGTACTGAGGTGGAGTAATGTGCATCAAACAGAGTAATACATGGGTGCTGTTGATCGCACAAAGGTGTTTTAATGTTTATAAAGGTGTGGAAAGGAAGACATTTTACTCTGAGCAGTGTGGTCAGTTGGAATCCTTGCTATTTGAAATAACAGAAGACAAATAGGAAAGCCTTGACATTGTAAAAGGTGGATTGGAATTTTTGTTGTGGTGGTGGTTTTTTTTTGTTGTTTTTTTTTTTTTTGTTTTGTTTTGTTTTTGGTTTGTTTTGTTGGTATTTATAAAATTTTGCATTACATGTACATTTTCTGGATTACAGCATGATAAAGAGACACTTTCATAGAAAGCTATCAAGCAGCTTGGATAAAGTATTTGGCTTATGAAGAGATGAGCCAGTCAGGTCATTAAGTGTTGACTCAACTCCATACTGTAGACACCTAAATTTGGATGTTTCAATATGCCTACAGGGGAGCTAGATTGCTAATTTCTCATTATACTCAGTAGTAACCAACACAATGAAAAGAGCCTAGAGAATTGCTTGACTCACTCTGATACACATGCATTTCAGCTAGGCTACACTGACTGCATTACCTAGCTCCCAATTAGCTACAAAACTGAATTAGCTGTCTAGTTCAACACCTGCTCCTAGATGTCTACAATCCAGAGATAAATCCCAGGCCAATGGCGTGATGTTGCAATTAAAGTGACATAAATGCACTGATGTTTAATCAGTAGGATACTCCTATTCTTACAAGGTAACAGAAGAGATGCCAAATAATTAGCAGGGTTTACCACTGCTATAATAACTGTAATAGGACCGGTCAGCATTTAATCTAGTAAAAGTAATAAGTACTAAATTAAGGCTTAAGCAAATCTGATCATCAATACAATTGGCATATTGAGGAAAGAATGAAGACTATGGCCCACAATGAAGAAATCCATGCTTGAAAGACAGGTTTGACGCTAACTGCTGTAGTGATTGTATGTATTAGGTCAGTTCTTACTTTAATTTACCCACTAACATTATAATACATCTAAGGTTGCCCTAGGGAATTTGGTACATAATGGCTTGTTACCTATTGATTCTATGAGAAAAGAAGAAAGCTAGTTTTCAACTAATCTAATACTATATCTAGGATCCCAGATAGAAATTATTGGGAATCTTTAAAGTGAAAAACTTACCTAACTTAGTTCTTGCTGTAGGGGTAAAACAACTCTCACAATACTCTGTTTGCAAAGCCAGCAGTGCTGGATGGGAAGGGGGATTAAGTTGCTTTTGGTGTTGAAGAATGCTGAAACCAGTCTGACTAATCAATCTCAAAGTTAAACATCCTGAGGATGAATAACATTTCCCAACAGAAACGGGCACTGCTGAGGATGTGGCAGACAAAGTAACTGGTAAAGGAACCAACAACAGTAATAGTATTGATAACTATCTATAGCTACTGAGCTGACACAGCTGTCCTGAAGACATGTGACCAACAGGCAATCACTTTATATTATAAAGGCTCTGCAGCACTTTTTATTGGTAGTGTCTTCTAACAAACCCCTTCTCAGTGTGTGTGTGGAGATCCCTCCATTGAGTACGGATGTCCCTCAAGGTTACTCTTCGAGGTTGAATGAAAGAGTTTTGCCCACATTCGCTGGTATCGGTGAGTAACATCAATTTGTATTTAATAATAGTTTTTGCTAGCTTTAATATAAATACTTTGATATTGCTTCAAAAATAGTGCACTATAGTAGCAGTTATAGTACACACTACAGTGTGTAGCAAATATTTCAGATTTCACTTTAATAATGATCATAATCAATTTAAATAAATTATTTATTTTATTTATGTAAGTCTATTTGATTTGCAGTTCTTGAAACTGCAGGACAAAGCTCTATAAAGTTCCAATTACTTAACAGTCTAAGACTGAATTTTGCCACACCCAGGTTCCTCTCTGAAAAAAGAGGTTAGAAAGCAAGAGGGTCCTTTCTGCATCTCATGACTCAACAAGAGGACTTCTCTAACAAACTGTGTCTGGAGCTCTTGTTCTGCCTATGATAAAAACAGCCTATTTGAATGAAAAATAAGCTACATATATTTGGAGCGTTGCAGATATTTTACAGGAGGATACAGAAAAATGAAAAATAGTTCTGACTTAAACATAATTTATTGAATTAAATAATAGAAGATGCATTCTTCATTTAACTTTCCTTGGAGTCCTTATATGTTTCTAGGAAAACAAAAAAAAAAAAAAGAAAAAAAAAAAGCTTTCCAAAGAGGCTTTCTTTTGCCTACATCCTAATCTGTACATCAACTGTTGTCTTCTTTTTAGTGTGTTCATGGCAAAAGGAATTGTAGCATTTCTGGTTTAAGTAGGTGATATATTTCTAAAGGCCAAGGGTGGAATCAGGAAACTTTCCAGAGCTACAAATATTTGTTTGGAATTACTATAATATTTTGAACAAATGAGCTTGGGATTGTGCATTCATTCATGCAGGACAGATGCAGCTCTTTAGCTTTCAGTTTCTCCTTTGCATTTTCAGTGGTTGAAGACACTCAGAAACTGAAGGACAAAACAGGAAAATAAACTTGGCCGGTTTAGAATGGAAAATTAGACAGAGGGCCATACAGATGTGGAATGAAAGGAAATCTCTAGAATACATTTCTGTGATAATTCAGGCTTTCAGTTACAGAGAAGAAACCAACACAGTCCTGGAATAAACTATCAAAACCAAAGAATATCAGTTAGAAATTGTCCTTAGACTAATTAGAGTATGGAAGGGTTTTACTGGAATTTTAAAGTCTTGATCAAAACCACTAAAAAGTCTCTGATTTTTTCACTTTTAAGTTGCAGTTAATGTGTTCCTATAAAAATTGATTACTTTTGAGGGAGATAAGCTAAATAATGCAAGTGACATCAAACAAAGAATGCAAAAGGGACCACATAGACAATCAGTATCATTTTCAGTGCAAAATCTGTTTCATTTTGTTCAGCCTGTGGCCCAAATTAACATATCCAAGGCAAATGAAGGGAGGGAAGGAGGGAGGAAGGGAAGGTATGTCTGTTCCTCCTTCATGCTGGTGACAGGACTTAACAGGTAAATTTCGACTCCACTCATTCTGGTCATGCTGGACCAAAAGTGAACACCTGAAGGTCACTCACTTGGGAGCTGGCTGAGAGTTCATAATGAAAATCCAATACAGACCATGGTCACCATAAACATTTCTCTTTTTCTCCCAGATTTATTTACCAAGAACACAAATTTAAAACAAAACAAGGTACCAGGACTGCAAGTTGGTCTAACTGAAGAGGTGATACAGAGAGAGTTGCTGCAAGCCCCATCCATCCTGGTCTTGAACAGTTTCACATCTTCTCTGGGTGATTTGTGCCAGTGCCTCACCACCCTCAGTAAAGAATTTCTTCCTACTACTACTCTTTTACTATGATCTTTCATTTTAAAACCATTCTCCCTTGTTGTATTACCATGTGCCCATGTAAAGAACCATAAAATGTTCATCAATAAGGATATAAGAAACTGCCTCATAGAATTGGGTTTTATTTTAAAACATGAATGTTAGAATCTATTTCTAAGTCTAGGTCGAGCTTTGACAATAGAAAATGAAAGTGGGGAAAGGAACTGTGACAGAGTGCATAATTAGCCACTAGGTGGTGACACTCAAGGACTCTCAGATGCTTCATTGGTAACAAAGATGCCACCCAAAATCATGGGCCTTCTGGTTCTGGGAGGATGGTAGTGCTGATGTGCTTGTAGTGGGACACACAGGCCTTCTTATAGTCATATGAAATATTGATATTTATATTATAAACACTTGTATATTATAGTATATTAGATATATAATATAAAATACCATATTAAATATAAAGTACTTACTCTACTAAGAAAGATTAATTACAAGGCTATTTTTTAAGTTCCTTTACTTCACAGAGGTGATAAACACTGCCAGTCCCTGAATGCATTCAGGACTTCATACAGCAAGAAACACCATAACAGCAACAGGTGAGAATGCTCCTCATCCGAACACTGCCCAGCCCGTGCTAGACTGATGCATATTCTTGCAGACAAGAAAATCAAACCAGTGGCTTGCTTGATTTTACAGATTACTCTGGACTAGAAGACAACTGAGCAATGAAAGGGAGAAAAAATACAGAATTCTGAATGTTGTTATTTCAATGTCACTTCACAGAGTGCTGTCTCATTTTTAAATTTGCAACAATTCCTGTTATTGCTGTATTGCATGCAGCTACTCCTTTCTGCTCTATTAGAGCATATTTCTGTGTTATGCAGCTGTCTAAAATCTGCTTCTGCTTTAAAGACAGATGCAAGCAGATGTTTAATGAATCTGTCATTTCCTTATCTTCTTCATTTCTGCAGGCTGATTATTTCTAAGTGCTGCACTGTCTTTTAGAGACAATTCTTGTAGAAAGAATAAGTCACATTTTCTTTTGATTTCTAATATTTATGTCAACTTGGGGAAAATATCCTCTCAACATTAAATCTTTAGAACTAAAAAAAAAACAAAGCAAGGGAATAAGTTGATGCATTAGACATTAAATCTGATGTGATGTTTTACAAGTTTGATCTCACAAGGAGCATGTTGTCAAAGGAAATTCTACAGCTTGTTCACATGCTCATGAACTGAATGCCATTTCACTGCTTGATGGAAGTAATTTAGAATAATATGTTAAAATGCCATATATCATAGGCAAGCAGTTTTCTCTCAGACTTGCTTCATACAGTCTAGACTGATTTTTAAAAGTACTGTCAGTTACTGCTATAGTCTAGTACTCCTCAAGTTGACACATTCTGAATGGCAGATTAAGGATAAGAGTGAAATACATTCAAATGTGAAGATAAAGGAAACACAGGGTAAAAAAGAATGAAATTGCAGCAAGATTCAGGGACTATCTAAAGATCATTCAGGTCTACAAATTGCAATCAGGATGAGAACCATAAGAAGCCCACTAAGGCATTGCCAGGAAAGTTACATGTAAAAATTCTGTGTGAACTATATATGTGCATGCCATCTTCTTTCAAAAAGGCATAGCTGAACAGTTTTAAGAAAGTGAGTTATACTGCAAGAAAGGGATAAAGTTTGATTTTCAGTTTAGGATTAGTGTTGAGCTCTTTTTCTTCTGAGAAAATATGAGCCCCAAGGCTTGAAATTGCATTTTACTGTTACTTGGACTCACAGTGCAATCCCATCTTTAAGAGCCATATTTGAATTATGAACTTTGAAGCAGAAACGAGCCAGGGAAAAAACATGTATGAAAACTGAATCATGGAATCATAGAATGGTTTGGGCTGGAAAGTGTTAAGGAAACTTCCCTTTCCAAGCCACAACGTGACCTTGAGCATTTCCATGGATGGGTCATCCACCACCTCTCTGGGATCCTTTCTGACTGAATGATCAGTGGTTTTTGACTAGATGCAGCCTGGTTATTTTTTGGGTGACCACAAGCATACATCTCTGTGTGCTGTCAGCTAGTGATATGAATCAATAAAACACTGATGCCTCCACCTCTGAGCACTCTGGTGGATATAGACGCACTACCTGCACCAGTATGCCCAGGGTTTCTCAGATGTTCCAGAGTACTCATAAATTAATTTTAAAAAATAATAATTTTCCCACATTTCCTATACTTCAATTTATTTCTGTATCAAGACATGAGCAAGTCTTGGTAAGACGTGCGCTCCTTAGTTTTTCTATCATGAGTGCAGTCAGACAGCAGCAGAAAAGCTTTCCCTCTTCCTGCTCCTTCGCTGTTGCCAAATCTCTTTCCTCCCTTGGCCAATGTGACCATTCCTGATTTACATGGGATTTGTGGACTCTCAAACACTAATTTAGCTGTAATATCGATAATTCTGATTTTTCTGCTGCTTATCTTTCAGATGAGTATTCCAGTCCTGCAATATAGGAAATCCTTGCAATCCCAGTGAAGATAATGAGATCACTCACAGGGAAGTGGTTACAAGGGGGTATGTAGTCAAAAATATTGAGTAAAAATTGTACATGTATATACCAGCTCATTATTTGGAAACACACAAGGTAACTAGAAACCCCAAATATTTGTCCTTTCTGTGGATGAAAACCTGTTTTGATGATACTAGAAGGGATATTTTGAAATGATACACAGTTAGTGGTGTCAGAGTCCGGATTGTATCTCACTGATTGATGGGTAGAATCACCCACCTTGTCTGTGTTTGTGGGTGGGAAGGGGGCCAGGTCTGCCCACATGGTAAGGCTCTCGGCCAACATGGCCTCTGGCAGCGGAAGGCTCATGGTGTGGAAGTCACATGGAGCACCTGTCCATCAACAAGGCTCACCTGGCAGACCACCCACACCATTCCCTTTGGAGCTTCTGACTGACAGTGGCACTCCTCACCACGGCCAGGGGGACAGTGAGTGGTCAATGAACTGGACATGCAACCATGAAGGAGTGGCCACAGTAGCCAAAGTCTATAAAAGAGGCACATACAGGCTCCATCTTAGTTCGGCCTTCTGTCTCCAGACTGGCCAGCATGCGACCTTTTGGTGGTAACTGTTTTACTCTCCATCTTTCTTTCTTTGCTCCTTCTTTCTTTTCTTCCTCTTGTGGGTAACTTAAAACTGTTTGTATGGTACTTCACTTAAGCTGTGTGTTAGTGTTTGCTAAGTGGTACTAATGTTCCCTACTCCACAATGATGCCTGCTGGCTGCTAAAACCCTTGGAAAGGTGTAGAAGCAGAGCTCAGAATGCTGTTTGGAGGAAGGCAGAGAAGTCTTTTTATTCCTAGTAGCCTGCTATTAAGTGTAATTCTTTTGTGGAATGTTTTCCTTGGTTGTATGTTGCTCCTGTAAACCTTTTTCGCCAAAATGCCTATTTTCTTCCTAAATTAAAAGAAATTTCTTAAAGTGTATTTTTCTCTGGATGTGAACTCAAGGTATCAAAAAACTAAGACTCTTCAGAAGTTTTGCATGGGAGCTATTGAGGGTTGAAATTAACGTGTAATGCTTGATAAAGCTTAAAGCTTCTGGATCAGGGTGTAACAGCTGGCTAGCACAGAGATGTTTGGCCACCAAATGAACTAGGGCTTGTTTGGCTTATACATGGTTAACTACTTTGCATCATGGCAGAAATTCCTCTGTCTCAACTTGCAGGTCTATGAAGCAGATATCAGAAGCTAAAATAATCCACTGCCCTGTTTTTCCCTTGAAGTCAGCGGAGAAGAGGAGTCACTTTCGGAATGTGATCTGTCTGATCTATTTTAGCCATCTGTTTTGGATGAAATACTTTAAAAGTGCTTGTCCCTCTGCTTGGACTTTAAAGCTAACCTGAGTGACCAACTCCCATGCAAGTGTCTGCAGGTTGTTCAGATGACTTCTATTGCAGGTCATCATCTGGCTTAATCGTACTGCAAACTGATGTCCTGATTAATGGAGCTATTAAAGGTCTTATATTAGGAAAAGCACAACTTGCAAATTCCTAGACAAATGTGATTTAACTGATGCATATGACAGCAGCAGAGAATGACATACAATAACTTCTCACAAATATGTATATATATTTCTATGAGAATTTTTTGTAAATTACTCCCTGTGTTTTCTTTTTTTTCTCCAAAGTTTAAAAATTCTTATTCATATATTAAATACCATTTTACTTTCATTATTCGGGATATTTTAAAATGAAATCTCTATATTTTATATGGAAATAATGTGGGAGAAAGAGTTATTTAGAACAAAGTTTTCTCTCAGAACTTTTTATATAACTGCATAGTACTTGGAATAACACTTTTACATGGTAAATGACAAAGCAAAGGAAATATCATATGAAATTCCATATACAGAAACAAATTATGATAATCCTGCATCCAGTCAGTGAAACAGGACTTTATCCCCAGCTCATAATGGAGCACTTCCATTGCCTTTATACACCTCTAAGTATGCAATTGCATCATCATAGCAGACTCCTTAATCTCCTCCTGATTATTAAATGTCTCCCAAATTTTACTTGAGTATTTTGCTGAACATGATGAAGGTTTTGGGTTTTTTTTGCATTATGACTTATCTGTATATAATTTTTATTTATGTTTTATTAAGTTTGAGAAAGTTTTTGAAATTAAATTATTAATTAGTAGAACTTAAAAAGACTAACAGTAAGCTAGGAGAAGAAAAATAAATATATTTCACATGGCAAACTGAAGCAAAAGGAAAGTGTTGCTATGGGAAGATAGGATTTGTGGCTTAAGTCTTCTTTTATAGGCTCAAATATATATTGATGCTCACTAACCTATAAAGGATCTGGCCTATATTCTCAGTAGATTTGTTCTCATCTCTTTCATATATTTCCTGGAAGGCTTTCAACAAAGCATTTCCATGCCTTGAATTCCACACTGGGTTTTCTTGATGTTCTTAGACACAACTTGCATACATTTCTGGAGAATGTGGTTGCTAAATTCAGAGAAGATTTGGAAATGGATAATCCTTGTCAGCTACCTAGGAAGAGACATGCGTCTAGACTGAGATGTTATTCTACCAGTTACAGCCCCACACAGCCCTCAGTAGACTTTTGGAGAGAGCTTGTTTCAAATAAGTAAAGAGACTGAAAAAAATGCCTGGATTAAAATGAAGTATTTAAATTATTTTTCATTCTGCTTTCATTGATCAGGAGTCTCTTACTAGAAATTTTCCTGCTGGGAAATGAATGAGGTTTAGCTATTTATTCATAAATATGCTGCAATAAAAGTAAGGAAATTATGTATTTAAGTAATTTGAAAATGATGACATATTTAAAGTGTGGGAATTTCTCGGCAAGGGAGTTGAGGAAATACATCTATGGGTATCCCCAATAACGTACAACAGCTTTCAATGATACTGTTTTATTCGTCATTGTTCTTATACACCAGAATTTTGTAACACTTTAGTTACCACTTAAGTATTCAAAATTTGAATTTGTACAAATTTCTGTTGCTTATTTTCCCAGTGGTTGGTTTTATTTTTTTGAAGGAATGGAGGACAGTTTATAAGAGGTACTATAAGCAACTCAATATAGAGATGAACTACATTTCTATATTCTGCCAGATAAGGACAACAGCATATTTTTAACTGGAGTTATTGGGGAAATCTATAAAGTTTTGGGTTTAATATTTGTTGTACTTCAGTTAAAATCTGGAAAGGGGATAAATGCATGACTTCGTGTCAATTAGATTTCTATCTGCCTAAGAGCGATTTTACCCCTTTAAGGGTGCTAAAATAGAGGTAATTTGTTTGTTTGTTTGTTTGTTTGTTTGTTTCCTGAGAAATAAGGAAAAGCATGGCGTGCCAGGTAGCCAAAACTAAGTCCCAAGCACTGGGTGAAAGAGCTGCTTTGCATGATCTCAGGCTCCTGCCCGTAGGTAGGGCCTCTCCACTTCACAGTCACTGCTTAAGATAACTTCTGGATACTGACAGTCGCAGCTACTGAGACGAAATTAACTCTATCCTAGCTGAAACCAGGACACCAGAACTGCTGGCAAATGACTGAAAGTAGTTTGGCAAGTTCTTTTGCCAGTTAAGTCATTACTCAGAGGGGGACCCCATCAGGGCCCATAGATTTATGAGTCTCCGATTGGCATAGCAGGTCGCTAACCATCTCTTCCTGGATTATGGGGGCTTCACTCATTCCCCCCACCACCTACTTCCAGCTCAGGGAGATGGGTATCCTGAGGACAACTGGTCTTGGTATTGAAGACTGAGGCAATTAAGGTATTAGGTACCTCTGCCTTTCCCCTATCGCTACACTACCCTCTGTGTTCAACTAATGAGGGAGACACTCTTTAATTCTCCTTGTGCTGCCAGTGTATTTATAGAAACTTTTTGTTGTTGTCTTTAACTGCAGCAGCCAAACCAAGATATTTAACAAGTCCTTTTCAAAGCATATCTAGCCTTCCTGGACTCCCTTGCCCTTCAAGACTGACTCCCAAAGAACTCTGCCAATCAGTGTCCTAAACAGATCTTGTGAGATCCCATCTGAAGTACTGCATCCAGCTCTAGAGCCCCTGATGTTGAAAGGATGTAGACTGGCTGGAACACCAGAGGAGGCCATGAAGATGATCAGAGGGATGGAGCACGACTCCTGTGAAGACAGGCTGAGAGAGTTGGAGTTGTTCAGCCTGAAGAAGAGAAGGCTCCAGGGGGACCTTATAGCAGACTTCCAGTACCTACAAGGGGTCTACAGGAAAGCTGGGGCATGTAACAATGGGAAAAGGGGTAATGTCTTTAAACTTAAAAAGAAAAGGTTTAGATTAGCTACAAGGAACAAATTCTTCACTATGAGGGTTGTGAAGCACTGAAAGAAGTTGCCCAGAGAAGCTGTGGATATGCCACTCCTGAAAGCATTCAAGTCAGGGCTGTACATGGCTTTGAGTAACCTGGCCCATGACAGGGACATTTGAGTAACCATGGCAGAGAGGTTGGACTAGATGATCTTAAAGGTCCCTTTCAACCCAAACCATTCTATAAATATTAGATATGGCACAGCTTTGAAATGGGGTTCATCAGTAACTCAAATCTCTCAGCTGCTAACTGCGCTGGGAAGGTGTTTTCATGAAGCTTTCCTTTTTTTTTTTTTTCTTCTCCTCACACAAATCTTGATAAGATCCTAGGTAGACAGTGCTCCAACTCTTACAGTTTTACAAAAAAGAAACTATTTTATTACTTCTAGTCACCTTGAATCCAGGACTGTACTTTGTGTAGAACCAAGAGGCAGATTTTCACAGAGTTTCACAGGTGGACACCTTAATCCTGTATATTTTCAGTACCATGAGTTTAGCAAGTAAGCCCTGAGGCTTCTTGTGCATTTGTTCCATGACTAGCTGATACGTCGTAATGGCTTGCCTCATCATCTCCCATCTGGTACATATTTTCCTGGCTAGCTGAGACAGCATGTGGTTTACTTTTGCACATGTTCCTTGTTCTTTTTATATCAATAATGACAGAGTGTCATAATAATAGAAATAAAAAATAACTGCAATTTGCCCAAAAGTGAGAGCACTGATCTCTTAACTAATAGACATTAATGGCTTAATTTGCCTAAGACTCTCTGTGGTTTGGTCGTGCTGACAGCACCGGGGAACTTCCAGATGCAAAAGATTATGAAGTCTTGGACAGCATTCCCATTTCCTGCAGTTTCTACTAGGAAGCTTACAGAGCTGACATCACTAAACAACCCAGGTTTTGCAGCCTTGTGAAAATCTAATCTTCTGTTTAAAAAACTAATTTCAGCCATGGCATAAATATGCAGTATCTCCGAATAGCTTTCTGAAAAGCTCAAAAAACTGAGGGTCCAGAAGGCACTATCACTATGATAATCGTGAAGAGTGATACGACTTACGTTAAGTTGGCTCCACAACTTTCCTTCTTCCCTTTATTTTTTTTAATAATAGAAACCAAAAAAATCCTCCTGTAAAAATTACTGTCATTCTTTCTTTCTTCACCAACCAGATTCACTGTAGTTACCGCACTGCCTAAGATTCCTCATCCGTGTTAGTAAAGAAAGAAGAAAGAAAGAAAGCCCAACAACAAGAACCAAAAAAGCCTCAAACTGATAACCCTATAAAATCTGTATGGTTTAAAAATATTTGAGACTTCACTCAAAATACTGTAATTTAATTTCCTTTTTTTCACAGACTTTCTGAAAGTCATGACCTCATGTCACCTTGAGTAACCAGGGGTAAACAAAAGGAGAAAAGAAGAGTTTTGTTGAAAAATATGAATAATGGAATTTAAAAAAACCAAAACAAAAAGCCATGTTAATGTCCATCTTGCTAAAAAAAGTCCTATGTATTTTTATTAGTTTGTACATCACGCTCCAGAGGAAGGTACAAGGAATCCACAAGCAATATTGCAAGTTTTGGGTATATTACCTCTTTAACTGTGGTGGCTCCTATTTTCATGAGTTTTGAAGGCAGAATTGCAGCTGGTGAACATTTGTTCTCTGCAATCTTTGGAAATATAAATAAAAAATAACAAACCACTTGGCTAAAGCCTCAAATGCCAAGAGAGGATGGCAGACTCTACAAAACAGTATTCACAATACTAATAAGCCAGCAATGACTAATAGCTCAAGGAAGCCTATTTAAGAGTCTGTTCACAGCTGGTGATGAATGATTATAATAAAAATTAAAAAATTATGAGCACAAAAATCAAATTTTAGTAGAAATCTCCTAATATTAATGTTTTACAAACTTATCAAGAAGTACTCTTGCAATTTTTTTTTTTTTTTTTTTTTTTTGAGTGAGTGAGTGAGTGCTGCTTTATGGGGTTTTTTTTGTACATTTTGTCTTGGGCTTCAAGTTTTGCCTAATCCAAAAACCAGATATTAATTTGCTGTTAAAGTAGAACGTGTAACAATAATACCATGAAATACCACTTCTGAAAACAGAAGCCTTATGGAAGAGGAAAAGATTTTGCTCTTCTTTTTTTTTTTTTTTTTTAAAAGGTTTTTAAAAGTTGGTCTTGTAATTGCGAAAAAATTTCTTCATCACCTGCTCATAGTTAGTTGCTTCACTTTATATTTGCAATTTATTTTCAAGAACTCATGTTAACATAATCATGTCCAGTAAATAACAGCTAAAAGGAAGCATACATAATGAACTTCCAATCTCAGAATAGCTCAAGTGGAAATGTTTTTAGTCAGAATATTTAAATAAATTGAGATGAGATAAGCTGGAGATAAAGCTGACATTTTTAATAAAACCTTCCATATCCACTTTGGTGTCTCAAGCAGCTAAGATATTCTCTTCTTTTCCTCTGTTCCTGCTCTTTCTTTCATCATTATCGCTGTAAAATAATATTTGATATGTGAGGAATGAACTATTTTATTTCGTGCTTGAGAATGATGCCAGAAGAACAAAACTAATCCCTTATTAATCTAGATAGCAGATGCAGACAGGCTGAAATAGTAAACTTAATTCAGTCTCTTACTGTACCTTTCAAGGGATTAATATAAATAATTCAACAAACCCCAACAACACAATATACCTAACCAAAAAGAAGCCCAAGAATATTTTATCCAGACACTACAGTTTTAGGTATGCACAAGAGGTTTTAGGGAGGTTTTTGTTTTGTTTTGGGTTTTTTTTGGGAGAAGGTTTGTTTGGTTTTTTTTTTTTGGTTTTTTTTGGAAGCTCCTTTGACTGGCTTGACAATAAACCTGAGCAGAATTTTTCAGAGCAACCAGTCTTAGTTGATATTCTCTTTCAGACACACCAAAGACTATTATAATTCTACCTTCTAAGGAGTCAAGCTGTGAGCAATATAATTTTCAAAATGGGAAAGAAGGGTATACAATAGTTATGGGCAATCTGTTCTTGTAACTTCTCTAATCAGCCAAGATGATGAGCTATGGCCTTCCTCATTATAACCGAATATCAGATTTACCTCTGCCAAAAGAAATAGCAACACTTAGCATTTATATAGCTTTGTACCTCTTAAAACTCTTTAGAAATATTAACTAATTCCAAAGTTTTGAAGGTTCCTGAAAAAAATACCACAACCTAAAATTCTATGAAGGGAAATAAAATTCTTGCAGGGAAAAGAATCCTGAAAATGCCTGTCATTTATACTTAGAAAAACACTTGCAGAGAAAAAAAAAAAAAATTCCAACAGCACTGAAATCAATCCTGTTGCAATAATGTATTTAATGTTTGCAATTGGTCTGCAATTATTTCTAATGAAAAAACCTTGGTCATAAAGTTATCAAAAGGTTTACCTGACATGGTGCCTTTACCACAACTTGATCTGGTCATTCAAGATTTTTTTTTCCACCAAGTCTTTGTTGAAATATTTATGTGTGAACCGTTTCCTCTAGTGAAGTACTGTGACTTAACTAGTACAACTTAAAGGTGTAACTGCCCTTTTAAATCATTGGTGTAGTTTAATATGGTAGGTTGGACAAGCCTTTCAAGCAGAAGTATTAAAGACAGCAGCAAAAATGTTAGGGCAATAGTGTGATAAAAATTTGTAAGGTACTTAAGATACTTGAGGTTTTGTCCAGACAACAAATGGATCTGTCAGAATTTTTCAAATGATCATGTGGAAAGGTCTTTTATAAGGAAATTCCGGAGCTGGAAGGAAATTTGTTGTGGTTACTTTATCTTTTACATGTAGGTAGATTTATATTTCTTATTAGTGTCTCTTATTCACTAGTATGTCCTATCTGCCTCCTAAGGGGTTCTGTAATGAAGCAGCTGCCATATCTCTTTTGTTTGTATAGCTGAGTGATATAAATTTTTTATTTTTTAATTATTTATACCTTATGCCTGTTCTCATCTTTGAAAGCAGGACAAAGAAATATCACTTGTATTTATACTTCTTCCTCAGCTTTCCCACTACAGCACTCTCATATTAATGATACAAGTATGTCTATATGTAAATAAAAAAATTTAAAAAAATTCCGCTTGTTAAGTAAGTAGATTTGTTGATCACAGTCTTCATTCTAAAGCTTTGTCTGGCTGGGCATTTTGTACAAGAAGTAGGTTCTTCCTGTTTCTGTACTAGAAGTAAATTCTGCAGATACTTCATGTTTAAATCCAAGATTGCTGAAGTCCATGTGGCTGGGGATAGCAGTATTTATGGCTTTGGTCGGGCTAGCATCCAGCTAGAAAGAAGTAATTTTTTAACCCAACAGATGTCTTAATCATATGTGTTGCTATATGAGAGAGCAGCATCTGCATCCAGAAACAGATCCAAGACATTAAGACATTGAAATCCTGTGTCTTTTGCTAAAATAAACTATTACTTTTCTGAAATGTCCTTTGCTTGTCACATTAATCTCTTACTTGCTTAGATTCACCCAAATATTCTTTGCTTATGAATCAATCTCATTTTAGCCCTACTGGTGATGATGCTATGGTTGCATCTGCTGAAAGGCTGCAAGTCACTTTTCCTTATGTGTATCCTTCTGATATATTTGTCCATGTATCTGAGGAGGTACTTGGTTCATTTTCATAAAGGCAGTGAAGGTATAGCTAACCTTAGGTATGGCAAGAATAAAATTCATTAAACTTTAGCATCAGCAGAAACAGCCATGCCAAAGTGAAAGAAAACCCTCTTGGCCTACAATTGGCCTCTTTTCCTTGAACCAAGACAAAAATGGCCAGTCATCAAAACTGTAATGTGTTAGCGATAAAACACCAATACAATCGCTATTCAGACAAAAGAAAGGAATGATCTTAGGAAATAAGAGAAGATTATTTTTCTTTTCCTTTCCCCCCATTTCTGGGATACAAGCTCTGGGAAGAAAGCTACACAAATTCTTGCATATTCGATGCTGCCAGAGTTTCTGAACATTCTCCAGATGTTATTAGTTTATCTTTTCTCAAAGATACTCATGAAATGAAACTCCATTCCATCCACTGTAAATTATGTTTCCATAATTCTATAGATGACAACTTCTTGTAAATGGAAACTAAAAAGCTATGAACAATGTAAAAAAAAAAACCCATAACTTTAAACTTACAGCTGGGTTACCTTGCTGCAGGCCTATGGTTTACTTTTGAATCACATAAAGCTTCCTCACCAAATTCTCGTCGTTACTCCTCTGCAGAAAATCAAGTAATTTTTTTTGGCTTGTTTGTTTTGTTTTTTGGTGTTTTATTTTTTCTCTCCAAGAAAGGTTTAAATTTTTATTCAAGCCATTGACACATTTGCTCAGAGTTGAATCTACACCAAAGAAACACAATATAAAGACATGGAACAGCTGCACCATGGTTTATATTGGTCTTGATTTAGTAATTGCAGTGGTCAAAAGTGCTACTGGAAACCAAAAAACCACTGAATTGGACTGCAAGTACCAGGAATTATCCCAGCATGAAGCCTGACAGACGCTTCATCTCTTGGTCAGAAACAGATCTATGGTCTTCAGTGTAAGAAACACTATGTTTTGGCACTATGTAAGTGCTATTCCCATAGTCTCAACAGCTAACTGCACTGGCAGAGAGCTACAATGTGTTTTATTATATACTTTACCCCTGTCCTTTGTGCTAAATTACTTTATAGAGCCCATGGAATGTTTATCCACTATCAGAATTTGGAAAAAATACTTTAAAACTAAAATAATTAGCCCAAATCTGTATTTCTCTCATGATTTTCCAATATCAACACAAAAGGGCAAAATAATCTATTTCTCAGTACAAGTTCTCTCCAGATTCAGAAAAAGGCAGAAAATGTATTCATGCAGAAAAATGAGGAAAAAACAGTTATTTCCATTAATTCCATGGTGCCATGAATATCATTAATTAAATGGTACAACTTTTTGACTGTAAGTAGCTGTTAATTAGTGGTTTCCAGTTCCTGGCAAAGCTCAAAGCCATTTCTCTTTATGTGATCTGCTTGTATGATATACAGGGAAAAAAGTACAAATCAGAAGACAGTATGAGAATGAACAAGATTTGCCAAGCAAACGACTTTCTCAATCCGATTTAACAAGTTCTGTCATAATGTTAATGAGGCCATGTTAGTGTCACTGAAAATAATATCCTTGGGGGTTTTCAGTGTAGAATCCCTCCCCTTTTTCCAGTGTGTTTTTTGCACAGCCTTTGACCGTGCTGAACATGGGAGAAAAAAAGAGACACATCATCCACTGCTGAGAGCTAATAACCTGTAAAATCCTTAAAATTCACTGTTATTTAGTTGGCATCAGCTCTCCAACGACTCAAAGCTGGTTTCACTGAAGTTCTGTCTTCTCTAATCTAGGATGACATAGGACTTTGGCATGATCCCATATGACTGAGCCCAGTGGGAGTTTCAGCACTGATTTAAATGGAATGGGATCCATGAAACCAAGTTAGAAAATCACTAGTACTGCTTTTCTTCTCTTTAGTTAGGAAACAATGCAATTTAAAAATGTTCCTCCTTCCGTGAGGGCAGTTGTCCTGATTTGGGTTCTATCTGTTCACATGAGTAATACCATAAAAGCCAGAAACTCTCATGACTTCATGTCACATTACACTGAGAGATCAATAAACATATAAAAAACCAAGAAACATATCCAAACCCACATACCTGATGCCTGTCCTCAGAGTTTTACAGGATTTCCCCTTGTATTGTATATGCCATTGTGCAATGTCTCCAGCACATTACTGATGTTAGAGGTTGAGGGTATAGACACCTATGAGAGTTCTCAACCTACAAATGCCTATATTTAATTTTCTTTTTCCACTGGAGCTAGAATCAGAGCTTATCATGATTTGAACAATGAAAACGCACAAAGGAAGCTGCAAGGAAAATCAATTTAAATCCCCAAAGTCTGAACAGACTACAGTACACCAAAAAGGAAAGAAAAAGGGAGAAAAAATAAAGAGGTCCTAGTCTGGTTTATGTTATCTGATAATGCTGCTATCCAGGTACCGTACTCTTCACACAGTACCACAAATCTAATGATTATTGGGAGATTGGCATTTTACAGAAATAACACAATCTAACCCTGCCACATGGGCTGAGCTGTGCAATTAGCTGTTTCCAAACAACACACTTCACAAAACAAATTCTGTAAAGACTAAATGACCCTTTCTATTCCCATCCAATCTTTTCTTCTTCTTCCTTATGTTTTGTTATGTCATGCTATGTTCTGTTATGTACTGTTATGTTGTTATGTTATTTTATTTTCTATGCCTGTAGCCCTTAAGGGATGTATAATGAGAACAGCAGCACAAATGAGAAAGCAGGAAATACAAAGCAGTGAGTGTAGGTTTAGGTAAAGTGACAGCTGCCATTAGAGATAAGGTAATTCTCCTAAAAGGCTCCAGCAGAGATTTAAAAACTAGCCCACAATGCCAAGCTGCCAGGGAAAGAAAAGAGCTTGTTTCTAGGTATTTTTCTATGATGTTGTTCCTTTTTTTTTTTTTTTTTTTTGGGAGGATTAGTGAATTTAATAAAGAATTTATCCTTGTCTTTCACTTACATCCTCCTGTAAATAGCTGGAGGAGGGAGAAAACAAAAAGTCCTCCTTTGCTTTAAAGAATATAGTTTCCTTTTCCTAGAGATGCTCCAAGTCCAGCCTGCTCCTGTCTTTTCTTGTCATGGTCCACATAAAAAGAAAAAGAAAGCACAAGAAGGGAAGAAACATTGTACAAACGTGGTGAACTTTAAAATACACATTCCGTCCTTTGTGAACAAAAATTTCGGACAAAAATCCCGCTTAGTTATTCCGTATTTGGGTGAATTAATGATTTCCCCTTCAGTCTCTCTTATAGAATCATAGAATCACAGAAGGTTTGGCTTGGAAAAGATCTTAAAGATTATATCCTTTCAAACCACTGTCATAGGGATACCTTATACTAGACCAAGTTGTTCTGGGCCACATACAACCTGGCCTTGAACACCTCCAGGGATGGAGCAGCACAGCTTCTCAGAGCAGCCCATTCCACTGCCTTATTATCCTCAAAGACGAATTTCTTCCTAATATCTAATTTAAATCTCTCCTCTTTAAGTTTTAAACCATCCCCCCTTATCCTATCACTATCAGCACCTGTAAAAAGTTATTATTTTTCTATTTTCCAAATAAAAAATGAAAATCACAAGCAACCAAAAATTTCACAGTTAAGAAAGTACAGTAAAATGTTTCTTGCCTATCTCAATCTTACAGAACAGCTTCAGTTGTACAACCTACCCTGACAATGAGTATTTAAAGGTATAATATTGGTCTAGAAAAGACAGTCCAAGACTGAGATTTGAGAACATCAAGCTTCTTGTGAGATCTTGGGTCAATGTGTTATTCACACTTATCTCCTTCTTTCCATTTGTGGAACCAAGAAACCAAGAAAACAAACAACAAAACAAAAAAATGACTCACAAAACACTGTGGAGGTTTGGGTTGGCTCCCTGCCAAACCCAGCTGTTGACCACACAGATTCCACCCCCCTCACCCTGAGAGAGGAAAAAACGTACCAAAAGAAAATCATAGCAAATATATATATATATATATATATATATTCACATGTATTAGTTATATACAAATAAACACTATGTATATACAGAACAAGAATTCCAAACAACTCCAAAAGGGAAAACGGGGGAAAGGGAAAGGGAAGAGGGACAAAAATAGGTAAACGTAAACCAAAAGAGATACACACACACTTATAAACTCAGAGAAAATCTCAATAAGTAACTAACACAATAAAATCTCACCAAACTTCCCTCAAGAGAAGCAGTTCCTCCACCTCCATGCAGCTGGGACAATAGCTCTCAAATAGGCCTCAGGTCATATAGATAAGAGCTAAGCCGACACACTAAGACCTGATGTCCTCCAAGCACATGAAAGGGAGAGAGAGGGGAAACCTCCCCCTTGTCTTTATATACACCTGATTACATGAAGGAATGGTGTGGAATACTTTCTTAGTTATAACCCTGTTACCAGGGAAGGCCTAGACCAAAACCAAGAAAACTAAACCACCACAAACGTGGCAAGATCTCTACTTGCTGAATACATATTTAGATCTTTTGCAGACAGTTCCCTGTTAGCCATCTCTGGGCTCTTCATGGTGGACCCACTATGGGTCCCAGAGTAGGCTTGCATTGCTATACTTCCTGTTAGGCAGTGACTAATGCTTCCTGTGCAAAGATGGCTCAGGATAAAATTAGATTTCTTCTAACAGGTCATATAATGGTACAGAAATTATAGGGTGAAATGCAGTTGCTACTTCCTGGATGGAATGCAGTGAGCATGCTCAAAACCACAATGATTCCACATACACACAGTCTGCAGCCTTAAGCACCTATTAAGGGGGATGATATACAGGGTGGAGTGGAGGTTGAAACACCACAAGCAGGCTCTGCAGGGAGGGGAATTCCATGGTACTTTGTAGCTGACAAACTTCATAGCATCTGTCAGCCAAGGGACGTAGAAGAGGTCTTGCTGCTGAACCAGCAACTCTGGTGAAATCACTCTCTTTGGATGAACTTGTTTCATTATAATCTAATTGCAATACTAACTCACACCTCCATCCCAAAGTTACCCACCTTCAAGGTATGACCACCCCTCACTGAGAACATGCTCTATATTTTTTTTACTATCTCTTCAAGAGTGAAATGAGAGAATTTTACACAAATGAGTAACAAAGGTATGTATGACTTGATAAACTCAAGCTCCACCTAAATATAAAGAAACAGAATAAAAGCAAGTGAGGAATAGGGAGAATATAGGGAAGATTCCACAGAAACGGCAGGGCTCAATGGGCTGAAATGGTCTTCTCCCCCACGGGGAGAAGAACTCTACCCTATGCCTATTGGGTAAGAACCCTACCCTATGCCTGCTGAACACTTTTTTGGGGATTTAGAGCTTCTCTGTGTATTGTTTTGAATATGCTTTTGCAGTCAGATACTATCACTGTCAATCCTCAAACCTTAACCCGTTACAATTTTCTACTATATCAATAAAGAGTGTTATTGTGTAAACTGTTAGTGGTGGTTCTTCCTAGGTGCTGGCAGTCCCCGGCAGTGGGTAACACACTCAAATAAAGTGGAAAGACCTGCTGAGGGGTCTCCCCTATGGTGTTGGCATGTGTTCCCTGAACAAGTCAGTCAAACTGCCCTCCAGAGGAATGTACAGTGAAGGGCCTCTGTAACGAGACGCTGACAGACCAATCAGGCACAAGGGTCTCGGCTTTCCTGGGATACTGACAGACTAATCAAGCACTATGGGTTTGAGGAAATCTCCTCTTTTCGTGTGACAGATTCTTAACAGGGATTAATGACCTAGAAGTATAAGCTGCAGTAGAAAAATATGAGGAAAATAACAAAGTGATTAAGTAAATCAGAGCTGCTCTATCCATCAATGTATTTGGCTAGGATTTTCACTTTAAAGGCAGAAACCTTAAGGAGCCACCTTAAAAGACCAAATTACCTTGCAACAATAATTAGTAAGAATGCTTAAAACACAATAAAATCCAACTTTGATCCAATTTTAATACTGTGAAGTCTGATTCTGATAGGAAGGAGCAATTAATACACACTCTAAGGGGCAAACTCGAGGCAATGAAGATGACTGTGGTGCCTGCAATCCTCTTAATTTTAAATCCCTACATATTATTACTTCATAAAGCTCCTTTTTTTGTTGTTTTGTGGTTTTTCCCTATGTTTTTCAATTATTCAGACATTTTAGTATTATCTTACCTTCTATTTGTGGTCTAGTATACTTATGTCAGAGATTCTCATGTGCTTCATCTCCCCACCACAGATAGTGACATAACTGTGAAATTAATGCTTTTCTGTCATTCTTTAATATAGAGTTTTATTACAAGAAATGTGTATGTATATGATGCAGTCTACAACTTCCTTATCAGGGGAAGAGGAAGGGCAGGCACTGAACTTTTCTCTGTGGTGACAGGACCTGAGGGAATGGCCTGAAGTTCTGTCAGGGGAGGTTTAGGTAGGATATCAGGAAAAGGTTCTTCACCCAGAGGGTGGCTGGGCACTGGAACAGGCTTCCAAGGGAAGTTGTCACAGCACCAAGCCTGCCAGAGTTCAGGAAATGTTTGGATGATACTCTCAGGCACATGGTGTGACTCTTGAGGATGGTCCTGTGCAGGGCCAGGAGCTGGACTCGATCCTTGTGGATCCCTTTCAACTCAGCATATTCTGTGATTCTGTGATTTGGCTATTGGGTCAGAATTTACAACTGAGGAAGACTCATGGTTAGTGTTGTGTATGGGTGGCATACCATGGAATCACAGAGAAGAGGAGACTGAGGGAAGACCTCACTACAATCTACAACGCCTTGTGAGGGAAAGTTTGCGTATTCCCAGCAGTGTTGGCCAAGACAGACATCACGTAGACGTGTATACACACTCAGATGGATAAGAGACTGAAAAATATTTGCAAAAGGTCATTTTTTGGCGATGTAAACAAAAAAACAAAATTCAAGGAAATGGAGCTCTTAACTGAAGAGACCTATTTACTAATCTTGCACTTCAGCAAATCAGCCACTCTATTGCAGTCATTGGAATAGTTTTCAAGTGGGCAAACACCTGGCTGATATATTTGAAAGGCAAATTTAACCATATATAGCTATCACATCTCTAAATCCAAGAAAAAACAAGAATTTTCCCTTTTTTTATTAAATAGATGAGTATATTATTGAAACAACCTGTATGCCTACCTTAATTCATCTAAAGATTCATCTAAGGTCAGTCACCATATTCTGGGCCAAGCTTGTACTTAAAAAAGTCATATGTATAAATGTATATATGATTTAATCTGAATCTTAAAATCACAGATCTCAGACATGGATTTGATGATGGGGCAATCTTTTTTTTCAAACTTTATAGAAATGTATAAGATGGAAAAAAAGCTGCTATGGGCAGTATCATTTGCTGATACACATGATTAGACATCTGACAGACTTGATTTGGAACAGAGTCACCAAGCAACCAAACCTATTAACCTTTTTCCAGCAGCTGACTAAATCTAAAAAGCTCAGCAGCATCAATTTATACATTTGTACAGTCCGCAATGAAATGGAAGTGGAGTGATTCAAAGGGAAAATCATGTGCTGATCTGCAGTGTAATATTAATAGACAAACTCGGGAGAAAATTCTGTAGAAATATCATCATGACAGTCCTTAATTAGGCATTTGAAGAAAATTAAGCCAAAAACAGTGTTTATAGACTGCTGGACGTCATCTCAGATCATGTGAGTGTGTACAGGTGGTAGTAGTATGAAAGAAAGAAAGAAGAGATTTAACCAGATGTTTCAGGAGTGGAAACACCAAGTAGATAAGAAAATAAGACAGTGCAACTATATAAAAAATATGGAGTTCAGAAGTTCTAGACCATTAGATTTAATGATACAGGAGTAAGCACTTTTAAAAGGCTTTACATACTGCAGTGACATGAACTGCAGTCAAGAAAAAGGATGACTCATGTTCCAAAGGACAAAACCTCGCCCAAACATCTTATATTATCATCATGCCACATCACATGTGAAAACAAATGTAAATGTCAGTGAAATGAATGGAAAATCATAGGCATTCAAAGTTGAAGGGTGGTTTAATACTATGCTTTTTTTGCATGCAGTTATGCAAAGAGAGAAATCCATAAACGGTTGAGCTTTCCTTCCTTTTCCAACCTTTCCTTTCCCTTTGCCTTCTTCATGAGTTGCGTACACCTCTGAAAATACATTGTAAAGTTGAATAAATCCAGCAAAGAGAAAACAATAGCATTACTCACAATGTCAGTCAAAGTAGTAGTGCTCCTGGTATTTTAAACAGATTTTTTTTTCCCTTTGGCTCTTTTTTTTTTTTTTTTTTTTTTTTTTTAATATGGCAGCTGGTTATCAGCTCTGATTATCATTTGTATTCTTTGCCATTAAGAGCTGTCAAGCTTCTTATTCTCAGTATGGATGACCTCAAATAGCTAGAAAAGGCCTATGAAATCAGTTTTTGAAGTCTGAAGAGCAAGAGATTTGCATGTGGCACTCACATATGCAGATCTCTGAATACAGAAATTGGTATTTTTCAGAATGCAAGTGTACTAGTAGGCAAAGATGAGCAGCCACCATGTTTGCCACTGAGTGAGTACTTTCTTCCTTTCCATCCCAGGGCCAGGACACCAGCCCGATTTCTTTTTGCTCTTGTGAAGCCATGAATACTGCAGAAAAACAATACTGTTTAACTATGCAATCTGCAGCATCCCAAAGATAAAACCACTGTAAAGAATCAGTCTTAGTTCCTTCTGAAAGAAAAACCTGCGGAACTATGTCTGGACGAAAAATGATGGCTAGGGGACAATAAATTTCCTTCCTGCTGCTGTCTTACTGCTCACAGGGGAAATAATAAGAGGTACTGCTCCTGTTATAGCAAGTCTGTTTTATATTAACAGATGTGGTGTCACTAAGAACTGCAACCTGTTCAGACTGGAGAAGAGCAGGCTTTGGGGAGACCTCCTAGCAAACCTTCCAGCACCTAAAGGGGACCTAAAAGAAGGCTTGAGAGGGACTTTTAACAACAGCATGTAGTGATAAGACAAAGGGAGATGGTTGGAAGCTGCAGGAGCCTAGGTTTGCATTAGCTATTGGGAAGAAATTCTTTATTGTGAGGAGAGTGAGCCACTAAAACAGCAGGTTGCCCAGAGAATCTGTGGGTGCTCCAATCCTAGAAATGTTTAAGATCAGGTTGGATGGGGCTTTGATCAACCTGACACTGAAAAGTGTCCCTGCCCATCACACTGGGGTTAGAACTAGATGATCTTTGAAGTCTCTTCCAACCCAAGCTATTCAATGATTCTCTGATTCTAAGTAGTGTGGAG
Source organism: Margarornis squamiger (assembly GCA_035222235.1). Classification (NCBI taxonomy): domain Eukaryota; kingdom Metazoa; phylum Chordata; class Aves; order Passeriformes; family Furnariidae; genus Margarornis; species Margarornis squamiger. The sequence goes on from JAWWTY010000001.1 coordinate 32,227,628, forward strand.
ACCACAGAGCTTCTGTATGTTGTACAGCTGGTGAACTCCATACTCTGTCTTGCCATTAGTGTCCTTTGGTAGCACTATGCACACCTAAGCCTGTATCAGGTCCCTGATCATTACAGGCAGCAATGTATTTACACTGACTTGTTAAAGGTGCACAGAACTCCAGCCAGCTCTGCTCCTTCCAGTTCCTCAAGAACAATTGTGTCAAAGCAGCCTTGACTTCATAGTTTGGCCCAGTCCCAAATCTCTCTTAGGGTACAAAATGATAGAGATCAGTATTTTTACACACATTGACAATAAGAAAACTAAACATGAAGTTAAGGTAGAAAGACTATATAATATATAAACATTAGATTTAGATTAGCAATAACTTGGCAACTGTTATTGATGTTTAGTGTTTTGGGTGAAAATTGACAATCACATTTAACCTTTCCTATATACTTTCAATGTTGAGTAAATACAATAGGTATGCCAAGCAGATTAGACATGCACAATTCACATTTGCTCTAATGACTCCATAAGTGACCTCGTACAAGTGATGTATATGAGGTCCTACAGCAAATCAAAACCAATATCAGATGTCAGGCATTTTCTGTCACTGTTCTCATATCTAACCCAGTAGATCACAGTGACCTTAGACAAGTCATTTAGTCTCTGTTTCAATTTCATGTTCACACATTAATGAACCTGAATGAAACTGCAGTGAAATAGAAAATAGTTTGCTATTATTCTGAAATATTCCTGCATTAGAAACATTTAACATAATGATGCCATAAAAGAACTGATGTAGGACTGCTGCAAAGCTGGAACACAGATTTTTGTGATCACATTGCCTATATTACTTAGATGATACCTTGAGGGTGCTTCCTGTTTATGAGGTGATAACCATTTCTTAGGCTATATAACTCTCAGGTTTATTATGCAAGGACACAAATATTCCAGCATTAACAGCAAGAACTCTTAAGGCATTACATAAATTGGTTGTTCTTTTCATAATCAATCATACCCTTCTTGATTCCCACAACACTACAACAGACACTGTGTCCCCATTGTTTAGAGAAGTTAAGCAACACAGACAGAAACAGACAGATTTTATTTTGCTTTTGATCTAAGAGGTCCATGGAACAAGGTGAATAATGTTGCAGCATATACAAGATTTGCTGGCAAAAGAAAACCTGTGAATAAAGCTATGTATTATTGAATACAGAAATTTTCAAATAAAAAGGACCTGATGCTTTCATGGTGTGAGGGATATGTGCAAAACAAAAACAAAAACAAAAACAAAAAAAACCCAACAACAACAAACAAAAAAACCCACCAAGCCACGTAGGTAGGACTGACCACAACTTTCCACTTCACATTTCAGTATAAATTATTGTATGATAAGTCAAAGTTACATTTAATATTTATAAAATACTTCTATCTGGTGAAGACTATAATGATTCTGGTCTGGAAAAAAGCTGTCTTCCAGAAAGCAACCCTAATTTATCTTAACAACATGAATGCACTAAAGCATTCAGCTCTTTCCTATGGTAAATCCTTTTTCTGCTGAAACCAGGTAAGTAAGGAAAACTTTCAATGCAATAAAAGAAGGAAAAATTTCCAAACAACAGTGTTATAAGGAATTTTTCACTTGGATTTACTTTTAAGACAGTTTGCACACTTTCTGTCAAAAAAAACCCAAAAAAACCTGACATAGATTCAGAAGTTCCAGGAAAAAGAATATTTTAATCAATCTCAGGAGTTCTTTGCCTTTGTGTGTTTATCTGCTTTCCAGGAAATATGTATATAATACACAAAATTTCAGTGTGCATATTTATTCCAAAAAAAAGTATCTTACTGTTCAGTTTCAGCAGGGAATACTGAAACCAATTTGCTGGACAATGGCAATATTGAACCAATCTTTACAGGACTTCAGACAAAGGACCTGAAAACATCACAGAGTGTTTGCTATGGCTGCTGCTGTGAAATCCTGCAGGCTGAAGACTCACAAGGTCACATCATTACATGTCCTCTGTTGTCTTTCTGCCTCCAGAAAAGTCTGAACAGAAGACTCTTTTATGACTTATTTGTAAAGGGATGGGATGACAAATACTATTCTTATTTTGTAGGCCCTGCTGTAGTTCTCCCATAGACAAGCATAGTATGAGATACAAAGCTCAGCTGCAGCCTGTCAGCTCACTTTAGTGCTTAATGTCAAGAGCTTATGTAGGGTTTTCATGTCTAGTACCATATATAATTATTCAGGCTTTTTCTGTGCCTGTAATACAGGAAAAAAATAGATTTCTCTCCCTTTCATCATCGTGCTAGAGAATCATAGAATGGTTTAGATTGGAAGGGGACCTTAAAGATTGTCTAGTTACCACCCTCTGCCACGAGCAGGGACACCCTCCACTACACCACGTTGCTCAAAGCCCCATCCAACCTGGCCTTGAACACTTTCAGGAATGGAACAGCCACAACTTCTCTGGTCAATGTATGCGCTGCAGTCTTTTAAGGTACACCAATCTGCAAAACCTTCTTTTTCCTTCTTTCTTTGAGAACACAGGACTTAAAGTTTATTCCTCCCTCCTTGTTAAGTTGAAGGACATGAAAAAGTTAGTGCAGATATTTGTTCCCATGATAGGCTTCTTTCTCAGCATGCAGTAATGTGAAACCAAACACTCATTTGATTATAAATTTACTCTAAGGATTTGCAAAAGAGAATTCCCCACAGCAAATGTCTGGAAAGCTCAAGCTAGCTTAAATTGAAACCTAAATTATTCTCTGATAAAATTAGTTTTCCCTTAAGAAATACATCTGTCAGGTTAGTGTGTGTGTGTGTGGGGATGAGACCTGAAGACCAGCAACAATAAAGTCACACTCAGCAGTGGGTGTTCTGCTCCTTCAATTCCTAAGTGGACTGTCAAAACACCTCAGCATCAGAGATGGGATCTGAATCTAAAACAGTCAGGTAAAGCTTCTATTCCAACTGGCTGTGCCAAGAGAGAAAACCAACAACAACAACAACAAAAAGGCATAAAAATATTAAAGAATAGAATAGAATCACAGAATTGTTTGGGTTAGAAGGGACATTAAAGATCACATAGCTCCACCTCTATGCCATGGGCAGGGGTGTCACCTGCTAGACCAAGTAATTCATGGTCCCATCTGACCTGGCCTTGAACACTTTCAAGAATAATCCATTAAATCAGAAACTTGTCCTGATAAAATATGAACCTATCCCTCCAGCCATCTCTTTTATGTTTAAGCTTATTTTGGCAGGCCTGAAAGAAACTGTAGTGTTCCAAATTCCTATAGAGAACTTTGATATTATATATACTAACTTAAAATAAGAAATAAGGGGTTTAACTCCAGAAAGTTTCCATGCTGCAGAACATCCTATGTTCTGTGTCATTAGCTCTGAGTACAATTACACTAAAAAGAATAAGCAAAAAATATTCTTTACTTCTAGCACCCAGTCTGGGAATTTTGTTTCAGAGAACTAACGATGTTAAGGCCCTGCCTGGCAAGATGGGTGCCTGTTCTTGTGAGCTAGATTAGTGAAGAAGATAGAGAAAAACGAAGGAATCTTTGCGGAGAGGTAAATAGTCCTTGCGCTGACATTCCAAGTTATAAACTAGCCTGGATAAGCGGATAGAGTAAGATAGAGTTAACAAATCCACAGAAAGAAGGTGGAATTATCTGATGTAATGAGTTGATGAATAATGCACAGAATTTTAAGGTGTGATTCATCTAATCATTGTATATCCATGTTTACAATAGGTCAGAAAAATTACCCTGAAGAGCCCAGTTTTCTCCAGAGATGAAAAATGCCACCTAACGGCATTACTGCAGATGTAATCATCTCCAGTAAATATAATGTATACCGGCATTGGTATCTACACTGCAAAATGATTTACAGGTGTGGTTTACAGGTATTTGGGATTTTTTTTTCTTCAATTTCCAACAATTTTATTAGAGTTTTTAAGAACAATTTGATGTATAGATTCCTCAAACATTTAAACAAAAAATAATTAGGTTTGTGAATAAAAAAGAGGTATCAATTGCTTACACAAAGCTAAAGTACACTTATTTAAAATAGGAAAATACCTGTCCAAGTTATTAGTGGACATGGATAACAAGTCCCAGCATTATGAAAAAAAAAAAAAAAGGATAAAAATACACTTCCTAGCTACAATTGCAAGCACTCTAGACATGTGAAGGAAATTGGAAAGAGTGTGTAGTTTGCTTCAGAAAAGGCATGACCAGAGAAATACAAAAGTATACAAAAGGATTAGTCACTTAAAGAAATTGTTTATGGATTTTTGTTCTTTTTTTCATTCCCCTCCACCTTAATAATAAGAAATAACATCTCAGGTCACATTAAGGTGTACAGTAGCATCAGATATTAACCATAATCACTAATGATCTTTGACTGTGCTGGCATGGACCATTCCTATTTTCCTGGCCCTTTCCTTCCTCATGCACTAGGAATCCCAATCAGAACTGCTGGATATATCAAGAACATATTCACTCACTATATTCATGCAGGCAGCAGGAGAAAGGTGATTATAAATCAAAGTTTCTTCTGGCAAGTTAGAACACACTTTGGTGAAAGAAATAGATGAAGTTCTTATGGTGTGAAAGGAAGCAGATGTGGACATTGCTGTAACACCAGAGAAATCAACTGCCTATAGATATTTCTGTATCACACAGCAGCCAAAGAGGCTCAGTGGCTGGATTAACCTTGACCCAGATTAGTCTTGGTTACCCTCAGCTTCAGGAGGGTCTAAGCCTTCAGATTCTCCTTCAGACACCACTGTTGCTGTCAGGGTGTTACAAGTCAACATCGGTGTGAAGTATTTCTAAGGAAATGCTAGTTGAAGATCCCCTGATAGCTGTCAGAGGGCTCAAGATCCCTTTTGTCTTCCATGCAGACAGCAAGGCTATGATTAGCAGTTAGTAGTCCCCAAAATGCCCATTTAGCTCAGCAGGCTGACCCCCTCTGAAAACCGGTATCTACAAAACTAAATGCAGAGTTGGGTTTTCTCTGTCAACTCTTTCACTTGCCTGGATACAAGCTAAAGTCACAGTAAACACAAAGCCACAGCTCTGTATTGGTATCCTGCGGTGTTTCACTTGAGAATTGCTACCAAAGGTCCTGTTGTGTTAGCAGGGGCACTCTATTGGGATGGTGTAGTTACTGGAAACATCCACTTCATCTCTGGCAAGCTTGAAGCATGTGGAGAGGTGTTCTTGTAGGGAGCTGTAGACATACTTACTGGTAGTTCAGTCCCTGATACTAATTCTTCATACTTGCCATGGAGATTTACAAGGTGAAGAAGTCTATCTCATAGAGATGTTCAGTATAGTTAGGGAAGAGAGACAGAAACTTTTAGGGTGCCTAAGAGCTATCAAATGAGTCACATGAAGGAAATGCCTCTTTCCTTCCACTTGACTGCATGTATCCCACATCAGCAGTTTTTGAAAGAAAGACTCTAGGTTTCTTTTTGCCTGTCTTAAAAGAATTGAGGATAGAAACCTGACACTACTTACATTACTTTATTTTCTTTCTAATGGGCTTCATTTTCTGAAATGCACTTTCAAATGAATTTATGCTATTAGTCCTTTAAAGTAAATATAATATTTGTGGAAAGTAATTATTCATTGTTAGTACAACACATGTATATGAGCATTCTTTGTATAAATTAGATTTTAAATTACTGGTTATCAGAGCAATTGCACAATATTGCTGCATAATCACCTTAAACAACACAAGTTTCTGCTTCAAGGGACAAACGTATAGGCAGTTACAGTGAAGGTAGCAGAGAAGATGGCTATCTTCCCACAAAATAGGGTCAAAGGAAAATATACAAGCACTAGTTCATGTGCTACAATATTAGGACTTACTTTGAATTTGTGCTGAAATGGCATGCACTGGGTTTTCGTAGCAGGGGCACTACCTCTTCCCCTGCAGCCTGTGGTGCTCACCGTGGTGAGGCAGCTGTACCTCTGCAGACTATGGAGAACCCCATGCTGGAGCTGGCGAATGCCTGAAGGCGTCTGTGATCCCTTGGGAAGCCAGCACTGCAGTAGGCTCCTACAGGACCTGTGGATCCATGGGAGAGAGGAAGCCATGCTGGAAGAGGTTTTCTGGCAGCACTTGTGACTCCATAAGGAACCCAAGCTGAAGCTATCTGAAGGACTGCACCCTAATGAAGGTATCCACATTGAAGCAGTTCATGAAGAACTGCAGCCCATAGGAAGCATTCACATTGGAATGTCGATACCTTTATTGTAAGTCATTTCATAGCACAGTTGCTTGAGGGACAAAGTGTCCTTGGTTGAGGATGCCCATCTAATCCTACTTGATGATATAAATTAAACCTAAGCAATTGTTTTCCAAGGAGGTATATGAATTGAATAGACTTCAGGACAACAGAGTTGTTCAGGTGTCTGCCTGGAAGAATCCTATGGGATATGGTCCCAGCTGGAAGATGGGTCCAAAATAACTCGAGAAGGTCAAGAAGGGCCCATCCTAATGAGTAGAAAGTCAAGTAAAGTGAGAGAAAGCCTTCATGAATGAATAAGGAGCTCCTGATTAAAATCAAACATAAAAAGCATTCAGTTGAAGCAAGGACAGGTCACTCAGGACAAATAGTCTGATCAAGGGTGCAATGGTTGAGTTAGGAAAACCTAAGCTAACCTGGAGTTTAATACAGTGAGGGATTTGAAGGGCAACAAGTAGGCCTTCTATAGGAATTTCAGGAACAAAGAAAATATGAAGGAATATATGTGTTGACAGGTGATCTAGTGGCAAAGGATGTAGAAAAATCCTGTGTACTCAATGTCTTCTCTTTTCTAAGTCTTGTCCTCAATTAGAAAAGTCTGGAGTAAGGAAGATATCCTCAAGCCATGGAACATTTGAAAAACTGGACATATTCAAGTTCATGGGACCTGATGAGATGCATCCATGAGTGCTGAGGGCCAGTGTCATTACTAGGGCACTCTAGACTCTCTTTGTAGGGATGGCAGTCAGAAGTTCCTAGAGGAAGGGGAAAAAAGCAAATACATCTGGATAGAAATTTCAAAAAAAGTGAATTCTGATGTTCAGTCTAAATCCATTCCACAATACTAGGCACCTGTGCAGTTGCAAGAGGCTGAGTAGACATTTCAAAAATTTTGGGCATCATTTTTGGCATGACTCAGTATATTCATTGAGATATTCTCAGTCACTTCTGGAACTTTGCTTGGAAAGAACAAATGACCCAAGGAAGTTCTCACACTGATTATAATCAATCTGCTTCCCTAACATGGTTCAAAGCCAGAAAAAAAGAGGGAGAACCGATCATGCAACATACACAAAACAAACTACCCTTCTTTGTGCCTACAAAAATGATTGTAGTTACCAGGTATTTTCACAGTCCAGAAGCCACAAGAGGCTGAAACAGCTCACTTTATTGAGGAAATGAGTCATCTTTATAAGATTGCTCCCATAAGCAAAGTAAATAAATTGGTGGTATTTTCACAGCTTTTTCACGAGGAATAATAAGCAAATAATAAATATTTGCCTTAAGAAATTGTACTTTTGTATTTATTATAAGGATATTTGTCCCACCCTTTTTTCTAGAAACTAGATTTTTTCTATTAATCACAAAATATAATGCTAGAAGCAGTGCTAAAAGCCAGCTCCTTCCTTATGTTTGTTCAAACTTCCTTGAAAAATGGCAATTTTTTCTTCTTATTTTTGAGCTTGTCCTTCATATTATGATACATGACTCTAAAGCAGCATGTTTCTTTTAAATTTAAATTACAATTTAGAAAACATCTTAAACCATAACACAATAGCCTTGTAAAAGCATCCCATCAAAGACAAAACAAGGAGCTGTGCAGAAGTGAACAACTATCAACTTAATCTGGATCTGGTCATTGCAATATAATGGAATAAATTAGTATTCAGCATGTCTGGTTTCCTTATAACAGAAGTAAGCATTTTGATACAAATAATGAAAATTTACCAAGTATGAAGATCATTTGTCATAAGTGACATCAGCATATATTTTTCTTCTCTCCCTTTCTGCATTTGATTTAAAAGGAAACAGAGGTGAATGAATGGGGCAAAGAAAATGCAGTATGTATCAGCTTACATTCCCATGTTTATACTCAGAAAATTACTCAGAGTGTAACTCTGCTTATTTATATAAGAATACTTAAAGAATAACAATTCATCATGACTAAAGATGGGAGATTGTATCTTCCAATGGCCAAACAAGAAATACAGCAGTTCATTTTTTTTCTGCATAAAGTCATCTCCTAAGTTTCTCTTATTAAACAACTGCCACAGCCCATTTTCTGGCATGTAGCTCACTTGGCATAATTTTTTGACTACAAGGTCATTCTGTTATCACTAACTATATAATCTTCTGTACTGAACATATGTTCTCTTCACAGAACTTAACCCCACTGTTGTCAAGGCTTACTGTACAGTCTTACGTAATAAAAGGTTGTTTAAGTTAATGGCAATCAAGTCAAGACTTTGCTCCTCTTAGTGAAGAAACTTTAATTCCTATTTGCTTAGAGAGTTAGATATTTTCAGCTGGACATTTAGAAACATAAACCATCCCTAACTCAATAACCAGGTTTGGATCATAAACCAGAGTTTTGAACATGCATCAAAAGAACAATAAATTCTCTGTTCTGCTGATTGGGTCGCATACAACAGGTCACTCAAAGCAATAAAGTTATGGGATGAAACATGTTGCAACACCAAAGAAGTCCTATCTTCCACCCTGATGGTAATTTTAGCTCATGTCATAAATTTTCAAGAGTAGCAAAATAAGTTTCAAGATACTGATTCTGCCTATCTGTCATTATATCATCCCACTGATAGATCTTTTCTTTCCCCTGAGACTTTTCTGGACTTTCATTTTCAGGATCAGGTATTTACCTGAGGCCATTTAACACAGTTGTATTTATCTTATTTGGAAAACATTTTCTCTCCCAATTGCTGTAAAATTACATTTGTTTCAAAATGTACTGTCTTAGTAGAAATATTTCTTGTTGGTTATTTGATAGATTATCTGGTGATGACACTAATGAGAGCGGTGGGGACAGGTAACTGCTGACAGCTTATGCACCAGAAGGAAATAACACAGAATATAATGCAGGCTACTGGACAAACCAAGTTAGAAATTCTGCATTTATTAGCAATAAAGAACACTTGGACAGACTAGATAGATAGAGTCCATAAAACAATTTTTCCAGCATACCTCACCATTCACACTAATAGTTACACCAGAGACCTTTGAGTCTTGTGCTGGTGTTGGCTGGGATAGGGTCAATTTTCTTCACAGTATCGGGTATGGGGCTGTTTCAGATTTGTTTTGTAAATAGTGTTGATAGCACGGGGATGTTTTCTTTATTGCTGAGCAGTGTTTCAAGGTCTTTGCTGCTCCTCAGTCCATCGTGCTTGCGAGGAGGCTGAGGGTTCACAAGGAGTGGGGAGAGGACACAGATCATACAGCTGACCCCAAACGATCCAAGGAATATTCCAGACCATATGGTATCATGCTCAACATATAAAGGCAGGGTAAGAAGTAGGAAGGAGGGGACATTCAGAGTGATGGTGTTTGTCTTTCCAGGTCACTGTTGCACATGATGGAAACCTACTTTCCTGAGGATGGCTGAGCACCTGCATGCTGGTGGGAAGAGGGAAATGAATCCCTTGTTTTGTTTGTTTATGCATGTCTTTATTTCAACCCACGAGTTTTCTCACTTTTACTTTTCTGATTCTTTCCCCTGTCCTATTGGGGGGAGCGAGCAAGCAGCTGTGTGGGACTGAGTTGCCGTCTGGGCTTAAACTACAACAATCTCCATTAAAATTTCTTGTAATTTAAAGTTTAACCTGACATTTATATTCCAAACATTCCTTCTTATTTCAATACTATTTCCTACCAACTTGCTTTGTCACTTAGCAGCAATCTTGCCTGGATTATTAGCAGTTGGGGATGCAACATTTTTAAATGCATCTGAGGAAAACAAAAGAAAAAAAAGGACTAAGTAATACTGAAAACCATTGTGTTATGTTATAAAGAAAACTATGACTCAGAATAGGCATCTTTAACTTAATCACAGACATTAAAATATAATGAGATAGAAATTCCAGCCTGATTTTTAACTGGGCAGCTACAGGTCTTTGTATGGAAAAGGCTGGGTCACATTTTTAATTCAAAATGGTAGGCCTGGCTCTGTGGCTAAGATTACAAATTGCTTTTTTTCTTCTGATGTCAGTGGAAGCCTTGGGGGAGGAAGAAAAAAAAGTTAAATATAGCATTTTGCTGATTTTCAGTTGTTTAACTGATCTCAGTTAAACAACTTTCCACAGATTATAGAATTTCATGCACTAAGCTGAGACTAACAATATTACTGTGTTTTCTGCTGTTATTCACCTTTTCTATGTCTTCTCTGATTCTCTCTTTCCCCCCTTCTGCTACCCCTAAGACTTCTCATTCCATCTACTTATTTCATTACTTTAGACAGACACTACAAGAAATAAAAATGATCATCAGTTCGGCAGTAAGTGATAACATCTGAGTGCAAGTACGAAGCAGAATTAGTACATGTAGGAGAATACATAGTCAAGGAGAAGCCTTAGCTGGGGCCTTACATCCTGGCTGCTGGTAGGCCCAGGATGACAGTACTTCAATGACTACATTAATTTTCCTTAAATTCATCAGGGTTGGATTGTTTTCATTTTATTGATTTGTTAAATTATTTCTTCTATTTTAACTTTATGAAAGTTATGCCTCTTGGGCCACTAAAAGGGCCTATATGTGTTTAATATGTGAACATTATGTTCTGCAGTGTTGAACTAGAACAAGTAGGTCTCATGTCCCGCTCACTTAAATTTCTGTGACCATGTTGATGAGCTTATGCACATCAAAATTTGCCTGGAATCAGATTTATTTTTCCTAAGGTATCATAGCATCCTCCAGAGATATCAGTGTCCCAAAACATTAACACATTCCTCAGCAAATAACTTTCTGCTGAAGACATAATAAATTTTTGGCCAAGTATGTTTATTTGGAACAAGGTAGACTGTCTTTTCTTTCCCCTCCTCATTTTTCGGCCATTATATGCCCTATTGAATCTGAGGTTATCTTACTAATAACAAGAGAGTGTTGATCTCATCCTTTTGTCCAGGGAAGCGGAATGGTACTTTTGTGTCTAAGTCTTATAAGAGAAGTGTAGCATTCTTCTAAGGAAGGATATAGGTTGGTACATAGGTAGGTAAACAAATGAAAGAAATTTTGATTAGAAAATTAAAAAAAACCAAACAACCCTCCTCCCCACAAAAAAACCCAAGAACAACAACAACAAAACAAACAAAACAAAACAAACAAAACAAACAAAAACCCAAAAACCCAAAAACAAACAAAAAAACCCCAAAAAAACCCAAAACCCAAAACCCAAAAACTCCCAAACCAACAGAAGCATATTTTACCTCATCTTCACCTCCCCAAACTACTGACAAAAATCACTTTGTTATATTAGTTCTCTCTCTCTTGGCCAGGACAAATTGTTAAAGCCAGATAGGGATGATCAGATGCTTAAAAAACAATTCAAATGAAATCTTGGAAGACTGTTTTGTTTTGCAAGCTCTCTTTGGTGTTAATATTTGAGATGCCTTGTTCTCCTTTGGAAGACTGTCATAGAAAAAAGCAGTAAATGGCATCACACAAACCCACAAATCTCATGTAAGACTACAACTGCAGTGAGAAGTCTGCAATCTCCTGGTACCATAGCAAAGAACGTAATTGTGAGAAATGACTATAATGAGAGTGTGAACACAGAATCCTATGTACAAAAGATACAGGCACAAACGGCTAAATAATAGGATTGGTGCAAGCAACCTAAAAATGGCTCCCTGTGTATTTAGAGATGATCCCATGTGAGGAGAATAAAAGCCACAGAGACGGGAAAGAAAAAACAAAGACAAAAACAAAATGAGATTTTATTTTTTTTCCTTTTAATTGGATAAGGGTGTCTCAGGAAATACAGCTGCATTCTCCTGGGGTGGGGAAAAAGGAAGATTAAAAAGAGAAGGGAAAAAAAAAAAAGGAAACACTGTGGTAGAAGAAATACAATGGTTACAAATCTTTATGATCCTTAAAACAGCCACTGCCATATTTGCAGTGGCAAATACTGCAATATTTGCCTTTCCTTAGCACTAGAATATAATTTAAACTTAAGTAGTTTTATTGCTTGATTTCAGAAAAGAGGACACTGTGGAAATAATATTTTCAATGATATTTATATCTGTCCAGAGACTAGAAATGCCATTGGGGAGGGTGGTGGTGGTGAGAAAAAAAGAAAGAAGAAGAGACAGGTTTCCCCACTGGTATCTTCATTCTCGTTCAGTTTAAAGCTGTCCAGTGCTTTCAAGTGTTAAGGAATCTGCTTGTTAGTTTTTTGGGTTTGTGCTTTTTGTGTTATTTCATGTGCTTGCATCTGAATGAACCATTTCAAAAGTCAATTCGTCTACATATCTTCTCTGTTCACTTATATGTTGTTTTCAATGTTTTCTTGGTAACATTCTGAACAGGGAAGTAACCGAAAATGGAAATAATGGAAAACTGGGATGAAAACTTTGACATTTGGTGAAGAAGATATTTAAAATCTGCAAAATCACTGGAGTGGCAGTACTTTTTACAAGTGATATGGGCAGAAAACCCGTAAAGTTTCTGGACTTGTAATATAGGCACAATATGCTGTCTCTAGTTAGACAACATCAAGCCTACAAAAGTGGCAAGAATATCCTGGAGAACTTAGGATGCAACCTGACCCTGAAAAGCTATCTATAGTCTAAACATCAGGTATCTTCCAGATGTTTGTCTGTGTCTGTGCAGGCAGATTTACTAGAAATTTCCCAAGGATTTACAGGTCTGGGTCAACATAAGCTCCGTTTATGATGGAGGTATGTTAATTAGCTCCAAACCCAAACTATTTTTATGTTTCTGACTCACTTCAGACTGTTTGAAAAATGATTGTGAAAAATCGGTATAACTGTTCAGTTGTGAGACCCTTCTCTGACATGATTAACTTCCTCCTAAAGAGTTTCTAGACAGTTCAGGAACTAGAACAGTCCAGGGACCATTCCCAGGAGGTAGTCTGAAAGCAGTTTTGGAATACAAAGGCACATTTAATATGTTAGTATAGATGTAGTTAATTTGATCTTGGTCAAACTCCTTGCTCCTTTCCTTTTCTACAAAATAGAATAACAGGATTCTTCCAACTTACCAAAATATATAGTTGCATCCCTAAACAGCTGGCTGATACATAGCAGTGAGGGTGGAAATGAGAAAATAAGGGTGATTTGTATCAGTTAAGCATATGGGTTTTCAAATTAACTGCTTGAAAGTGCACATTTGAATGCAGGCAAGAGCTAAGCATTTCTGGAGTTTGCATCCTATTTCATGTTTGTCTGTCTTCTAACATCAACAGAGACACAGTGGCACCAACATTTCTCTTTCTGTCAGCTACTTCCACCAACAGAGCTGTGAATCAAGAGCTTGGGAAGTCTTTGGAAGTTTTGGAAAACACTGAGGAATTCCAAACTTTGCTTTGAATGATAGAGAACTATTGACACTTGTTCTGCTGCTGGCTTTTTTAAGGTCTGGGTATCAAGTTTCTTTAACAAGATTAAAAAAGATGGGTTGTTTATAAAAAAAGGCTTGTCCCACATGACAGGTTCTCAACCAGCAGGGCTAGTGATAAACAGCCTGGGCTGAATCTAGACAAAAGAAGACCCAGGAAGTGTTTCCTTAAGCCCTGTTCCACAGCTACGTGACACTCTCCCTGCATATGCCACAGGAAAACCTAGAAAAAAAGAGTAAACCCAGAGGAACTTCAGGGCATATGGTGTAAGGTTGAATACTTCTGGATATCTCTAGGTTGGCTTATATTGTCATTTATTAAAATATATCTTTTATTTAATATGCAATTTCCCATTTACATACACTCCAGCTTAGCCACTGTCCATCTGAATATAAGATGGTGGAAGAGCAGCTGATGCTCATTCTGATGCTCAGTCCTGATTCCAGTACTCTCCAGGCCATTTCTAATGCTACCTCAGTGGTTAGTGACTAATAAAGGCAAGCTATCCCCTCTTAAGCCACTGAACAAGATGCAGTGTCCGGTGGTGCTGGCAGCCTTTTTCAAATTTATGTCGTACACGCTATACATGCATCTGGGTTATTACAAGCTCCCTGCTCCCATCAACAACAGTAATTGCAACCTATTTCTATAAAGTCCATTGAATTGGTACATTTCAACAATGCCCCAGAAAGAAGGCTACTCCAACTACTGTATGTATTTCTGTGGTTTATGAATCAACTTTATGATTTTAATTTTGAAACTGTTATTAAAGAGACAGATTGCATTTAATAACAATTTTAGTATTGCCTGATGCTCTCACCAGCAAGTAATAAAGCAAACTAAAATTAAAACAGGAATCCACTGCTAGGAGGCAAGCACATACAGAAGGTGGCGGTTTGTTGTTCTAACCTCAATAAAGTATCAGCAGACACAGTATTTCTGTCATTGTGGTGCTTATTCTCCTTGTTCCAAAAACAGCCTGTATGTACTGGGAGTCATTTTTCCAATTAAAAGCAAAACCCCCTTTCTCTGGCTCTGTCCTGTGCTTCAGTTTATCATGAAGACTAGCTGCATGAATTTTGTACACTCAAGTTCATTCATGCCCAAATGTTCTTTGTTATTTTTACGTGTGCTTTTTGCTCACTATCCAGCAGAAATGCAGAATTTACTACAACCGAATGAATTTCTGAGTGGTTAGTGCTCTACATGGTGATTCTTTGTCAGTCACAGAGGTTCAGAATTAGCACTTCTGAATTGGCCATAACTCAGCACTGAATGATATATCTGAAAAGGTTTTTCAGGGAACATTCTATTGTCAAAAATAACTTAATTGCCCAATCCATATCCAAGCACCTATATCCGAGTACTTTAGAATGAAACCACTGATAATATTTATCTTTACATGGCAACATATTTTATATTCTTCCAGAGTCCTGGGTCCAGTTCCACGTGATCTTATGTTTGGTTTCACACCAGGGCTGAGTTAAGCAATGATATGCTTTTGGACAAAGTCAATTTATAATCTCCCAAGCAGTATTCAGAAGTGGCTGCGGAGTTAACACAGGTAAGGACCAATTCCAAGAGTAAATTTATGTGTTAATACCTTGTTTGGAGTGTGAAAGCATTTGACAGTATGAATAAAATTAATTCTGTATGTATAGGTTATGGTACAGATGATAGTCTTGAGGATATTTAAATAGTTAAAATTAAATCCTTCAGACACAGTCTTTCACAAGATATTGTCCTGTAAAGCCTCATTCATTTCACACATGGAAGTCATAAAAAGGCCAGTTTGTAACCACTTGGAAATGAGTCTTGCTAAGTGCTGCATTATGCAGGGTCTAAAAGGTGAATTAAAAAATATAGTTCTTTGCTGTTCTTTAATCCCTATAGAACCCCGATCATCACTGCCCTATGAACAGCTCTGTTAATCACTTAATGCACTACAGAAAGCATCAAGCTTAACTTTCTCTGTGTTCAGTGCTACACAAAGCTATAGGAAATTAGAACCTTCTACATAGGGCACTACCTGATAGCCATGACTGGGGACCACTGCTTTTGGGGGTGAGGAAGCCTGATCTTAACAGTTTCAGTCACGCCTGGGAATGCTTTGAGTACTACAAGCCTCAAAAGGATTTAGGGTTAAAGGGAAACTTGCACGTAAGTGATACAGCTAAAATTGAACAGAGGACTTCTTTTGTAGTCAGAAGCATGAGGAAAGAATGGCAGAAAGGTGCAGCTGAGGTTAATCAGATTCTTCTTTCCCCATTTGTGACCTTGATCCCCTGTTTTATTTAGGAAAGAGATGGTACTTCATAACTGTTGCCACAATGGAGAGCTCCTAAACTTGAGCTGCAATATTATGGAATGATTCATGCAAGAGTGGCTACTCTACAAGACACTGATCTCCAGTGCTTTTGTACATGCATATATATTACTTTTAATTTTCCACATTCTATTTGCCTATAATAAAATTTCAATTAGAGAAAAAGGGAGAAAGCTTCTGTTTGCATGCATACTCAAGTAATTAGTGACAATGAGAAGGGGATGCAACATAGTTTAATAGGGGTTTTAGCAAAATAATGTTTTCTCTCAGTTTGCCTGAGAATGGTAATAATTCTTTAAGTAAAGATGAAATATTATACATGAATCATTTGTGTACAATTTTCTAAGTGAGTCAGGATTAAAATATGTAAATATTCTAGATGTCACTCTTCCAAAGAGAGTAGCTTCAATTCACAGAAACCCTTTATTCTGTTAGAAATTGAGATGACACAATATGGTACAATAATAGGAACTTGCAGTGCTGGAATTGCTTAAAACTGAAAGACAGAAAAGAAATATACTTTTGAATTCTTGTTTTGCTCTGGTTAGTCCTGTTCCTAACAGGATATTTTTCCTTTGTGTGGGAAAAGCTAGGGTGACTCTGGTGTCCTGTTTGGCACCCCTTTTTTTGTGAGCTTGTGCCACTCTCAGTGCAGAGGTAATTCCAAAAAGGAAGAGATGGATCTACTGAAATCAATAGGAGTTCTTTAAATTGACATCTGTGGGCATTGGATCAAATCCTATTTTAAATGAGTGGCTGAGCTATTGCCAGGAAAATCCTAGAATCAATAGATTGTGGTACAAAGCCAGCTTTGGCAGTGTCTTGAAGAGATGCATCTTCTGGGGTCAGCAGGTCAGATCTCCACGTGCCAAATTCAGTAGCTGGCAGAATGAGCTTGGTTGAGTGAATATCAAATTGTCCAGTAGAATAGTATAGAGACAAATTAGATTTGCTGAAGATCCTTGAAAGCAAAGGTTTGTGCTTTTTATTCATGTTTCCCAGTATAGCTGATGAGATCCCTATCAAACAAAGTCATTGTAGAAGGAAAGGAAGGACTGCAATATATAATTAGTACTTACTGCAACAAAACATCTCTAATCCAAGTTGTGTATTACGATACATTTCATGGAAACAGAAGGGAAATGTTCAATGAAACTATTCCTGCAGTCGTGACTGTACATTCTAGTTTCCTATCTGCCTGCATGGCCAAGTTTGTTTTCAATGGGAACTGGTCTGGAAGAACATGATACAACATGTCACTGTTATTTACCTAGGCTGTATTTCCTCACCCAAGAAATGCTTCCAGCTCCAACAGTGTAAATATGACAGTAATATTGTTCTTACACAACCATGGGAAGTCAGTAAGTGATAGAAGTTGTATCCTTCAGTTTTTCTTCTACTTTCTGGGCTGGATATGATACTGTGCATTAATCAGCTCAATCCACCACTAAGCACTTCAGTAAATAGTTCAGAAAAAAAATGTATTCTTCAGTCAGTAAATCACAGTGACAACTTGGAATAGGACTGCAAACAAAATCCTTTAAATTACAGAGAAATCTCACTACAGCATTGCAAAGGTTCGTACATATTCAATGCTGAATTAACTCAGCAAATTGAAAAGGAAGTTCCCTAGTGGTTGCAATATGGTACCATTAAAATGTTGGGTTGGGTGTTTTTTTGAGATACACAATTATAAATGTGCCTTTTACTTTTAAAGGAGGGAAAACAGGTATTGTGTTGAATGGGGTCAAAGACTGACAGATCCTGACTGCAACCATCAGATTATGTGCAATAAAAAACAAACAAACAAACAAACAAAAGTCCATTTCCTGGCACTGAGAGAAAGGTCTGCCTAAAAGCAAGAAATAAAACATATTCAAATAATGTTGCCTAAAATCCAACCATGAGCATTTTGGCTGAGAAAAATTGCTGGGATAGCAAGTTATGGGAGAAATTAGTCATAACTCTGTATCTTGGTAACAGAACAGTACTGCAGCAAACAGCTTCACCAAAGGAGACACTGATCACCAGGTGACTTACAAAACAGGTGACATATACAAACAGGTCTCAATGTTAACACCAAAAGATACCAAATGGCCTTGAGCAAGACAACTCATTCACATTGTAAGTACCTAAGGTGTCATTCTTGTGACAGGTCTATGTAAGTGTTTCACAGAGAGATAAATATGGTGGTATGTCTTCAGGCTCAAAGCTCAAGTGGCAAATAATCAACAGACTTTCTGAACTATACAGAAAGAAAGAGAGAAAGAGGGGGGAAGGAAGGCAGATAGGAAGGCATGGAGGGAGGGAGGAATTCAGAAGGAATTCGGAAGGAATTCAGAAGGAAGGAAGTAATTTGGAAGGAAGGAAGGAATTTGCAAGGAATTTGGAAGGAAGGAAGGAAGGGAAGGAAGGAAGGGAAGGAAGGGAAGGAAGGGAGGAAGGAAGGGAGGAAGGAAGGGAGGAAGGAAGGGAGTAAGGAAGGCAGGAAGGAAGGGAGG
>JAWWTY010000001.1:32246189-32315593 GCA_035222235.1 Margarornis squamiger
AGGCAGGAAGGCAGGAAGGCAGGAAGGAAGGAAGGAAGGAAGGAAGGAAGGAAGGAAGGAAGGAAGGAAGGAAGGAAAAATTTTCTCTGGCAGATTTAGACAGAATTTGATGCAGGGCTCATATAAATGACATGGAGACATACGAATACTTTAGAACTTGAAATGGTAAAAATCCTACATTTTAAAATGGAGAGCTTGAGTAATGTTGACTTAAGAAGGAGACATACAGCACTTGAGAGTTTCAAAGAATTCTGAGGGAAAAAAAAAGCCATTAATTTCCAGAAATCCTGATCCTTAATTCTTAAAAGTCTATAATTGTCTCTGCATAGCACTTAAAATGTAAAAAATAAGAGATGCCCTGCAGGTCATGTAAAACTTTGCAGCTCCAGGGCTGCATCTCTTAAACTGCTGGAGGAAACAAAGTGAAAGAGTCAAAGAAAAGTTATAAAACAAGTTAAAATACCCTGCAGAAAAACAAACTACAAAACACTAAGGTGCAGAGACTATAAACAATGATAAATATGGTGTACTAGGGAGACAAGCAGGTAAAACACTACAACAGTCATGACACCACCTAGGAGAATCACTGGAGATCAACCTGAGCTGACAATACAAGTTGTGTTACTCTATTCCCAGTTATATCTAGGAAATTAGGAGAGCTCTTTGAAGCAAATAGCTGAGAAGTTCTATCTGCCTGTTCTCCCATTCCTCTCCCATACAAGATTTATTGGTGCAGTAGCAAAACAAAACTTTATGTCCACATCATTGCACTCTGTATCTCACTGGTTGTAAGAACAGCTCCTCTCACTGAGGAGAGCTTGCTCTTCACTAAAAGGTAGAAGGTTAGTCATGGTAATGTTATATTTGCCTTCTTACTCATTCAAGTCTTTCCTCCTATTAAAAACACCTATCCCAAATACATTCTAACATTAAACAGAACTATTTTAAACTGAGGTTCATCCCTATCACAGTGAAGTCAAAGTTGCAGTGACATCTGTGAAAAGGCTGGAATAGGAAAACACACAATGAAAGAAATCTGCTAAAAACAAGACAAACACTTCTTTTCCTCAGGGCACTGAAGCTGCAGTGAGGAAATTCTGATCAAAAATATTTGCAGCCCAAATGTTTGAAGGGAAGGGAAGACAAAAGAAATTCTGTGAATATGTTAAGAAAGACCAACTGAAGTCCAGCTCATGATACTACTTTTAGCAGGGCAATCTTGGGATGCTGTTTTCATACAGGCCCAAAGACTCACTTCTCACAAAGGAAATTTGGGGACATAACTGCTAGGTGTTATCAACAGTTAAAGAAGGCATAGAGATGGTGACTTAAAAAGCAGGATAGTTTTCAGTGATCTGAAGTCTTTCAGCTGTATTTTCCACATAATTTGATAATGATCCCTCCTTTCTGCCTTGTTCCTCATAGTCTTCACATATTCATTTTAGAGGCTGAATGGAGATACTCTAGCTCTGTGACCAGCTGTAGGGCAGAGACGAGGATAGGTAGAGATGCTAGAGCATGTAGAATGTCTAAAGTACACAAAAACAGTGTAGACTACACAGCTCAAAGTGTTATTGAGATTAAGTAAGTAATATAATATTTTGCATTTTGTTTATTTATTTATTTATTTTTATTTATTTCCACAGTGGAATAAAAAATGGAGACTATTTTCAGGAGCGTAAGAACTGCCATGAAACATTATCATTACTGTGCAGACTGCTCCTCAGGAGACCTCTCAGGGATCTCTAGGGTGTCTGTGCACCTGTAGTGACACCTGGTGGCAAAAAAAGAATATAGACGAAATTGAATAAAGATGGCAGACAATTTGCTTTCTGTGGGCTTGTAAGATTAACCAGTGTCCAGGTTAACTTAACATGTCCATGCTGAAAATTACATTGATCAACAGCATTCTGGCATCTGCCTCCCTGAATCTTGTGTCGAGTTCTCTAAAAATTCTTTTGGCAAGACAAACAAATATTTTTTGAGCTGAATTCTGAGGATGGTGGTTATGTTTCTCATTTTCCATTATCAAATTACAAATACTTGTGATCAAAGTGCAATAAATTGCAACAGTACTGATCAACTAAATGCCACATATTTCTATGGCTGGTGTGCTTAGAATCATAGAATCCTAGAGAGGCTTGTGTTGCAAGGGATCTTAAAGATCATCTGGTTCTAACCCTCCTGTCATGGGAAGGAATGCCACCCACTAGACCAGGTTGCTCAAAACCCCATCCAACCTGGCCTGAGCATTTCCAGGAATGGGGCAGCCACAACTTCAATGGGCAATGCTTAGCAGTATTTACAATGTCTTGTCAGTAGAGCAACCTTGCTGGAATATGTGCATGGTCTTCTGAAAGCTGGATTCCAAATCTTGGCCACTGATTGGACATTTCAACCTCTATTCATTTTTATTTTTTTTTAATTTTTTTTTATTTTTTTTTTATAAATATAAAGCCAACTCAGGATTTTGAGGTTGATGGTTTTCTTCTCAAGGGAGAAGCAGCAAAATGGCACCTAGCAGTATGGTAAGGGTAGTTTACCTAAGTTACATCCTGACACTGGAGCTGGAAAAACCCAGTCCTAATGTGCTAACAAATTTCCAGTGCTTCCAGAAGTCTCGTATGTCCACCATTGTTCCCAGGAAGTTATTTCATGGTAAATTCTAATTCCATGTGTAGAGGAATGAATAAAGGCTGCTGTCCATAAAACACCATAGCTGGGACTCATAGCCTGAGTGAAACTAACCACCTTTCTTCCTTCCAAATATGGAAGATGTACCCCAATCAGTAACTTCTGCCATTATTACAGAAGCCTCTAACTATTGTTAACTAATTAATTTCAGCTTGGCCCCACAGCAGCTGTTTAATTTAATGTAGTGCGTGCTGTGCAAATATAAAAAAATGAATTCTGACACTCATGTTTGGAAACAAAATCCAGCATAACTAACAATTAATTGGACTTTCATGAGCCCTGTCAAAATTCAAGGAAAGGCATGGGTTTGAACCACACCCTAGCAATGTTTTCTTTCTGAGCTGAGATATATTCTGTAGTTTATGTGTGTAAAATCTGTGCAGAAAGGATTATTTTCTGAAGGAAGATTGTTAAATGGTTGTTTACCTGGTGTCTGAACAGGGTAAGGCACTATTGCTGAGCATGTAAATAACTTTTATTAAACTGTGTTTTGTCCCAGGCAAAGGCAAAGCCCATTTGAAGTAACCTTATTTTCTGCTAAATAGATCATCTAAGTCTATAAAGAATTGGGTCCATTGTCACATTTTCTAATGACTTTGAAAGTGTGTTTCATTAAATCTGCTAACTTTGTATGTTTCTCAAATCTATACACATGAAATGTTAAAGGAAACAAGAAAACACACAGCTGTCATTGTAAATGAACAAACAATCTCAAACTACCTTTTGACCAAGGAATCGCAAAACAGATTATATTTTCCTACTGAAACCCTTATCACAAAAGCTCAGAACAGCTATCTTCTTGTTTACTCTCTGTTTCCCCAGGGAAAATGAAGGATGATAAGCAGTGATGTGACCCAAATGACAAGAAAGCTCAGCTAACAGATTTACCTTGTTTTGCTTCTCCCCACCCTGCCCATTTCCAGGCTGCAAGAATACCAAGAAATGAAATAATTTGTGTTCCAGATTTAAAAGGTGACATTAAACATAATAATTTTTTGTTTCATGCAATCTTTGCTTCAGAAATTAACTAATTCTTAAACCAGGGAAAGTTACAATTGCAAAGCATCTGATGATTATGAATTTGCCCATGTTTGGAGTTGTATGTGTAGGCAGATGCAATTTCTTTCATGAAAACAGTATGAGTGAAAAGTCTAAATTCTACATATTGCAAGCCTCAATCACACACGAGTCTTTCCTACAGCCCTGTTGATAATCTTCATCAGCAACAGTTTCAGCTATTTGTAACTCTGCAGAGCCAGTGATCTGAGTCACTGCTCCATCTGTACTATCCTTGTGGAAATATCTGTGGCAGATGCTGCTAGTTAAACAGGATTTAAGTTAAAGGAGACAGAACAAGATATCAAAATGCTCAATAGGGATTTCAGCTGGTTCCTACTCTCCTTGGAAGATTATATTTTGTAGTAACCCCAGAATACAGTTTTACTTATGTCACCTGTAGGAAATCCAAAGCTCCTGTCAATCCTGGGGGATAAAAGGCTGACACTTGGAGACATTTCCATACTTGCTGGTCTGTATCCTCCATTAGTGCTTCAGTCATTGCAAATCAAACATGAAACAACTGGTAAGAATGATATAACCTATTCCAACATTTGGAAAGGGATTCCTATAGAGAAGAGGTGACTCTTTTGGGGACAAAAACACTACAGAGTGGACACACTGCTGTGTGAGCAAACGGGGAGCTGATGGTTGTTATGCCTTTTGCTATCAATCCCATAGGAAAGTGCACTCTCCTAACTACCACCTATGTGTTGTTTTTTGCTATCATACTTCTCTGCTGAGGCTGCTGTAGCCTGTCAAAATAAGATCTCAATATGCTGGGGAAAAAGAGGTGGAATACAGAAATCCTACTCTTGCAGACATATCATACATCGAGGCACAAAACTCACTCTCTGCTGATGCAGTAAATGTTAAACTAACCTATCTCTGTATTCCCAGGTTGTTTATATTTGTTCAGTGATGCATAAATGAAGAAGATTGTTTCTGAGGAAAATTTTAAGGAGCTTCCCATGGCCACCAGAAAAAGAAATGAAACAACACATAATATCACTCTTGGAGATCTTGCTTCCAGCCACATTGTGAACATACATACTTGTTGCATTGAAGTCTATAGGGAGAGTTGCACACCACAATGAAGTTATTCTAATTGGTTTTCTCATTGCTGACAACAGTTGTTGAATTACCAGGATCTTTCACTTTACACATTTGCCTAAAGAAATTGAAATTTCTTTAAAGTCCAGGAGCATTTTGTAGATCCACACAGATGGTAGAGTTGTGTTGTTTAGGCTTTTCAAGCAAGGTACGGATGCCTGGGTGGGATATTCCCTAAACATAATCAGTGTGGGTTAGCACCAGACTGGGAGTCAAGAATTATGTGAACGTGAAGAGGCTATTTATTATTAAAACTTTGTAATTTTTTTGCATATGGAAAACTGTTGTCCTAGTAACAAAGATGCTTCTTTCAAAAGTGTTAAGCATTTCTCTAGAAAGTACTTTTGATTCTGTTTTAATTTTAATGGTTTCTCTTTCTCCTTTACAGAGCCTAAAGGCTATGCACCTTTCCTTTTGGTTCCAACCCTGGCTCTTTTAAATATGTAGTGCTTTAAGACTGTGGACATGAATCTTTTAAGAAAAGGGATTTTCAGAAAGTGGTATTAATGGGATACTTGTAGGAATTCATTATTTCTTCAACTATACAGGAGTTCCTTGTGTTTCAGAGTGATAAGGTGTATTTTCTTTGATATTGCCCTGGTATGACTCTGTTTTTATCTTCTGAAAGTGCTGCAAGCCAGAGCTCTCCAGAAAGAGAGCTGAATATATCAGGTTATTTATATTATGATGGAAGTAGCAAGGATCTTTTCTCTACTAAATGGAAGTAAGTTATTTCCCTCTCTAATAAAAATTACACATACACATCAAGGAGCAGAATACAGGCTTCTAACATTAATAAGATCCTGTATATAGAGATTTTACCTGTAAAAAATCCCTACAGTTTTACACAATCCCCATAAAATTTACTCAATAGCCATTATTGATAGACCAGGCAGGAAATACAGGCAATATTTAATTGTTCCTATTAGGATTTGACAAAGATATCAGAGCTCACAGCTCTACCCTTTCTTATGAAGCACTCATTTCATAGGAAATATATCTTAAATCATTCCAACAGGTTTATAATAATTGTCTGTTTGCTTCTAATTGTAAAGAAGTATACTAGTCTGGAGAAGGCTGTCTACTTTAAAACATAATTAACACGGATTCCATTCCAATGGGAAGAAGCAAACAAATCATACCTGTGCACATTCATGTTGTTTTCAGTGACACTTTCATTCATTTAGCCAAAGGAATTGTTTCCCTTGAACTTCCAGATAGGTTAATCAGCATGCTAATTTGTTGCAAGCCAAGACTTTGAGCACCAGCAAGTTCAGAAGAGCCTAAAGTCTGCAAGACTGCACACAAGCATAAGCACCCATAAGACAGGGCCATCGTGCAAAGGCAGAGCTCCTCTTGTAGTCATCTCCTATGTATTCTCTGGTCAGCACACTGTGAGCATGCACGCCACACCACAGTCCCTCAGCTGGAACACAAGTTATTTTTGATCCTGATGTTCCCATCCCTGGAAGTGCTCAAAGCACAGTTGGATGGGGCTTTGAGCAACCTGCACTAGTGGGAGGTGTCTCTGCCCAGGGCAGGGGAGCTGGAACTAAATGATCTTTAAGGTCCCTTCCAACCCAAACCATTTTGTGATTCTATGAGTCCATGACTTAGGCATGAGGTATGACATGCTTAGTACCATGAAGCAGACTATAGCATCTGTGAGCTTCACAGGACTGTGGCTTTAGGGGAAACTCAGCTGTCATTCTTAGGAGTTTTGAGATTTGCTCTTCTGAAAAGAAAGCTAGGCTCGACTCACTCACAAAAGTCTTTTTTGTGTATCCAGCCACAACTGCTCAAAACTGGATTTTCAACTCAAAGATGGACAAGAGACAGAGGTCATGGATGTGAAGACACAGGAATTCTTACCTGATTTAGCTGATCTTACAGGTTAAAGGCAGTGCTTGATGCAGCCTTATAGAGGTTCAGGGAGTGGATATTTTCAAAGCCAGTACAAATAACTGCATTGCCTTGACTACGGTCTGGAGATTTCTCCCTCAGCAGCTGAAGACCACTCAGCTGTTAATTCAAAGTTATTCAAACAGTCAGAGCCCTGGCTGTTTACTGAAAGAGGTCTGAAGCATTTGGAGCTGGACTGAGATTCTTCTTACAGCTTTGCACCACGCGTGTGACAACACTACACATAACAACCATGTCACACAAGCTTAGAGTCATCTCAGAAAAGATCAGAAGCCTTTTTTCTATGTGTCTTAAATTATAGAAATGTCATTTTCCCACTGGAGCCTCATCTTTAAACAAGAATAAAAATAAAATAAAATAATAAAATAAAATAAAAGTAAAACAAAAAGAAAAGGCTAGAAGGAAATCCAGTAGTTGTTTTAGATGCTAATAATTTTTCTTTACAACTGTGGATGGCTTTTCAAATACCATTTATAATGTCATCAGCTGTTTACAGTGTTTCCTGAGTAAATTAAAATTTTGTTTTAATTGTAGTTGCTTTGCAAATTAACAATTACAGCTGACAATTACAGCTGACATTTGCAAATGTATGGTTATTTGTATGGTGACTTACTTACAAAATAGTCCTGTGGTAGCTCAGGACTGGAAGCAGCTGGGTTTTGCATATCTTCAGGAGTGAAAGATTCATAATCTCTCCAGAATAATTTTTTTTTCCCCAGTGTTTTGCCATTCTCACAAAAACCGAAACAAAAACAAATAAAAACCAAACACCCTCCCACAAAAAAAAAAAAAAAAAAAAAAAAAATAAAAAAATCTTTTTTTGAGTTTAATAGGAGTTTCCTGTGTTTCACTTTGTGCCTGTTAAGTCTTGTTCTGTCACTGGACACCACTGAGAAGAGCCTGACTTTGTCTTTGCTACTGACTCCATTTGGTGTTTATATACATTGGTAAGGTCCTCTTGAGCCATTTTTTCTCCAGGCTGAACAGTCCCAACTTTCTCAACCTGTTCCTGTATGTCAGATGCTACAGTCAGTCCTTTAATATTCTTTAGGTCCTTGTCTAGCCTATCTCCAGATGTATCTCACTAGGACTGACCAGAGGGGAAGGATCATCCCCCTTGAAATGCCAGCAACACAACTGCCTGAGTATGGAAGGCTACTAACTTTCGTTTACGAAAGCAACATGGACAACTTGGTCTCCACCTGGACCTCCAGGTCCTCCTCTACACAAATGTATGTGCTTCAATACACAATTGTTCTGATTTCATGGATGTTTGAACCTTCTCCATTGTGCTCTCCTCTGTGTTTTTTAATGTTCATTTGCTAATAACAGGTCCCTGTTGGCCCCACTTTGCTGCTTTACAGTTTCATTCATTCACATCACTGTTTGCTTTTTACTTTCCAACCAAATGCATCACTTCTTCACTTGACTGTTTATCATTTCCCTCCCTTGTTCCTAGTTTAACCCACACTCAGCAGCATGGTAAGACTTGGTGAAGGTGCTGTTTGGGAAGACAAGAAGGTGCTATTGCCTTCCTTAGTAATGTGGCTCCCTCCTTAAGTGCTCTAAGGGCAGTGCTGGACCTACAGTTCAGGAAATGCTTTCTTAAAAGACAAATCTGAGCAATGCTAAAGCATAAACTAATCTGAGGCACTAGAGGATAGCGTGGTAATAGTTATGCACAACTAATAGAAGTTCAGTAGGAGGTATTTTTTAATTAATCTGTAAATTCAAGGAGTAATACTCTGCCTGAAGAATGGCAAACATAATGGGCAACAGAAAAAAGGAAAATAATGGTGATCCCTGCAATTACGGGACTCTAAATTTGAATTAAATGCTTTGCAAAGGTTATAACAGTTCTTGAAAGAAAGAATAATTAAGGACACAGACAAAGAAAAGTGATTAAATTATCCATGTGGTTTTATCAAAGGTGCCAGCCTAATCTAATACCTGCATTTTTTTAAGCACTGATATTTCAGGTAATGTGAAGCAGTGGATTTAGTACATGCACATTAAAAAAAACCAAGCAAACCAAACCAAAACCCAAAACCCAAAACTAACCTAAACAAAAATCATCACAAAAAACCCCACCATGAAACAGTGCCCAAGAATAGATAGAGTTTCCCATAGGAAATTACTGCTCAAGGGAAACATGATGAACATTAATGTAAGAATAGTAAGCCAATAAAGAACTGACTAAAGAAAAGGTTGCAATACCTTATATTAAAAGAAATTAATTTTACTGGAGATGAACTGCTATTTGTTTATATACATTGGTAAGGTCCTGACATCAATCTGAGGTTGGTTCCACTTAGTTTACCAATGACCTAGAGATAAGAAGTAGATAAGTGTTCATCCAAACTTTTGGCTGGAAAAACTGGAAGGCACTGCCAACATTAGGGAGGACTGAATCATTCTTTAAAGAAAACTGTTGAATCCAGTTGAGAAGTTTAGATGTGGGTTGACATTTAAGAATGCAGGGAGGAAAGTAATGAAGTTTGGTATAAACAGGGAAGACACTGCTTGAAGGCAGAATTTAAACTACCTGCAGTTTGATGTCCTGCCCTGGTCTTGTCCTGTACCCATCCCCCTGACCATAAATGAGGAGCAAGGCTTGCCCTCTGGCTGCCCTCCTCCTGATCAGAGTGTGCTAGGACAGGTCCTGGCCATGAAACTTTGCTCTGTCTCCCATCCCAGTCCCCAGGAAACCACTGACTTTCATGGCACCCCATTACTGACTTGTAGTATTGAACATAATTTTGGACCATTATGACCATTACATCAACTTTATCAGTAAACTGTATATTTATGCATTTTTGCAAGTTTTGTTACTTCCTAAGTGTACAAGATTACAACAGATGTTGTACCCTTTGTTCGTTGCTGTTGATTTTAAAAATAAGTACATCTGTGAAACCAATTAAAGATTGGTTTTTTTTGAGTATGTCCAGGTTTTAATTGTCTTCCCTCTCCATCCCTTTTGTGTAATGATAAGAGCTAATGGTACTTAACACAGGGATTTAAAAAATAAAAATGAAAACATGAGAATGGATGGAGGATCCAGCAGAGGACAGAAGTGCAGAGCAGAGACACCTCATCTCCAGTGATGCCTGTTCAATTAGTGAGCTGTCCCATTCTGTCTTTCTATGTTATGAGGGGCCTGGATGAAGCTAAAAAGAACTGGGAAAGACCAACTTTATGCCGATCTTTACCTTCATTTTATTTCTAAAGTTTTGGGGTTTTTTTGTTTGCAGTTTAATCAGCACCAAATGCAATCCATTAGAAGTCCATCTGGGTAGCGCAGTTGTGGTGTCTCCTCTACTGCTCATCATCCCCTATGCCCGAAGCTGGACAGGCTCTTCCCAAGCCTGATGCTTTGCAAACCTGGCAACTGGTTTTCCCATTGAGATGCTGATTGGATTTTTATTCTTGGAAATGGTGACCATAAAAGTAGCTTCTGATTGTTATCTACAAGGATTTGCTTTTTCGCACAGTCAGGGTGAAAATATCGAGCCTGATCCTGCTGCTGCTGAGATTTGTCAGATCTCATTGGTGTAAGTGAGCACTCAGCACCTCCAGTATCAGACAATGAAACCTTCTCCTGCTAAACCACCCTGAGAGACAGGGATTATATGGAAGGTAACATGTCATGGAATGTAAAACTAAAATACATAGATATGCTGCAGCAGTGGTGTCAGAGATGTTTATAGCTTTATTCAGACTTAATTGTCCCGATAGTGCATTAAGAATCGACAGAGAAAGAAATTAACCACATGTTGAACCCAATTTTCTTTGTGAGTCTCTTCCAACTCAAAATACTGTGGGACTCTAGGATTCTGTAGTACTACATTTGAAAATTAATCTTGAGCTGATCAGTATCTAGGGTCCAACTCTCATGGTTCTGACAAAAAGAAGAGTGAAATATCACAAAACTCAAGATAAGAACCATAGGAATTGGTCACATAATATTTTTCAGTTTAATGTTGGACCTAAACCTCAATTTCAATGGCTCAGTCTCACCTAGTGCAGTACTGCAATGTGTCCATATACTAGGAAATAGCACTTATTCTGTGGGTGATATTATCAGGGTCTTACTTGAATTTTAAGAATTTGGATATGCAATCAGGCTCAGATTCTGAAGAAATGTGAGATTAAATTTTAAAATACTATGCAGGTAGACCGTGTGAGTAAAGCTGCCAATTTCCACATCTCAAGGCATCCAAGAGGGAAAATTTGCACAACGTTCCATTTTTTATTTCTAGGCAAAAATTATAAAGGTCAGGCATGGAAGATCCAAATCACTTTGAGATTTCAGCCATCTTTCATAAGCATCTCAGCCAATCTTTTAATACTCAAGGTATGTCAATAATCTCAGAGATGTTTACCCTGCAGAATCATTTAGAGCTGTATGTTGCTTTTTCCTTAGTTCAAGCCTCATTTCTGCTTCCATTAGGGATCAGAATATGTGTTGATAATGAAGCCTGTTTGTTAAAACCACAAGTAGAAATGGGCATCAGTGAAAATTATGTAAATGTCTTACAGTTCCAATACTCATACTCAAAAACCTGCTTTGCATATGCCAAATTCATTATTTCTCTAAAGAATCACTGGATTTTAATACATTTTCATCCTCCATCCTCAGCTGAATTTGAACCAGGAAGCCTAAACTACAACTTTAAGTTGCAAGGCTTTGTATCTTATATTAAACTCCAGCACATATCCAGTCCAAAGCATTTTCTCCTGTCAAATCACAGAATTTTGTACTGGGATCAGGAAACGGCATGACACTCTTTATTCACCACAAGATTTGACATTCAAATAATACCGCATCTCCATGATGCAGTGATTTAACCTTTGTGTTACTCTATGTATTGATTGCTTTTCTTCTTCTTCATTTATATCTCTCTCTCAAATCAGAGAGGGTGGAGGACTATGGATGGTGCACAAGTCAACTTAAAGAGTCCTGAAAAGGTCCGCTTTGCACACTTGCACATTATCCCCCACAAAATATACAAGGGATTTAAATTTGGCACCTAATTCTAGAGAGGATTGCAATGCAAAAAGGTAACAAAATATTAATTTGTTCTCTTGAAAAGGGTAATAATTGAACCAGAAAATTGTAAAAATATACTATAGAGTCATTACAATTTTAAATCTCCAGATTTATGGTCTGAAAATTTGTGCTACTGGTGAGCATGGTATTTTATGTCATCAAGTCTATTTAAATTACTTTAGAATAAAAATCAACAATTCAGGATTTAATTCAAATTCTGAAGGAATACTTGACTCCTGATTACAATTTCAATTACCTGCATTTCCTAACTGTTGATTTGTACTTATTGCTATCAAGTTCTTTGCCTTTTCTATTCATTACATATAATTGCTACTTACGCTTTTTCTCCGATTATGTTTTAGCATGGATTTCTTCAGAAAAGAAAGCTTCTGTAATCACTGTATGATTGTGTTTGTGGAAAGGGTATGTTTTATGCATTTCCAAGGAAAAAAAATAATTTTAACCTTGTGATTATTCTGAAAGAAATTTGACATAGACAAAAGGTTCCAGAGTTACTAAGTTCCCATGAGTTTTATGAAATAGGAATTTGCATAGGGGCTTGGACCTCATTAAAAGAAAAACTGCTCTGTAAATTCATTTATTTGTAGACACCAGAAAATTTCCTTCTGAGAATATTTTTCTGAATGACCTGAGAGAACAGTTTCTGTCAGAGATCACAGAGTATTTCATACAATGTCTTTGAAAAGCCAAATTACATCAGGCCAACTGCTTTTAGCTGAGAAAAATTTCTTCTGAAGCTGAAGAAACTTGCAGGTTTTTTCGTAGTGTATATAAAAGTTTTCAATACATATTCCACATTTTAGAAAAAGTCTTGTCTTGTCTATCCTATATCATGCCATGAAAGTGCCATAGGAAAATTGTATTTATGACTGCAAAACCATTTTAAAAATAACCAATAAATGTAAATGGGACATTAATGAATATGTAAAAGAGTGGACAGACTAATTGATACGAAATGTAAAATATATTTTTATATTATTGTTCCTGGTAATACAGAGAGAAGGAAGAGAAATGGTGAAAATAGTATTTGAAAATAATTACATTTGAGGTGTTCTTAAAACCCTGACCAAAACAGACACAAAAAAATTTTGAATTACCATAATTAAAATTGTTTTGCCAAGTATAATTATGATCCTATCGCTGAACTCAGAAGACAAATACAGAAGAAAGAGGCATAGAATATACAATAAGAGAGTTTGTAAACACAAAATATGATACTTTTCAAACATGTCATTTGAGGATGATACTTGATCACAGAAATGCAATTACTTCCTTACTTGGAAATTTATAATGGTCTTTGCTCAGCAAGCTGTGCCTCAGGAAGAAATAGGAATTATAAATGACTGTTCTTATGACTTCAGAAGAGTAAAATATGCAATATACCTACAGATTGACAACTGCCCTCTGTGAATAAAGTGATTAAATCTTCTTTATGCTATTATTTTTCTCACAGAAATTCAAGTTCTGCCCTGCAAAAGAGACTGTAGCTCCTACGGTTTCCTTGGATTTATATTAGCCGAATAGTGTGCCTCAAATATCCTTCAGAAGCTTTACTCAGTTGACTGGTTGGGTGATTTTTGTTTGGGTGATTAGTTTTGATTTTGATTTCAATTGTTATTGCTTTGTTATTAATTTAAAGAAAGACTTTTAACTTAAAAACAAATGTCAATAGTTCTATAGAGCATGAAGCTAATCTGCATAGGAACTCTGGAATTTTGCAAGTTCCTTATCAACATTTTCATGTTCTATGGAAATAAGATTCAGGGTTATAGAAGTGACATTTTAATAATTACATCTAAAAATCTGTGCTCCTGGGGTTGGTACAGCATGATAAAGATAGTCAGGCACTTGGCAATTGCTAGCCACACCTGCATTAGGATATACAAAGGAAGAAATAGGAAGAGGGACAGAGAGAACAAAGACTGGGAGCCCTCCTTTGAGATGCGTATCTTAACTGTTTCTCCATGAGACTGTATTCATTCTTCCACCCTGCCCTCTGGCCAGAAAAATATTCCCCAAAAAATAGAATACAAAAAGACCACAGGCTCATTTACCAAGTACTTGCTTCCAAGCAACCAAGATGCACCAGCCAAGCAGTAGAAACTACGTAAGAACCTTTTCTCGAGATGGATACTGTCAGAATGAAATAATGAGCTTTCCAACTCTCTTAAATAAACGACCATATTAAAAAACAGTTGTTTTGCTACAAAGCCATGAGCATGGATCCTCCACTTCTTTCTCCTAAGGCAGATGTTGAGCAGGGCACAAGTGGATTTTGCTCTCTGGAGGAGCAAACATGAGGCGAAACATGAGATCAGTGTAAGCTGATGCTTCAGTCCCTTGTTTCAGCCTTTGAATTCAAGTGCAGTTTATGGGTGCCCAGAGGTTATTCTAACTGGGGGAACAGAACCATCACACCTTGGAAAACCACACAAGTCCTTCTTACCTCTTACTTTTACCCATTGGAACCAGGTAAAGTATCTGATTTAAGGTAAGAAAGAGCAAAGCAAAGCACAATTTAGTGCAAAACTAGACCTTTAACAATTGCAGATCAAGTTTTATACATTTCAAGACCCTGATCCCCTACTGCATTTCTCAGCACCACTGTTGTCAAACAGCAGGAGCACAGCTGAGAGTCATTCCCTAGATGTTACATTAGCTCCATAAAACATGCCTTAACAACTCAGTCCCTAATGATTTCAAACACCATGTGCTAACCAAAGGAAGACACTGAGGGCCAGTGTGGGAGGAGGTGATAGCTACGAGATGTGGAAAAGAAACTTTCAAAAGTGGACTTACTAGGATGGAGAGGCCGAGGATCAAGCAGAGACTGTGGAGCATCGGACATTCATGGCAGAGGCTTGAAGAAAGGACTGAACTTTAATTGCTTATGGATATTTCTTGATCCTTTACGATTGCTAGTAAAAGGATCAACTTGCGAGTATACGATCATTCGTAGAAAGCGGAACCTCCCCTGTTTATGTTTTTCCCCATGGTTACTTCTCTATGTGCACCCCTCAGGTTGATCCCTAACATGGCAGAACCCTTGTTGTTTTATCCCTGGTTCCCCTCCATGTTGTCTTCTTCCCCTTCACAGTTTCCCGCCTTTGCCCTGGACCCTGTTTCCCTAATGGTTAATTTTCCTGCCTTTGTGGAGTTGCCCCTGAATGGTTGTTCTGTTACCTGGTTACACACTCCACCCTTGTTCCTGTCCAATAGCATCCAAGTTCCAGAACCTTCCCTTGGAGCCCTATAAAAACCCAAGCCTCAGCTGAATAAACGTCTTTTGTGCCTTCACCCTCAACATGTGTGGAGTGGTGTTGTGTGTGGAAGGTCATTCTGTTGGTGGCTTGTCAGGCCAGCAAGTCAGCATTAATCATTTCCTTGTGGACAACAGTATGGACACCACTGATACTAGTTTAATAGCTCATAGGAATAACCAGTATAACCAGAGGAGTCACCCTAGTATTAGATCAGGCACTTTAATGGAACTGTCAAACCCTTTGACTCTTTGCTGCCTGGTACCTGGATTAGCCATTTATGAACATGCTTATGGACCATAAACAGCTATAAAATCATATCTTGCCATTCTTACAAAAGAAACACTTTATATCAGTAGCCACAGTGGAAAGATTTCTGCTCATCACTACACAATCGAAAGACTGAGTGGGTAAATGATGACATCTGCAGTTTTCCTACATACAATAGCATTACAGCTTTCTGTGTTCTTGTTGCTTGATACTCATAGCTCTGAATGACTACATTAAGTGAGAATCAGGTTTCAGATTAGTGAAAGCACCTTCCAAAACTGAGCATTTTTATAGGGCTGTGGCTAATGATAAACAGAAAGCAGGAGATAAAGGAAGCATGACCCCTTCACACCACTGGAATGATATTATTTCCATGATGTTCTTTCTCTCTACTACATAATTGGTAGCTGAGGAATTTTTAAAAAACAGGACAGAGGAAACAACATAGAGTTGTATGAAGATGTCAAACACAGAGCACATATTATTTTTCCAATTATTGAAATTTTGGGGGGGCGGATTGTATAAAAAAGTTGGTTAAAGAAATGAACTTTTCACAGAGACCTTCCTCATCAAAAGAAGCATTGTGATTTCTTGCTCTCAAGACTAAGGATCATACTGACTAGCACAACATCTTTTTTTTCCAGTCAGTGCCTAGAAAATGACTTAAAAATTAAGATATTTAGTTCGGGGCCTGATCCTGTACTCACCTTACCTGACTTCCCCTTTTGCGATGCAGAGGTATTAAGTCTGTTTGATTCTGAAACTTGAAAAAAAGAAAAAGAAATCATCAAAGACTGGAAAAAGGTTGCCTAGATATGCATCTCATTAGTGTCGAAACATGAGCCAGATTTTCAAATTCAGAGTGAGCCAAGTTTAGGAAGAAGAAGGCCAAATTGAGTTCAAGCTAAAAGGCTAGTTTAGCTAGATTTCAAGCGAAGCAAATTAAAAACGTGACAGTTTCAGATGCATTCTTCTTTAAATTTGAGCACTTTAGAGCTCATTCCACATAGATGACTGTGGTGGAAGGCTGATTTGCAGCCTTTCAGTTACCATTTTTTTCCGTCAAGTGGTTTCTTTTTTCTTTCTTCTTTCTTTACATTTTTTTTTTTTCTTCTCCTGCCAGATCGTACAAATCAATGCTTATTCCAAACATTAAAAGAACTGTTTTGAAAACCAGTAAAAGTTGCCAAGGAAACTACAGTGTTGTCACTCTCAGATAATTTACAAAACCTATGCACTTTATGGCAAGGAAATGAATAGTTAAAGGCATTATAAATCTTTTACTGACAAAACAATGAACACATGCATTATTTTCTTTGGGAATATAGAAATAGAAAGACAAAACCTCTGATCCTAAGAATCCAAGAATATGGGTGTTTCCCTTGAAAGCTAACAATAAATTCCTTTTAGCAATAAACTATGAATAGATGCTTTTTCTAAGTTTCAGCCAGCCAGAAATATGTTCATAAGAACTTATAAACTCAATTTTTTAATAAAATGACCACCCAGCTAGAGAGAGGCCAACTTTGCTTTCTATAGGAATGCTGTGAATATGCTTTGATTATGAAAATTAAGCCCCAGGCATCTCAAGCTGTGCAGCCAAACTGGGCTGCCCATGTTTAGCTTAAATTAGAGTCTGCACTTGAAAATATTGATAATTGTGCCTGATCTTGTTCCCCCTGAAATAGATGGTCAAAGAAAAATCTGACTGACTTCAAAGAGAGAAATTTTATGTCCACACTCCCTACCAAAATGTGTGACAACAAGATTAATTAAAAATGCAGCAGTACTTTCCATTGCTGTGGGGCAGTAGTTTAACCAATGTGATTGTCTAAGACTGTTATAGGAGAAGAATAAAATCACATTTTAAAAATTACTACAGTTAGGGAAGGGCTTTTCCATTGTAGTTCTGAAGAATATACACAACCTTTAAAATCTTTGTTACATGTTTTCCAGATGTTTGCTGTGTTAAAAAAATAGAAATATTTGTATAAACTTCCCCTTGACACTTGTCCATATTTCATTCTGTTCCCCAATCCTGACTGAAACATTTCAGTCCTTTTTAACTTCAGCTCTTTCCTATATAATGTTTCCACCCATTCATAGCTTTTGACCTCTGCTGCTTCTATCCTTATTTCTTTAATCTCTTTCCACTGCATTTAATCTCGGGGTTTAACCTCAGGTCCAAAGAAACAAGCTTTTAGCCCAGCCTTTGCTCTCTTCTTCTTTCGGCTTTAACCTCCTTTGAACACCTTACTGGAAAATAAATTCTACCCATCTTTTACCAAGTCAGACATACTACTTTTTAGACTGTTTGACGTGACTGGCAGTTGATGTAATGGCAACCACATGTGGAGCTTGTACAGCGTAAGCTGATGTGAGGTGTAGTGATACATGTGCTAACCTAAACAGCAGCTGCACTTTAGTTCTATGTTTCATTCCATCCTTAAATTATAACTTTGGTTTACTTTCGCGTCTGACTTTCTTAGGAATTCCACAGTTTCTTCCAAAAAGTACAAGTATTTTTACACAAGCATAGGCAGAATCATGTGTTTATTATGATAACAGAGATTTACCAAAATGAATTGGCAGTACAGGTGGACAAACACATACAAAAGCTTCTGGGGCCTTTCATTTCTGTTTTATTGGAAGTCAACAGCAGAGACCTCCATGTTAATTTGTAAAAGACCCCTAATCACATCAAGTCCATCACAGTGTTTCATCCTAATTTATTCATGACTCTTCTCCTCTCTTCTTTTTCAGAATCCACTATTGTAATTCCTGTGCTAGGGGGTTGTTGAGTGGTTACAGCCTGAAGAGAAAGGACTTTCTGGAGTCAAAAGTACTAAGGTTATTGGTCTTTGTAGTGTCTGCATAAGTAGTGCTCTTCTTTGAGCTTGACTTCTACACCAAATAGCCAAACAGAAGCTGAATTTATGCTTACTGTTTGTTCAGCTCTTCAATAGTTTGTGGATGGAAATAACACATCTCTGTAGGAAGATGTTTTAGCAGTGCTTTCCATTCTGTGTTAATATGCATGACCCTTAGATGGCAAATAAAATAAAATACCCTTTTGATGATGGACATTTCTATAAGACAATGAGAATTACAGAACACAATAATTGATTTCTGATCAGTTAATAGAATAAACATATAACAGGTAAGAGAAATGATGTTGAAAAAATCTTGTGCTGAAGAAATAAAGGAATTAAAATGACTGGATGCAAAGGATTAAAAAACAATGACACTAACTGGAAATACACTACTCCTTTGAATCTGAATGGTCAGAATCACAGAAAGGTTTAGGTTGGAAGGGACCGTCAAGGGCCATTCAGTTCCACCCCCTCTCCAATGAGCAGGGACCTCTCTAACAAATAGAGACACATGCTCTGGATTAGCTGTTGGAACTATTCACAAAAGCTTGTGACTAAACCCAAGTGCAAGAACCAATCCTACATTTCTTACCAGAAGCCTGTGTGTCTTGCTGGGTGTTAGTAAGATTTCTGCAGAAAGAGTGTAAAATTTTTTGTTGTTATTTGTGAAATGGACAACGTAACATTTCTTAATATTTGGTGAGGGACCTAAAGTAAGTTGTAGTCTTGGCCTTCTGTAGAGTTTTTATAGAAAGATGATCCTTGGAGAGGCCGCTTCGTCTTAGCTTAAGTCTACAACTGATGGAATAGGTTATGTTATTTCTTTCTATTGAGTAATGAGTGAGTGGGCAGCTACCTTACAACAGATATCTAAAGATATATGGGAAGGCTCCTGTCACAGAAGGGTTTATTAATGGTAGAACTTCAATGTATTTCATTTATTACTAGTGAAAGGGGAATGCAGTAGCCTCAGTGCCTAGGAGAAGTATTTAATTATCTCAAAAAGTAAGGGACAACTCTTGAAAATTATGAAAGGGATGTAGTAAAATGTGTGAACATCTTACTATACAGGATTTTAAATACAATATTTCTCCTGGTGCCATGAGTTCTGTATTTTCATACAAAATATACATCACAATGTTCAACAATTTATACCACTTTTCAGTTATACCAATTTTTTTGTAAAACAGTAAGTCTAAGAAAATTAAAATTCAATAAATTTTATAAAATTCTCAAGAGAAGATAAAAAAATGCAAGAGAAAATGTCATGGGGCAAGACAAATGTTGTGTGAACCAACATTTTGTCATAAAATCAGAGTTGTGAATACAAACAAGTTTTCAATGCCTGCTATATCTGGTGTAGCAACAGATGTTATTTCACTGACAGGGTTTAGAGTGATTAATATTTTAGATTCTCCCATTATCACTAGTGTTGTGGTGTTCACTCCCATATTGAGTGATGCACCAGCTGCATGCTACTGCTGCCATAGATCCATGTGGATAGGTAACGTAGCACCCATCCTTAAAAAAATCTCACTATAGCGATAAGAGGAAGGGTAAGGTTTTTAAAGAGAAAGAGGATAGATTTACATTAGATATAAGAAGAAATTTTTTACTATGAGGTTGGTGAGACGCTGGCACAAGTTGCCCAGAGAAGTTGTAGTTGCCCTGTAGTTGTAAGTATCCCTGGAAGTGGTCAAGGCCAGGCTCGATGGAGTTCTGAGTTACCTGGTCCAATGAAAAGTGTTGATTTCCATGTGAGAGTCCTGGAACTAGATGATCTCTAAGGTCACTTCCAACCCAAATCGTGCTATGATTCTATGATTTTACCTGATAGAAAGCATATTAAAGCTTGTGGAAGCTCATTGGTAATATAAACATTTGTCTACTACGTTTTAGCCACACATAAATTTTCTATGAAGAATTAAAGAAAAGCACCTACTGTGTATAATATTAGACAATTTCATCTTATGTCAGCTTTATCAAAATCCCAAATATTCTAGTTGTATTTGGGCCCTTCAGTGCAACCCAGTTAAATATACATTAGACATGGTATCCATTAATCTTACAAAATACAGTTTTGAGTTACTCAGTCTTGTGACATAATGGATTCCTTTCCTGCACCTTGGATGAGCAATCAAACAGAGATTGACTTTCTTCATTTAGTCAAATAGATTTATCTAAGCTATGTTTCAAATGACTAGATTAAGTAATGCAATATGGGCTTTTTATGTCTGAAGAAAAATCCATTTAATAGAACTATTCCTTTGATTTTAGACAGAGAATTACTATCAAAATGTTGGACTCTTTCCTCTGTAGTTTTTTGTTATAATGATCTAGACAGTCTTATCTGCCTGTACAGCAATTGGGGGTATTAATACTCCCATGACATGTCTGCAATAAAGTATGTTCTTGGACAGAAGAGACAAAGAGACTCCCTACACGAAACCATTTATGTACTGTAGTATGTGTGGTGATGAGGACAGTGAACAAATGTCCTTTTGTTATTGTGTCACAGAAATGATTTTCATGAAAAATTAATTCATTAAAAGCAACAAAAGGGCATTTTTTTTCTTACTTATAATTAATTATGGGAGACAAAGGTTCTGTGCAATAGAGAAGTGTAATTAGCTTGCAGCAGGGAATTTAACCACTCCATTGCACTGTGGAGGTGATGAAGACAGAAACTCCCTAGCCTATGTATATTCTGGAGCCCTCTGCTGAAATGAAGGAAAACCTCTCAATTCCTTGTCAAGACCTTATTATGGTAACAGACAACTCAATGACATTTTATCAGGAGGAAAAATCTCAAGGGCAAGAGACAGAAAATTCCTTGAGATTTCCCCTGAGCCTTTCACAGAAGTGTAGGGAAATTTATATTTATTAACTCAATATGAGTCTAATATGCTTCATTCTAATTTATAGGTGAATTTTGATTTGAAATATGATCACTGGAGATATTCTGTATTGTATAAAGAGATCCATTGCAAACTTTTCTAATACAGTTTGAACACTAACAGTCATTACTTTAACAGTCATTACTTTATCTAATATTACAACTTTTCCTTGAATTCAGCATTTCAAGCAGACAATACTAAAATATTTTAAGTTTTCTTTTGTTCGTAATGTTAAAGTGAGGAAAAAGTAATCTGTTTCTTATCAGATATTTCCTAATTACTTCAGGACAGTAAACAGTGTACTCAGTTGAGAGTTAAGTGTTTCTTGAACTTTGATCCCTGCTCTTAGTGAAACCTTGGTTTGTGTGGAAAGTGGAATCCCACACTAACTCTTGACCTCTGTGAGGATTTCTATCCCATCTTCTAGTTTAGTGTCAAAGAAGAGCATTGCCTGACATGATAGGCATAAGAACACTTAAAGGACTGTTCAGCCATAAAATTGGGATTTTAGGACTGCTTAACGCATGAGAACATAAGCAGTGCCGAACATTCTTACATCCTGGTCCTTATGATTTTATCTCATCTTTCTAGAACTTTGGGCTCTAAGGACTTTTTGTGGGATCTTGTGAAGAAGGTAGTTGGCAGATTGTTGTATCCACACAGGCTGGGAAAATACAGAATGAAGCAGCCAATCCATGACCATCTACAAGAATGGATTCTAAGTCTGAATAGTTCATGAATCAAGAGACTGCAAATAATTACCTATTCAGACATAAAGTGTGACTATAACTGAATTCATAAAATGTGAGTGTTAGTACCATTGCTCCCTCTCCCCTCAAAAAAGTTTACTGGAGTGTCTGCTTTTCCTGGTTGAGCAGAGTCTAAATTTCTGTAACTTCCAGGATGTTCCTCCATACATCTGTGACAAAGACCAGTTCTACATCAGGCATGATAATATTGCTATGTCTTCATTTCAAGTAAAAAATCATCAGAAATTTTATGGAACTCACAAAATAGAGTCAAGGCCTTGTTTCTAAAACAACCAGGCTTTGTTTCTGACTTGTTGAAATGCATTAATATCTTGGTGTAGTGTAAGTCAGATATTAAATCTTATTCACAGTCTCTAAGCAGGAAGCTACCACCACAATACCATATTCTAAAAAAAACCTACAAAAATATTATCTTGTAATATTTTATTCATAATTGGGAAAATGTTATTTGCTAGTAGGATACAAAGTACAAAATGACAATTGATTTTCTGGAACTCTTATAAAATTAAGTTGATAAAGCAAAAAATTGAATAAATAGTGTATGTTTCCAGTGGCAAAAAACCTTTAGTGACATTAAAATTGTAATGTTAGCAATTGAAATGCAATGTTAAAGTGAAAGAACAAGAAAACACAAAACTATGACTTTAAATGTAAACCTTCTCTTGGAAATGAGGAATACATTGTGCACATTTTTTTTATTTTTTATTTTTTTTTCAAAAAGAAGAGCTTATATTAACTGTGATGAGATATAAATAAATGGTCTGTATAACAGCTGAGGCACAGTTACTATTATCTCAGTTAATGAGACTAGTGATTTAAAAGAAAAAGACACTTTGAACATGACTGGCCACGAAGGTGTACTCACAGCTGCAATGGCTGGCCAAAGCAGGCAGCTTTGTCTTGTTCACATATTTCCTTTCTGAACTTCACAACCCTCTTCTTTTTCACGTCTGGGAGCTCATTCAGATGGTTTGAGTTAAAAAATAGCACAGTGTAATGTTGAACTAACTACAAAGCCTTTGGAGAAAACACTCTAGTTATACAAGATTTCCCTTCCCAGATCAGCAATATGAAGGGATTTCCCTTGTCCACCAATAGCATTTTCTTTTATCAAGGCCCATACTGCTGCTTCACAAGGCCCTGTAAAAAATAATCCATAGACACTGCTTGATAAAAGCCTTCATAATGTTGACCCCAATAAAATGAGATGTGTTTTCTTTGAAGGGCGTACAGCAGTCTTTAAGTTT
The DNA here is from genome assembly GCA_035222235.1 of Margarornis squamiger. Classification (NCBI taxonomy): domain Eukaryota; kingdom Metazoa; phylum Chordata; class Aves; order Passeriformes; family Furnariidae; genus Margarornis; species Margarornis squamiger. Next base: position 32,269,364 of record JAWWTY010000001.1, read on the forward strand.
CATTGTTCAGCACTATCCTGTTCTAACATAAACCTCAAATGTAAGATACCACAAGAATCAGGTATTAAATCAGTGGTGCCTTTTCCAGCAGCCCTGGGGATCAACAACACTGGAGCAGAAAAGAAAGCAAAAAAAGTAAAATTGGATGACACAACTTACTAAGCAATCAAAAGATACCTTAGTTTTTTGTCCACAGACAACTCCTTCAGCTGCTCTTTTTATGATATCTGATTTATCAAAAAGCATCCAATTATAAACTGCAGAACATAATATTGTTGATCACCAGTCTGATATCATTTTCTGCTAAAGCATAATATGTAGAAATACAATTTTGAGATCTGGTCATGTTTTCCTCAAATTAGACGCTTAACTAAAAAGTCCTTTTTATTGTCAGTTTTGTTTGTTTTTTTGTTTGATTGGTTGGTTTTTTTGTTTGTTTGTTTGCTTGTTGTTTGTTTTTTTAAATAGTTAGAAGTGCACTTTTAAAGATTGCTTCAGATTTTGCCTTTAAAAATTTCTTTTAGCATTGATTACACAGCTGCAAAACCTCATTTCTGCGAGGCACTCAGCACTTCACTGGCCAAAGCTCCAATAACACAATCTTATTTCAAACTGAGATCCAACTTTGAAAGAATCATAGACTCCAAATCATAGAATCCAAATCATAGAATGGTTTGGGTTGGAAGAGACCTTAAATATCGTTTAGTTCCAACCCCCATGCCGTGGGCAGGGACACCTTCCTCTAGTCAAGGTTGCTAAGAACCCTATCCAACATGACCTTGGACACCTCTAGGTGTTCAGGAAGACCTGTTCTGATTGGTTTTGGAGGGAGGTTATCAGATGATTTCCAGAGGACCTTTCCAGTTATTTTGATTCTATTTTCCTTTCTTTGGCACTTGTGTCACCATTCAAGGACATGCAGTCTGAACCTGTAACTGTGAGGGAACATGTAGCCCAGATACCCAAACCTGCAGGAGAAGGAGGAATGTATTTTCTTTTCCTAAATGGCAATACTTTATTACTGTCGCATAACTGTAGTTAGGGGGAAAAGTCTTTCCTTCATACAATAAAGTGCTCTTAGCATCACAATAGAATATGTGGTCAGAATGATCATATACTACCTTTCCTTTGCAATGCTAATGAGAATTCTTTTTCAGAGAGCATTATTGTCCATATAAATTATTCACCAGCACAATAGGCTTGTGAATATAGATTTTTAAAAAGAAGTATTTCATTAATATGACAAATGGCATCTTTAGTCATCTTTAGTTACCTGCATGAATTTACTTGGGAAAGATGCAAATCTTATATTTCACACTGTGGCAGTTTCTTCAGTAGAACTATTTAAAACCTCTTGGATACAAGCATCTTGGGGTCCAAGTATGTACAGTCCAAGGATTAATTAATTTAAAGTTTATTAATTTTACTCTAATTTAATAAATACAAATAAGTGTGGGGCGGCTTCATTTCCTTTCACTTTTTTATCTAAATGGACTTTGATGCTTAAAACAGAATCATAGAATTAAAGAATGTTTTGGGTTGGAAGTGACCTTAAAGATCATCTAATTTCAACTCCCCTGCCACGGGCAGGAACACCTTCCACTAGATGGGGTGCTCAGGGCCTTGAATGGTTCCAGGGATGGAGCATTATCACAGCTACTCTGGACCTGTTCCGGTGCCTCACCACCCTCAAAGTCAGGAATTTCTTCCTAATATCCAATCTGAACATACTCTCTTTTGGTTTAAAGCTATCCCAAGTCAGGGAATTACCTAGGTAGGCATCATCAACTGTATTTATCACTTTGATAATACTCGATATGAAAAAGGACAATTAGATAAGAAACCATGTCAAATTACTGCCTTATATGTGACTATTATTTCCCATCTCTCTTTAAACATGAGGATTTATGGCAATGACCTGATTTTCTTAGTGATCTGCTTATAGTACCAGCTGTGGATGGAACAGTGGCAATTACTGGAACTTTGTTAACATTAATTCTTCAGAAATCAAATATTATTTTTTTTTTCCTTGAATAGAATATTTTAAACTGTACGTGGTTTAAGTGTCCATAAACTAGCACAGTTGTGGCAATATACCATGCTTGTATTTTCAGTTCCTCCAAATGTGAAGGAAACTCCTCATTATTTGAAACTTTTTTCTTTCTCTCTCTTTTTTTTTTTTTTTTTTTTAAGCTTAAGACAATGCATTTTGGGGAAAAGATTTAGATTATATAACAGCATATAAGTCAGTTTCAATGACTTAAAAAAAGGGTAGCTATGCCCACTATATGCAGCCTGAATCTAGCCCTGTGCTCATCACCTCAATTTATATCAGTGCAGTATACTGAGAGTTGCCTAAAGTTTAATCAACCAATACTTCCTAGGCATTTGCAGTTGTTGGATGAAATAGAGAATATTAATGGAAAGAGCTTTTACTACTATTAAATTAAGTTCCATTTAAAGGTGTTTTGAGAGTGTTATGTATATTTTGGCTTGAGGAGCACTCAGGGCTAAAACGTCTTTATGATGGTTTTTTTTTTTCATTTTTTTTCGTTTTTTTTTTTTTTTGTGTGTGTGTGAAAGGGTTTACAGTCTTTTTGAAAAGGTTTGTTGCTTCTAATTTAGTGCAGCATTGTTCAATTCTATCTGAAACACTGCTGATTTAAATATTTTAGCCACGAGATGCAGGTCAATGTGTACTATTAATTATAAAAATTCTATTGTTTTTTCCTTTGAAAAAGCTCTGTAATAAAAAAAAAAAAAAAATAAGATGAAAGGCAACACAGCTGGTGGTGAACAAACATGAAAACACAGCTTTCCTTCTTCAAAGGCCTTGTTTACAAAATGTAAGGTCACTTTAGTTGGAATTGAAAATACAAGCACAATAAAGTAGCTCCAAGGGATCACTCTGAAGGCAAACTAAACTTCAATGAAATGCCTTTTTTTTTTCTTTTTTTTTTCTTTTTTTCTTTTGTCTGGGATGTCAGCAATTGGAAAACTTATGGAACAAAACTAAATTTCACATCCACTTTCAAGGTCTTTTATGTAGATACATACACAATGAATTACAGTTATCGGTTAGGAAAAAAACAGTGACATGCTTTTTACCATGACTTTCACCTCACATATTTACTTTAAATCTGATGGCACAATGATTTGAAAGCCTTCAGAATTGTTTGCTTCTATCGGGTGATCTCTAAAAATATATCAATATTCTGATTATACAAGCAGGTTAAATTACCTGTTCCAGCTAAAGACTCACCAAATAATCAATCTACTTTTTGTTCTGTTTAGCCATACCAGCAGATTAAGCTGCTAATATAGAAAAAGACAGATGTCAATCACTGCAGCATTTTAGCAATCTGCTAATGACTAAGCTTATGCACTTTAATAATCCTGCTTATTTTAATGGTAAGGCATAGAAAATCTGAAAGTAAAGCTGATTAGAGCAATGAATTCCTTATTTTAAAAGATGTGATTTTAGCATATATCTATTTTTTAAACCATCTAGTGCTTGATTGCATCTAATTCTTTTTACCAGTGTGGTATTAGCATTAATTTTACTTTGAAGAAAAAAAAAACCCAAACCAACAAAAACACACAGCGAAAGCATCAAAATAAAAATACACAAAAAGCAACTGAAAAGGAGCTTTTTGAAAATATTGTAAAATTCAAATGTTTAAGAAAGCATAGTTCTGTCTTCTTTACTTGTTAAAGTTTGTAGAGTAAGAGATGCTGTGGGGTTAAGTTAGTATTCCTGATTTTCATGCTCAGCATGAGTGTTTTAGTACCAGAAGAGTACAGATGCCCCTAGCAGAGTGATTACTTTGGGTGCTACCTAGGTAGTCAGGCTTTTTACACATATGATAGGCATATCAGACTGGGAAAGGCAATTTCATGTAATAATGTATTTTTTCTCTTAGGGTTTTTGTTTATTTGTTTGGTTCTTTTGGGGCAGTGGGAGCAGGGGTTGGTTAGGTGTTTTGTTTTGTTTTGTTTTTTTGGTGGGTTTTTTGTTTGTTTGGGTGGTTTTGTTTTTTTTTTGTTGTTGTTGTTTTGTTTTTGTTGTTTGTTTGTTTGTTTGTTTTTGTGTTTCTTTTTTTTTTATTCCAGGTCAAATATAGCAGCAGCTAGGATGTTGGAAGCAGTGATGTCATTAACTCCATGCTTCCATAATAGAGTTGCACCAAGAGCAACCATTAGTCATCTCCTTCTGTACCTGTTTCAGTTTGACTGTCCTGCTGCTATATGCCATTCGAACTGATCCCATTTGGATGAGTCACAGTCCTGGAGGCATTTAAAAGACTTGCAGATGTGGCACTGAGGGACATGGTTTGGTGGTGGCTTGGCAGTGCATGGCTGATGGTTGGACTCAATGATCTTAAAGGCCTTTTCCAACCTAAATGATTCTGTGATTTTATGGACTTTTCCTGCAGTACCACAGAAGCTCAGGTGTTTGTTTATATGTGACCACATCACATGTGAGTATTTAGACATACATGTATGTCTAAATGTATGCAGGGCTCTTCAGCCAGTTAGCAGGATGTATCACCTGACAGAGGGAGGCGTGAACCTTGCTGAAGGACAGGGCTCTGACTGAGGCTGAGCATGGGCTATTTGTCTCTGCTCTTAGTCCAGAGCCAAGTCCTCCTCTGAGGGTATTTGCTGAAATGATCTAGCCTTGTTGGCAAGGCTGGAGATTGTTCTTCTACGCTGCAAAACACAGGAAGCCTTTAAAATCTCTGATCTAATGATTTATGCTGTGAAATTACCTCCAAACAAAGCCCATAAGTTACCCTAAGCAGATAGATCAGAACACTGAAATCCTACTCACAGCTCAGGGGCTTAGTCACTTCAAAATGTGACATCCTTTTGCTTGAAGAGATATTTAGAGAAGACTCACTGACATATTGTTTTGATTAGTAGGTCTGAATTCCACTCCAGCCACTTTTTAGGTAACAGAATAACTCTACATAAGTGATCTATATGGAGTCTCTATATAGGTAGTCTTAAATATTTATATAGCTCCAAGTGACTGTATGCAGAAAGAGAAAGGTAATAAACCAGACTAGAATGAATAACTTTACATACTTGTACACATGAACTTTTCCAAGCTCAGGGGACCTGAAGTCCTAAAGAAGTGCCTAAAATGTCTCTAAAAATGTGAATCTTATGACTCATACCCCTGAGTTTATACAAGAGAATACAACAAAATAGGGAATTGCACACAATGGAGCCAGGTAAGACCCATATGAGTGTTCTTAATGCTACTGTTTCCCTAGGTTTTTTTAATCCCAGTTTTCGATTTTCTAAGATCTAAGCCCCCAACTACTATCTTACTCCGTATTGCACAGTCTCATCATGCAAGAATAGGGTAATTTTGGATTTTTGCACAGGTTATATACACTGTCTGAACACCTCACAAATGATTTATGAAATAATTTCTTTGAGGCAAAATTTTACCAGATATACAATTGAATATGTGTCTATCCAATTATTTATACCCAGTCTATACAAATACATATATCAACATGTACATGTGGGCATAGTCTTTCTACAGATAAATACAAAGCTTAATATATTTACAACATTTGCTAAACTCATAAAAAGAAATGTTCTGGAAGGAGGAACAAAATAACTGGAGTTTTTCCCTGTCCTGGAGCAATGCAGAAGTGAAAAATTTTGCTTTCTTTTTCTTCTGGGAACAGGAATCTCCACACTGACTGTATGCTTCACAGAGCTGATTGAATGTCAGATGACTGTAAATAGCAGATTATGGAAGAGAATTTAGGACAAAGACATGAATTTGTCTAGAAACGTCTTTTACACAGAAAGACAGAGTTGTAGGAAAGTCAAAATAACAACAGTGTATTATCAGAAGGTGGGAAGAGCCACATTTGAACAGAAAGATCTGGCAAACATAAGATTAGACTGGCAACACATTTTCCAAGATAACAGGATCAGCAGACCTGGAAAGGCAATTTCAACTCATCAGGGCAGGCTTTTTTGTTGTTGTTTTTTTCCACCTGAGGTAAAATGTACCAGCTAGGAGGAGGTTGGAAGCAATGATGCCATTAACTCTAAATTTCTTTAAGGCAGAAATAGAAACCAATTAGTCCCCTCATCCTGTAAAATTTACCCCATTGTACCACAGATGTTCAGATGTACATATATCACCAAGTTCCTCATGAGTATTTAGATAGATATTTATTGGTATTGAATCTCTTAGACATTGTTTACAGCCCCAGCAGCCACCAGGTCACTTCACAGCTTGACACAACTTGAGTCTGCCTATTTGCTCACTTCCCTCCCAGACTGGTGTCACCTGCAGACTTGCTGGCAATTGCACTGCCATAGGAGGATCATCGCTGACAAAGAATGGTATGAAACAGATTGTCCTAATGAGCTGAGTTGGACTAGGTGTCAGAGAGGACCTCCAGGTTGGTTTTTTTTTGCACTAAGAGCACTTTGTTTTGAATAATGATAAACTCCCCAAAGGTGACCACAGCTTAAAAACCTGATGAAAGGGAACTATCAGTTATTGACAGTTGCACAGCCTGGTTCACACCTGTGTTGTGTTCTTGCCTCGGCATGAATCAATGATGTTTTCAGCTATAAAAAGTGAAGGAAGGTAAGAAACATAAAGCCCTCTGACTTTTTAGATTGGGTTGTACTGCTCTGCCTCTTAATTACTAGTTAAGTGGAAGCTGATTAATGTTATGAAATCTGAAGCTTAATAGAGATAAAACAAGTGTTATGCATAAAATAGAAAAATAGTGAAAGCTCAAAAATACATTAAATCTTCTTTGCTACCAATAAGTAACCATAACTGCTGTGTGATCATTAAGAGTCCCTAAGGATTTCAGGACTAATTTGTTTGACTTTTAGTTAAAATTAGGCAATCAATTTTGTCCCCTAGGTAGTTGCTTAAGGCCACGTTCACTGTACATCCAATTTGCTCAACTTCTCTGAAGAGAACTTTAGCATATTGCCATGAGTAGATATTAGGCATGTTAGATTTGAAAATTACAGTTCTGGTTCTTTCCTTCTTTATTCTGAATTTAACTCTTTCGGGTGGGCATATTTTTTTTCATATCTGCATATGTCTACTTCTTCTCTACAACATGAAAGATCATTTACTGGGCTTAAAACAAGATTATGTGGGTTGTTTCCTCTGGCTTAGTTATATAGAAAATCTAATTAGGTGATGGCAAATTTTATCTTTACAAGCTATGAATATTTGGAATATCTTCCCTTGAAAAAACTTAGAAACTATTACCAAATGTCTGCATACATAATTCATTCCATTTGAACAACGATACTTACAATACAAATTCAGATTCCTCATACCTTTTTAAACACTCTGGAAAGATAGAAATCTTCAATTAACCCCAAATATTTCTACCTATCTGAATGTTCTCTCAAACACAGAACTCAGAAATGAGTAAGCAGTTAGGGTAGACAACCTTCATTCCTTGAATATGCAAACTCATATTAATTTCCAGGAAGGGTTTCACTGAAAACAGGTAAGATATTGGCTGTGCAAAGAATTCAGGGTCAAACTCTAATGCTGTTTATATGACATTAATTTCTCTTATTTCTAAGTTCAAATTAAGTCATTAACTGCTTAAATAATTGCTTGATTTGAATACTTACATTTTAATATTAATCAACTCAGTCATTTTAAAGAAATATAGTACTCAAAATGAGATTCAAGCATGACACCAAAGTAATTTATTAAGCAATTAAAATTACTACTAGATGTGACAAATTACACACTTGAAATAATTCAATTAAAATATAATTACCTCCTCAGTCTAGAATTTTGAACTACTCTAGACAGTCTGCCATTCAGAAATAAATAAACACACCCCTCCCTCTCCAAGATGACCATAAGTGTTTGGGTTCTTTCTTCCTTTTGATATTGCTGTTAAGAGTCTGAGGATTTACTTTACAACCTTAGGTTTCCCTTTTTTGAGACAGAAAGTTTTTCTGCTGATTAACAACAGGCAAAGCAAGGAGCATTTCAAATGGGAAACAGTGAGATGCTTCAATGGCTCCCTTGATCCAGCCTGTCGGTCCCTAAATGGGATGTGTTGTATTGTGGATTACAAATGGACTGGTACCTAAACTGCTGATTCTATTAGTCAGAGACTCAAAAAATGAGGAAAACTAGAGGACCACAGGGAATAAGGATGAAATTTCATATATCTTTATTTATCTCCATTGAAATGAGCGGTATTTTGTTTGTGTGTTAGAGGAATAGTGGTGGGGCTACTTGTAGCAGAAAGGTAAACTTCTCAGTAAGCACATTCTGCAGCATCTCCACTCCTAGACGTACTGCTGGGAGGTTAATGACCTGGAGTATGAACTTCTTCCTCAGCTGCTAGCTGAACTGATTACAGCTGAGCTGCACAAACAGGTAGATTTGACTGGAGAGTTTTCATAACAGCTGCTATGCATGTGAGTACACCAGGTGGGATTCGGCTCACTGAACTTTACCCATTGCAAATAAGCTTTCTTTAAAACTACTGTATGACTTTTCTCTGTGTTCAAAAGAGCTGGACAAGGACACCTGTGGCATGGTTTGTCCCATTTTGCAATAACATACAGCTACAGGCACAGACATGATGGTAAACAAAGCAGATCCCTAGTTTGCTCTCTTATTGTACACTGTATTTTATCCTGTATTCCCAGAATAGCTACTTTTTTTTTTTTAGATAGTAAAGCAATTAATTCTACCTAAGAGTGGATATGGTTCTAAAGAGAGATTTCTATAAGTCTTGCACCCTAGAAGTAGTTGAGCCAGACTTGCCTTGTGCACACTCAACTGGTTCCTCAGCACTATTCCATTAGCCCATGCACATCCGTGGCAATTCAGGATAGTTCCAAGGCATGTAACACAAACTTGAACATGAGGCTTTAAAAAAAACCCGTAAATCTGGCAGGCTAAAAAATCTCTCTCCTTCTTTTTCTGGCACATGCATGTTTGGTGTGGGGGGAGGGGAGACCCAGGTCATAGGGAAGTTGCCAGTCTGTTAGTTAGCCCTACACAGTGTAAACACTAGGCTTTGGAGTCAGGAATTGTCCTTTCTGGGTAAGGGCGTAGATTCAGAGAGAACAGAGGTCTTCGAAAAGAGTTTAGAAAACTAAGTTAGGTTTGATGCCCAACCTCTAAATAGTACAGTATAAAGCAATGTTTCTCACCTTAGCATCCAGAGAAAACTTAATAATAAACTTCAGATTTTTTCCTCCCTCTAAATTAGCTCACAAAGAACAGGAAAAAACCTCCTCACAAATGTTATCTGGGTAACACAGCATGGAGGTCAGGAATCATTTAGCACTAAAGTGGCCAACAATGTTCTGCTGCATTTGTTTGACCAGTAACTGCTTAGAACTGCATGAAATGAAGCACTACAAAAAGTTAAGTGCACCTTAATTTGCATTTTAATCTGCAGTTCTAAAAGCAAACCAGTTCTTTAGATTTTGAGATGGACAATAGAAACTTTGGGCATGTATATGAATGTTTATATGAACATGTATGTAGTCTAAATTCTACATTTGTACTTACCTGTATGCATATGCATTCACATATATGCATATAGACATGATTAAATACGATTTTAAATACATATCTTTGATTTCTGTTTTTTGTTGTTTTGGAGGGGTTTTTGAGTTTTTTCATAGGAATTCTGCAACCCACAAATTCTTGGATTACCCTATGACTAGTATTGGCGTCTGCTTTCTGTCTGTCTTGAGTAAAAGTGAGAAAACAGATGTTCCTCTTCTTCTACATGAAAGTCTGTGGGAAATTACAAGACATTACTGAAAATTATCAAATTCATAGAAATATATGGTTTTCAGCTGGATTTCCTAGGTTGACTGATTTTACCTCGAGTACCACCACTTTTAGCTGGGATTTCATCATTTCAAATGATCTCAGGACTGGATGTATTGTCTTCCACCTACTTCCATTTTCATAGTTTAAATGATGTGTAGGTAAATGAAGGAGTCTCACAGTGGGGAAAAAGACTATGAAAAACACATTTTGCTTTACAAAAATTCTGTATTCAAGTAATTGATGTTTGTGGTTGTTCTTTTGCTTGACTTCCATTTGAATGCATGAGTGCATGTCAACACCTTTAGGAATTTCTAAATAGCCATAATTTCACCTATTAACAATAGTAATTTCTTTCTCTTAGGTTCTACTCTTGTGCATCAGCTTTCCTCCATTGAGTTGTTGAGGTTAGTCCCATGTTGAATGATGTGAGTAAAGACGAAATTACCATTAGAATGTCTTGACTGCAACACAACTAAACAAATGCCTATACTGAAATTCCTGCTTCCTGCAGCATAAGTGATATCAGAATGAATCCACCATACTAGTCATAATACACTGAGTCATTTTCAGATATATGTGCATAGGGCAACCGATCACTTTGGTAAAGGCCTCGGAGGTGCTCTGAGCATGGCAAAATATTTCCATGAGTCTCTAGTTTTAGTTCTGACCTCAGAAACAAAACACTACAGTGTGGCAGAGAACTAACTCATGTAAAGATCTCTACCTTTCAGCAGAGATAATGAATTCGGGTGTAACTATATCAACACAACCACAAATGTTTTTAGATCTAGTTCTAAAAGCATTCAAAGCCTAGATCTCCTTAAGGTAAATCCCATGTATGACAGAGATCCCTTGGTAATGTCAAGGTGTTGTTGTAGTTTATTTACATTGAGTCTGCAATAATAAAGAGAATCAAACTCAACGCATTTATATTATTCAAAGGAGATTATTCCCACTAAATTTCCTGCTCTACTTACTATTTTTAGGGTAAAGATCCTATTGGAACCATGCTAAACCTTTCCTTGGAATTGAAGAAGCCTGAGTTTCACCTGGAGCTTTGATATTTTCTGTTTTTCCTCCCAAAACCTTTGTTAAGTTGGAAATGTAGTAATAAATAAACATTTCTAGAGTACATATTAAGAACATAATCCTAGTAAACAATTTATGCAAAGTAATAATTCTGAATTCAGTCCAACCTTAGATTCAACTTATTTCTAAAAGAATGATGTGGTATCCAAGCCATGATGCTGTAATAGTTACAGCAGCATAATTGTAGTATTGTTCTGTCATTTCATTTATATTTATACTTTTGATCAAGGTATCAAGGTGTCGAGTTTCTATAGGTTAAATCAAGATTTCCTTTTCTGCGTACCTGAGACTGAATTGTGATTAGTGAGTAACTTGCAGGAGGCATTCTGTAGGAATGGTGACAACAGAATTTTGAAATGTAACAGGATCCTCATTCTCCGAGATATATCATAACAATCACTCTGGAAGATGCTTCCCCGCTTCCCACACCTCTTGGTTTATTTGGATTATATGTCCTTTTGCCTACACACTGTAGAAATGCAAAAACATATAAAGCTTGTTTATACCACTAGCAAGTAAAATTCATTTTTATCTCAGTGCTGTTTGCTATGGAATGAGTGTGTTATTCACAATTCTAGTTAAGTACTGTCCCACAAAATAACACCACCACAGAAATTATTAACTTGATATATATTTGATCTCTTGTAAACAGGCGGTTTTGCTTTTAGTGAGGTAATAGTAGTTATTGTTCTCAGGTCAAAAATTGAAACTGAAAAGCTAATTTTTAGATTATGTTTCTAGAATTTTATACTGAGGTATTGTGACCTTTTCTAGAATGACTATAAAAGGAAGGTATGCTAATGGGTATCATCTCACTGATTTCTTGTTCTCTAGTCATCCTTTTTCTCTGTCTTTTTGGCTTATAGTTGCCTTTTTCTGTTGGCTCTGAAATGGATAATAGCTCTTCATTATAGGTTTTATTCAAAGCGGAGCACGTAAGATATCTGATCTCTGACTGTAGCTCCTAGGTAGTATCACACAAAACACTTCTGCAGATGAAAGCATTCATATTTTCAATATGTCCTGTTTCATCTTCAAAATAAGCCTGTGCACCTTTTGAAAGCTGCTCTTAATAAGGTCACAGTGCTTGTTGCTCACCACAGCTATGTGAGTCAAAGTGTTATATAGTCCGTAAGTCTTACTGGGGATCAAGAGGTGCCTACTAATTGGATTAACAATTGTAAATTGACTGTATTCTTGAGCTCTAACTTCAGGCAAGCTGAGATTGTCTTTATTGTTGCACCATTTTTCAGGATGGTGAATTTTTTTTTCTGATGTTGCAAGAGCTATAAATTGTTACTACAAATACAGAGGAAGAGTTTGTGTAGATGGAAGAGTTGTGACAACAGAGAGGGGAGCAAGACAAGGCCAGAAAATAGGAGGTTCTTACAAGTAAAGGCATCTCAAAGTCATTTAGGTTGGAAAAGACCTCTAAGATAATTGAGTCCAAAGATGCTCTTTTTCTTATATAAAAGCTAATTTCTGCTCAGGTACAAAATATAAACTGGCTGGATTAGTACCTAACCAAAAACCTGAACGTTAAAAAAGGCAAAATAGTCAGAAGCATCAGAAGCTTTAGGTTTTAAGTGAGGTAGCTGTGAAGGAGGATATGCATATAAAGAGTAAAAAGAAGAAAAAAAGAAGAAAAAATGTTCAAGGTGAAATGACCTGACTTAGCCAAACAGTGTTTCAATGCAGATGAGTGTAAATTACTGTCCCTTGCACCAGATGGCAGAAATCAAAGGAAATTTAAAGCTTATGTAAGGAAATAAAAGTGTATCGGTTAAACTAGGATATTCCTCTAACAAAAGCACGGGAAGATGCAGGAACTCATTGTTTCTTAACAGCACTAATATCCATAAATTCAATGATGACTAAAGGCTTAGAAATAAGCACAGTTTTCATTTCTATGGTTTGCAGCTGTGTATTGGATCTGGCTGAGATGGAGTTCATTTCCCCATAGTAGCGCTCACAGTGCTGTGCTTTGAATTGGTAACTAGAAGGGTGTTGATAACACACCAGCGTTTTGGCTACTGCTAAGCACAGCATCAGCACTGTGACATTTCTACCCGACTTGAGGGCAAGGTTCTGGAAGGGGACACAAGGAAGCTAGCTGACCCAAATTAACCAAAGGAATATTCCATACCATAGGATGTCAGCTCAGGTATAAAAGCTAAGAGAAGGAATTTGAAGGGGGGACATTTGTTGTTGCAATGGTTGTCTGCTAAGAAACCATTATGTGTGCTGAAGCTCTGCTTCCCAGGATGGCCAGATATTGCTGCTGATGGAAAGTCAAGAATAAACCTTTTTATTTATCACTTCACTTTTGCTTTACTTTGCCTTAATAAACTGCTTTATCCCAACCCATGAGTCATTTTCCATCTTATTGTCTCTCCCATTTATGGCTAAGAAGGGGAGCAAGAGTGGCTGAGTGGGCATCTAGTGTCCAGCCAAGGTCATCCTACCACAAAGTGTTAAAAAAACCCTGGGTACATGAGTAGTACCAGTCAGAACAGGATTCATGGATTAGCCCTCACCACAGACTGCAAGCTATTTCTGGTGTTTTCTTTCTTTTTTTGGGGTGATGGAGCAGGACAAGATTTTCAAGTTTGTTCTCCAGTTGTGTTTTTAGAGATGTCTTAGCAGTTGAATTTGTTATATTAAATGATCACAAGAACTTAATCCTAAACTTGAATATGCCTGAAAAGTAAATTTTTAAGTAAGGACACTTCAGATTTCAATTCATTAATATCACATTCAAAAATAAAGGAAGTTTGTTAGTCCAGTCAGGGAGCAAAACTTACATCTAATAACCTGACTTGAGGAAAGCAGAGCATTTATTTTAAATTGGAAATGTCTTCAGTGCCTCTGTGTGCAAATACTCACCTACCAACAGCTGTATTTTCCAGAAAACTGCAAGCAAGCTTTACAAAAAGGACCTGTAAGCATTTTAAACAAATATTCTTGAAGAAATTTAGGAACAGAATAATGAGACTCTGTAAAATATGAAGCTGATTTAGAACTATAATACCACTAAGCATTTTTTGTTGGCAAAATATCTGCTTTTTTTCTTTTTTTTTTTAATGAAAGTGCCACCATGTTTCTGTACAAACCACCCACCTAAACAGAAGAAGAAAAAAAAAAAGTAAAAAATCCCAGCCAAAACCAGCAAAACAAAACAAAAATTCTGGTTTTCAAAGAAACCTGAATCTCCTATGTGCTTTGTAAACCTCTAAGTGGGTCTGTATGATCCAGAGTCCAGGAGTTATATATTCCCCCCAAAACACTGGCAAGTGGCTAAAATGCAGCACAGGATTTCTGGCTCATAGGTATGACAATAACATCAGTTAGTCAAAGTTGCTTGTGATTCTTGTTGATTTATCTGCTTGATGTGAACATGTGTAACTCCTGACTTGCTCAATTAGTTGTTACTGCAAGAGGATGAGCTACCAAAGTAACAATGAATTATGCACAAGTGTAATTCAGGACTATACATAACATATATTGTACAGGACTACTGCAGTGAAGGAGAAAATGTGGGAAGTGAGGACAGGTGCTCAATAGTAAGAGAGTGGCAGAAGTGGAGATGGAACTTGGAATATTATCCAGCCTGTCGTAGAGCGGAATTAGCTTTGTAGGTGTGTGAGGAATGGTGAAGGAAGCTGGGAGGAAGCTGGAATGCTGAAAAGATAGGCAGCATTAGATGGTTTGGGTTTATTGTCCATGAGGATGGTGTTGAGCACAGGGCACACAGGAGAAAAAGAACTAGGGATGTAAAAAAGGAGAGGGGGGAAGGAGGAAGGGGAAAGAAGGTTGAAGAAAATGTGTCTATTGTACCACTTACTCCTTTGATTTGAGATTCACTGCTGTACACAGAAGGTCTCTGAAATCCTCATTCTTATTCTGATCCAATTGACACAGTTGCTTGGACAGTCCTCAAACATGAATGAAGTACGTAATACTGAAGGCTTCCCCCTTAATGCTTGAGTTCCATTCTATGGGGTTCTTTTATATCTATGTAATCACAGAATCATAGAATGGTTTGCACTAGAAGGGACCTTCCAATAACATCTAGTCCAAGCCCCTTCAATGAGCAGTACATCTTCAAGTGGATCAGTTTTCTGAAAGTCTTGTCCAAACTGGCCTTGAACGTTTCCAAGGATGAAGGATCTACCATTTCTGTGGGCAACCTGTGCCAGTGTTTCACCACCCTCAGTGTAAAAAATTTACTCCTTATCTCTATTCTGACTACTCTATTTTAGTTTAAATCCATTCCCCTAGTCTTATCACAACAGGCCCTTCAAAAAAGTCTGTCCCTAGAGCTGATGTAGACTGACTTAGGGAGAAATATCCTGTGCCATAGAATTTGAGCATATCGCATCTTTCAGAGATTAGTTTTGATTTCTTAAAAGTAAGGATGGAAGATCATTTGTCCCTCAGTATACCCCAGTCTTGCTATATCCCCATCTTACTGTGTACCACAATTGTCTGATTTACATGACTTCTAATATTTCTTAATTTTTTGTGCATTAGTCTCTTTGACATGTTTATGATGAATTCAATAGACCATTATGTGCTTGTATGAAAATGTGGCTTTTTTTTTTCTTAATGAGCATAAAATTCACACAGTAAAGCTTATCTCAAATCTGAAAACCCAGTGGATTTTTTTCATGTGCACTATCCACTTTGTTTCAGTCAAGTACAAAGGCAAATTTAAAGTGTTCTTTTTTTCCCTTCCTTTTTTCAATTTTTTTTTTTTTTTTTTTTTTTTCCTAGCACTGACCTAACAACTGTTTTAGGTGGTGGAAAAACCTATTTTTAGAAACAGGTCTCCTAATAAAATATTGAGTTTAGGAAGACACAGATGAGGGGAAAAAACATCCAGTGGAAATATTAAGGAGAAAGGGAATGCCTGTGCCTTGTGTAGCCCTAACTTGAGACTAGGTTTGATTCAATGGTCAAAGACAAAATCTTAACTAAAGGCCAGGTTGTTATAGTCTCATGAACGTTGTGTTTGTGTTTTAACTGGATGAATTGCAAGCAGACAATCTCTTGGAAAGTTTGAATTTTTGTAGATGTAGTTTTCTTTTCCCTTTATGCACCTGTCTCTAAGAACAATAATAGTTTTATTAAATCTTGTACTGCTATTATTCTACTTTTGCTTCAGGGTTTTCCAGTTGTTGAGAGATTTTTGGATGCTGCCAAGGCATTATTTCATTTGTGAAGCTGAGTATTCATTTAAAAGGAAAGCACTGGTATAGTTCTGAAGTTCACAACATCTTGTACCAATTTGGGGGAACTCAGGAGTAGTCAGAAGTGTTTACCACCAAGCTATATGAGCCGCTGATAGCAGAATCAAAAATAATACTATGTAAAGGACAGTCTTAATTTTCACTTTAAGGAAAAAAGGGCCAAATATTTTCCTCATACTGATAGAATGATATAGAAATACTCTGCCTTGTGTTGCACTTCATTTAGGTATATACCTGAAATTGCTCTATGTTTATCATGTTTTTAACTGTCTTAAATAGAAGTTGATCTTTCATGAACCATTGTTGCCTAGCGACAACACTTCCTCTGTAATTTAGAGAGTACGCAGGTTCTTTCTTAATTATGTACAAATTATTTTTGAATTCTTATATTGATTTTTTTATCATTGTATCTTCGTTAGTAACTGGCCTAAATTGAGATGCAAGGCAAATTTCCACCTTCCTTTTCAATGTACAAATAAGTAGAATTAGAACACAGATATCTGCCACAAGAACACAGCTAGTTTGGTAAAAATCTTCTTGATCTTGATCAGTCAGAATTCACTTTTCTATTAAGGAGTCACAGGGTCATCACAGTTTTCTCTTTTCTCAGAGTCTGTGACATGGTGTTTGCTGGACCTCTGGTGTCTTAGGCTTTCCACTCTTTGAGAAAGAGTTTGTCTTCTACCACTGAAAGGTCAATATATCAGGTCAATAATATCTGAAACTCAAGGTATGTAGGTATAGAAAGAAGTTAAAACCATATTTATCTTGTTTCTCTTGGAATCCGAAGAATCATTATCTTAAGGGATAGTCACAGTATGTGTTGTGTGTGTATATTCCAACTAGCTTTAAGTGTCCAAACACACTTGAACAGCACGTCATCCACAGTAACAAGGTATGAAATGTCCTGAAAACTGTACTTTCTTGAGTGGCTATAAAAGGAGAGAAGACACAACAACACCCTTGAACATTCAGCGCCTGTTCTAATTTATGGAGCTCACCAATCCACAGGTCTTCTGGATAAGAGAACTTAATGTAAGCACTATCATACATCACATGTGCTGTGCCCATCTTCGTTTAAGCTCACTAGGCTTAACCCCTCACAGCCACTTGCTGCCTTTGGAATGGGGGAGAGAATTGTAAGGGTGAGAGTGAGAAAACTCATGGGTTGAGATAAAGACAGCTTCATAGGTAACGCTAAAGCCATGTACATAAGCAAGGCAAAACATGGAATTCATTCACCGCATCCCACACACAGGCAGGTAGGTGTTCAGCCACCTCCAGGGCAGCAGGGGTCTATCACATGTAATGGTGACTTGGGAAGAAAATGCCATCACTACAAATGTCCCCCTCCCCCTTCCCTCTTCTTCCACCAGCTTTTATTGCTGAACGCAATGTCATATGCTTTGGGATGTATAGATATATATACACATTTGATCAGTTGGGGTCAGCTGTCCCAGCTGTGTCCCCTCCCAACTTCTTGTGCACCACCATCCTGCTCACTGGTGGGGTGGGGTGAGAAGCACAAAGGGGTTTGATGCTGTGTGGACACTGCTCAGCAATATAGAAAACGTCCCTGTGTTTAAACACTGTTGTTAGAATGAATCTAAAACATAGCAACATATAAGTTAGGAAGTACAAAAAGAAAAGGAGAGGGGAAAAAAAAAGGTAACCCTTAGCCTTTCAATTCTGCTCCTCTGAAAGCTTAACAGGATAATAATCATCCCCTGAATTTAGCGAACTGCTCAGAATTCTGCAGTACGTATATGCAGTGAGTCCAGAAATGTCCCAAATTCATAAACTATTATTATACCATTATATAAATTGATGGCATGTCCTCTTTTGAATCTTGTGCTCAATTCTGGTCATAGCATCTCAAAGAAAGAGATAACAGAAATAGAAAAAGTCTCTAGTAGGGCAATGAAAATTATTAAAGGCATGAAAAGACTACCATGGGAGGAGAGATGAAACAAATCAGGGCTGTTTAATTTCAGAGTTAAGTAAGAGTTGATGTCACAGGGGGTTATTAAATCAGAGATATTATGCAAGTCAACTGAGTGTTTCTATTTACTCCTTCATGTAACGCCAAAGACAAATACAAAGGAAAAACAATCTATCATATGAAAGGAAATACAATTTTAATACAGCACATTTCAGAAATGAACTAAGGATCTTACTGTAACAAGCTGCCAAATGACTCAGAAACAACCTCCAGCACTGAAAAATTACTATAAAATCTTTAGCTATGTTAGGCCAAATATAAAACTTGAAAGAATAAGAAAGAAGAGAGAAAATGCAGGACCAAGTGAATTGTGGCCCTTCCTGAGGTTTGCCCATGCTTCAGGAGCTGTACTGCACCTGCTCTCACCCACACACGATCTGTGTGAGTGGTTCCTTGTTGTTTATACTTTTTAGATATTTGCACACAATTAGAGGGTGCATCTGGTGAAGGTAAACCACAGATGTTTAGTTCTATTTTGTTTTTGCCTCTTAAGTCATTGCCATCATATTAACAAGTCTGTTGCTGCTCTTTACATATTCTCTAACCAGTGTAGTTTAGAAAGGGATTATCATCTCTGTAGCATTTTCTGTGTTATATTGACAGCCTGAGACATTTGAGGCTGTTCAGTCTGGAGAAGAGAAGGCTTCAGACAGACCTTTTTGCAGCCTTCTGGTACTTACAGGGGGCTTAGAAGAATGCTGCTGAGACACTTTTTACAAGGACATGTAGAGAGGACAGGGTGGAACGACCTTAAGCTGAAGGAGGGCAAGTTTAGATTATATTTCATTAGACTTTTTAGATTAGACATTATTAGATTTTATTAGATAAAGTTATTGCGCCTTAAGTGCGTTCATACCATTCTCTTAGAATAAAGTAAGAGCTCCCTATATCAAAAGAGATCTGCAACTGATTAACTCAATATTTTACTTCAGCTGAGCAAAATAAAATGATTGAGAGAAGAAAGAATGGTGGTTTGAACATTCACATGTCGCATATAACTATATAAAGGAGATGAATGTCAGATATGCATCTTCCCACTATCTACCAATATTTTACGAATGAACTCAAATAGTGTTTTTCATATTCACTGTAAGTATTTTCATTTCCAAAATCTTAAGGAATGACAGCACTGGGTTTTATAAAGAGACTAATAGGCAAAGTCCTAATAGGAACAACTCCAGAAAGATTGATACTATTGCCAGATGTAATAGCATAACTGAATGATGTACATTCTAACTTTCAACTTGTTCTGGTTTCATGTTTTTCCCCTAATAACTAATTCACTTATCTTAATTTTTGTATGTGTGGAAATATGTTATATAAATATTTGTTGTGTTTCATAAAAACTATTTAATAGAATATTTTTTTGCCAGTTGAGAACAGACTCAAATGACAAGTCATAAAGGACGAGGCTAGATTATTCAGAAGTCAATTGCACTATACTAAAGAAAAAGGTGCATCTCTAATGTGAAGTATTAATTAGAATATTTTAGAATAGGAAAAAAGTATGGTCAAAAAAAAATTGTTTTACTTTCCTGTGCTGGAAAATCACTAAGGGGAAGGCCACCCTCAGCATACAACGATGGGAGTACTGACTACAAACCAGGTCTGGTACTGAAAATTAAAGCCATTAGCACAGGTGAAACACAGCATTTATGGGGTATCCTACTCTGAGACACGGACGTTCCTCTGTGACACAGTTACACAGGGTCTAGCAGGTTATTAGGAGCTACACTAAGGATCCCAGGTTGCAAGAAGGAAAGCATGAGAAAACAGCCTTCCAGTAAATGAAAGAAACCTCTAAAACATCATTTGGATCCATGGGAGAAAATTCCTTGAATGCTACCAATTAAGTTTATTTTTTCCTTTTTTCTTTTTCTTTTTTTTTTTTTTTTTAACTGGGTAATGGAATTATGTATTTTAATAGCTGTACCTTCTGTATATGAAAGTTAAAATTACTAGAAAAGTTCTCACCAATATATCTTTTCTCTCACTGAGTAGAATATTCTTATGTTCTTAATAGTAACTAGGGTACAGGCTTTGTTTTAATAAGATTTAGAATTGTTCACTAGTGTCCATATATAAACCATTAATGATTTTAACAACCCTGGACCAAAAATATTTCACATGGCCATTGAGCTATTTGTGGAATACTGAAGTAAGACCTCCAGATAATTTTAGGAAAAATTACTAAGACTTAGGATTTACAATCACACTCAGAGGTGTAATTCCTTTTAATTGCTTTCTACAGAAAAGCATATAAAAGCAATTGCAGCTGATGTAACCATTTGTAGTCAAGCTTCCTACAGAAGAAGGGTTCCCAAAATCAGTGACTCTGCCTGTTCAAAAGTTCATTTGGTTTTGATACATTCAAAATCTTCCTACCATTTTCAGACAAAGCTGATGAATGGATGAAACGTCAAAGATAAGTAGGAGCTAGGGGAGATAAAAGAGCCCTGAAAACAGCCAAACTGAGGCTAAAGCAACAGCCTGAGGTTATTAGGCTCCAGAGCATCCACAGCAGCACAAACTCTTACAAATACAACAGCTTCAGATGCTTGAGACTTTGCTATTGACTGAAGGAAAAAAAAAAAGAATCATCAAGCTCCCTTCTCTCTCATCAGGCTTCCTTCATGAGTTTTAGTAACCATTCTACTACCTATTCTTTTACTCTTTTTTTTTTTTTTTTTTCTGTTTTGCTGCATTTAATTCTATTTTTCTCTTTATGCCCAATATCAGTTATTAGACAATTTACCTCCACCATTTAGTTATGTATACACACCATAAAATCCTGCCTACAAATATCCACTAATGAAATATTAATAATGAAACATTGATAGTGTGTCATGGACAGCTGTTGAAACATTTCAATAACGAGAGAGTTACTAGGAAGGGAAAAAAAAAATCAAAGATCAAATAAGACAAAGGATTTGCTGAAGGAGGTCCTTCAGGATGCAAAATGGATCATGCATGTAAGGCACATTATGAACTTCTAAGTTATCTTATTAAAGAAAGAGCAAATAAGTGGCTGCTGTAACAGTGCAAATCACACCACATGGGCTGGATGAGTGCACTGTAGAATTTCTGAGATGTAATGAATTAGAGGGGTTTAGGTATGTATTTCTCTTCACTGATTTTACAAGGAATGTGTAACAAATAATCCCCAGATTTGATTTTTAAATAGCATGTTAGCTCAGGGAAATTTCTTTTCGAGAAACCAGAGGAAGTAGACAACTGACATTGCCTCCTCTTTTGAATCTTTTCTGTGTTTATATTAAAGGCATAGAAATCTAGTAGCTGCAAGGAAGACTTTGTTTTGGTTTTGTGTTGGCTTGGTTTAGGGTCTTTTTGTTGCTGGTGGTGGCTTTTTATTTTTATTTTTGTGTTTGGATTTTTTGGGAGCTATTCAGTGGTTTTGATGTTTGGGTTTGTTTGTTTTCTTTTTTGTGTGTGTGTTTTGTTTTGTTTTTTCTCCTAATGTTACATGAAGTTTCTCCAATGGATTGAATGTGTTACAAGTTGTTTTCATTGTATGCATCACCTTATGTTGTTACACCCATGTTCCCTAAAGTGAGAACCTATGGCTGTTTTAAAAAGTGGAAGAAAGACACATATATGACAGTCAGTGTACAGCTGTTTCCAGGAGGGATTGCATCTCCTTCTATTCTGAATTGCCTCTGGCTGCAAGTTTTATTAAGCTGTTAGTGAGGCACTGGAACAGGTTGCTCAGAGAACTTGTGGTTGCTCCACTCATGAAAATGTTCAAGGCAAGGCTGGATGGAGTTTGGAACAACCTGGTCTAGTGGAAGATGTTCCTGCCCATGCCAGGATGGTTGGAAATAGATGGTCTTTAAAGTCCTTTCCAACACAAATCACCCTGTGGTTCTATGTTTCTATGATAAGCATTTGGCCTTACCTGACTGTACCTTGTCAAACACTGCAGTTTGTGTGAGTGCGTGTGTGGGCTTGGCAGTCACTGTGTGTGTGAACTGCCACATAGTATATTTGTGAAGATACAGAGAAGTACTGGAACAGAAGTTATGTAGTGAAAAATATCTAGTGAAGAAGTGTCATGCTAGATTGAATGTACTGGTAATTTATTACTGTTGTAGCTGCCATTACTATCAGTTTCTTCAAGTACCATGATCTGTCTTCTAATTTCTTTTTCTGAAAAAAGTCCAAGTCATATATAATTAGTTAGAAATCCTTGAAGGAAACTGGGACCATCATGAGCTCAATGAATCTTCATGTTCTTGCATACTTGGGAAGTTTCTATTTCCTACTAAAACTCCTACACATCAAACTTCTTTAGTTTCTAATTCATTGCTTATTTCCTTGCATGGGATTTAAACCTCTACAAAAATCCGTTTAATCCCAGCATCATAAATCTGACCCTTAAGGCATGAGATATAAATAAAACTATCTTTTTCTTATTCAGATTTCATTTAGATTCATGGGAGTTATAGTACTAGGCTCTGTCTAAGCAGCTAAACAGCTTCAGTTACAGAGACCAGGAAATTCCACAAAAGACATGGAATATACTTTTCATCAATTTTAGAAGTTTTCACACCATCAACCTCTACATTTTAAAGTACAAAGCTCAAAATTAAGTGATTCTCTGAATGGCCTTGGTCCTGGTTTAGGACATTTATTTGAAGCTCCTAATGTTTAAGAAATGTTGAGCATCATTAGGAAAGGTGTTACAAGCAGAAGAGAAAGCACCATTTAGTGCAGTATAAAAGCCTTAGGTACCCACAACTGAAGTGCTATGTGCCGATCTGTTCTCATTATGTCAAGAGAGATGTTGTGGAGTTAAAAAAAGTGATCAGAGTAGGTTAATCACAGTCTTACTCACAATGATCAAGTGAATGGAGCAGCTGCCCTGGGAGAGGAAGGTGCCCTAAACAGAAGTCTGAGGAGAAATATGATCATGGTTAACAAAGTCAAAAGGGAGAAGATAACAGGAATGCAGAACTGCAGAACTGCTTGGTTTTCCCTTTGGCTTTTTTTTTTTTTTTTTTTCCACTCAAATCTCACACTACAAGAAAGATGGGACACTGTCTTAAGCTAGCAGGCGAAGTTTAAAACAAGTATCTGAATCTCCTCTTAATATAATGAAAAGTGAACTTTCAAAAGTTGATGTCAAGAGAAACTGGTATGAAAAAAGTTAAAACAATTCCTAAATGACATCCTTGTTAAAAGAAACTTGAAAAGGCAGGGATGTTGGGGGAACGCAAGAGAAATGGACTGCAGACTGCAGTGTCAGGATTTGATGCTTTCTATAGGCAGCTTCACTTTTTGTTCCTCCTAGAGACCACAGACCTAGGTGGTCCCTCCCATCAAGGCACTTCTTATGTTCCCTTAATACTGAAATTAAAATGATGTCAGAAATAAAAGTAAAGTAGGCTTATTAGTGCCCTGACAACTGAGTAAAATAGGGCTCATTGACAGCAGCTTTACTTCTTACTTCTCCTCTAAAGAATTCTGAAAGAATGTCTGAGAGAAATTATTTATTAGATTTAAATTTCTGATTGGATCCCAGTGAGTTCACATCATGGGTCAAAAGACCATGTGAAAATAGTAAATATCCTGCTAGGGCATTGCTATGGATTTATTTCACAGCATTGGCAGTTAATGCTGTTTTAGGACACAATATATTTTAGATATCTACCTTAAAACACGCTGAATCACAGCCTGAAAGTGCCTATTTGTCTCCACTGAGAAAAAGATGTGGATTACTAGCTCTGATGTAGATATTCACACTGGAGATTTCTGCATGAAATGAGATGAATCATGACAATTCAGCTTAAACAGATGCTGATTTAACTGGATAGACTATCAATCCTGTGTTTAGTTAGTTAAATACGTTTAGTTTATTTTGTTAAAAGAAATTACATATGCATAGGGAAAAAAAAAACAACAAACCCAAACAACCTATTGTTTCAAGCCAAATTCCCATCAAGCCCTGAATTTATCTCAAAAAACAACAAAACCCGGTAGTGGAAGACAAGAGTACAACAATCTCCATTTCCAACAGTATATGTCTTGAATGCCTTGAGAACCTTATGAATCAGATGTGTTATGTTTGTGCTCTTAACTTATGCTTGTGCTATTAACCCTAGACAGTTTTCATCTGTGCCTCAGACCAAAGAAACATCCACCATTTGCCATCTCTGTACAGTTAACACAACACATGTAATATAACAAAGCAGTTTGTGGTGTATCCTGGTGTAGTGTTTGGTACTAGTATAGCTTTCTGGGTCACCTTGAAACATCTGCCCTGGCCGAAACACAAGCCATGGTCTTTAAAGCAAAGAAAGCATTTATCAGGCTTTAGTGTAACTTCATTGATGGTTTCCATTTTTATTTTTTCTGTTCTAAGAGGCTTAGTGAAGAAGTAGATAGCATGGAAAATCCAACTTGCTCCCTTTCTTCATGTCATGATTTAAGCCCAGCTGACAACTAACCCCTACCCAGCTGCTCTATCACTTTCCTGGTGGAAGGGGGAAGAGAATTAACATTGTTAATAAGGTAGTTCTTGGAATTATTTGAAAAATAGTTTTGTTTTCTATTGGAAAAGAGAAAATCACAATAAAATGCTACAATACAGTGTAATACTTTCCATTCCTCTAGTAACAAAGGAGGATGTTAAACTTTTATTAGTAATAAATATTTGTTACCAGCAAGCTTGGATAATAATTTAAATCTGAATCTCACACAAAGGAACATTTTTAATTATTGTCTTGAGTCATAAATAAGCTCCTAATGACATTTTGAACATACTTAGGAGCCGAAGTTCTCATTTTGTTGTAGATAGGTGCTTGTATACTAAAAAAAACCAAAAAAAACAAAAAACCAAAAACCAACCAAAAACCTAAAGAGCATCTGCCTACTTTTTTAACAACCAAATACTTTATAATTCTAATTAGAAATCTTTTACAACTAATAATTACAGTATTAACTCATCCCTTCTGGTGGCTAAATTGAACACCTGCCTTTAATTATGATGACTTGAAAGAGAGAAGCAGCTTGAAGATTACAGGATTGTAGAAGCGGAAATGCTGTGTTACATGAGTACATTTTGTTTAAATAAACCCATCTTATCAGACAAGTGCCCAATTATCATTTGTATCAGAAAATATTTAACTTTACTTTTATTTGCTTTCAGCAAACACTAATTTCAGTGCATGTAATGGGGAAAAGCAATGATCCTGAAAGCTGAAATCTCAGTTATACATGATTTAGAAGCTTTTAGAGAATCAAAATTGCTTATCTTCTGATTGAAATGATTTTTGTTGTCATAAATGCTCAACATCAGCCTATATTAATCTGGGAGCAAGGTATCTTAGTCAGAAGGGGACTACAGAATAGAATCTGATTATAACAAAACAAAGCAACTGATCATTCCTAGGCACTGTTGTGTAAATCTGAATAAAAACTATATTTGGCATTTGACCAATGGACCTGTCATTATAATCTATCCTACAAAATTTAAATTATACCTGAACTTTTCAACAACATGGCTGAAGCATCTTATCAAATTAAAATCACTTGCTCCTTGTATGTGGGCATTGTGAAGTGGATAGAAGTATTAAAGCAGGCTATATATGTGTGTTATACCTTGCATACTGTTGCTTTTCAATAAGAATATGTAAAAATAAACTTTTAAAAAATTGTATCTCAGATTATGTACATTACTAATGGTTATTATAGGCTGGCAGAATTATAGGGTGAATCTTTAATATCTGTAAGAAACTAGGGCTCAAACTTAGCATAGGCAAAAAATCATGTACATGCTTATGTTGTTAATACAGACAGTCTCCCATGAACATAAAACAACAGATTGGAAGGGACCTCTGGAGGTTGTCCAGCCCACCTTCTCACTTGAAGAAGTGCCAGTGTGTATGTTTAATCACTTTCCATGGGACATCATCTGGTTGAGTTTTAAAAACCAGCAAGGATTTTATCTGGGTTCCTGTTTCTATGTTCAGACACTCTCATTGTGTTTTGTTTTTTTCTATTTCCCCTTATATTTAACCAGAATTGTCTTTTATTTGGCTTGTTTTCACAGTGTTTTATCCTTTACCACACACCTCTGAGACGAGCCTTGCTCTTTCATCTCCACAGCTCACTCTTAAATATCTGGAGACAAAAAGTTCCTCCTCTTTATTATGCTCTCACAGCTGTATAAACAAGTCCCCTCAACTTCTCCCTATATTTCTTAAATCCTTCTGTTTCCTTGGCCTGTTGGGTTGCATTTTTGCGATTTAGATATAAGGCAACCCTTTATTATTGGGAAACTCTAGTAAAATATCAGAATAAAAGCAAAAAATAATTGTGTTGTTTCTAGGCTAAAATCATCTGAATTTCACTCCAGACTGGATATTTTATCTTTCGAATAATGTACAGTAACAAGCTGTGGAAATGTATTTTGCAGTGTTCGCCTTTGCTTCTGTGCCAGCTATCTCCTAATTTTGCCATAACTCTGTTCAGTGCTTTGATTTCTATTACTGTGAACCCTCTATTTTCTTAATTTCTTCTTCTAGATAGTTTGGAATACTGGATCAAAGGTTATAAATTCAATATAAAAAATATCTTTCAAGATTTTTATATGTTTCAGTAATTTACTATTATCATAAAAATTAGGTATTATCTACAAAAATAACATTTAAAACAGAAGCAAAGACAAAAGAATATTGGAACCAAGGATGAAACCACTATAATTCACCCGGTGATGCTATTTCAATAAATCAGCTGATCTGTACAATAAACATGGAATATAAAACAGATATTTTATACATCACTTCAGATCTCTAAGACTAGCTGATCAAAACCTCAATGTAGATTTGAATTTTACTCTTGTTTTCCTCTTATGTACTGACAAGCACTGAATGTGAATATGGAAGATCCAAAATCAGGGCAATGAACAAATGTCTAGAGACATTTCTAGAAAATAAGTTGGATTTTAGGTCATATTTATTTCTTTAGCGTACTGTGATGGTGCTAAAGGTAGCATACCTGGCCCTGTACAGATGTCCCTCAGCACTAGAGAATCCTTGGATGATGAAGATTGATTGAAGAGACACTTTTAATTAGTCATTCCCCATGAGAGGGAGGATGATTGTTCTCAAAAGCAGGAAATTCCAGCTGTCATCATGAAGGGATTATTTGCAAGAAAGCACATATTAGACAGCTGTTAAAATCCAATTTCATTTCTGAGCTGCGTATTTAATATATTTACAAAATAATTAATTATTTAGCCCATTCTCTTTATGCAAGCTCGTATTTGAGCAATGACCCAGAGTGCTGTCACCTGAGCCCAAAGAAATAGGCAGCAAAAAGCACTCAAAAAACAGGTTTGGAAGGAAGTTACAGGAGAACTATAGATGATGTGAGACATCACTCCTCTGGAAAGTCGAATTTGCTGGGGTAAATTTTCATGGCTCTGCTTGGTTCATGCACCACCTTCCTCAGAAACATCACCCCCTTTCACAAAACCACTTTGAAGCCATCAGAAAATTGCGATTAGAGAAATAAAAGGAAGTTAAGAAATTCATGCAAAAGTCCTTGACCTGCAGAAAGTGTTGCTGTAATGGCAGCAGAGTGATCATAATGAGAAGTTTCAGTAGACAGATCCAGGAGGAAATGTTGGAAAATTGATTAGTATTGAAAATCTTTAGGTATAAAATATCACTCTTCCTTCAAAATAAAGCCACAGCGCACTATGAAAGAAATTCCAATTGTTGCATCTAATTACAATAAAGTGTAAATCACCATGGGGTTTTATTTCTAAATCCAAACTCTAATAAAAAGAATAATTAACATCTACACAGGATATTCTGGTTCAGCCTACCTGAAATATTACATTGATTTCCAGGGTGTTATAGAGCCTGACAGGATTTATTGCTCAATAAGAAGCTTAAAGAGAAAAAACTAAAAATATGAGGCCTAACAATAGTTGTGAAATGTCCCATTTATGTGTGGCTTCATCCAAAGCTTTTCCTCTAATATTTCTTCCCAATAATATAAAGGCTTTGAAACAGCAATGCACCTAGAAGTAATTTTAAAATTTTTTACATCTTGGGGATGGATTTTAGCTTGCATTTTTGCATTTTACTGAATTAAAAAAAATTACAGAAGTATTTGAAAATGTATAAAAATATGAAGTGGTCAGAGTGCTATGAGGTACCATGGAGATATTAGGATGTATATAAAATAAAATGTATAGAAGAATGAAAATAAGTTGAATATAGAAAATAAACATGGAAAAGCAAAAAAAAAAAAAAAAGGCATAATAATTGATTATCTGTAAATCAGGATATTAAAGACCTGAAAAATATTTTGTTGTGTCTTGAAAAGTAATGATCTAATGCTAAGTATTTTCTTTCCTTCATTTGCAAATGATATATAATTAGATGTAGTGATATACATCTTATGATAGACAACATCTAATTCATACATGTTAATACTAATTAAATAGAATCTGCTGTATTCTGGAATTTACTCTGAAGACTGAATACTAATGGAAGACTGAAAGGTCACAGATCTGTGAGGTTGCATTAAGACCCCTTGTAAAGTTAAGGAAGAGTAAGTTTTGGACACTGAAATACTGAATATTGAGTCAATTTAATCTAAATCTTCCTAACCTGATGCAGCTCCATCTCAGAAATAAATTATTATAGCTGCTAGCTAGTGGTTTTCGTGCCCCAACTACTCTGAGAAGACTGTTCCCCACTTCACTGCTAAAATTGTTGGTATTCTCCTAATTTCCATATACGTTTAGGGTTAGAATTACTGACAGCTAAGCACTAGTCAGTGATGCCTTGGGGCTTCACTTGGGGCTGAAAGGCAGCAGAAGCTAAACCATACTCAGCTTACTCAACAATTATTTTCTGTAGTTGTTTATGCTTCCTTTCTCTGTCTAGTATATCATAGATACTCCTTGTATAAATGTACAGTGAGCAAGCAGGTTTTGTGGTAAGATTTTTAGAGGGAAATTGTAGTGAGGTCTGTGAGCCCAAGTAAAAATGATTGGCGTAGTGTGAAATTAGGATTGTAAGTGATTAACACAATAGAGAAGTTCTGCCCTATAACTCTTCAATGACCTTCAGCTCTGATATGTAAATGTGTAGCAAAACAGATCAAGGAGAATTTGTACAGCAAAGATGGAAATTCTCTTTCACATCGAACATATAAATTATTCAAGCATTGCTTGTATCTGTATTTACCACTCAGTTGTCTCAGCCCTTTGTCCCCAGAGGTTTTGTTTTCTAATTCTTTTGAATGCATTACTCTTTCTTTCTGATGTAGCAAGGAGAAACTGTACCCTGTTTCCAAAAGCCATGTGCATTTCATATTCTGAATTCTCTGTAATTTGTCACTGAAGTTTAATGATGATTTTACTGCATAAAAAAACTCTGATTTTGGATAATTTAAAAAGAAAAATCTTTTTCTTACTTCTCTTTCCATTTGTTTCAAAAGAAGATCCCTGTTCAATCAAGTACATATATATATATAATTTTACACACCTGAGTGCTTATGCTAACAAAATTTACCATGCTTTAAGGATGGTGCAGAAAACAGTAGGACTCTCCTTGACTTCTTTTTTGATGAAGTTGTGGCTGTTCCATCCTTGAAAATGTTCAAGGCCAAGTTGGATGGGGTTTTGAGCAACCTGATCAAGTGCAATGTATTGCAGCCCAAGACAGGGAGGTTGAAACTAGAGGGTCTTTAAGGTCCTTTCCAACCCAAAACATTTTAGGATTCTATGACATGATTCTATGGTTTGATTTTTTCTAGCAGATTAGTCAGGCATAAATCCCCAGAGCGGCTCAGCAAGTTTGGTATCCTCTTATGGCTCCCTACTGTCTAAGGAGCCCTGCAACACTGTCATGTGCATTAGATCATGTAAGCACTGACTTGAAGGTGATATGAAAAAGCAGTCTCAGGCAAAGCTGTGACATAGAGGCATTTGAATGAATCTGTTGACACTCCCACTGTATTGAAGCCAAGAAACTTCTATTCAAACCCATATTTTTCCATAACAAAATGTTAACTAGATGGGTGCAAGAAGATAAACTGCTAGATTAAAATAAATACAAGCAATAGAATCTGTGCACAGAACCAAATCCCAATTTCATTAAAGTGACCAGGAAAATATTGTCTCTTTCACAATCAGGATGCGGTCTGGGCTGAATTTAGATACCAATGCCTAAGCAGAGCAACAGTCACTTAAATACATTGTAATATTAATAATACCCTCACTTCTATGGTGATTTAAATCTTACATTGAGATGTGTTCAGTAAAAACATGAGTTCAGTGAAACAGTTATTCCAACTCCTTTATCACCAGTGATAGAAAAATAATAATCAGGAAGTAGATACCAAGATAAAGTCAAGTTGCTAAGAAGTCAAACTACACAAAATAATGATGCTTTTTATGGCTGTATTTTCTTCATATTTTCTACTAATAAATTTTATTATCCATAAAAAAAACAGTAATTCTGAAGAAAAAAATAAGTATTCTGAAGATGTTTCCATAAATATCCTCCACACAAAATGTTTCATGCTGCTACTTCTTGCCCTGGTGGGGTGTGCTTTCACAGACAACTGTGTATTAGTATAATGCTGGAGGAAATAGGATTTTAAACTTCCTCAGTTGCCCTGAAGGGGAAAAATAAAAAGGAAATCACAGGGCTTTCCCATAACCTGTTGTGGTTTTAGGAATAGCATTTCCCAATTTAGTGTTCCCACTGAAGCATCCCAATCCATGTGCTGCTCACTCACTCCCTCCCTCATCCTCCCCTCCCTACCCAGTTTTGCAGGATGGAGTTGAGAGTTGGAGGCACAAAAGGCAATTAAAGTTACAGCAACAATATTAACGACAGTGAGTACAAGAACGAGGTGAACGATTCACACATAAACCCCCAACAATACCCAACCAGCACCTCCACTGTGCTGCACAACCTAGAAGGACTCCTTTCCCCAACCCTGGAAAATGATGTGAGGGAGTATGGAATAGAGAATAACCTCCAGGTCTTAGCCATGCCCCATCCTGGCTACCACAAAAATTAATCTGCCCTGGCCAGAACCAGGAGGTGATTTATGTAATAACTCATAAATATGCATAAACACACACAGTGAAATGAACACAAACAAAGTACAGAGGGACAGGCAGTAAATAAAGGAAAATCAAAACCTGCTTAGTGACATCCCAAACACAAGTACAGGCTGGGCAGAGAGAGGACTGAGAGCAGTATGAATCAAACAACCTCCTCCTAAACCTGCTGAGCAGACCTGGGCATAACATCAGTTCATGTTTTTAATAAAACAGTGTACTAAGTACTACCTCCATTGCTGATGTAACCTAATTGAAGCTAATAATAATAAGATTAAAGCAAGCATGTATTTTCTTCACAGTGTCTTGGCTTTTTGCAGTACCTTAGTTTTCTACATAATTTTGTAATTTATTCTATAAATCCATGACAGGCTTAATAATTGGAAATGAGGACATTATTATGAATATTTCTGTAACAAAAACCTTTAAAAGAAAACAGGTAGGAGGGCAAAAAAAGCCTAGCAGATGATTGTTGCAGATAATTGTTGAAGCTGGACCAGAATATCTACTGATATCTCTTGTGATGTTATTAATTCCATCATTATAATTCTACTGATATGATTAGCTATTTGTGTTTTTACTAGGAAATTTAAGAAGAAGGAAGTCATCCCTCATACATTTCCTTTCTTATTATAGACTGCATAGACTATCCAGGATTTACAGAGTCTCTGGGGCTTTTAGGACTTAGTTACTGATGGATGAAATGGTTTGTGTATTGGAAAGGGAAGGGAAACAGACAAAACAGAGCAACGCATTTCTGCACAGTCTCTTGAGTGGAAAGCATAAATGTCTGGTTATTATTTCTGATTTGCTTTCAACTCTTCAACTCAAGTTTAAAGATGCTACAGAAAGATTAAGAAAGATTAGAATTTTCTGTCGCAAATGTTATAGATGTAAATATATTTCATTAAAAGACAAATGTGTTTAAATAGGAAAAGCAATCAAGTTAAACTTCAGCTCATAGACATCAATAGAAGCTTTTTCATTGCTTTGAGTGGAGGCAGCTTTTCACCTAGACATTTCATTTAAAAATCAAGTCAAAACCTTTTCCTTTTTCCTCACATCTCTATATTCCAGATTAAATTTTTTAAAAAAAAAAATAAGAAAAAAATCACTGAAGCTCGCTGAAACAAAACAAAACAAAAAATTCCACATGAATCTTATTGAATTGTTTAGCTGTGGCTGTGATGCAGAAAAATGGGTTTGGAAATTTCTCTTCCTGTGAGCGCTGCTTTTAGGTGCCGCTCCTAGATGGCACTGATACAAATGATCTTGCAAGCCTACCAAACACACGCTCAGTTCAACCTAGAAAAGAATACTGTGTATCAGTTGTGGTGAATTTTACACCAACACACATCTTGTTCTTTACACAGAAGTCTGTCCCTAATGTGGTGAGCTGTTTTAATAGTGTGCAACTAGTGTGCAAAAGTCATACTCATAAAAAATTATGTTAAATTATGTCAAACTTCACACCACAAACATGAAAATGTCTGCACCATCTTATGAAATTCATTTAGTAGTACAGGATGTTTGTGAAGTATAATTGGCTAAAAGATCCCATTTCGGCTTTTCCAAGGATAGAATTGACCTCACATATCTTGCAGGGTGGGATTCAGTTCTGTATCTCAGAGTGTATATATACATATAGATATGAACTATGTGCATTTGTCTTTCAGCTACTGCTCCAATGGGATGAAAATTTCCTCTATTACTTCTGTGACCTCTATGAGACTATCTCAGGTGTATCAGGATATCTCAAATGGTACAAGAAGCCTCTATTTAGACAGCTGAATCCTGATCCTGACATTAGATTAGATGAATTCCATGTGTAATTTAAGATGAGTGATGAACAGAATAACCAAAATTATGCTGGAGAGATTGGAAATTGATTTTATAAGATATCAAAAAATGTGCTCTTGTCTATCCTAAAAGCAAAGTACTTCCTATTTGATGGAAACACATTGTACAGCAATACAAAGCCATCAGCTTTGATTGTCTCTCTACCTTTTTCCCACTTCCTGAACTATAAGGATCAAGCTCCAGGGACAAACTGACTTTAAAACCTAGCTATTAAATTTGCTTGCAATTATGTGGAGGGGGAATAGAACACAAAGAGAACAAACTATAAACACATTCCCTGCAGAGAAGTTTAGGATAGGACATTGTCACTGTCACAGAAATTTAAAGAAAGAAGAGATCTGCACTGCAGAAAGTAATGCCTTTTCCATGGCTGGCCATTAGATTAGGCAACAAATAAAGTGTAAAGGAAGGGGTGTGCTAGCATTTTCCAGCAATAGGAAATGATGACATATCATCTTGTGCCTACCCTAGAAAACAGCTAATGTTCTCTTTGGACACCATAAATTTGTGTCAGAAAGACCCGCTCAGGGGAAGTCCAGCTGATAAATTATTCGCCTACGTACAGTGAATGAAAACCAAATAGATAACATTCTCAATTTTCAGCTACAGAGTTTTTCTAGTAATTTTACCTGCGTGTACTTACGCAAGATCTGGGGGAAAAAACTGTTCACTGAATTTATGGCAACATAAGAACCATCAACCACCAGATCTTTATTTTCTACTATCGTGTCAGAACACCAGAGGCTGTAAGTCATAGTTTTCATCAGCAACTTAGCGTCCCTGACAGGCTTCTCTGTTTTTCCTCTAATGACGTTTTGGCATTTTGGAATTTTTGTTCTGATCTGTGAGAGTGTAGGTGAATGTGTAGCTCATGTGTAAGTCATGAGACAAGACAGAACAGCAAGAGCAAAGGTGAGCAGCGATATCAGAGAGGTGTCCCCTCCCTCTAATCTATAAATGCATGAAACAGTCTGAAGATGAATAGGTAACATACATATTATAAAAAATAAAAAAAAATGCACCAATAGCTACTACATATCTACGCAGGTAAGTCCATTTCCTATATAAGTGGGAAATATATAAATAAATAAATAATACTTAAAAACAAAACAAAAACAAAACAAACACAAAAATCCCCCACAAAATAAAAAAAATAAAAAGAAAAAAATCAAAACCAGATAACATTAAAAAACACAGATTTTTTCTTATGGTAATTATATTAAAAGAAAGAGAAACAATATAAAGGAAAAAAAAAAAAACTGGTTTGGGAAGTAGATTCAAATGGTCTGAACACCTTATGCCTGAGAAAACATACAGGTGGCATTCAGTACCGAAGGAAAGAAAAATGCTAAGAAATCCATGAAAACATCCTATTTTTACAGGCTGAACTAAAAGTAAACTAATAGACATACAGCCCATGTCTAGCAAACCCATGCATATGAATAAGAATGCATTTCAAAACAAACAAAAAAAAAAATATTTAAGGTGTCTGTAAAGTTCTATTACTTTTTTGTGTGTCCTGATGTAATTTCCATGATTTTAGCATTTTTATCTTTCCTTGTTCTCTAATTTGCCATGAAAAACACGCTGCCCCATGCAGAATGGAAGTGAAAGACAGGAGGATATAAGTAAAAATGACAGGGGCATGCCAAAACTCAAAAGATACTTCATACAGCACCCAGACAAAGGTTTCTAAAGCATTTTGTAAAGGCTAACCTGTCTCTACTCCATTCTCCCACAATGCCTATAATGTGATCCAAAGGAAGGTCATCCCAGTTGAGCAAAGGGCAGCATACCACAAATATTTCTTTGCAGCATGATGGATCAGAAATAGATCAGAAATGTTTTCCATGTTTTAGGTTATAAGGGACCCTAAAGTTCACTTAGTTCCAACTCCCCTTCCATGGGACAGTTTCCAGTAGACCAGAGTCTTCAGAGTCCCATCCAGACTGGTTTTGAACATTTCCAGAGGTAGGGCAGCCACGACAGGTATCACCTTTACAGGATCTATTGTGTGAGATTAGAATGCATAGGATATATCCAGAAATATTTGTATTTACCTCCAAGGCCAAAGAGTATTACAGCTGTCCTCAGAGAATCTCATTGAAGAACATGGAGAAGTTTTTCTGTCTATGACTCTTGCTGCAGGCTGGACTTGTGTGAGTCAGAGAAAAAACACCAGCAAGAACGTAACCCGCACTGAGCAGTTTAACACTGTTTAACACAGTTTAACGTTTCCAGCACATAACCCAATGTTACAGCTATTGCTTTGAGAAAACACTGTACAAAAGAAAACTCAGCACAGCTTCCAGTTACTCCATAACAGTGCAGAGATGCAGACCATCCCCCTTCTTCAAGCTACCTTCAAAATGCAAAACACTGACTATTCTGACCACATAAAAAAATGTGGTTGAGTTCTATACAAAGCTTCAGGTCAGAGATCCTCCTTGCCCTGTGTTATGGCTTCATTTGGGTTCAACATTGAATATCTAGAGAGGAGTAAAAGAAATAGGTCTATTCTAAAGAAATCTTTTTTTTCTGTACCTCTCAAATTCTGTGAATCAATAGGTTTTATGATTTCCCAGGGAAGAGATGAGGCCAGCTATAAGAATAACTGACAGTTTGAGATATTTTTGTCTTCCAGGTCTCTGGCACAGATTATAGCTAATGTTAGCAATACAACAGAAATAAATGCTGTAAATAAATTAATTAAATGTACAGAATATCCACTTTCCATCATTAAGAAATCTGTCTTCCCATATTACTTTTTGAGGTTACAGGAGTCCTTTTTTCCCCACTTCCAGTTTTGAGGCTTAAGTGTGACTTTGATTCTTTATTAATGATTGGAAAAAGGGTGTTGCACCTGGGAAGAGCCTCGAAATGAATAGTCTTTATGAAGACATACAAAAAAGAAAGCAAATTTTTAGGGTGTGACTGGCAGAAGATTTTGACAGCCAGCTACAAATATTTCGGATCCAAGCACCTTGCATCACCCCACACTGTGCAACACTGATCAGATGAACCTCTGTCTCCACAGCTGTAATTCCTTTCTGGTGGTTAGGATTATTAAGCTGTCGTCCTACCTTCCTGTATTAGCTGCCAAGGCTGAAAATAACTCCTGTGAGTCATACAGCTGGCACTTCAGTACCTGCATAATCATTTTCCACAATGCTGCTAACCAAGTGCAAATGCTTAAAGGCAGGTTCATGAGCTATTGGCATTCAAAAAAAAAAAGAAAAAATCTATTTCCAAATGTTGTTGCAAAGCTGTACACAGTTACATTTACAGAAATCCCACCTAGGCTAAGGTGACATTAAGATACTCACAGATATCAGTCTTATGAAATCTGTTCACTCTGAGTACAGATGTACATGGCGTGTTAAGTTCAAAGCCAGGAGTACAATTTTAGCTGATGGACTAGCGATGGAGTTCGTGATGTGAAAGCAATTATAAAATAAAATCCAATTGTTACACTTGGTGTTTGTACAGTACAAAGAAAAATGCATTATATTTAATAGTAATGGGTTCTGACTTAAATATAGCCACCTAAATTGCACATTACACTCAAAAATTCCAATTCATTTATTCAATCTGAATAAACCAATGTGTATGTACTGCTTAAAATCTTACTTAGATACATACAGGTTTTTTTAGGATTCTACATGTTGCTGGCTCAGAAGATATCTGAGCATATCATCTGCCTCGGTACTGTACTGCCCTTATCCTCTGCTACATGTTGGAGGATATCGGTATAGCTACTCTTTGTTTTGCTGGCTTCCCTCTAAGAAGAACATATGAACCACTAAACCACTTAAATGGGAACCCTGAAGTTCAGATGGTCTTATGACAGTAAGAAGGAAAGAAGTCGTCTCCCAGCTCATATGGTACATTTAGAACAAAATGTGCTTTTTCTCCCTCAAGCTCCAAATGAATGCCCTGTCTTAATGGGCTGAATGTTTCTCTTCATCTTATATTCCTGGCAGACCATGAGAGGGTTTGAACTGAGTACCAGAAGGTAACTGGGACTTCCAGTCTGTCCAGTCATGCTGCAGAAGGTGTGAAAAAAATATAGGAACTCCAAATATACTATCTATCCAAATCAAGAAACTACTCTAATAGCTGAACTCCCGGTACATCCTTGGCTTATATAATATGAAAATCAGGTCACCAAAGTTGCAACAAAGGACACCAAGAGTCTATGCAATTTAGAATAATAAGGTGGCTTCAATGAGTAGGAGTGTATAAGATCCTGCTGCTTTAACTCAGACAAATTATGCTTATTTAGTATGGCTGTAAAATAAAAAAAATCACTTTAGATAGAAGGAAGCTAGAAGAACTCTCAAAACAAAGTTAACAAGATATTCTAGAAAGTCCAGATTGAAATACCTCATAGGCAATTCATAACATTGCAGCTCAAATATTTTGTTTAATTTGTTAGTTGCAAGGTGCAAATTACTCCAAAAACAGAGTCCTAGGGTTTATTAATAGAAAAGTGGAATAAGTTGAAAATCAAATATCTTTGTTGTGGTCAAAGCCTTCCAAGAAAGGAAAAAAATAAAAAAATTCCTTCCTAAGGAGACAATGGAAATACATTCAGGTAGTACAGTGTAACAGTAGCTTTAAAGGCCAATAGCTTAATATACTGAATGCCACTTTACACTGATATTTTAATATCCAATTTGCTTGACCTCTTGCTTACTTATTAAACTGAGATATGTTAAAAGAAGCGCCACATTTTCAGGTGTATGTCACTCATATAAATCTACTTGTTAAGCTATATTATAATTCTGAAATAAATGTATCCACAACAGGATTAAACCTTCTTGTAAATAGGTTGCTTGTCTGTGACTGGGGACAACGGGGATTCAAAACATACCTTATTAATTGTATTTTGGACTTTCTTATTGTTTTCTAAAATTTATGTGGTCTGAGATATTTAACATTTTTTAGTCAACAAATATATTCTAAAAGCAGCTGCTACTACAGCTTTGGTATAAATAGTGATGATTCATTTTCCTTGTGATGGACTCACAAAAGGGCTAACCTCAATTAAAAGTGTGAGCTTCTAAAACAATATTGAAGGAGACATTAGGCAGCCAAATCCATAACTGTGAACAACCATTCTGAAACTGCTGCTTTACCTTACATAGCTCCAACAAGGTGTACAAGAAGATACACTTTGAAAACTTTCTAACTTTCTGTTCCCAAGCTTACATTTAGTGATATGTGTACCAGCCTCACTCAGGACCTTCACCCACTGCTCTGCACAGGCTCCCTGGTCCCTTTCTGAGCTATGCCATTAGTGTGCCTGTCTTCATTCCTGTCCTGGCTGGACCTTGGACCTATATTTTAGGTAGTCTATCTCTAGTCATGTCTTCAGTCCCCTCTGCCATCATTTCTGACAACTTCCTAGAAAGACCTTGGACCTAGTTATAATTAGGTGTATATATATTACAGAATCATAAAATCACAGAATATGCTGAGTTGGAAGGGACCCACATGGATCATCCAGTCCAACTGCTGGCCATGCACAAGACCCTCCAGAAGGGCAACACCATGTGCCTGAGAGTATCATTCAAACGCTTCTTGAACTCTGTCAGGTTTGGTGCTGTAAGTTCTTCCCTCAGGAGCCTGTTCCAGTTCCCAACTACCCTTTAAGTGAAGAACCTTTTTCTAACACCCAACCTAAATCTCCCCTGACACAATTTCAGGCTGTTCCCTTGGGTCCTGTCACTGGACACCACAGAGAAGAGATCGGTGCCTGTCCCTCCTCTTCCCCTTGTGAGGAAGTAAATGCAGCAAGGTCTCCCATCAATCTTCTCTTCTCCAGGCTGAACAGACCAAGTGCCCTTAGCCACTCCTCATATGGCTTCCCCTCCAGGCCCTTCACCATCTTTGTTGCCCTCCCCTGGAGATTCTCTAATAGCTTAATATCTTTCTTCTATCGTGACACCCAAATTGCACACAATATTCAAGGTGAGGCCACCCCAGTGCAGAGCAGAGCAGGACAATCCCCTCCCTTGACTGGTTGACGATGCTTTGCCTGATGCCCCTCAGGACATGGTTGGCTCTCCTGGCTGCCAGGGCACTGCTGACTCATATTCAACTTGCTGATGACCAGGACCCCCAAGACCCTTTCTGTGGCACTGGTTTCCAGCATCTCATTTCTAAGTTTCTACATACATCCAGGGTTGCCCCATCCCAGGTGCAGAATCTGGCACTTTCCCTTGTTGAACTTCATATGGTTGGTGATTGCCCAGCCCTATAATTGGTCAAAATCTCTCTGCAGGGCCTCTCTTCCTTCAAGAGAGTGAACACTTCCTCCTATTTTTGTGTCATCTACAAAATTGCTTAATATACCTTTGAGTCCTGAATCCAAATAATTTATGAAGACATTGAAGAGCATAGGGCCTAAGATGGAGCCCTGTGGAAGCCCACTAGTGACAGGTTGCCAGTCTGATGTTCCCCCATTCACTATTACATTCTGTGCTCCATCCATGAGCCAATTGCTCACCCACCACACGATGTGTTTATCCAGCTGTGGGTTGGACATTTTGCCCAAAAGGATCCTGTGAGAGACAGTATTGAAAACTTTATATGTCATAAGGGCTCTATTGAACCTGACAACCCATAACAGATTTCTAAGTTAAAAGTCTTTTCTTACAATGTTTATGTACAAATATGGATCCTCCCACTGCCTTCCAGGTTTCCAGTTTTTCTTGTACCCCTCACTACCTTGACAGTCTTGTAGGTGAAAAAAAATGCAAGAGTATTGCATTTATTTATTTTCTTCATCTGGGAATATTATGTGACAAGTGGAAGGGATGAAATCTTCCCACTATCTGCCCTCCACTGAGGCAGCCTAGTTTGTGTGCAGGTCTTTGTTATAAGGCAAAACATGCTGGATTTACTGTATTGTCATTTTCATTGACCATGTCCTAATCTTACAGTGTGTTAACTATAATTTTTGAATTAATTATTTTTGAATACTTTGAATCCTATGCAAATTCTCTGCAAAATTATTCATGTGTGTCAACATGCAAAGTCTTGAGGCTTTTTCTCAGACTCTCTGCTTTGGAAAAAGGGAGAATGTAGCATTTAAATCATTGCACTGATTGAAAAAAGATGTTAGGTCATTTTTAACTTCAGCTATTTACATGCCACCATACAGATCCAGTGGCCATTGTGCACCTAGAAGATGCTTTGGTTTTTGAGAAACTGTGGTTGTGTTGATTTGCCAGACCAGTGCTCCTCATAGCATGGAACAAGCTGAAGCAATAATACACGGTTCATAATTGGGATACTTAGCTACATTTTTATATAATTTCTTCTTAAACTAAGTGTTAGATATGTCTTTTTAAAAAAAGAAAATAAAATACTGTGGTTCTACAAATACATATATGTTTACAGATCAGTCTCTTTGCGTAAGAAAACACACAATATATCCATGGGAAAAAAAAAAAACAAAAAAAAAAACCTCACAAATATATATTTCATAGAACCATAGAGTGGTTTGGGTTGGAAGGAACCTTAAATACTATCTAGTTCTAATCCCCTACCATGTGCATGCACACCTTCCACTAGACCATGTTGCTCAAAGCCCCATCCAACTTCGCATTGAACACTTCTGGGTTGGGACATCTACAGCTTCTCTGGGCAACTGTTCCAGGGCCTCACCACCCTCACAAGAAAGAATTTCTTCCAAATATTCACAATGTTAGGAAATGTCCACAGGGCTCTCTGGGTCTTGAGGGAAATTACAGGGAGAGACAAGATGATTTAATAAGTTTAAATTCAGCATCATACCAAACAGTCAGAGGGATGAAGTAAAAGACAACATCCAATTTTAAAGCTTGATGCTTCTGTTTTCCAGCTGGGACAGTCTTATTTTTTTGTTTGTTTTATTTTTTGGTTTTTTGTTTGTTTGTTTGTTTGTTTGTTTTTAATATATTTTCACATATGATTGAAGGGATAGAAAATTTTTCTGCATGGCTTTCTGCTTTTTCTCTCGTATTCATTAATTTATCTTACCTCCAGGGGCTATCAAAGAATAGTTAGAACTGAGATCTAGTAAAAGACCCCTGGAAAGTTCCCATGTTTCCTAACAAAACTGTACAAATGTTTTCTTATGCATTTTTCCTATAATAACTCCATTTATTCTTTTTCACCATCAGTGATACACATTATCGATTAATATCCCCTGTGCCTTTTGGTCATCCAGACATCAGGCTGGGATAAATGAACTCCATAACCATATGTTAGGAAACATTCAAACATAACAAGATACCCAAACCCATTCCATCCTTCATCCTTCTCCTTTTCCTTTCCATCTGCACTTCTCAAAGCAAACTTTGAAAAAATCTTTCTCTGGGATTGCTATGGTGTCTCAAAGGTTCAGAAGGCCTGAAAACTACAATCAGCATTTGACTTTCATGAACCCCTAGAGAATCCTTTCTGTCACACATTAAAAGCACAACAAATAAGACAATCTCTGGTCTTAGCATAGTCTTTGTGGAGGTGAGAGTTCTATTGTAATGGTGTCAGGCACCCAGCAGGTATATTCTCCCTAGAAGTGCAGTTTGAATTCTCTGTTGGTAAAAATCAGCATTGTTTTATTCTGACTTCAGTGGAGCTATTCCTGACAACAGCTGCTCAGCTTCTGGCCAGTGCTTTCCAATTGCTTGATTTTATGGTAACTTCTGATTCAGAGAGGTACATGGATAGTCCCAAATTGCAGAGCTTTCCCTTCAATTGCAGTAGATATTTAAGTAAATCTAAATAAGGTCTGTGGAAAAACATGGATTTGCTACTCAACACTGCTATCCTGAAGATTTCCATAGGAACACAATGCAGTTATCTCCCTAGGTAGTCATTTGATAAAGTTATGAAGCAATACACCCTAGAAATATCTTTTTCTGTCATATTTATAACAATTATGTCAAATAGTGAATTTAAATAATTTGAGCTGATTACTGCTGGTTTATGAAAACACACAGTTTGACGTATTCACAAGTTTCAATTACTGTATGTGGAATGTAATTATGTGAAGTACAAAGCTCCAGGGGAAGCTGTGTTTGCTAAATACACCTTTCTGAAATGCAATGATCTTTACTCTTTTTTTTTTTCCCCCCAGAATTTGAAAATATCATAAATCTTGTCAGTGTCAGATCATTTGTCAGATCGCACTTTTAAAATCTGCATTGACTGAGTACAAAGAGAAAAAATCATCACAATCTCAGCAACCTATGTGCAATGCTATCATATAAATGGAATAACTTGAATTTTCCTTTATATTTTTCTGGTCACTGTTTAAGACCCCCTGAATACTGTTTTTACTGAGTGAAAGCTTAGAGTACAAAATAAGT
Source organism: Margarornis squamiger (assembly GCA_035222235.1). Lineage (NCBI taxonomy): Eukaryota > Metazoa > Chordata > Aves > Passeriformes > Furnariidae > Margarornis > Margarornis squamiger. The sequence continues at coordinate 32,311,890 of JAWWTY010000001.1, forward strand.
CTTTGCAAAAAGAAATTTGATAATGGTAATTTATGACCTGATTTTTAGGGTGTTTTCTGAGACATTTTCTTAGAGTTATCAAACCACTTTTAGTGGCCAACATTTCCTTATGACAAAAAAGATGAATGACCATCTGACCAGCAAGTCCTACCACCTGTGATTGCAGGAAGCATACAGCAAATACACTACATCATATCCCCCAAAATCCCACACAGCTGAGACCTTCCTAGAGAATTCTGGTTATAATGTACTTCAGAAAAGCAGCAGGAGGGCTGAGGACTGTGGAAAGTCAGCGTTTTGCCATGGTACTGATCCCAGTGTTTATAACAGCTTTCTCTTTTGTCCTTTGAGACAGTTCTTGTTAGCCCCAGTACCACAAACACTGGCATCAGTGGTTTTATTTCTGTGAGCTCTGCAGCTTCATCCACAGAACTTCCCATATGGAAATGCTGATTAAAATTTATATTATGCTTTTAAATACACAGAGTTTCGGAGCTGTTAAATTTGATCAGCCCTAAAGCATCTGTGTATTTCATTTATATCTCACAAAACCAGATCGACATTAAAATCCATTTTATTTGGGTTGCTGTGATAACCCCAAATAACCCTAAATTCCTTCTGTTCATATTTACTCACATTCATGGATTTGGAAATTCCCTATCCTTCTTTATGCCTTTATTTTCCTTTCTAGTGAAGCTGTTTTTATATTCAGCATGGGATCCAGATCTGTTTATTTTATTTTTGACAATTTGCGCACCAGACATGGAGGAAGACATTTGTGATTATTCTTTCTCCTTAAACAGCCACATGTTTTTTCTATTGTGTCATTTATCAAAATAATTCTAATTATTATCGTTACAATTTCAAATTTCCTTCTTCCTAAAGAGCTGAAAAACACACTTTTGACACTTTTGACAGTGGTTACATGTAAACTTCTGCTTTAAAGGACCAGTAAAAGCCTCTTTTAGTATCTGGAAAAATATGACTTTCAATCCCAAAATAGCACAATTTATGCTCAATTGACTGGAACTGTGCAGGATAAGAAGTAAGGAAAAGTTTGTTTGTTTGTTTGTTTGTTTTAAATGAATTATGTAATCCCTGTTTGTATTCAATTACAATTTTTCATTGACACAAGACAGCACCTTCCCATTGACCTTGATGACTAAACATTTTATTGTTGTATCCTTAGCTAACATGCATTCGTAAAAAGAGATCAGGGTGACTTGTCATTTCCTAATGTGACCATGGTACCCCAGCATAATTACTGAAAGAATGTTGATCTCATGTTCTGCTCACATTGGTGTAACATTGTGAAAAAGATCATCAGAACAGAAAATGAAAAATGAAAACATGAAATCCACAGTAATACCATTTATTTCCCAGAGCCTTTGAATTATGTGAAAATAATGGCTAGAAATGATGTCTTCCTTTTTTACCATTTTTTACATAATGACTTAGATTATTGCCATTTCTTTTAACTTATTTGCATGATTTTCTTGAAAGGTGGAGTCTATATAAATGAAAATGTATATAAACTCCATAAGAAAATGAATTTCTTTTCCTGAAGATATGAGTAAGTTTTACATAAAAGTGTAAGCATATTTACTTGTTCAGAAATACAAAATTATTTGTATAAATAGATGAGGAACTGGTGCCACTTTAATTTCACCAGTGAAATAGATCAAATAATACAATTGGTGCAGATAACGACTTATGTACCTGAACTTTACATTCATCTTCTCACATGGCAATTTTTTTTTTCACTGATTTCAGTTTCTGACCAATTGCTTAAAAGTTCAGAAATGAATACAAGAAACAAGTGTTTCTGGGTTTCTAAAAAAGCAAATAAAACCAAACTGATATATGAGAGTTAACAAGAGAGAAAAAAAATTATGATTGACATACTGACTACAAATGTGTGTATGGCTCAACCACAGTATCTGTGGTTGATATTGGTATTAGGCAAAGAATAATTATCAAAAATAAACATGGATATATATGAAAAAAATGAGTGGTACAGGAAACATAAAGCAGGTCCTCTGCCACAGGGACCTTTGGTGAGACTGGAATATTTTGGGACAAGAGCAAAACAAAGTGTCAGCATATTAGGGAATATTACAGCATTGTTGCCTGGGAAGAGATGTCAGTAATTCCCTGCATCTCTTGTGGCTTTCTTGAAATCTGCTGGACCAAAGACTACATCCTAACTTGTTTTCCCTCCAAATATTATTAGTTCTGTATTGCAGAATTGGTTTTATCATATTCTCCAAGGCAGCACAAATACCAAGTGTGTCCAAAAAAACCCAAAAATTCTTTGCCTTGGGAAAATCTCAGATTCTTTACTGATGAAGAAAGCTGCACATCACTGCACTGTCAACCATTGTCAATAATCTCAGCAGCAAGGCTCTTCAGACAGTGAGGTACAGATGAAGAAGCATTTTCATCACTGGACTTCCAGTAGTTATAAACCTATACATGGTACATTTCTAAAAGAAAAACAACCCAGATCAGGTTAATTCAGTCTACCTCATATTCTTCACTCTTCTGTTAGAAAAAAAAAGCAGGTTTTCTTTTCAGGGCAGTGATTCTGACTGCCCTGAAACACCAATTCTTTTGCTCACAGGATTAAGTAAAATTTCTTATGTATTTAGTCTGTGCTGTTGGGAATCTCCTTTTCCTTTTATACAAGCTCATTCTCTTGATGAGTGTGGATACAGATCTTAGTTCTATTAATTTTCTCTCCTCTCCTATCCTACGATCCTTGCTGGCAGCTGGATAGCCCGAATCCTCTGTAATTATTATTACATCTTGTGGTAGTTGGTGTGGAACAACAGCATCAGGTATAACACTATAAGAAGGTCATATCTTGGCTTTTACTAAAGGTTCTAATGAATTAATCCAGCAACAGTATCATCATCATGGCTAGGCTTCACAAACGAAGATTTGCAAGGGCTACAAGCATGCTGCTGGCTAAAAAGGCCAATGTGAGATAGGCAAGTCCAATTGCAAAAGGCACAGCGGAAAGTCTCCATCGGCACTACTGGCGAGGCACGGTTCTTCTTCCTGCATTGCCTTTTTTCCTCCAGGCTGATTCTGTGTGTGTTCTCAAAGGAAGCAGCAGCATTATAGATGGTGTGTCTCCATTTCTCCTGATTGGAGGCCAGAGTGGACCACTAATGGTAGTCAATATGGCCAAGGCTGAGGTATTGTTTCAGGGAGTCCTTGTATCTCGTCTTTGGGGCTCCTCTCTTGTGGCAGCCGGTGGGGAGTTCCCCATAGAGCACAATCTTAGGGAGGTGGTGATCCTCCATCCTGGAAATGTGCCCTGCCCAGCGCAGCTGGGTTTTCAGCAGCACAGCCTCGATACTGGTGACCTCAGCCTGTTCAAGGACAGACACATTAGTCATGTAATCAGACCAGTGGATGTTTAGGATTGTGCGGAGGCAGCGCTGATGGAAGCGTTTGAGGACTCGCAGGTGGTGGCAGTAGATGATCCATGATTCAGACCGATATAGAAGAGTAGACAGTACAATGGCTCTGTAGACATTAATCTTTGTACTTTTCTTCAGGTGTTTATTGAGCCAGACTCTTTTACGGAGTATTCCAAAAGCCCTGTATGCCTTTGCCAACCTGTTGTCTATCTCTTTGTCAATCTTACCATCTGAGGAAATGATGCTTCCCAGATAGCTGAACTGCTGGACTGA
>JAWWTY010000001.1:32316976-32335343 GCA_035222235.1 Margarornis squamiger
CGAACAAAACTACTAATGATAAATATACCCCTAACCCTAACCCTTACTGTAAAAAGCTTAACCCTAAAAGCATAAGCCCAAGTACCGCTAACCCAATACTTACTAGCCATAGCTACAACTACCGCAAAGAACAAGTACCACTAATGAGCACCACCACATATTACGTTTACCCCTACCAGTAACCCTGCACCTAACCCTAACCCTAGTCCTAAGCCTTTATTCCACTAATCTGAAGAACTCTACCATTACTTACCGCTAATGCAAGAACCACTCCCCATAGTTACCCATAATTAACTACCCATAATTAACCCAAAAAAATTCAACCCTTATTACCACTACCCCAAAAAGCACAACCCATAATTGCCACTACCACTACTAACCACTACCACTAGTGAACACAACCACATATTCCCCTTACCAAGGACAGCAATCATAAACAAAACCCTAACCCTAGCCCCAGGCTGTAGAAACACTAGACCTAAAAACCACTACAACAAATTACAGCTTCCACAATAATAACTACCAGTGATTTAAACTACAGCTAATAACCACTACCGCTAATGAACACAGCCACATATTCCCTCTTGCACCAAAGACTAACCATAACTTAACCCTAATCGTAACCCTTACCCTAAAAACCACTAACCCAAAGAAACTCTATCCATAATTAACATTATGCCAATAAGCACAACCCATAATTACCACTGCTGTTAACAACCACTACCACTCATGAACACAACCATATATTCCCCTTGCCCCAAACACTATCTGTAAACCAAACTCTAATCCTAGTCCTGGCCCTAAAAACCACTAACCATAAAAATGACTACCCATAATTACTGCTAACCCAATAACCACTACCACTAATTACCACTACAGCTAATAATCACTACCACTAGTGAACACAACCACATATGACTCTTACTCCTAATACTAACTATAAAGCTAACCCTATCTCTATCCCTAACTCTAAAAGCCACTAACCTGAAAAACCTCTACCCCTAATTACCACTACCCCAATAACAAGGACTATTAATCACCACAAGGGCTAATGACCATTACTTCTAATTAACACAACCCCATATTCCCCTTACCCCTAACATGAACCATAATCCTAACCCTTGCCCTGGGCTTAAAAACCACTAACCCTAAGAACCACTACCCTAAATTAACACTGCCCCAAAACCCACTACCCATAATTACCACTACCGCTAATAACCACTACCACTAATGAACACAACCCCATATTCCCCTTACCCCTAACACTAACCATTAACCAAACCCTAACCCTAGCCTTGGCCCTAAAATCCATTAACCCTAAAAACCACTACCCCTAATTAACACTACCCCTAATTACTGCTATCCCAATAACCACTACCACTAATTCAAACTACTGCTAATAACCACTATTGCTAATGAATGCAACTACATATTACCCTTACCCCTAACAACAGTATCAAGTACTATGGTAACCGCACCTTTTAGTTAATAACAACATTGTGTTATAATTAATAAATCAACTTAGAGGTATGAATCTTTTAATGACTTGAAGCTTAGTGATCAGTATACACAAATAGAGATGTAGGCATGGAAAACATATGAAAGGTTTAATAAGAGGTAAAATTTTTCACATACATGGAATACATTAATATTTAAGCCCCCTGAAAAAGAAAATAAATTCTGCCACAGGATAAGAGGGCTTTTTATGTATAATGAATTGATAAACCCTGTCTGCCTTATTGGATCCCTGGATTAGAGAGTTGCTTTCAAGAGACTTATGTTCAACAAAGGAAAGGTCTGGGGGTAGTGGAAATCTAGAACATCTTTGGTGAATACACTTGTTATTAACATTTCTATTAAAAAATTAAAATTAAAATTGTGTATTGCATAATCGGTAGATGTTCACTATACTTCAAGAATAACAGTTGTTTCATTTTAGAATCTTGCTCTGTTTGAATTCAAAACAAAACCTACTGTAGCAGCTAGAAGTTTTGAATCTGAACAATTAACTTTATAGCATGCCCATGAATCATCCTCTTATTCCTAAAATAATTTAATCTAATTTAAGGCAGCTGAGATGTCCATACTTGGAGCCAAGTTGCAAACTGATAGAGAGAATGATTTCTTTAAATTACTTTTTATGCTAGAGACATGACATTTCTAAATAATTCTAGTAACTGATGTGAATCTCCTGCACATCTGTTGTGATATATATGATATACAAAACTACCTAGATGTTTGCACTGCTGCTACAAATCAGTTCAAGGGGAGACATTACTCCATTATAATTATATTTATTATTACTCCAATATAATACAGTGCAATCAAAGGTTATCAAAGAAAGAAAGAAAATTAGCACCTGAAAGAAGAAAGGGATAATTTTCAGTTATCTACTTAAAGTATCAATATCTAACATGATACAACACCAATTATCAACAAAACATCAAAACATTTCAAGTGAAGAATTGAAGGGGAAGAAAGGGATTGGCACTACTTTTTCAAAATCTGGCTGCCTCAGTTCAAAGGCCAAATTTCTCTGCTAAGTCAAGAGTAGAAAAGCTGAGGTTCTCCACAGCAGGACAATTTAAACTGTTTACACCAGGAGCTTAAGTCTCCTACATGATCAACAAGCAAATTGTCTCACCCAGGATTTTTCTGTACTCACCTTTACTGGTCTCTGTAGCAAGTTAGGATTACAAATCAAACTTTGTAAAATCACCTCCTTTTTTAGCTATTGAAACTCTAAAAGTATAAACAAAACAAAGAACCAGTTTGAGTTTAGACCAGATCTTATAGTTAGACACGAGGCTGTGTCCACACTGAGGGCACAGCAGAAGAGGAACAGATGTTTCAACAACAAAGGAATTGGAGACAACTGGGAGGTTCTCTTTAAATGTTCATCCTGATATGAGATAAAATTGGGATTTTAAGTGCTGTAGGTTAATGAGAAACTATATTCACCCTGCATGAACTTTGAAACTTCTAATGGAAGTTTCTCCAAGTGAAGCCAGTCAGGCAAGAAATTTTTTTGTTTGTTTGTTTTTTATAAATAAGTAACACATCTAACACATCTGAATTGAAAGTTATGAGTTTGTCATCAAAAAGTGATTATGTTTGATAAGAAAAGTCCAAATTCAATCCTGAAATGCAAATCAATGAACAGGGAGAAAAAGAGTTTTGAAGCCTTTCCATTCCATTTTAGATAATTTCAGAATTGTGTTCAATATTTTTTTTTTATAGGGCTAGGGTTTAAAGAGCTCCTCTTATTAGTTCTGATTTTGGATGCTTGCTGGTACATAACATGGCAAACGACCTCTTACTCCATCCTTTGGGCTGAATTTGTACATGGGTTTCAGCATCACAAGTCAGCACCAGAGCAAAGATTTTTCCTCTTGTCCTGTGACTAATCTCCCACTTAGTCCCAGAGCCCAATAAGGGATTTTATTTAATCTGAGTGAAAGTACCAACCACTAAAAGACAGTGAGCAACAATTCTTGTTATGTTACCTCAAAGCTGCAAGATGTCCTCTTCTAGGACAAGAGGAAACAACCTAAAGTTGCACCAGAGAAGGTTTAGATCAGATACTAGGCAAAATTTCTTCACAGAAAGAGTGGTCAAGAACTGTAACAGCCTGCCCAGGGCAGTGGTACAATCACTGTCCCTAGAAGTGTTCAAAAAAACATGTAGATATGGCACTTGAAGACACAGTTTAGTGCTGCACTTGGAAGTGATGGGTTAACAGTTGGACTCGATGACCATAAAGGTTTTTTTCAGCCTTAATTAATCTAGGATTCTATGATCTCTTGTTTAAAGACTGTGGTAGCTGAGGGTCAGCATATCTCAGCAGCCTCAGACTAGAGGGGTTTTTCCTGATTTGGACTGTTCTATGAATAATGTTTCTTCCACAAGGGATTAGTCAGAAGCTAAAACCTGAGTATAGGCAAGCCTGGCCAAACCATCCTTCTTATATGAATTATAATATTTTCCAAACTGTGCTAATTTATACCAGCCATGATATAGACTCTCTGTCTGACATAGGTTTACTCTTTTGATGGGGAATAGTTTTTGATTTGAAATCTTTGGTGAAAATCAGATCTTATCCTATGCTTGAAAATAGATAATTTCTAAATTCTTCATCACAGAAATGAATATTCACACTTAAGCACTGGGATGGCAATCCAATATGCTTCTATTTAGGATGATCTCTGGCCTGAGATTTTTCACAAATTTTACATCTGGTTCCCAAATGAGCTCAGCTAATAATCAGTGATTTATGAGAAAGCATCAAGAAACATGTCTTTTCAATCTGCCTACAAGGTCAAAAATTCCAGCAGGATTTAATATATGTACATAAGTTTGATGTATTGAAGTGTTGCATTTTCTTTTTACAATGTTAAGAGTTTGATGAGAATATCAATTAAACATGACTGTATAGTTAAAATTTCCATCTCTAGATGCAGCTGCAGCAAGTAACCGGACTGCTAATCAAAGCAGTGTTATAATTTAGCAGTGATGAGGAAAGCAGTAGCCGTCAGAAGGGAACGACAGAAAGGAGGCAGCTGCTTTCATATCATTTTAGTGTCCATTTCTTTAATGAGCCTGAGGAGACAATTCCCTGCTGACTATTCATTAATTAATGGAATTTATGAGAGGAGAAGAGCTATCAGTATGCAAACAAGTGGAGAACAGGTGATGACGGTCTATTTGCAGGGAATGAGCATTTTGAGGGAAGGAAATTTTTGAATAAAGCAAATGATCTGAAAGAGATATTTAACAAAATCCTAAGTTCCCAGTTCTTTGGCTGGTCAGCAATGAAGTGTGACTTACAGCTTAACAGGGATATATTATTAAACTCAGTTTCTGAAATATCCATGGTCAGATCAGGGAGAAATGGGGAAGCAGCCCAAAGGACTCAGCAGTTGGCTCTTTCCTGTTCGGAGTGACTACCACCATTTTTCCCTGATTTGATTGCATTAATACACAGTTGGATAGATCCTACTAGGAGACTGTCTCCTTCTGTCTTGGCCTTTCAGTTTCATCCCAGTGTCTTGCCCTGTTTGGGAAGTTTGTGATGCCTTGAATGAGTTTTGTAAGACAAACAAGACTCTTTCCCCACCATGAAGATCTCAGAGTGCAGAGCAGATTGTGCCAAAATCAACCTGCAGAGATTAATAAAGGGAAAACAATATCATGGTGCTGGGCATCAGCCACGCTTCTTTCAGGCTGGAGACCCTTTGCATATGTATAGCATCATAGGGTAGCTGAGATTGCACAATTGGATGTAGCCTCATGGTATCAGTTCTCAAAGGGATTCTTTGAGCCTCTGCACAACTTGAATTCTTGTAATATTAAACACCCTGATTCCAATTAATTCTCTTTGATCAGAAAGTGAAAAGTAGTTGGGCTTAGACACATTTCTACTAAAGAAGACTGCTGATAATGCTGTTTCTGTCCATTTTCTACCAAGGGGATTTTGTGTAGGATGTGTAAGAAACATAGTGGACCTCAGCTCTGCAAGTGCAAGCTCCTTAAAGACTTGATATTAGCAGCATGTGTTAGAGCAGCCACAAGCCTGCTGTAAACAGAACAGGCTGAGGCAGCAGATAGTGGACACGCGAGATAGACACCAAGTTCCAAACAGTATCCCATCATGTTTTGGGGATTTACATTATAAAGGCCACAGTGACAATCACCCTCACACCATACAACACTCTTAGAAGTCTGTTACACAGAGTCTTGAATCTCCTGCATATGCAGTACTCACACACAAGGATTTAATTTTTGATACTATATACTACACACAAACTGTTCCACATATGTTCACTGAGTGGGTAGCTGTAGCACATGATTTTTCTACTAAGGTTTCTAAATGTCAGGGATGTTACACATTTTTCTCAATGGCTGTTCTATTGGGTGGATGATGGAGTAATAAACAAACAACAAAAAAGGTTGAGCAATTTTATCCAAGGTCATAAGTGATAACTTAATGCAAAACATATCTGGAATGCATCATAAAAGAAAAAAAACAATAGAATGGTAATTAATATGAGAAAATATAGAATACAGAAAGATCCACTCCCTTTATACTATAATGTTTTATCAAATTTGCAATATCTTAGGGCTGCAGAGAGGAAGGGGATTTCAAAAACATTATGAAGACTTGGGTAAATAAGAATAGGGCATAGATAATAAATGAAGTCCTTGATTCCATCATATTGAAAGATAGTCTTAAAATTTGTCTAACAAATATTCTTAGTTTTACTGCATCACTCACATTTCTCTGCAATTTTTTCTAAAATCTGTAACTCCAGGAGTCATATGATGACCTCATTTTTTATTATAACATGGTTTATAATAGTAATAATCAAACCAAACTAACTAACCGACAAAATAAAAACCAAAAGTCAACCAACCCAAAACCCAAATCAAACAAAAACCCACCACCAAACCAAACCAGAAAGATGAAAATTCAAATGTGCATTTTAATGTATTGCCTTATTTTTTTTTAAACAAGATCTGAGTTTCTCTATTATAAAGAATAATCTGCTCAACTTGTCTTCCTGACTTGTTGGGGTGACAGTACTAGCATTCTGAAGGAAAAGACTGTAGCTACACATCATCTTTCTGCCAGTATGAAATTATTCACTGGCTCCAATCTGGTTGAAGAGTTCAAAATAATTTCAATAAAACATGAAATAAGAGAAAAAAATAATGAACAAGTATGAAAATTATAGTAGTCTCTGTTTCAGTAAATTCATGTAGCACTGTATGATAGAGAATGAAAGCCTGTCTTGTTTCGCTGCAAAATATTTCATTGACTTCTAATAACACACAGCTTTCTTGATCCAACTGTTTAAGTCATGGGCTTGAACTGTAAATCCTCTAGAGATTAAACCACGTACTGCTAATTACAAGCAGTTATTCAGATTTTAACTTGGACTTTTGGTCTTTGATGGGAAAGGTTGAAAATGTTGAACATTTATCTCCTTTAATGGCTAGAAATATGCGTCTAATACTATCTTTAATCCAACTAGTGAAAATATCATACATGAGAATACATATATCTTTTGAGTTTGTTGATGTATTATAACAATGGTGTTTATCAGAAAAGACTGGTGCATTGTCCAAGGCAGCATACACCAGATTTTGGGGCCAGGCTGCCAAACCATTACAAACATTTCCCCATACTTGAGATGGAAAAACTAGCAGAAGTTTAAAATTATGATTTCCAAAAGAACCTCTGACAAATCCACATACACATCAAGTGCATTCTGCACTCCAGTTATAACCAAAACCATATCATGGCTAATAGATAAGAAGGGAGAAGTGCTGTTTTTAAGGAGAGAAGGAAGATTAGTCTTTTCCACATTTTTTTTTTTTTTTTTTTTTTGGTAATAAAATCACCAGTTGAGAAGCTCTTTTGCAGAAGCATGGTCTGACTGTTTTGGATACCAGCCAATTGACTCTGAGATTGGCTCAGTTGGTTAAAGCATGGTGCTAAAAACATCCAGGTTGCAGGTTTGATGCACACGTTTGCCATTCACCTAAGAGGTGAACTTGATGATCCTTTTGAGTCCCTTTCAACACAGAATATTCTGTGATAAAAATCTGATCATGGCAGTAGGAACAGAGCAACTATTAAAATACAAATGGGTAGTGGATATCAAAATCCTGTCCTTTCCTCTCATATATACAGTGAGTGCACAAGGTACAGACACACCAATGCTGGTGCATGTAATGATGACTTAAACCTGTGAAACCAGTTCACCATAATAAAGCTCACCATATTAAAGCATAACATTAATAGCTTTTTCCACTCCTTTCATTTGAAAATGCTTTTTTCTCTGACACAACCTACCTCCCATGAATTCTTAATTGATTTTATTAGTTGTACATCAATGTAGGTGACAGATGGGTTTAAAATATAAGTAGTTCATATCTTGTACTCCTACCTTAATAAAGACAGCAGGATGTCTGAAAAAATCCTCTGAAAATGCAGCCAGCTTCCTAAGGAAAAAGATAAAATATATATGTATGTATATATATAAAAATAAACACTGTGTTCAAAACTATGATTGTGCAATATATGAAGATAACCACTCTGCAGAGAACTCCATCTGCCAGCAACAAATCAACACATCCTCCTCCCCAGTGGTTGGTTAACATCAACTGTAGATGAACATTTAAACTTCTATTAAATAAATAAACATGTATTGCCATATTTGCTGCTACTATTAAATTTCTTTTGTCCCAGGTGTGATCAGCATATGAAACTTGCCTCCATATTGCATCAAAAATGATAAAGGAAATTAATAATGATTGAAATGCTTTCTGATCTTGTCTTTTAAGATATGACTAATAGAACACTATTTTCAGAGCAATAGCTGAACCTTCTCTCCAGATTGCTGGAAGATATTTTTTTAGTTCCACAGCTTTTTTTCTTCATTACTGAAGGTTATCATTATTTGCTTTTCATATTTAATTGAGACCTGATACTAATGAAACTAAAAATTACAGATTTTAATATAAGTTAAAAGTATTAAAAATTATATTACCTCACTGTTCTTCATGCAATTTTAATACAATCAGTAAAAAATAAAAGCATATCATTCCAAAAGTGATGAAAAGATTGAATTGTTTGCCTTACTACTCAAGTTTTAGTCATAATATAAGAGCAAAAGGAAATTGAATAGATTTGAAGGAAAGAAAATATAAAGCTTGTTAAGAAACACATATTTCTTCATAAGTTTTTTACTGAGCTTTTAAAACTCATTGCTACAAGATATCTCTGAAACCATAAGAGGCCAGGAAAGTAGTTAGGAAAGAGGTCTCATGTCTGAATTCACAGAAAAGTAAAAATTCATGTGCTTTAGAACCTGGACCCTGAAAAGTTCTTTCAGTTCTAATCAGAGAACTTCTACTCAAATACCTTGCCCTTTATGTTTCTATGATGAAATGACCAAATGAAGTAGCAAACAGACATGTCTGAGCATTTGTTTTTAGTGACTCAGATATCATTAATTGTTCTGAGAGGGATGAAAAGCCTAAAAGTAAGAAGCTGAATTATCACTGTTTTACCTTTCAGTTTTAAAAGTCTGAAAGCACGTCTGTAGGTGCAGTCTGCATTTCAACACAACTGCTCTTCCCACCCCAGTTATTACAGAATAAACACTCAAGTTACTGGACTCATTTTAAGACCCTTTTAGAGTATATTTTTCCTAGCAACTAACAGCAAATACAAAGGTCAGTCTTGACCTTCTCCTCAAGCTGCCCTTGGAGATAGATCTCTTTGTTTCAGATACAAGTTCCTACTTCTGCTTTTTCCCTTATTTTGCTTTAATTTTATTGCATAATTCAGAAACACTCTACCATCACCTTCCTGCAGAGTCACCACTTGAAAAAATTTCACAGAATCATAGAACTGTAGAATCATAGAATCTTAGAACCATAGAATATGGTGAGTTGGAAGGGACCTATCAGGATCATGAAGTCCAGCTCCTGGCCCTACTCCAAGAATCATACCATGTGCCTAAGACTACTGTGCAAATTATTCTTGAAATATGTCAGGCTTGGTGCTGTGACCACTTTTCTGGGGAGCCTGTTCCAGTGCCCAACCACCAGAGGGTGAAAAACTTTGTCCTGATATCCAACCTAAATCTCCCCCAACGCATCTTCATGCCTTTTCCTCAAGTCCTGTCACTCATCACAAGAGTGAAGAGCTCAGTACTTGCCCCTGTGCTTCCCCTCATGGAGATGTTGAAAACCACAATGAGGTCTCCTCTCAGTGTCCTCTTCTCTCTTGTGACATCCTAAACCTTCCTAAGCAAGCTTGTAATGCCTGCTGCTTCCTTATGAGTCGTTTCCAAATATATTAAGGCATTGACTTCTGCCAGCTACACCATGGAGGAGCAGCACTTATAGGGAACATGAGTAAAGAAGATGTTGGAGCTACAGCTGGAACCCATTAAATCTTGACAAGGAAGTTGTGGGGAAAGTATAGGCATTAGTTTTCTGCAAGCTGCCAAGTAGTGTGACATTTACCAAGAAAGTTTATCTAGTTATGTTAAATAAAGGAGGAAGCAAGACCAGAACAGAGGTATTTGAAATAGATATCGGTGGGAATGAAGCTCTAAATTCATTTCTCTAGGGAGTAAAGATGGGACTAAGGATTGACCATGTTTTTCCTATTTTGTCTAAGCTGATTGCAATTTCATTTTGTTTTCCAGTTTCTGCATTTTTCTATTCCCATGTTAAAAAAAAACAAACAAAAACAAAGCCAAACCAAACCAAACCAAAACAAAAAAAACCCCAAAAAACAAACAAAACAAAATGAAAAAAGGTAGGCTGTCAAATACACTTTTTCTATAATTCTTTTTTCAAATTCCTGTTATTAGAATTGTAAATCCTGGATTTCCATTCACTCAGAAGGAGGGATAAGCAGATGTTTTATGTATCAAATCTGCAAAGCTTTTGTTTGATTTTAAACAGAAAAAGAAGAAAAAGTAATTTAGTGTAGAGCACAAAGTTAACCAGTAAGAGAGGAAAAATAGCCCAATCAATCCTCCAACACTGCAATTCTGTATTCAGTAGCTGAATAATCAAATGCTTAAATTCTATACTAGAATTTACTCTACAATTTACACTAGTCTGTAAACTCCAATTCACTGTCCTCTCCCATTTCCTTAAGTTTATGTTAACATGGCTATAACATTATGACTATGTCAAAATAGAAAATAAGTCACATGGATCATGTGAATATAATTTGTCAATCATATTGGTAAGGCAGCATATTTAGCCCAGTATTCTTGCTGATTGTATGAAACAGGCCAGTCTCATCTAGAAAACTGGATATCTATAATTTCCAGTTCCTCACACATGCTTATGCATGATTCTATGTGTTTTAACCAATTTATACTGCTCTCTAGTAGTCTCACTGTACCTGTTTACTGTAGCTTTAAATTCATGTACACTTATTGATTTCATTTCCATTTACTGCCAGTACACCTTGCTGTTACTCAGAGGAGAGTCATGCTCACAGTTTTCATCCTTTGGTATCTTTTCAAATAGATGTGGAAATAAATACTGCTGTAAAAAAAATGACATAATTTATGCTACATATTATAGTTTTTTCCTTTTTTTCCCATCTATTACAAATATACATGACTTATTTGAGATGTTGGTTCTTGTAGAGAAAAAAAAAAACTTCATAAATTTCTGAGTAACAAACTATTTTAAGTGACTGTATATTGAGTAGCTCATAAATATGCCTGATTTCAGCTCTAGTTTTACTATATTTTTACTTTTCCAACAGATTGGCCATAGTTTTAAGGGTCTGATCTGAAGCTGTCTGGTCTATTTAAAGGGTGCAATGTACTTAACTATTCAAAAGGTTCTCGATCCCATGAATACATTTTGCTAGTAATGGAATAGTCATTTTCCAGGCCAGTAAAAAGCTATTACTCATTGAAACACAAACAGATTGTGAGAAGAAATGCTCATGCTGATGGCTGGGAGCCTGACAAAGGCAAGTGGGAAATATTGCCCTTTCTTGAATTAAGTTGCATTGACTCTATCTGTTCCAAACATTTGACTCCATTCTTCTCATGATACTTATGACGATAATAGTATAACAGATTTATGTCATGAAGGCATTGACCTTTGTCAGAGGGAACATTTTGACAGGAAAAGATGTGATATGCTGCTCTGCTCTATAATTTTGACAAAGACTGACAGTGTGGCTGTGTATAGACATGGCAAAGCTTATGCTTATGTTTTTACATTGTCATATTTGGATTAACTCCTGGGTTTTTTTGTCTTTTTTTTTTTTTTTTTATGTTTGTTTGTTTGTTTGTTGGTTGGTTTTTTTTTTGTTGTTGTTGTTAGTTTGTTTTTGTTTTGGGATCTTTGATCACATAAAACTTTTCTAATGAAATTCCTAAATAGACACAGTTCACACTGGTGGGAATTTTTCATTCACCCCACACCCCTAGAAGTGACTTGCGTTTTAGGGAAATATGGATTTGGGGTGAAGTGACAGGTAAACCTAGTGAACACTGGTGCTTTATCTGTTCTTTCACTACATGGTGAGGTTACTCTCACCTTGAGAAAGTTTAGCTTATATTTCCTGCTTTGTTGTTGAAAGATTTATGTTGATGATGAACATGTGATTCTGCTTGTTTTTCCATGGAGGGGTTAGATTTGATGAAATGTGAATAAGTTTTAACTTTGAGAAAAGAGGTGTTAGGGCATGGAATTTGAATATTTAGGATATAATCAATACATGGGTGAAATTATTTGTCTTTGTCTTCAGTGTTGGATGATAGAGACACTTCATGACCATAGCAGCAAAATAAAATCCATATATGGAGGTAGTTAGACAAGGTGAAAGAGGCACAGAAAAAGCCTTTTGTCCAAAGATAGGGTGCAAATGTTCAGTAAATTTTTTTTTAATTAGAAATTATATCTTCCAAGGTACATTTCAGTAGCTAAACTAAACTGGTCTGTTTTTCTGGTGTGAGTAATGACCTCTTATTTTGGGAGAACTGCAGTACAGCAATGTTGTATGGCATTCAGTGTTCAACTCCTGTATTTTTTTAGCGTAGCATGAAGAATATCTTCAGCGCTGTGCAGTGCAAACAAAATTGACAGTCTCTGCCCTTGAGGATCATATCTTGCAAACTTACACATGAATAATTTTATTCAGTTGCAATTTTTTTTCTGTTCCCAGTGTCATCACTGATGAAATTCCCAGTACCTCCAGCAGAGTAGGATCAAGACTAGGAGTATTAACATTGACTTTTGTGGGAGCTCTCAGAGAACAAATCAAACTGCAATACAATCAAAACAAGGAAATCTTGTTTTCCATCTTTCACCTTCCATAATTTGGATATAAAACTGCCTAGATGTGGCATCCCTTTTCATTCAACACTTTGAGTGCCATATAATTAGGTTTCATTGTTCACTATTGCACTCTGACAAATGCTGTGTTACTATAGCTCTTAAGAGTGGCTATAAAAACCATCCCCACTCTGGAAGCATAGCACAAGTATAGTGAGAATCCAAATGATTTATGCATGAAGCATGAGAAAAGAAACAAATGTTAACTAATCTCAAAATGGGTCAAATTTATGACAATTTAGTTAGTGACAAATTAAGTCATTTTTCTACAATATTAACCATGTCCCTTTTGATTTGTATATCTACTGATTTAAAAATCAGAAAAGGTCATTTTCCAGGCAGATGGGGAATTTCCCTTGCAGGGGGGAATTCAGCTTCTACATGCCAGACATAATGAGAACCAATAAATTAGAAAAAGCTGCTGTTTACCTAACATGAAATATTGATGGCCAAGCCCATGAGACTGTTAATGTCTACATTCATCATTTTTTAAATTTAGAGCACAGTAGCACAAACTGTGATAGATTTATATATCACAAATAAAGTAACATTAAAAAAAGGTACCAGCCACAGAATGCAAATATAATACAATAGAATGATTTTGGTTTCTTCCACACAAATGTCACTTCTATCAGCTAAAATGAACTGGGATGTAAAGCAGTACCAAGCACAAACTGTATGGCTTGAAGTATTGACTAGAAGATCTTTTCACTTTTATGTTACCAGTGACTAGGAGCTGGTATGCAAAATATGTGACATGTTCTGGTGGTTTTTATTCAGTTCCAAGATTGTGAGACCATACGTCTCCTTCTTATGGCAGTGTAATGCAGGCACAAGGATTGGAACAAACCTTTCAAGACAGAAAGGTACCATATGACTGGAAAAAGGCAATTTTAATAGCTTAAGTTAAGTTTAAGAAGAAAAGTGATCTATGCAACTAAATGCCTTTAACTTCAAATTTTGAAGACTTTATTGTGAAGGGGAGGATATTTAAGGGCACAAAACAAAATGCATTATAAATTAAAATGCAATACACATTTACCACCGGAGCATTACATGCCAATAATCTGGTGATTTGGACAAAGAAACCGTAAACCCCTTGCAAGGTCCCGTCAACATATGCAAGGGAAATCAGAGAGATTTTTCTGAGGGTCTCTGCACAACTGCAGAACTATGGAGTTACTGGCAGGACAGCTTGTAAAACCAGAGTGTGGTGACAGAGTCTGATGCTGGATGGATACAAGGATGGATGCATATGTGTGTCCTGGTTTTAGCTAGAGTAGAGTTAATTTCTTCTCAGTAGCTGTTACAGTGCTGTGTTCTGGATCTGGAATGAGAAGTGTGTTGATAACACACTGATGCCTTTTTTTTTTTTTTTTTTTTTTTATGCTAAGTCAAGGACTTGGGGTACTGGAGGAATAAGAACCTTCTTTGGCTGAGGCACATGGTGATTCTCTCCAACTCAGCTATTGTGAGATCATATCCAGTGTGCTATGCCTAGTTTAGTGTCCCCCAGTGTGAGAATGAAAAATTAAGGAAAGTCCAACAGAAGCCACCAAGAAGATCAATGTCACACAAGGAGCTATTGGGATGGCTGAAAGTGCTTTGCCTGGGGAGGGAGTGGGGGTAAAGCTGCCTTCAGCTACAAAGAAAATAATGATAGAGGACATAGGCAGACTCACCTCTGGAGTCCACAGTAAAAATACAAGAGGCGAAAGGGCAAATTCAGTTCAGATACTAGTATAATAGCTTCTGTGATGAGAGTAATTAAGAACTGGAACAGATTGCTCAGAGGCTATGGAGTCTCCATCTTTGATGAAGGTCTCTGTGCATCCCTGAGAAACATGGTCTAACTTTGAAGCTGGTCCTACAGAAGACCAGTAGGGAGTTGGATTAGGTGATCTCAGAGAGTCTTTCTGACCTTAATTACACTGATTCTTTGACTTTAACTATATAGCAAAATGGATGAGTGGAGAGTGAAGGATAGTATCATGGAAGAAAATCTGTCCCAGTAGGAAGCAGTGGTCAGCATAATTTTCTTAAAAATTTCCCATGGGAGTTTTTGTAGAACTGTAGGTCAACTGCAGAGATTAATTTCTTTACAATGTGTAAAAAGGCTGGTTTAAGTAGTACCTCATTCAGAAACAACATTTTGAAACCTGCAGTCATTATTAAAATGGATAAAATGATCATGTCTACCCAATTAAAAAAAAAGAAAAAAAAAGGGGGGGGGATAAAAAACTGTTGAGCAGACATTTTGTAAGTAAGATTGAATCTAGTGTAATGTGATGGAATACAAACTATATTGATCTAAACCTTTGGCTCCTGATATAGCTGCTTTGCCCTGATCTGTTAACTTAATTCTGAGTTAGCAAAACTCCAGGGAATTCTTCTTCTATATGGAAAATCCCAGCTGGCAGAGAAAGTAAGTATAGCTGGCTTTGCTCCAGGGTATTGAAGAGAAGATCATTTCCAGGGCAGGGGTGGAAAGCTAAAATAGCTCATTATAATGGATACTCATTTTGACAGTAATGAAGAAGTCTGTCACCTCTCCATATAAGTACCCAAATATGTTGAGTTATGAGACTACTGAAAATAGATGTGCATTTAATAGGGTTTCAGGCAAAAGTTTCACTTTAAAAGAAGAAAACTAAACCTATAACAACAAAAAACTCAGAATAATCACTGATTTAGGATGCATTTAAATTTATCAAAATAAATTAATACTATAAAAAATGCTAGAGAAAAAAATCTATACTTATATATATTAATATCTGATGCTGAATTCTGATTTTTACTATAACTATATGAATCCAAAGTGGTATAATTCTCTAAGTATTTGGGGCATTTATATGGTTTACTGAGAGCAACATTTAGTCCATGCATTTCCAGTCTTATAGTTTTTTTTGAAGGTCAAGTGATAACTGACTGTAGCACAAAAAACAATAATATAATCTACATATTAAAACACATTCTTTTTAAAACTACTAGCCGTTTAGGATCATATAAAAGAACTTATTTCCTGAGACTAATGGGAAAAATGTCAAAACTCTATTAGCCATATATTTGTATTTTCTTAGGGTACAATACTAAATTCTAGATAAACGTGTCCTGCTAATAAATTGTATTTTTTAATAATGTCAGGATATAAAACACTAGACAATTTTCAGTATAAGCCAGAGACTGAAAAGTCTACCTCTACCATTCACATGTGGTTTAGTTTTGTATTCCAGATGAAATTCCAGACAGGAAGATTTATGCAATGTACACAGAGTGCATTAATCCACTGCACTACAAAGTCCATTAATTTTGAATACTGTTACCAATTGCACTAGATGACATGGTGATAGCTACATTATTATCTTTATAAAAATGCTTTACTGATATTGAGAGCCTCATTTTTGCTTCTGGATACTTTGTGCAGTTTTGCACATGCACACCGATAAGCAAAAATCTTAAACACGTGTGTGTTAAAAACTTGCATTTATATTTATTACATCTTTAGTATCATAATATCAGGATGATCACATAATAAAATTAGAGATCCATTGTACTTTTATTTGTTTATTTTCATTGTTAATCTTTGGAAATTGCATTAGCTATAATTGGAGACTAATGAATTTAAAGGTTAACAATATCAAGTAAACCTTCCCATTTTGGTAGATTCAAAAGGATCAGACTGAGGATCTAAGGAGAAATTTTGGTTTGGGTGAACTGCTCAGTATTATAGAGTCAAAAAACTACTTTTCAGTTTTTAGAAGAAAGACATTGTTTATTTTCCAATACTTATAACAGCCACCCTAAATGAGGATAGAAGAAGTAGATGATTCTTAATAAGGTTGAGGCATGTTCGCACGTAAATCAGTTAACTGAGCACTCTCAGACGGATTGGTGACTTGGACTGACAGAAACCCCATGAAGTTTAACAGTAGAAAATACAAATCTGATTTTTTTTTTCCGCTATTTAGATGTGCTTTGAGCAGGCGGTTGGAGTAGAGACCTTCCTGAAGTCCCTTCTAAACTAAATTATTATCTGATTCTGTGAATTTAAAAAGAGATTTTATTGCCATCTTCAGTCAGCAAATCAACTCTTATTGCAACCCTTTTGGGTGCAGAGTGATAGTATAAGACACAAGCTGGAACACAGAAAATTCCACATAAATATAAGGAAAAACCTCTTCATCATGAGAGCACTCACACATTTGGAAAGAAGAAGAAGAGGAATTATGAAAATTCCAGACTTGAATATTCAGAACATGGTTGGAAAAGATCTGAACAATTTGATACAAGTTTGAGGTTAGTCTTGATATTTTTGGGAGCGTGTATTCTACCAACTCTAAGTTCATTTGTATCTGAAATAATTTAATTATTCTGAATGTATAAAATTCCCTTAAATTTTCTTTCCTTTTTAAAGGCTTGCATGAAAAGTTCCCTCTAGGGATTCTGCATTTTTTTTTTTTTTAATTTTTTCTATTTTATTTTTTTTTTAATAGAGATATCAACATCTGGTTGAGAAAACACCCAAGAGCAAAATTTCTCCTTTCCACACATATTCCCACATGTATTCAGAGCATTATTTTACAACAATTTCTGACTCAACTTTGCATTGGCAATGACATAAATACTTCTGAAAGTGTGGCTATATATATATATGTAAGTGTATATACATACATACATATATATATATATATATATATATATGTATATAATCAAATCCACACAATGCGTAAGCAGTACTTAGCCATACATTCTGGTTCACTTGTAAATGAGACAAAATTGGTAGAGCTGGAAATAATCTATATGACCTAATTTATTTTTGCTTTGTTTTGGATTGTCTTCATGAGATGCTTATGACAAGTTAACTGAAAAAAATCCCCCACCCTTCTCTTCTTCCTAGGCTCAACTTCATTCCCCATTTTCTCTGCCTTTTTCCTCCACCAGTTGCAGAGTGGAAAGGGAATGGGTGCTGCAGTCAGTTTGTCATAAACTGTCATCGCCACTTCTTCCTCAGAGGGAAGACTGCTCACACTCCTTCTTTGCTTCTTTGTGGGTCCCTCCCATAGAAGACAGTCCTCCATGACCTTCAGTGAGAGTCCTTCCCAGAGGCTGCAGTTCTTCCAGCTCCAGGGTGTGTCCCTTACACAGCATGCAGTACTTCAGGTGGGTCTATCTAGGAGCTGGTTGGCATTGACTCTCTTGGATATGGGGAAAGCTTCTAGGAGCTTCCCACAGAAGCCACCCCTATATCCCCCTGCTACCAAAGCCTTGCCACACAAACCCAGTACACGTGGACTGACATCGTTGATCGGGCTTCTGATTTATACTGCTGGAAACAATGAACTGTGCCAGAGAGCAAATAGATAAATAAAGTTTTAATCTTTTATCATAAAGGCTCAAAGCTGTCCCTTAATAAAAGAAATACTGGCAGTGATAATTTATAAAAGGACATTATTAAAGAAACAAGGTAGAG
>JAWWTY010000001.1:32340355-32417742 GCA_035222235.1 Margarornis squamiger
TTCTATTCTATTCTATTCTATTCTATTCTATTCTATTCTATTCTATTCTATTCTATTCTACGATGTAACTATCATGGTTGTTACTAAATGTATTTGGACAACATTTTACAGATTTCCAACATCTTATTCCTGTCCTAGCCTTTTACAGAAGTCCATATTCCTGTTTGCCTACACCTTTTTCCTCTACTCTCCCCTAGAGACACACAGAAGTGTATATATATTCACCAATTTCCAGACATGTACCAGCATTACTGAAACAAAGTTCAGTAGCTGAATTAATTTCCATAAACTATATGTGCTTCATTAGTAGAGAAAATTCTTTGCTTTTTTTAAGGATCTCTGATATTTTCTCCCTCCTCATTCAAAAACTCCGCAGCAAATTCCAAATTGTTATTCTTAAAAATGATCTTTTGTCAGTGTGCTTAAATCCTGCTTTTCCTGTGCAATCCATACAATACAGCAGCATATTAATTTCTAGCTTCTCAGTTATGCTTAAAAAATGAGGTTCTTGCAAAAGTATGTTTTTAATTATTTAAACCTTTAAAATATATTAGGGATTTTCAGTTTGCTTTTTTTCTCTTGGCCATCAGAGCTGCTATCAGACCAACTTTTGTAAAAAAATTTGATCTGATATAATCATTTCACAATATCATTTCACTTATTAATATATATTTTGGGAGATGGATTAAGACACTTGCAATTCCTACTCCCAGACATAAATGGAGTAAGCTTCCACATATTTTAAGACTCAAAGATAACATAATTTTTTAGCAAAAGATTTTTAAATATTAATTAATTGGACTTCTTAATTGTAGATTTAAAAAATATACTAAGATAGCAGAAAGGCAGTCTTGTTTACAGTTACCAAATTATGTCATTGAGAAACACAGAGAACTGAGTCAGTGATGTGAGTATTATTACATTTACTCTATTATGTTTTACCTACTCAAAACATAAGTGTTTATAGCTTTAATAAGATAGACATTTTATTTTTCGCATTAAAAATCTATCATACAATTTCAAAATAATAGACATTGAGAAATGCTACATGCTACTATAGAATCTGATGCAAATTTTTTAAAAAAAAAAAAGAAAAAAAGATTTTAATTAACCTATATTGTTTGCATTTGCCAGCAGAGTTCAAAGAAACTTTAAAACTCCACAGTCACAGCAACAAATGTGTTATTCTGCTACACTGACCTCACAAGTTTATATGTCAGTTCCAGAATGAGCATGCTTTTCCTGGAAATCCAGTTGTAACTTTGTAAAATTAGAGCTGGGGCAATGCCTTCTTCCCAGGGATCTCAACCTGACACATAAAAGAGGTCAGGTGGGTTTTATCCTAACAGTGCTACTTTTCCTTCAAAACATCCAGAGAAGCCCAAATTGACCATCTGAGATAGGACACATAGTACACTTGAAATATAGATAGTTGAATTAGAAGGGATTAATTACCATAAACTATTTGCTAAGGACGAGTTAGGAGTTCTGTGTCTACTATTCAGAAGAGACAATTAATTGTGGATCCCTTGGCTTCTTATTACTTATTTTAAAAATCAACATGATTCCACTCTCTGAGGTAACCATTCCACTCGCTAGGTATATTGGGTGCACACAAACCTGCCTTCTGAAACTGCTGTTGTTTTGAGCAATGCTTTATAGAGAATAGTGTCAGATATTGGTGACACCCTTGTCCTTCAGAAGAAATGAGAACTTTTTAGAGATCTTCAATATTTGGAAAGTGCAAACATCTAAGGAAAAAACCTGCATTTGTCAGAGCAAGGAAATGCACCTAGAATGAGCAGAGAGCTAGGATTGATTCTTTCTCTAGTATGTGTCACATAAATTTATCAACTTGCAGTTTACTGTGCCCAACAGTACCTTAAAAAGGTAGAAAAAGTTTTATTTTAAAAAAAGCTGTTAAGATTAAAAGCATTTTTTGTTTGTCAGTCAACAATTATATTAATTTTAGCACTGCAGTCTTTGCAAAAGATCAGTATTGATTTAGCAAATAGAGGGACAGGTTCTAGAATGTTAATGACTAACTTTGAACCCCCCAAAAAGATTTAAAATATCCTTACTTCACTACAATTTCATTAGAAATTAACACAGTAGGGAACTGGTGTAAGGTGAGTTTGTCATTTGTATTCAGTGTAAAAGACAGTAACAGTACCGTCAGTAATACTTTCATTTTGACAGGTCTCTTTCCTAATTTCTCATAAGCTAGTTTTGAAAACTCTACAGATACTTTAATCCAAGTCAGTGACACATTTTAGTACCTGACTAGTAAGATCAAAGACTGTCTGATAGAGAAATTTTAGCTGAGTGCAGCCTACTTACATGTGAAATGAAACACTGGAATTCAGTGCTCTACCCTGGTTAAGCAAGGTTCAAGCAACTCATTCCCTCTTCACTCCCTCCCTCCAGAATGGACAGACCACCCATTGACACTCAAGTCCTTATGAAAGCAGCTAAGAAGTTTCTGAATTAAAATCCCTATTTCCCCTAGATTTAATTGTCGATCATTAACAGAGTTGCATTACCCAGGGAGAGGTAGTGTTGTGTCATTTCCATACCCAACTCTAAATTTTATAACATTGTTCCTTTCAGTAGTACATTGAAGTTGTTGATAACACATACAGTGGTCCTTGCTCATGTGAAAAAAATCAAATCTTAACAGTAATGCTGTCAGAAATATTTTTTGTCTTCTTTTGAACTGATTTATTTAGTCAGATTATTATACTTTAGTTTTATAGTTAACAGATGTGGAAGAGTTTATGTTCTCAGTTATGGATCATAAGAAATAATGCTTTTCTTCACATACATGGTAAATCAAACTGTTTCAACTGTGAATATGCATATATTACTTAAATGTGCTAACTATTAATCAAAAATTGTTGAGAATGGAATAAATCTCTTGAGAGGATCTAGCCCAACCTCACTACTCAGGTGTGTTCAGATAGAACAGGTTGCCCAGAGAAGCTGTGAATGCCCCATCCCTGGAGGTGTTCAAGGCCAATTTGTATGAGGCTTTGTGAAACCTGATCTATTGGAAAGTGGGTTGGCAGGAGGATTGGAACAGGATGATCTTGTAGGTTTCTTCTAAACCAAACTGTTCTGTGATTCTACAATAAAGCAGGTTTCCTGGGACTGCATCTGGCTGAGTTTTGGATTTCTTCAGAGATAAAGATGGTAATTTTTGTATTGGTCATGGACTGGATGTGCTTGCTGGGCTATATACTATTACTTCAGTGTGCTGTTATAGTCTTTGGATTTATTTCAATGGTTTGCAGACAGGAAACATGCAGACTACTTCAGCTCCATTAAAAACAGTGAGAATAATAAATATGACTGATTTTTTGTGTGCTTAAATACATGCTATGCACTGAGGTAGCGCACCCAGGCAGTGAACTCTAAAACATCTGAGGGGTCCCAAAAAATGCAATGCTCCACTCACTGGGGATTTATCTCTCTTTACTAAGTCAGTATCCTCTGTAAACTGAGGATGACAGTATTGCCCACTTTCCATCCTTTGTCTGAAATCAAGGTTTCTCAGGTCAGCAGTACTACTCAAGCACTTAACCTCTTCATAACACCAAACAGAATGGGAGTAGTTTCTGTATGGGGATTATCAATGCTTAATGAAACAAAACTCCAAGAAGACATTAGCCAAAATACCCCAAAAACATGTAGCTCTAGTACACCAACAGTTTATTCTCTTCCTGAACTTTCATCCTCTCTAACTTATTGTGCTGTTTTATTTTTAGTGTATGGAGAATTTAGAATGTAAAAGTGATCTTCCCCTTTGCTTTCACACAGCTTTAATAATAATGGCTAAACAGCAGATCTAGTGTACATGGCAATCAATTCTTATATCTTTACAGTAGTGACTATAAAATACGGAACATAAAATCACACAGCTAGATACTCAGTAATTACAAATAAATCATCTTCACCTCCACCCTTCACAACAAAAGTATTACTTTGGGCTTAAGAAGCTGAAGTAGAGCAGTAGCTGAGCCCTTCTTGTCTTTTTTGGTCATACTTCCATCAACATAAACGAGTAAATAATTTCTGATAGCATAAATAAAACACACTTCCATTGTTAATAGTCCAAGTACATTTCTAACAAACGAAATATAGAGATAACATTTTAAATTATTTACCAATAACTGGCTGAATTTAGCAACTTTCTCTAGTTTTTTTGTTTCTTGGGGTTTTTTTAGTACTACCCAGAAAGTACAAATATAAAGGTACATCCTCAAGCAGAAACCAAGGACGGACTGAAATATCCTACTAATCTACCTCAGGCAAAAGCCTGTCTGAACAGATGTTTGTTTTTTTCTCTATGCCTTCAGGTTTTGCTGCATTACTGGTGGAAATTAGTTCCAGAGGGGAGAGTCTTCTCTTGAGAATTTGTCATCACCTGCCCCCTCAGCAGCACAGAAGGAAGGAAACATTTCCCCAGAAAACTGGGACTTAAAGCATCTTAGAGAGTAGCACGAGTTTATTGGCTTGCAGTTTGCAGGGAACTCCCTTGAGCTGTAAAAACAGCTTGTGCTGTCCATAGATAATTCCTCCTTTGCAAACACTGTGGGAGAAGCTGTTCTGAGCAATGTGCTCCCAATTGTTCTTTGTTCCCAGAATTTTACTCCAGACCAATTAGAATTACCAAAACAAACTTCTAGGAAGCTTACAATGCTTTAACAGCTAAGAAATCTTAGAAATTAGGTTCAAAAAAGATGCATATAGCCACAGAACAAGAGAGTAACTAATTTCTGTAAAATAAAAATATTTTTGGTGTTCTGACTGTAAGTTTTAATAATTAGTGTTGTAAATAACACCCCTTTGACATAGTCCTTGATCCCATGAAGACTCACAGGATTGGATTATCATGCTTAAAAGTGGAAGATGTCATCTTTTATGTGCATCTGCCTGACACATTTGTGTTTAACAGAATTTTTTAATTTCCTTCTTTTATTTTTTAATCAAAGTTTTCATTATAAAAACATGGTCCTACTGTTCATTTTATATACATGTTATTCTGAGAGTGATGTCATTTTAATGAATGCTTTTCACAAAAAGGAAGACCATAATCAATTACGCTATATAAAAAGGCATTTTAAAGCAAATGCAATCAACAAAATTTTTCAGGAAATCAACTCCTTTTCAGTGAATGGTGTATTGATTTTACAGCTTTGCATGCATATTGTGTCACTTAGAGAAAATGTCTGTTCCAAGTGCCTGCCTACTCTTTGTGAACACAAAACCGAAAATCTAAATAGTTTGCCAAGGTCTAGTCTAATTTATTTACATTGCAGATTGTCAACAGCAGTAGGTGACAATCACCATAGGACCAAAATAAGGCATTTTGAGAGCAAGTATAAAATACAGAGTGAAGATGGTGCTTGCATACAAGATTAAAATGGCTTGTGAATATACTGGACTGAAAACCAGATACAATACTTGGAATTTATTCTGACTTTTACTGGGTCATTATGAGGGTATTTTCAATCACAGTAGAGTTCACTAGGCATCCTATTTAGTAAGGCTATGGAATGTTAAGAGATGATGTTTTTTTAAGATAATGGGAACTCTGTACGCAGTTTGTCCGATGAAGGGTTTGATATTCCTAGTGATGGGCACAGAAAGTCCTACATTGACATGTAAGCAGGGAGTGTGAGTCTGTTAAGGTGTAGGTGCAATCCTGTACTGTGACATCAAATACCATCTGGATGATGGTCTTTGTCATATGGTTTAGTTTTACGTAGTCCTGTGAGGAGCAGGGAGTTGGACTTGATGATACTTACAAGTCCCTTCCAATTTAATGGTTCTGTGCTTAGGGCAGCTGAGCCAGACTGACAATGTTGATGATCAGTCACACTGTTGCACTTGGCTGAGTACCAGATTTCACAACAGCGAAGTTACTGAGACCAAAAATCTCTCCATACTGAATGTGATCAAACCCAGGACTTTTGGAAGGTCTTATAAAAATGGAAAAAGCTCACACTCCATGTGACAGAGACAAGCATTTAAAATGGAAGAAGCCACGATGCAAATGTTTGCTGTACCTAGAGGGAGCTTACAAGAAGTCCAGAGTGGGACTTTTCACATGGGTGTGTAGTAACAGAACAAGGGGGAATGGCCTTAAGCTGAGGGAGGGTAGATTTAGGTTGGCTATTAGGATATAAGGATGGTGAGGCACTGGAACAGGTTGCCCAGAGAAGCTGTGGATGCCTCTGCCCTAAAAGTGTTCAAGGAAAGGTTGGATGGAGCTCTGAGCAACCTGGTCTAGGGAAGGTGGTCATGCCCATGGCAGTGGAGGTTAGAATTAGATGATATTTAAGGTCCCTTCCAACCCAAACAATTCTGCAGACATATATGTGAAAGGGAGACATATCCCATATGCCAGTCAAGGATTCAGGCACCTAAGATGTCAGCTATGCTGAAGTGGGCTATTTTTCTCTTATTCTGTCTTGTCATTTCACTTCTGGATGTAAGGAGTTTCCCAAGTTTTTCAGTGCTGGTAGATATTGCTCTGAGGGTTTTTTAGGTCAGTTAAAGCTGAGAAGCAGGGCGGGGTAGATGAGGTGCTCCAAAGACAAACTTCCCAGTATCACAGCTGGAGGATAACTGGTAAAAAGAAAACTGTGCATGATTGGCCCTCATTCTGCATACCAAATCAGGTGGAAGCACTATATTGTGAAGTTATTTTTCTATCATATTCTGTCAGTTGAAAAAAATCAAAAAAGAAGTAGTGAACTCATGTGAGCTCTCCTGGTTCTCACTGTAAGGGATAGAGCTGCAGGCTTAAAGCAAGGGTTAGCTTAGAGCCATGTTAAAGAATTATCTCGTTTTGAAACTAGGAAATGGAGTGTTGGAGTTTTTATCCAAAATATGCAGTTTTGAAACTGTACCACTCAACTTCCACGATATTTTTTTTTTTTTTTTTCTGTCTTAGCCTCACAATATAGGCTTTATTCTCTTTGCATTTTTCATCTGCATTAAAGCAAAATGTAACTCTGATGTCTTGGCAGACTCATTCCTGAGTTTTACCCTGAAGTAATGAAGTGAATGACAACCCAATATGAAACATATGATTGCACAGAGTGAATTCCATATTGGCCTGCACCCTGCAAAGCTGCATTGATGTCAATCTAAGCCATGTAAGCTATTGCAGAATTTTTTTGCATGGAGGAAAAAAAAAAATGAAAGAGCTCACGTCTAGCCTTGTGTTTTATCCTAAGCCAAATGTGTAGACAGATTGCATTTGTCAGCCTTCTCAGAAAGAGCCTAAAGGGACCTGTTTGCCAACATTTGATTCCCTGGCAGCAAGCTTTTTGTATTTTCATTAATTAGCCAGCTCAGGGTGTTTTCTGTTTCTCTGGAATACTCTAGCCAAGGGCAGACTCTATGGACAGACATCAGAAAAAAGCCACTGCCTCTGTAGAAATCCATTGAAAAATCCCATCTTCATTGCTTGGAGTATTGGAACAGATGCATTGAAGAGAGGAGTCCAGGAACACAGATTTTTATGTATGGTTTTATCAGAGTTTAACAATCTTATAGTGGCATTTGTTTCACTTGCCAAGCAGAAGGCAATGGTTTCATCTGTATCAGGCACTCAGGCAGAGCAGCTTGTTAGATACCATAAACAAATATGCTACAATGAAAGCATACTTTAATTTGTTAGAAGAAGGGCTAATTTTGTGTGAGAACAGTCTGAAATAATATCGCTTATTTAATGGAGATAGAGATGCATAAGCACACACATTTTAAGATGCAGGCATCTCCTTCCACACAACAGTAGCCGAACTACTGAACTAGCACCCAATAATACTCTGCTGTTCGTGACATGGAAAATATCATGCACATCACAAGCTGTGGCAAAAATATGAGTATATGTAAGAAAAATAATCAATTATGCAATTTTTTTTTTTAATATATCAGAAACTAAATCTTTCTATGACATTATTCTACCAGTACATTGAAACACAGAAAACAATAGATACCTGGAATAAAAGAAATCAGAAATTTATTGTAGAACTGCTGAAATGCCTGGTAAGCTTCCTCCAAGATTCAGACACTTAAAAATTATTAAATCAAACAAGTCCACTAAATCCACCACATTTCTCTCAAAATGAAGAAAGTTTAGTGGATTACAGGAAAACAGTAGTTTACTTTCTACACTGTGAAAACACCTCCATTAACGTTAATTATATGACTTTTACCTGAGCAGCAATGTAACCTTCAGAGGAATAAACAGAGAGAAAAAGAACACCTTGAAAGATTCAGAGTCTCTTAAAAATACTTGAAGTGATGCACTTAAAGACGCACTTAATCATAAAAAATGTTTTCTGGCCTAGGTTTTCTCTGTGGTCCTGAGAGAAAAAGGTGTGCTTAGGATTCCATATTTCTGATTCCAAAGGAGAAAAAGATCTATTTACTTTGGAAAAAAAAAAAAAATAAAAAAAAATCTACTTTCCTCTGCATGCAAACTTTCAAATACCTGCCTTTTTTTTTCCTAGTAATCGATATTCAATCTGAAGCTCCTTTTCAATATATCAAAAAGAAGAGCAGATTATTTCTTGGTTCAAACTGTTCCAATTTTATACAAACTTTGCCACCAAAGTGGTGTATTCTTGTTGCCAATTGTTCCAATAATTATTATACTCTCATGAATTTACTGCAGCTGAGGACTGGCTTTCTGCAATGTTTTCTTTTATCATCATCATCATCATTTATTTATTTTTAAGAAATTTTACAGGCAAGAGTGAATTTCAACCACAATAAGCAATCACAAATCTTTGTGGAGGCAGTAATATTATGCAAGATAGAGACCTTATGTCTCAACAGAAGGAGTTAACATTATTTCACTTCATTGTTCACTTGTCTGAGAGACAGTTGAAAAGCAATATACAGGAGCATGCACCATAACAGGTCAATGGACCAACTAGTATTTTGACTTTGACAGTGACCTGTAAAAGTGCTTCAGAAAGTGATCTAAAACATTCATGACACACTTAGTGAAATAACATGTCCAGAAAAGGAAATTTATCTTATTCTTATCATAATTCTGGTTCAAATGTATGTTTTTGAGGTAAAACAGGTGCACGGAATCAATAGAAAACAATTAACAGCCATCCAAGAGCTGTTCAAGATAAAGCACTAAAATCAATTGTCTTTGGTATAGGAGTAATTTGTAACAATTAAAAAAAAAAAAAAAAAAGAGAGAATTTGAATTTCAAAGGTTTAATTTCTACAAAAGCTTTGACTAAAAAATAAAATTTTATTAAACTCTATAATGATCACTTAACCCTAAGTATTCTTTGTCTTTCTACACATAATTTGTCTTCCCTTTGAATGTGTTGTATCAGCAACTCCCTCCTTTGGTGACTACCAAAGTCCTGTCCCTCGAGTCCAGCTGAGGTTGTGGAAACTTTCATTAAGTTCAGAGCTAAGGGCCTGAGAGAAGCCACTGAGTATTTTTTCTAAAATTTTTCTTTTTTTTTTTTTTTTTTATTAAGATTTAGCTGAGCTTTGTTTCTGAGTACTGGGCTGTGAAACTAGGATAGGAACATTAGAGTTTTCTGGGAAAAATATATGTATGAAATATTACTGTGACAAGGTTGTGTGGATAGTTTGTGATGTGTGAAATGAAATCCCTACTCAATGTGCCTAGGCAATGCAATTAGTGCTATCCTGGTTAGGGATTTTGTGTTAGAACTGAAAAGATTTGTCCTAAAAGCAAGTACCCAAAAAAAAAAAAAAAATTTACAAAAAAAATTCCTTAAGAGACCCACTCTGATTCATCATTTTATGCATCTATAATGAGTTAAAGTGAACAATAATTTTCAAGAAACTATTGTGGTTAATTCTGAATATCTAGCAAATTCCTGATCAGAATAGTAAATGCAGAAATAATGAACTTTATCTGGGATTCAGTCACTTTGCAGTGGTGGGAAAACTCAAGCTGACTAGGACATTCGCATTCAACTCAACTAATAGAATATACCATCTTAAAAAAGGAAAAAAAAATACCTCAACATTTCCTATGATTTTTTATTTTTTTTTTAAACAGTGAAAAAAAAAACAACAACAACAAACCAAAACCAATACCAAACAAATAAAAAAAAAAAAAAAACAAAAAAACAACAGCTGTGAACTTTCTCCCAGGAAAAGAAACATGGAGTACTAGGCAGAAATTGCTTTATCCTGGAGAGAGAAGACAAAACTTACAATATGTTTCTCCTGATGAAAATATTAATTTTGTTTTTTCCCTTCCAATGATGAAATGTAATCTTGTTTTCCTGTTTTCTTCCAATTTATAACAAAGGAAAATACTTTTGAAAATGACACTGATGGAAAACAAATGTTTATCTTCTAGCCAAGCACAACAATCAGAAACTATACAAACAGCTCACTGAAACTGAAGCGGACAGGCTGATTTAGCAGCTAGTCTTTCTCGTAACCTTAATATTATTTAGGATAAAGCTATGTATTTCTGGCTTCAGGGCTTGAGAGGTTCATAAACCCCATATATACATTATTATGCCCTTGTTAGAAGTACAATTTAAACAATGAAATAAAAATATTAAAAGATTGTAATAATTTAAACCTGTGTCAGAAATATGCCTGAACTGATTTTCAGATGAAAACAACACAAAGGCTGCACATAGTAGTAAATGCCATGGGCCCAGGAAGGTTACTAGGCACTGGATCATTAAGCTGTTAACATGTTCTTTGGCATGAATTTTGCCAACCTTTCTGTAGAGTTCCCTGATACACTTTGGCTGTCAAAATATTCTAAAGGTGGATTCCCAATGGCCAGTTGCTACATATCCATCTTGTACTGCAAGCCAAGACATGGCACTCAGCCCCAGTGTCAGAAAACATTTCTGGCCATGTTCAGTTTACTACTAGCCAAAATATCCTGGCTTTTTTGTGTGTTCCCTGCCTGTGTTCATAAGAGAAGGCAGAAAACACAAGGTTACTATGCCTATCTCTGACTGAAAACATAAAGGGGATAGACTGTATGCTAAAAATGGAATAAAATTAAACATTATCTAAAAACTGAAAGCATGATTGAAACTGGGGTCTCCAAAAGCTGTATTTCTAGTCATTACAAGATAATCCATTGACTCAGTCCCTGGGGCAGTCTGGATGGACACAGAGAAATATCCATAACCAAAGAAGTAAAACAGAAACCCAGGTTTGAACTGGTCTGGAAAGGAACTATGTTTTAATGAATTTGAAAAGACAAAACATGAAGAAAATTAGGCAATGAGGCAGAGGGAGGGGTCTGGAAAAATTAGTTGTACCACAGAATACTAGAATGGGTTGGATTGGAAGGGCCTTAAAAGACCATCCAGTTCCAACTCCCCTGCCATGGGCAGGGTCACCTTCCACTAGACCTGGTTGCTCAAAGTCCCATCCAGACCAGTCTCAAGCACTTCAAAAGGATGAAGCAGCCACAACTCCTCTGGG
Source organism: Margarornis squamiger (assembly GCA_035222235.1). Taxonomy (NCBI): domain Eukaryota; kingdom Metazoa; phylum Chordata; class Aves; order Passeriformes; family Furnariidae; genus Margarornis; species Margarornis squamiger. Next base: position 32,351,843 of record JAWWTY010000001.1, read on the forward strand.
CAACCTGTTTCAGTGCCTACCCACCTTCACAGTAAAATTTGTAAGGAATAGCCAGTTGACATGAGATTACAAACCTTAAACTAACACAGGTTCCCACTGTGGCATATTTACCAGGTAGCTGAAGAAACCTTTCCTGAAGAACTATTTGCAACTTTGTGACCTTTTCCTTCTTTCCATTCCCATTTCACTTAAATTAGTACTCTAGATATATCAAAGGGTCTCTAAGCAATCTGATAGGTTAGAGCTACATACAGAATAAGGGAAGCATTAATTTGAAAGGAAAAGTAATTTCTTAGAAGTTTTACTCTGCAAGGATTCTGTCTGCCAAGAGTTTAAAAATTGATACACAGACAATGGAAATTGCTATTATGCAAAGAATAAAAGATTATAGAAACAGTTTGTTGCTAGTATGGTAATTATGATTTTTGTACTTTGCAAATGCTTTTCAAGCAAAGATTTTGAACACATAAATTAGAGCTATCTGAAATGCTTTTTTATTCAAACAATATTCAATACAAAAATATTTGATTTAAACAATATTCAATTAAAAAAAATATTCAACAGAATTGAGTGGTAAATAAAACCTCTTTGTTTTCTTTTTTTTTTTTTTTTGAAAATTACTAACCTTTCTTAAGAAAAACAGTGTCACTCCAAATGTCTAACAGTTGAAAAATGTTGACTTTTCAAGATCTGAAATGATTTTGATTGTCTCTACTGTATCTCAGAGAAATCACCATTCAAGTCATCAATCTTGTAGGACCATTTCCTGCAAAATGTCTAAAAGTTCTACAACTAGCAATAAATGCAATTCATTTTCTCACTGTCTCTTAGTTTTTTCTCACTTTTTCTCTCCTATAGCCTCTGTTGGAGGCTTTCACCTCAATGAGTCTGGTTTGGTAGACTGTATATGCTAAACACCATGTGAAACAAACTTTAACTTCAACAGTTAAGATCTCGTTAGAGGACACCACATGTCATAGAATCATCATAGAATGGCTTGGGTTGAAAGGGACCTTAAAGGCCATCTAGTTCCAACCAGCCAACACTATGGGCAGGGATGCCGCCCCCTAGTCCTTTATTTATAGCTGACTACTCAAATTGTCAGCAGGTCCCATCACCTGAATAACATATATGGCAAACAGGCTTCAATGTCTTCACTGAATCAGAAATATGATTCTGCTTTATGAATATTATCTGCAGCTGTAGAAATTACAATGAATCATACAAATAGCAACAGAAGCTTCCCAGGCTTAACTGACTGCAAGGACATCTTAAGATTAATCTGACTAATTTATTCTACTCTTCTGCCAGAGCTACAACCAAGCAATAATACTGTATTGTAAATCCTTACTTATAATAAACCATACCAAAGTAATATTATTTGCCAAATTGATGTACTTTCAGTTTGTCCAGTGAACCACTGATGGGAGAAAATGTCTTGTTTATAACTTGTGAATTTTATGTTTGCAAATGAACCATTTGGAAGCAACAAGTCCTTGAAAAAATTAACAGTGTGCACTCAGTAATGTTCATGGTCTTAAAGGTAAACTCACAGTCTAGTAAGATAAAGCAGAGTCACTTGTGTATGAGTTTTTCATGAACTGACAGTGAAAATTATATCATCAAAAATGTAAACATCCCCCATGCAGGCTGCTGGGGCTCAATGCAATTGTCCCACATATACATCTCTAATCAACTGAACTGTCCTGAGGAAACCTTTCCCAGCTTCCAGCCAACACTCGAGATGGGCATGTCTTCACCAGGTTTTGGTTCACCTCTGCAATGTTTTGCAGGTGCCTTTGAGCAAATCATGTGGCTCGTATGCAAATGTGACTATGAGTCGATTAGCTTACTTCATAAATGGTGGACAGCTCAGGGCCCATTCAGCCCCCTGCAAGACAGCAGACTGAACACCAGGATTTCTCCTTGAATAGGATGCCTCTCATGGTTACTCCTCCAGGCAGAGGGAATCCTTATCATGTTAGGTAATTGGTAAGTGAATTGTGAATAAGCACACTGACACTTTGAAAACTTATCTGAGTGATGTATATGATTGCACATGTATAATCCTTTACACATATACCATTGACCAACTCTGGGACTAAGTCTGGATCCAGATGCACTTGAACTCCCCCCAGAAAGGTGTTTAGAACACAAGCAGAGCCTTGCTGAACTTCATGGCTCAACAGTAGAGTCTACCATCAGTTTTGTTTATCCTCTCTATGCAGTAAACAATCAAGCTTACCTTGCCATAAAAATCTTTCAAAACTACCATCACATTTATTTTCAAACTTTGTGAAATCACTGGTATATATCAATAAGAATATTGTTGCGTCCCTGTTACAAGTGAACTGCATCACTCCATCCACAATAACTAGAAACCTGTCTGAATCAGGAGCCCGATGAAGACAGTGGCATGAAGATATCCTGATCTGCGAACTTAACCTTTGGTCCTACAAAGTCATCAAGTTTCCTTCTGTGATTTTTTATAAGGACTGTGCTTTTGGAAGAGCAATTCACACTGCTTCTCTGAGAGTGTTATTTCAGTATGGTGCTAATCAGTTTCTGGAGAGGTTGTTCTGTCCCACCAGGATTGAAGAAATTAAATGAAGTTTATTCCATCTCCAGTCTATGCTGTTTGTTAAAACAACTGGTAGTGTGGGCTTGTGATGGTGGTGAATAGTGCAAAATGCAGCACTAAGGTTGTTCTCTTTTATGTTAATGGACTGTTTTATTAAACTAATCCCCAGGTTTGGAAAAGCCCAGGCTGCAGGAAGAAAGAAAAGGTGATGAACAAACCTCTGGATCTGTGATAACTGAGAGTGGGGATTTGGACAGATGAGCTTTTATTTTATTTTTTTTTTATAGGTCAAATTATAATACAGATGCTCATATTATAAATTCCTGAGATCACTGGCAATCTGGGCCAGATTTTAACTCATGCTAAAAGGTTTAACCTCTCAGTGCCACTCCCCTGGGCCTCACTACTTTTAGCTTTTTAGTATTCAGACTTTGGTTTTTAGATACTTTTTTTTTTTTTTTCCCATTTCTGTTTATTAGTGTTGCAAGTGTGATTACAGTACAAAGCTTACTATTCCTTACACTGTGTTTCAGGATTGTCTCTGAGGTATCTCTAATTATGTGAAAACAGACTTCTAAAAGTTCTTGTTTCAAGAACATAAAACATTTTTTGGAAACAGAAGGTTCCAAAGTGGCTAATGGTTTTTAAGTGATTTTTGCATTACACATTTTACAGCATACCTTGTTTTGTGTTGCCAAAAGATAGGATTCTTTTCTCTTTTAAAACACATTTTTAAGATGTATGAGCACATAAAGGAAAAATGTAAGTTTCATGTAATTATCTGCTGGTTTAAGTTGTGTACAAGTTTAATTTTTAAAAAACATTGAAAAACTATTTCCCATGGTATGTTGCCTGAAGTTCATTTTATTTTGAATGCAGATTTAAATAAATATCTGCTTTTTTTTTTTTTTTTTTTTTTTCCCATTACAGTCTTTTAAAAAGCAGCCAGAATTCCTAACTAAATATTTTCACCTCTGCCTCAAGCTGTAAATGTTTAGGGAGCAACCAAAATAGCAGCAGTGCATTTACTGCAGTAAACATAAGCTGAAACATTGCTATTATAAATGCAAAAATATTTGTTATAAGGTCTGACTGAAATAAAGCTTCTGGATGTAAAAGTTTTATTTTATTTAAGATTAAGAAGAAAAAAAAATCTAAATATCATTATCGGCCCTATAAACAAAGAAAGTATAGAAAAAATTCACATTACATCTTCAAAACCAAAATGATGATATTCATCCTCTGATTTAAAAAAAAAAAAAAACCAAACAACAAAACAGATAGATAATTCATACCTACCCATCATTGTTGTTATGTTACCAGCCTGCTTAGAAAAAATATTAAAATACTTAAAATACATATGGTAATGTGGTTTGATAGATAGTGCTTGCCTGCCCAGTCAGGGGCCATTGAAAGGTCTCTTGAAAGTGGAGCATTGAATCATTTTCTAACAAAGTAGATTAGAAATAGTAGCATGTCTTTTCTCCCTCATGTTCCTGCTCTTATCAGCAAAGCCTTGATTATTTAAAGGAATTTTGGTGTGTTTTAAAATGATTCAGAAAAATTAAGCAACTAACATTTTTGAGAGCTGATCCAAAATCCACTGAAGCCTCTGAAAAGATTTAAAAGATCTTTGGGTGAAGCAATAGCTGTTCGTATGGTTGGTTCAGTGTCTGATCCAGTCTAACGCTACAAACTAATCTTAGTCAACTTATTGTCTGTTTTCATTTCTAATGGTTGGAGTTTGCATAATTACAGCTGAAGATAACCACAATGACAACTGTGTTTGTAATTTAGTGAAATTAAAAGTTTGGAATATTCATATGAGAAATCTCATTATAACATTATAGACTACTGCATTTTATAGGCATAATGATAGATGTCTTCTTTTGTAAAATATTAAATTACCATGATATCCATGCACAAAATCCTCATATAATATGCTATGCAAAAAACCCTACAAATCCTCCAGTATTTCTCAAAATCCAAGGAAAAAAACAAAAAACCCCAAAGAAACAAAAAAAACCAAACCAAATCCATAGAAAACTCCAATAGCTTCTCAATATTCATAATATGTAACAACAGGATTAAAAAGACCACTGTACTTTTTTTCTGTGTAATGATTAAGAGATGCACTTTCCTACTGGTTTGATTCTAACAACATCTTCAGAAACAAAAGCTCTCAGAATTTTTTTCTGTCAGAATTATTCCCAGCAGAACACTAAATATGAGGAACAGTGCAAGTGTGTGAACTCTGGAGATATCCTTTTGAGCACCGTAAAAAAAGAACACTAAGAAATTGGTACAAATCTTCAACAACTAAAGAGGACTTACTTTTAAAATTTTCAGTACTACCACTGGCAAGTTTAAGGAATGGTTCTCAAACAATAGAATATATACTTTAAATTTGACATTACCACCATTTTAATGGTATCTTAGAAAATAGGCATGATTTTTGATGTTCAAAACTAGCAAATCAAAATTCAGGTCTGAAAGCTCCTTCAATTGACATAAAAATCAGTCAACATAATGTAATAAAATTCCTTTTTTTTGAGTGGAGATAATATGAATAATAAGAAAATGATAGACCTAGTAAGGTCTTAAGGCATTTGCTTGCTTTGTTGCACAATTATTCTTCTAATGCCACTCATGTGTCTCTCTCCAATATCTACATGCATTTGCTTTTTTTTTTTTTTTTTTCTCTTTATGCTCCTCTCTTCCTTTTTATTGGCGATTATATTAATTAATTACTGTTTGGACAAAAATAACACTATTACACCATTCCAAGAAGAACACTAACTTATTTCTGGCATAAGAAGGAACTTAAGATCCAGCCCACATACTGTATGGCTCCCAGAGGGGCAACCAGGAAGAAGAGAATATGATGATTTTTTCTAATTCCACTGCTTCACTGCTTACACTGAGCAGTCCTTAGAGTGGTGCCCACTGCAGTCAGACTGGCTTTTTCATTTTTTTTTTTTTTCTCTTTTTTTTTTTTTCTCTATGTAGACACTTGAGGGCCTGTCACCCTTCTGTTTTTCATGGTAGTATGGTGTTAATCTGTCCTTTATAAAATCATAGAATGAGTAGGACAGACAAGCACCACTGGAAACCTAGGAAGGTCAGTTAGGTTGCTCAGGGCAGTGTTCAGTCATGCTTTGAGTCTTTATTAGGATGAAAACTCCACATCTTCACTTAAAAAACCAACAAAACAAACAAATAAACAAAAAAATTATTATGTTTAGCTTGAATTTTTGGTATTTTAAAATTTTACCCATTCCCTCTTATCAACTCACTTGGCACCACTGAGAAGGTTCTGACTACATCTTCTTTATTCCTACCCATCAGTATCTATACACGTTTATTTTCCTTCTGAGCTTTCTCCAGGTTTAACAACTGCAGTTCTCTCAGTCTCTCCTGATACAAAAGATGCTCCAGTGTCTAAATCGTCTTTGTTTCCCTTTGCTAGACTTGATCCCCTATGTCTGTGTCTGTCTTGTACAGGGAAGCTCAGAAACAGACAGAGCACTCTAGGTGTGTCTTTGCAGACACACCTTAGCAGACACACCTCTAGCAAAGGAAGAGGAAGAAACATCTCACTCAACCTGCTCTCAGTTTTCAGCCTAATACACTCCAGGAAGCTGATGTCATTGTCACAAATGGACACTGACAGTTTGTGTTCAAGTTCTTGTCCAGCAGGACCCCTGAGTCCATCTCCGTCAAGCTGCTTTGGAGCAATATGAGAAAGACATCAAGCTATTAGAGAGCATCCAAAGAAGGGCAAAGAAGATGGTGAAGGGTCTTGAGGGGACGCTGTATGAGATGTGTCTGTGAGCACTTGGTCTGTTCAGCCTGGAGAAGAGGAGACTGAAGGGAGACCTCATTGCCATCTACAGCTTCCTTGTGAAGGGAAGAGGAGGGGCAGGCACTGATCTCTTCTCTGTGGTGACCAGTGACAGGACCTGAGGGAATGGCCTGAAGTTGTGTCAGGGAAGGTTTAGGTTGGATATTAGAAAGAGGTTCTTCCCCCAGAGGGTGGTTGGGCACTAGAACAGGCTCCCCAGGGAAGTGATCACAGCACCAAGCCTGACAGAGTTCAAGAAGTGCTTGGATAATACTTTCAGGCTCATGGTGTCTCTTGGGAATGGTCCTGTGCATGGCCAGGAGTTGGACGTGATGATCCTTGTGGGTCCCTTCCAGCTCAGCAATTCTGTGACTCTGTGTCCATAATTCTGGTTGATCCTCAGCTCTGCTGGTACAGAAGGCTGATCATCCTCATGACCAAGATTTAAGTTTTTTTTCACTTGGTGAACGTGATGTTCATTTCAGACTATTTCTCTAGCCTGACAGGTCCTTCTCACTGGGGGCACAACCATCTGGTTTATCAACCATTTCTCTGCCATATAATTTTGGTCTTCTCAAGACAACTACTTTAGAAAATTCAGGTATTTTGGTGTAATAAGATATAAAAATGCTCAAAAAAAGTGGAGGTAATCTGGATCATATGAATTATACAAGTTTTCAATATATATCTGCCAGGTTTAAGAAGTGAGTTTCAAGACACTTTATCAATGCATATGCTGCTCTGATCACAATTTGTACTCGTTTGAGAGTAAATATATCACTTCATTGAGTTGACAGACTTCTTAACGAGTACTTTTTAGAAAAAAAAAAAAAAAGTAAGACAAATATGTCCATAAACTTACCATTATGAATGTGCAATAATATATAGAGCAAGATGAATACATTAACAACAAAAACCTGTCACTTGTACCCCTGTCTCTTTTTTCACATTCCCTTTTAGCATGTCAAGGCAACCAGATTGATTAACCCTGTAACTCTGTTCTCTTGTGTGATCTTGTTTTTTATTTTCACATGTATTCTACTTTAGATTGCTCATAATTATAGTGCTAGAAAAATATACCTTCTTTTGAAAACGTGCTGTATTATAAAGAAGCATGGAAATGTATAACGAGAATAGTTGAGTGCTGCAGTAAGCAAAAAATTGTTGTAAATATTGATGGTATTAACCACAGCTCTTTTTCTCTGGACATCTTTGATTACACCTATCTGAAGAGCAGTCAAGATACAGAAGATCAAAACCTGGTCTTAGTTACACTGATTTAAATGAAGGGTAATTGTACTGCATTTAAATGTTCTTAATGAAAGAGCTGAATTTTAATTTGATTTTCAAAGACAAAAAATGTGTTTCACTAGCAACCTGTTAGGGTCAGACTTTGGGACTTATTTTTCTTCATACTCCTTTGATTCATTTTTTTCAAAGTATGTTTATTTATACATTCTTTTATAAATGGAATCACAGCTCATTTAGTATTTCTCATTGGGATGTCATTTAAGCATAAGTCAAGCTCTGCCACATCCAGTCAGATGGTTTAATAGAAAAGATTACTTAAAAACCAAAAGAACTGATTAAAACAAAGTCCTGGTGGATTCTTCAATAAACATTTTTAGACTATTACACATACCTTATAATGCTTTGTTAATAACTGTAGACATTAATGGGCTCTGGGACAGATCAGGGTCAGCAATCAGGGCAAAAAACTGTGGACGAAAAAAATTCCTGAGTTCAGATGTCTGTTTATATAGGCCAGAGCCTTCATTCTTTTATACATTCATTGTCAGGACCTGGAATATCCCTTTATTTTTTTGTTTCTTCCTTAATATGGGAATTTCTGCTTTTCCATATAATGAACCAGACTTCAAGCCCATAAGCTAGCAAAGTCAGAGAATTAAAAAGTTGCAGTATAGTTTTAGATCTAGGGAAGGGTAAAATTCAGATTGGGCTGTGTGACACAAGATGACTGGTAAGAACACAGACAGCTCCAGAGCAAGGTGGTACAGGTTTGTTCACAGTTTGTAAAGCTCTGACTACCCCTGCCAGGGGAGTCCCTGTGATATTAAATACATGAAAATGAATAGAAGCACAAATTTATTAAAAGTTTTTAATCTGATACTATATAATCATGCAGACCTCCAAGTTACTAGGAAAATGGTGTGAAGGAAGTGACTAAAATGTGAGAGCACAGGAATCTCCTTTCAAAACAAGATCAGCAATTTGAATATTTGTGAATTTTGTTTTACTGTGTCAAATGATAAGCAACTGAAAAAGAGTCTGAGAATAAGACACATATATGACAAGGGTTTCAGAGTTTATTTTCCTAGTGATTTGAAATAATCTGTAGCTTGCATAGTTTTTGAGCTAGTGCTATCTTTTGTTTATTAGATCTGGAAAGATTCCTTATGAATTTAATTGCTTTTTCAATTTTTTTTCAACACTAATTACTGGCATAAGTTTCTGTGGTGCTGAGTTCCATAGCTATGCTATATATTTTGTAACAGCACATCTGGGTTTTTTTCTAACTTGGTTACATAGTAAAATGATCTAGATTTTACATCCACATTTCTATGATTTCATGATACTCTATCATGCATGTACTCCATGGGCTCATCCAGTCTGGAAAACTGTGGTCAGTTTAGTCCCTTTTGACAATTCACTTCTTACAATTGGAAGCTATTCAGTACTTGGGATTGAGGCAGTCCCCCTCAGCTTTATCTGAATTTATAAGGAGAGATGAAGCATCTGCAATGTCTGTTACACTAATGAGATCAGTGAGGCACAAGTAACCAGGGAATTTTATTGTAATACAAAACAAAACTTTCAGACACTGGCAGATGCATAAAAATATACATACTAATGTATAAAAATACAGAAAACCACATACACAGTTAAAGATTTTGCAAGTGGATTAAAAGGGACTTCAAAACACATCACATAGTTCCTCAGTCTTGTAAGACCAACCAGACCTTTTGGTTTGCTCTTCACTGCAAATAATTTACTCTTTCTCTTTGTAGTGCCTTAAAACCACTCATATTGGTTAAAACACAGAGATACCTTAGTTTGAAAGGCAAATCATTTCACTGTGATGATTCTTATTTAAATAAGGGACACTGAAGAATGGAAGTCAACTAGTTTTATGACAAACTCTGGATCTGACTTTAGACTAACTCTTAGAGGAAAATCTTGACTTTAACTCCTTATCCATCTTGCAGATTCATGGAATGAAATTCAAGAGTAACAGAAATATATTTACTCCTATGCATCAATTTAAAATACCATATGTTTGTCTTTTTCTGTACTGTTCCTAATCAGAACATTCAAACATGGACACTCAATTTTGAGCCATGTGTCAAGGCACTTATGAGATACTTGGGTTGTCTTGAAGTTCCCTGGGAGAGTTTATCATAGTTGATGTAGTCACATGAAACGTGCCATCTGGTTGAACTCAATATGAACTCAGAGCTCTTTACTAAATCTTCCCTTTGGGGGGAAATCACAGACATAAAACTGGAAAGGGATTTATAAATCATAGCAGATTTAAATATGACAGTAAGATTTATAGATGTGATTATTATGACAGGATTTAAGGGCACATTTATAATCTAAATCAGATATATCTCAAAAGCTTAATAAGGTGGGAAGCTGAAATCTTTCTATTTGGGATTTTTAACTTGATTTTTAGATCTCTCATTGAATTTGTCTATCTTACTTGAGAAGGCAAAGAACGGCAGATGAGTCTGTGAATTTTTAAATCCACTTTGAAATGAGTCAACTGTTTTAGAATGAATTTAAACTAAATGTGATCTTTAAAATAAAAATCTGTAAAGTAAAACAAACTCCTGCACATTTATTCAGACAATTTAGAAGTAAGAACTGAAGAAGTCTTTAAGAAAAACGTACTCTGAAAATGTTTAATGTTTAAATGTTCCTACGTCTAAAACTATCTGTCTTGTTTCTACAATCATCTTTTAGTTCCAGACATAAATCCTGTGAAAGATTAAGAGTTTCTGAAACACATTTAAATTCACTCCAGATACAGCTCAAACCATGAATGCCAGCTTCAATGAAACTTGAATTATCCACTAGGACACTAATTTTACTTAACATTAATGGAATACTTGGAATGCTACAGAAGAAAGAATAAATAATCTCTGACTACTTCCACACCTCATGCTGCCATTACTGTACGGGCTTGTAAACTTTCAATATAATACATCTTCTTACTCTACTTTCAATATTGATTCTGTCTTATGAAGGTGATGGACCCAATTCTCCAACAGTTTAAGGTCAAGTCTACCCTCTACAACTACATGAAAGGAGGTAGTGGTAACATGAGGGTTTGTCTCTTCTCCCTGCCAACTAATGATACATTAAGGGGAAATTGCCTCAAGTTGCACTAGGGGAGTTCAGGTGGGGAAAAGTTGTTCACTGAAAGAGTGATTGGGCATTGGAGCAGGTTCCCCAGAAAGGTGGTGGAGTCAGCATCCCTGGAAGTATTCAAAAAAGTAATCAACATGGCACTTGGTGATATAGTTTAGTGAGCATGGTAGTACTTGGTTGAAAGTTGGACTTGATGATCTTGGAGGTCTTTTCCAGCCTTAATGATTCTATGACTTTAAGTCTAAGCAGAGTTATGATGAGGTGGGTAGCCTAAGGAAAGCTTTGCTCATCATGCATTCATTCTAATTCATCTGCTGTGCCACAGTGGTCAAATGACCACTGTATCTTCTAACTTTTTATTTCTTTCACCTATTTGAAGAAAAAAAATCACTCTTTTTTTAGAGCAGAGTCTTCCTTTCATGCATATCTTGTTGGGACAGAAATGTTCACACGCAAACCAAAAATCAACAGTAGTATTAAATATTTTGCATTCAACTGAACTTTGAAATGGGTCATAATCTTTGGCTGAGGAATTAGTCTGCTACAGATAAGCTCACTTTCTGCAACAGCAGATAATTCTTATCTTGAACTAGTTGTGATGTTAGCCAATATTATCATTATCACACTTCAAAAATAGGAGATAGCTGAAAGGAAGTAATTTAAAAACAAATAAACTGAGCTCCAAAAGTGTAACTAGCATGCAAGAGTAATTACAGGGTTCTACAGTCAATATTGCTTCTGTATATCTCAGCTTGTTAACTGGCAAAAATAATTTTAGTTACTTTCCTCATTTTAAATTTAGAAATATTTTTTTTTTCCTAGTGTACTTGACATTGGTTAGTGTTTCAAATCTTTTTTTTTTTTTTTTTCCTACTGAGGTTTCTATTTGGCAAAATAATTAACTGTAGAGAAAGGATTAAGTAGAATATTAATTTTCAGCTTTGTTAATAAGGAAGGAAAACACATCTGTGAAGCTGTTTGTGAGCAGAACTGGGTGGGAAATAGTTTCAAACAGTGACCCATGTAGCCCCCTAGTCTGACATTGGGGTGAATTCCAAACCATTCAGGGTTGTCAGCAGACATACAGAAATAATCTTGATTTCAGTGATGTGGACTCCCATGTTAGAGGTATCAGATATGGGTTCAAATCCTTACTTAAAAGAAAGGAAAAAATATTAAAAAAAAAAAAAAAATAAAAATGGAAAGCAACCCCTGAATGTGTTTGCCTTCCTAGTCATGCAACCTCATTATACAGACATCTGGCATGGGGTGGGAAAACAGAGTGTTATTTAAATTTTTATGTATTCAAACTTCAAATTAAAAAAAAAAAAAAAAAGAAAAATCCTCCCCAGAAAATTGAGTTCTTTTTAAAAGGAAAGCAGCATCTCAGAGTTTTTATACAGCCTAAACTAATTTGAACTAGGAAAATTATCACAAAACTAGTGCATAGTCCCAGGCAAATATCCCATTTTATATTTAATTACCATAAAACAGTGCTGTCCACAAATAGAAACCCTGATATTTACCTGTCTTTATACATATTTGACCTGAGCCATCTTGTTGTCTTAAGAACTTGTTCTTAAAATGTACTGGGACATAGCTAAATACTGTTTGCAAGTAGATGACCATGGTCTGTACATATGATTGACAGATATTTTGTGATCAGCTCTTCTGTGGCCTTTAGTGAATGTGGGATTCTGAACTGTAAACTATTTCACAATCAACATTTTATCCAAAGAAGATACAGAAAGAAACATTTTTAGCAGATTAGTCATGTTTTCCATAAACAGCCACAACAACAGAATCTGTGACAAAATTCAAAGTCATTGGCTTCATTCTGTGAGGAAATTATATGCAAAAAAATCCACAATAACAAAGACAAAAGATTGTCACAGACCATCTACAATGATTCTAGCAGGCAGTGGCCAATGAGAGATAATTTTCTGCAATATTGCTTTCTGATCTCTTAGTCTTAATCCTCAAAGGAGAATGAAAAATATCTTGAAAAGAGGAATTTGAGAGCAAGTAATCATAACTTTGATACTAAACATAATGCACTGAATAAATACACTTGTAGATGTATCATATATTACAATTTTGCCATGTCCCTCCCTGTTCCAGAAATACTAATTTTCACCTTTTTTGAGCAGGGTCTTTGCTATGGATGTGATTTTTAGAATGCAACATTTGCAGAATGTTGTCACACTGATAGGTGTGATTGTATTGTTAGGGGTTGAAATTTTAGAGGCTATGGTAATCAAAGACAACTAATAGATGAGTAGGAATCTAAATATATTTTGACTGTGCAGCTAGGCTGATATGAAAATGTGAAGGAGCTTGAGGTTGGTTTTTTTGTTTGTTTTTTTGTGGGTTGTTTGGTTGTTTTTGGTTTTGTTTTTTAATGTCTTGTGAAAAGTAGCATTAGTTTAGTCTGGTGACATGGGAAGTGGACATGGGAAGTGGATACAGTTCAGTGGCTAAATCCATAAAGAAAGAAGGAATGTCCTTAGCTGATAGATGTTCTGCACTGGCCTGTGAAGCACAGATGGTGTGTTTAAGTCTTTGGTTCATTGGCTTGAAGACCAGTGACTCTCAGCGTGTCCCAAGTTTGTCAGCTGCAGAGCTGAGCCCGTTAGAAATTCCCACTGCAGGCACACACAATGCAGTAGAGCACAGGAATGAGCTGTGATGTTGATTGTTCTAGTGGAGCAAGTATCCCTGCAGTGGGGACTGTTCAGTGGCTGTCACTGAACTACACCTGCAAATGTAGATGTAGTTCAGTGAGAATCTTAGTGAGAACACTGATTTACAACCTCAAAAGACAGCTTGCTGAAGTCTAACTTGTGGACTTGTGATTCATTTGTTTGTTCTCCTCCTTTTAATAATGTTAAAATTCAGTGATGGAAATCCAATTAAAAGATATATTTACTTTCTGCAAAAACTGATGCCCTTGCTCTTTCATTGCAGGCAGTTTGAAGTGTACCAAAGTAATCGGAAAAATCTCTCAGACATTCGAAAAATATTTTGTACAATTTTGGGGAAAGTCTCGTTTGGAAAACCACATCAAAAAAATATAAAGTATTAAATAGTAATGAAATGGTGAATATACATGGTGTATATAAATGGTGCAAGCTTTTTTTATTTTTAAATTTCTGAACTGTTTTTCAACTTCTGTAAGTTTTCAAAAACAGTGACAACTCTTCTTGCAGAAAGCCTGAACGCCAAATGATTCTCACAGGTTTCAATTTAACCTTCAGACAGTGAGTATTTCCAGACCAAACCATAGTTAATCAGTCTTCTGTAGAATAAAATAAATCTACCTTCTGCCTTTTACAGAATGGAAAACAAGGGACCTGGGACCATTTGTCTAACATCACACCTCTTCTGTCAATGAGGCATTTTGGAATATGGAGGGAAAGCTTCTGTTCTCTGACAGGGTAGCAGACACCTTAAATTAAGTGAAAAAAAAAATAAAAAATAAGGTGTATATGGACATCAGAGAGAAAATTAACAAAAACAAAATACCACATCTCTAAATATAAGAAGGTGTATGTTGTACCATTAAATAAGAAAACTGTCATTGGGCTTTGTTATCAAGGCTGCAACACACAAAGGTAAGGGAATAACTATGAAACATGATAGCTGCAATCTGTCTCTTGGTTTGTAAACTCAGCATGAGAAGTCTTTATTACAACTGAATACATTAGGATCCAAACCAACCTGTATGGACCAGGAGGTAGCATGAAACCGTGGATACCCAGTCTATGCTTTGAATTCAGACCTTTGTTTTGTTTCATTATTTTATTTCACTCCATTATATTTTTATTTTTTTTATTTTAATTTGTTTTACTTTACTTTTTTTCTAAGCTTCAACAGGGGTTGCTGAAAGTCAGAGAAGGCCTTTCACATGGTTATGTCTAATATGGACATAGAGAGGACAAAATACTCATGTAATAGATACAAACGTGTCTGAGACTTGGAAGGTAAATACGAAGTGGCAGAGTTTAGGCTAAGGAGCTTTTAACAGATCATTAACACAACTTTCACAACATTGAGGAACTATGGGCAATCCAGTCCCTGTTCCCCTTGAAAGACCTTTAGAGTGAGATGGTTCAAAAATGCTTCATTGAAATCTTTACTCCTCCATTAGCTAGAGACATCCAAGAGAATATTTTTCCTTTCTGCAATCAAAATCTGGTACAATAAACTATAGTTTTTTTCTAGTGTGATTCACTTTCAAATTGATACTGTAATGCTCAGTTTGTCCATGAAGTAGAAAAGTCTCATTATTATTATGCCCTTGCTTTCTTCTTCACCTGGACACAACAGGAAAAAGGCTTTCTGGCCTCTACCAAAGTCATATTTTGCAGGGGCCTGATAGTGCCTCATGGAATTGGCCATTCACAGGGTGCTGTGTTCAGATCACCAAAGTTCACAATTAGAAGGATATACCAATTTGGTGTTTTCTATTCTTAACATCTACTGCTGCTGTTTTACCTCCTAGACAATTATATCTCTCTCCGTTCATTTTATCCAACTCATATTCCAACTTAGAAGTGCATTTTTCAAAAGCATTTCTGCATTGGCAGTGCACTAGTGTAGTTAATGATCAAGTTTCTGCAATGTTATGATCTATTTCCTTTTAAATTGTCCTGCAAACTTACTAGACTTCCACATGCTTTAAAATTGAGGAAACTTTAAAAGTATTTTTCTGTAAAGGGAGAAAGAGGACAAGCCCTGTAGCCTATATTATCTAAAGATTGGATGGTGAAGGAGGTTACAAAGTTTGTTACACTTGGTATGTTTTTGTGGTTTTTTCACCCACTTAGCTTAATATGATGTCTACTTTTGAATTGCCTGCATTACAGATCAAACTTCTTTCCCTTCTATTTCATCTAAAGCAATAATGGATATAATACTTGAATAGTGGGTAATATCTGTGGATGAGACATGGACAATAGGACATGTTTTGAAGTTGCTCACATAAAATCCAATTGCATGATTAATATAAAATAATGCATACGTCTTAGCAGTAGAGGCGCAAGAAGAGATTTAACTTCATAAACTGTAATGAGATGAAGTTTCATTCTCATCTGCAAATTCCTAGTTATAATAGTTATTAAAGGGAAAATCAATTTAATTAAACATTAAGAAAGGCTAATCCAATAATGTTGTGAAGTGGATTTACCTTGACTCTATGTCAGAAATCTGCTTCACCACTCCTCTGAAATGAATCTGGTGTTAACGTTTCTACAAATTCTCTTGCTGGATTCATGGAAGATTCAGGATCGAGGATCCTGCAGATTCATCAATTATTATGGAGCAACACCTATGACTTCTCTGGGACATATGGCTATGGAGACTTTACTGATAAGAAGGAATGACCCTTCCAGAGGTGCAATAGTAAAATTTGTATAATGGTGCAATCTTTCAAGCCCTGAAAATATAGGCTCTGAAATTGTATTCCAGGCAGATGTACACAGCTATCCATATGGTCCTTTTGTTCCTCAGGATTGTGTTGTATCTCTCTGTGACATCCGTCACTTTTTACTCAAATGGTTTTGTTACATCTGCAAAGAGCTTCTGTACATATAAAAGATTTTATAAACTGACAGCTCAAAGTCCACTTATGTGGACCTGTTGGAGTGAGTCCAGAGGAAGCCATGAAGGTGCTCAGAGGGCTGGAGCACCTCTGCTGTGAAGACAGGCTAAGACAGCTGGGGTTCAGCCTGGAGAAGAGAAGGCTCCAGAAAACCTTAGAGCCTGTTCTAGTACCTAAGGGAAACCAAGAGAGTTGGAGAGTTGTTGAAGGACTTTTAACAAGAGCATGAAGTGACAGGACAGGGGCGAATGGCTTCAAACTGAAAAAGGGTAGATTTAGGTTACATAATAGGAATAAGTTCTTGACTGTGAAAGTGGTGAGGCACTGGACCAGGCTGCCCAAAGAAGCTGTGGAGACCCCATCCCTGAAAGTGTTCAAGGCCAGGTTGGCACTCCAGGATTCTTTGAGCAACCTAGTCTAGTGAAAGGTGTCCTTGCGCACAGCAGTGGGGTTGGAGTTAAGTGACCTTTAAGGTCCCCTTCCAACCTAAACTATTCTATGATTATATGATTCTATATGAAATCATTATGAGAGCATTTTCAAAATCTACTCATTGCAAACTCAACATGGAAATCACACAGCTGGTTCTTCTATTGGTGTTAAAAAAAAAAAGCGTCCTTCCTCTGACCCACTGTGAATGCCATAGTATTCAAATGAGAAGAAATAACTAGCAGGCAGTTTTGGAAGCAGTGATGTAAGGACAGTGGTTAAGTACCAGCAAATAGATTTTTAGGCTTGTATTGGCTGGTATGTCAAACCACAGGCAGAAGAAGAAAAAACTCATATTGTATCACTGAGACTGTGTGAGTGGAGAAGCAGCAGGTCCCCACTTACAGTTTACAAAGATAGATAAGAATAAGAATTGCAAAGGAAAAGAGAGAAAGGAGAAAAAGAAACCGAAAAGAAAGAGAAGTGAAATAAACTTGGAGGACAGTACTGAGTACTGGATAACTTATTCCAATTACCACGTTGCTTGGAAAGAGAGGGATTTATCTGAAATTGCAAATGAAACATTTGAGGGAAGGAAACATGGTATGTTCGTTTGCCATTTACAGTTTTAAAAAGCATTGTATTTAAGTTTGGGGTGGCCTTTTTCTGTTTGTTTGTTTGGGGGTTTTTTGTTTGGTTGTTTTTTTTTTTTTGGTTTGGTTTGGTTTTTTTGGTTTTTTTTATAAGAAGCCTAAAACAGAGATTCATATACAATTAAGGTCTACAAATAGTGGAAGATTATCTAAAGACTTTCATTCATGATTAATTAGCTAAATAAATTAAGGTTGGATTAGATCACCTAAAACAACAAATATGAACACATTTTCAGTTATACAACAAGGTTCATTTGTATCCAGAAGTTTCATTTATGATACCAATATTCAAAAATAGCTTCAGATCAGAAGTACTTAAACCCTGGATGGTGAGTTTATCAAACTTTAAAATAAAATAAAAAAGACAATACTGATGGCTACCATATAATTGATTTTATATGAAAAATTAGCATAGTATTACATGGCATCATGATTAAAAGTTAAATTTTTATGCAAGCTGAATGGCTAAATCCCACGATGGAGGGATTAAATCTGATTTACTAACAGATTGCAAAATGCAATAGTTAATTTTGTGCAAGAACTCATTACACAAGGTCACCCAATGATAGCACTCTTGTTCCACTGCTATTTAATATTCCTAGTTTTAATTTACATGGCAATATAAAGATATTTCTGATTAACTGATAGATAGTACAAAAAAAAAAATAAAAAAAAAAAATCCAGTGCTACTGTAAAACATAAAAGATGCTTGGTTGTTGTTATGAGTCAACCTGAACTGCCAACCTTAATGGTCACAGTCAAAGGAAACAGGATGATAAAGATTTGTGTAAAAAAATACATTAGGAAATATAGGAAAACAGGGAGAGTACGGTTTGGACCCAAATATTCCACAGGAAAAAGGGGCAAAATCATGACTGGAGATGACTTGAAGTGCCAGCAGGTAATGCACCCAAACGGCTGCTGGATGAACACCACATTGCCTGGAAATTACTCCCTTAGAAGAATGAGGCTTTATCATAGAGGATCATAGAAATTGGGCGGGACCTTAAAGACCATCTAGTTCCAAACCCCCTGCTGTGGGCAGAGACACCTTCCACTAGACCAGGTTGCTCAGGGTGCCACCTGGCCTTGAACACTTCCAGAGATCAATTCCTCAGCTTCACTGTTTAAAACAAAAAACCTTGTGTAAGTAGTTTGTTCTCTCTTTTTGCAAAAGAAAATGTAACATGAACTTGTTTAGATTTCTTCGTTTGTTGATTAGGTTGCAGGAAATATTTCTGTGATGATATTCAGATTATTCACAACTGGGTACCAGATGGGGGACCTTCCAAAGGATCTTGATACATAAAAGGATCTATCGGCAGCTTCAGCTGCTAGGACTCAAGATGCCTGTGACAGGGAATAGAGGGAATTTTAACAGAGAAATGAAGTAACAGCATTTCTCTTTTCACTGCTGAGCAGTACATAGAAATCTACATGTATAGAAATTTCATATTGAAATATGCATCCTGTATAGCTCTGATTACAACCTCCTCTAAAGTGTTTAGAAGTTAAAGTGTTTCAATACGTTATTTTTCACATTTTGTGAATAAGCTCCTTTGCAAAAAGTTCTTCTCCAAACAAAAAAGGCAACCAAACAAAATCGAACAAACAAACAAACAAACAAACAAAAAGACAGGAGAGAAGAGAGAATGAGAAGGTTTTTTCCTTGTAAATCATTTACTTTTGACTTCTATGAAAAAGAGATTCTAAATTTCAAATAACCATCCAATGACCTCTGTTGAATCAAGAACTTTTTTTTTTTTTCTACCTGGAGGCTTTAATGATGAGTTTAAGGATTTTTTTTCATTGGAACAAAACTCCTGCTTCCCTGAAATCTTTTCTTGAACTGACATCCCCTTATTCAAGAATACTTTCTATAGCTGCACTACCATGAGTATTTTTATTCAGGGTGGGCAACCCTGAAATTCATTGAGCAGCTTTAGAGTACCATAGATTAATGTTTTTTTATTGAATTTTATTTGTGAATTCAAATCATATATGGTAAAGTTCTTGTTACCTATTTACTGAATTTATCTTTCATTGTACTAAAATGGTTTTTAGCTCATGTGTACTGATGCTTGCACATTCTTAAAGATGATGGCAACCATAAGGTTGAAATAAAAAACCAGCAAAAAACCAAATGTGAAATGCTCATACCTTCGAGCACTTAGAGCATAGGACATAGAAAAGAAGCAAGAGTAAAGTAACCAGATGCATCTCTGTAAATGAGACTGAAAACAGCACTAAAGCTTACAAACAGAGGAAAATTTGAGCACTCTATGCAGAGAAACTGGGGTTTTTTCCTGCAACTACGTATTTCAGTGGGACAGATTGATTTGTAGAAAGCAGAATGTTAGTTTTGTAATTTATTGTTTCTTTTAAGACACATATCAGTTTCCAGAAAAGGTCTGTTGGGGCTTTATTTAGGAAGTGGGAGACTGATCTTGCCAATCACAAGCAAATTTCAGCATTACTGTAAGTGAATGCTTTAACTGTGTGCTTGCTGAAATTTTTGTTTGGTTTTTTTTTAATATGTAATTTAGGTCCCAGCTTTTGGCTTACAATTTAACTGTTTTGCTTTGTGTTTCCAAGAACATTTCTTTATGTTAAGTATCTAAAATATCAGCAAGATAACTACATGCCTCTGGTTCAGACCCATCTGTTGCTGTCTATATGAGACAGATGTCATAGGAATTGTCACCATTCAGAGAAGAATGTCTCAGGGCTCCAAACTCATCTCTGAGTGCAAGTTTCTGATAATAATTTTCTTAGAGCAAGTTTTGTTTTTCAGTCCTAAGGTGAATTATTAAACAATACTACACCTAAACTACCTCAGGCTGCTCAGTTCTGCTCTGCAGGTAGAAAATTATTTGCATAGAGATAATTACAGACCTTTGGGATACTGAGTAGATGCAGATAAGGGATGTCTAAATAGATGTTCTCTCTATTGAAACATCAGCCTTTAAAGACACCTGTAAAGCAAGACCGGAGCTGTTGGGACTAGCTCAATACATTTGGCAATGGAAACCTGTTGGAGCCCATAGTACCCCATCAAATCCCAGTTTGTTTAACAAATGCAAACATAGTCCACATGGACACTTTTGAGTCAGGTACCCTATGACTAAATTTCATTTATTTTCACTGTGAAAGTCTTCCAGAAGATCCTGCACTGCTACCAATGCTTTCAGTCTGTCACCACTGCTGCTAAGTTGGAAAAAGACTATAAAATATGAGTATTATCACAGGCCACTAGTTAAGCAGGTTCTTTCCTGCAAGATAATTCTAGAGTTTCTAGCCAAGTAAATAACATTTTATCTTAGTCTGTTCATTTTCCGTCTCTGTTCAGATGATAAGGATATAAATTCCCAATGTTCAGAATTTCCTCTGTACTTGAGTTCTTCTTCAAGAGGATAAGGCATATGAAGGTAATTAAAGATAGTTCAGGATAACTTGTTCCACAGTGCTATAATTTAAAAGCTCAATAACTATTTGCAAAACTATCTGGAATACTTTGACTAACCCTGAACACAACTAACAGTGAGACTAGAGAAGATATCAAAGTGTTATCAGTGTCCATATCTTAAAAGCACTTTGGTCCAGAGAAAACTTATTCTAAACATGAAATAAGAAACTCTAGTAATATTTTTTTGTAAATAAGGACTTATGAGGTTTCATTGCCAGCATTTCTGTATTGTTGGGAAACCACCAATACTCTTCTCTTCACTGAAACACCTTGACTGTTTCTCAAGTAATTTGTAAAAGTTTCTGCAGTAAAAGACTCATTTACTATATTCTGTAAACAACTTTCACATAGAGAAGTTATCTCAAGAAACCCAGTACTTGATGAAGATAATAAAACACAGCCAAATATAATCATTACATCCATAAAATTGGTCATGGCCTATAGGACAGAAACTGGAAGACTCTTGTCAGCTCAAAAAATCACTAGCTTGCCTGCTAAAACCAGTGTTGGTTTCACCAGAGAGAAATAAAGCCTTGACTCTGCAATATACCTGAAGGACAGAGAAGAATTTATGCTGTGATACAGGTTTCTAATTGCTGGGGTCTTCATTCTGAGAGCATATCAGGTGTGATTCTTTGAATAATATGTGTCAGAAGTCAAGATATTGCCAAATACTAAACACTTATTTTCCATGCAGCCTTGGTTGGAAATCCTCCCTCTCCAAATGATGAAGTTTTCACACATTTATTTTATGGCAGCCTGAAGAAAGACTAGGGATTTGTGGTAGTACAGTTTTAGCTCCATGAGGAGGACAAACAATTGTTCTAAACAGAAATACTTTGCTCCAAATGAAAATATTTCAGTTCTGTGCATTCATTTTCTATTATGTAGTTGGTACTATTAAAAACTCCAGGAAAACAGAAGTTTGGATTTCTTTTTAAAAAGCAGGAAAACATTTGTTTCTATTTTGTGCAGCTATTCATAATGATTATGGTAAGCAATGGCAAGTATAAAAGGAGAAATTATGACAAAATTAATTTGTGTTTGAATGCTAAATTCAGGCACATTTTGTAGAAATAATGACAGCAACCTACAGCTGAATAAAAGTATTCCTACCAAATATGTCAGAAAAAGCACAGCAACACAGAACCTGCTCTCTGTCAGAACTTTAAATGAAAACATGAAAAAAGCAGTCACCATGCCATGAGTGATGTCTGCCCAAGTGCTGTAATTCTGTTCTTAATCAGTTTATGAAAAAATGCAGTTTTAGTCTCTGTTTACTCCTATGTACTATGTATGCACTTGTAGAGGGCTTCTAAGCGAACCACAAGCATTAGTAAAACAAAACACTAACAATCTATCCTCTTGGTGGGAGAATCTGACTGATTCATCCCTTGAAACTCAAGTATGGATTATTTCAAATAAAACTGACAGCATCAGCCATCTGTGAACAATCCAACTACGTCTTACTCCTCTGACCTTTTCTCACAGTACCAACTGCCTTGGCAACTCTAGTCAAACCTCAGCAGACCCTTTACTCGGCTCCTGCACATGCTCTAAATCAATCAAACACTGTAAGGGCAATGCCAGCCTGTTTGTTTCCTTCTCTGATGCTCTAACTGCTTCTTTAGGTGCTTCCTCCATCATTAGTGCATACATTACAGAGAAGATTGGGCTCCTCTGAAGGTTATTAATGAATGACTGAACTTTTTAGGTCAGAGAATATGACAGATTTTCAAAACAGATTGGGTATTTTGGCAGTTCAGCTACAGACAACGAAAAGAGCGGTTCTCCAAATCACGTATATTCCATGTACTTTGCAGAGTAGAATCCTCCCAGAGGTTTTAAAGTAGGTGAGGCAAGGCTGGCAGGAAGGAGTTCTGTTTTCTTGTAGAATAACTAATAAATTTGGGAATAAGAGACAGCTCTTAAGGAGCAGGTCTTCAGGGACAAGTTTCCACTAGTCACTTTGTAAAACACAAATGACTGTTGTTTGCACTTTCCTATAATCTCTTTTCATACAGGCTTGTCCAGCATAGTGCATAGTTTGATTACAGACTCGGAGACATATATGTAAGAGACTGTTCTGTCTCTAACTGGCTAGTATGTTTTTACATTGACCAGGGCAGTAATTAAATTACTATCGCAAAAGGTACGACCAGGGTTACTGAGGTAATCCCAACTCCCGAGGCGGAGTTACTTTGAAGCCGGACAACAATCAACCAGCAAAGACAGTTTTCCCCAGCAGTTCACCCTTCCAGGGGCGCCCATCTCACACACCGCGCCCAGGGCCCTCACAAACCGGCGGGCACAGACCTGGCTCCCTCGGCAGGGCAGGGCTGCCCTCACCGACCCGGGAGACGCTTCGCTTCGGGGGCGCTGGCAGACATTTTGGGGAGCGCTCAGGGTGCGACTGACAGCGGAGCGCGGGAAAACGGGGACATTTCTGCCTGCCGGGACACCAGGGCCCGGCCAATCAGCATCCCGCCGGAGCCCGCCTGCAGCCCGGCTGCCCAATGGGCGCCCAGCAGAGGGGATATAAAGCCATGCCTGGTGGCCAGCCCTCTCCATCTCAGCTTCACCCAGGGTGTAAGCCTGGCTGCTGCTCCCGCTCCTCGTCCTGCCTGCCTCTCCTCTTCACTGTCCCTGGTCCAGCCCTTTCCATCTCAGCTTCACCCAGGGTGTAAGCCTGGCTGCTGCTCCAGCTCCTCGTCCTGCCTGCCTCTCCTCGCTCTCGCCTCCCCGTCCTGCCGGTACCTGGTCCCCTCCCCTCGAAGTCCTTCCCACTGGTGGTGGTAATTCTTTCTCTAGTTCCAGCCTGCCCCTTTTCCTGTTACCTCAATAAAGGCAGTATCTGTTCGAGATCCAACATAAGGAGTTGCGTGCCTGAATCTCTCCTTCAGATAAATCAATTTAAAAGAACCTGGTTACAATTTCCAACCGGATTGTAACAATATAATTATGAAAAAGAAACAATAAATGTTTTAGGGACCCAGCTCTGCGCCAGCTACTAAGACGAAAATTAACCCTACCCCAGTCAAAACCAGTACAGGTCATTTACAGAAATTATATGTCACTAACTGGTGATTGTTTTGTGCCCAAATGATTCTTTCAAATTTAAACAAGAGTCTCTTATCTCTTTGCCTGCACAAAGGTAATCCTTTTATGCATGCAACAAGGGACTTGAAGAACATGCTCATAGATCAAGAGTGGCATGCACTCCTGGGGAGAATGAGAAAATCTGGATTAATCTCACGTGTAAAATATTTCTTTTAAAAATGCCTAGTTATGATAAGTTAATATTTTTTTTTGTTAAAAGCTGGGATAATTCCTTTTTAGTGGATGCAATTGATTTTTATATTTCATGTTAAAAAAAAATATTCATCAGTAAAGTATTTTAAAAATATGACAAAGAATTCAGTTTGTGTTTGATATAAGAGTAAACGCCCTTTCATACCCTTAAAGGTCATTATATGTAATGTATGTGTGTAAATCTACATTTTCATGCAGATAGGTAAGCATATCTAATTCTGTATCTGTGTCCTATTATGTGTGCTTGTAATTGTGAAAATATTCCTCCGAAATACATGTTTACGGGACAAGAATTATGCAAACTGACCCATGATCTGCTGAATCTGGAGGTGACCAGCAAGATGTTTTACTTCATCGTGGCAGATCCAGATTCATGCTGATTTACAAATTTGCCCTTTCATTCTCTATTCACTTGACTTCTACACAAATATTGAAGAAATTCAGATAGGATAACAAGGAACACGTGCACATGGATGAAAATTATCAAAAATGTCACATAATTAGGTGGGTTTGGGTGGAGATTTATGATGACAGTAAAGATTGGGATAATGAATTGTTTCTCAACACGTATATAAATAGAAAACAAAGAAAACCAGACATAGGCATTCCAGGGCTTTTCCAACAGTGCAGAAATTTTTCTAGAGCAGAACATTTTCAACTACCCTCCACCATCCCCAACCCACCTGCTATGTGTTTTATGATTTGTAAAAAAAAAACAAAACAAAAACAACTGTTCTGTTTCATTTCAGTAAACTTTCTCTACCCTAATTAGTGCCATTATTCAAAGTCTGAACTGAGTAAGAAACTATTAATTGTTTTAATAGTGCTTCTCTAGTGCTCATCACTGTTTTATCTCAGTCTAACAAACATTAACGTATAATAGAACAGTAGAATGGTTTGGATTGGAAGAGACCTTAAAGATCATCTGGTACCAACCTCCTAATGTATCTTCTTACTGCCCTAATAAGATAGTAATTGTACAGAATAAAAGAAGTAAATAAAACCTCTTCATTTTTAAGAGCATATCTTGAAAAGGTTTTTATTCATTTTAAATATATAAATCACAAGCATCCACCCTTTTCCTAAAATGCAGTGACTCCTCTAGTGACTCATGGCCATTAAACATTCACTGAAGTCCTTTGATTTATTCATCGACACTAACCCTCTAAAATACAGTGGTGCTACTTCTCCTGTTTTACCAAATATTAAAGTGGCTAGTTTGAGGTGACCCAAGAAACCACTATGCCACTTTTACCTAAGTTGGCTTAACAGATCCCTTAAAAGGAGGAATATGGGGTAGTTTTGAGGAGATGGTGCATGAAATCATAACTGAAGCTTTACTTCCAATAATGATACTGACCTTTTGTAAGTGCTGTGAAAAAACTGAGCAGGATCTGGAACGTATCTATGACAATCACAAGTCACCTTGAGAATACCTCTTCTAGATGTCCATTATCTATATTCTAATATATTTCCCCATTCAGCACAAGTTGCCTCCCAAAAAGGATACAGAGAAGAGTGTGACAAGTATGGAAATGGGCCAATTTAGTATTGCAACCTCTCTGTGAACAATTCCTTGGATCCCCTAAAGATGCTTGTCTTACTATGCTCTTTCTGCTTGGAGGCAATGAGCTGAAAACCTTTATTTGAACACTATAAAGCAAATAAAAGCTCAGAAAAGCAGACTGTGCTTAGGGATATAGCCTGGACCTGTGATTTTGTGTTCCTCTTTTTTATGAAAATATGAGAGGTCTAATATGGGCTTGTGTTGAGGGTTGGTTCTTTTTTCCCCTTCACCATAAATATATCTTATTCCTACAAGCCCTTATTGTGTCCTTATAAAACAGGAGAAATCTTTCTTTGAGCGTTTTCTGGACTTTTTAAACTCAAGAGTACAGAAAGAGTAAGGAGACAAAGGCAATTTTGTGGTTGCACATGTTGCACTTTTTATATCACCTTGTTATTTCTTCTACAAAAGGGCTATCAGGCTTTTTTTTTTTTTTTAACATTGAAACTATAAATGGTTATTTGAATGGTTTAATGCAGCAGACATTTCAAGTCACTCCAAGAAGATTTTCTTATACATCCTATTCAATCAACACCATAGTTATTTTTCTCAGTCTACTGTGCTCTACTATAATGAAGCTTTTCTTAGAATGAGTTTGGGAATGTTTCCTTTCTTCTCCCTCAGAAAAGAAATATTCCCTGATTCAGATGCCCACTTTCTGTACAATGGCTAAATTATACTCTGTTAGAGCAGAAACTGCAAGTTAATATTCTCTCTTCCTCTTCTCTATAGCATCTTCATTGAGGCAGGGGTGTGGAAGTTTTCTCTGCTTTGGACACTGTACCAAATACATACAACAGAAGAGGTGGAGATGCATCTGCTGTACAATACTTGAAAGAGTTGGTGTTACCTTATGAGATAAAAGGTTATTATTTCAGTATCAGGTCTATGCAAGGGTGTATGAAACTATTTCAGCTATAATGTGTTAGAAGGAAATGGACTGTCAGAGAGGTGTCATTACATCTGAATGTATAAGTTCATACAAAATCTTTTAAAATATAGTCAATTTCTGATTTAATGAATATTTCATCTGGCCAAAAAAAAAAATATTTTTGCAATTCTCTGAAAACTCTATAGTTGTCGTGCCAACAGGGCTCCTCTTATGTAAACCATTCAGAGTTGATGTGGTTGGTAGGCATGATTATGACTTTTTTACTGAATTGGAGATAAACAAGGGAAAGAATAAATCAAACTTAATTAAAATGTTTAATCAGATTCATGAAATGGATTTGCTAAACTTATTGTTAGACTTATTTCCCTTTTATTCATTTAGGAGGGAGACATCCTAAGAACTACACTACCATTAAATAGCTTAGAAATATTTAGAAATATAAATACAAACTGACAGCACCTCTTTAGAGAAACCTGGTTTAGAATTTGAGATTTTATGCCAGAACAAAAGTTTTTCTCTGTTCATCAAAATGGGTAATACTTTCAGTGTCAGTTTTTGCCTCAATGAGCTTTTAATTCATAGAGACCTAATTCCCTTTCTGAGTTCTGTGAGATAACTGTTTTATTTGCACATGGGATTGGGCTATAGATTTCATTAATGAGGCCTGAGAATTTCTGTTTTTCTGGAAAGGAAAATATTGAAAAGAGCTTGGACATCAGAATATGACATATAGTTGCTGTGTGCAAAATCTTTGATGCATTTTTATCTTTGAAATTATTCTCTTCATGCTCTCAAGGAGCTACAAATTCATAGGTTGACAGCCTAATATCAGCCTTGATAGCTTTCATTCTGCCACACTCTCATGGACAGAGTACTTAATGTAAGCATATGAGATACCGTAATTGACATTCCGATCAATAAAGTCTGCTTGGCAAACTTGCAAAAGACATTGAAGCGGGTTCCCAGGAGCTATTCAAATACCAGCAGAGGGATATACCACATGAATGCCTTCAGCCACTCTGCTGCACAACAGGTCAGTGGTGGTGCAGCAGGCCATTAAGACTCAAAGATTTTTATCTTCTTCTTAAAGCAATAGTGGGTTTCTGGCTGAAGAAACAGCTCAAAAATGTTCTTTTATCAATGTAATATGCAGATATTGTAATTAAATGGGATTTGTTTGTCATGAAACAATGGATTACAACAGTCAAACTATAAAGAAAAATCATTAAAAGAAGGACACATTCCATCTGAAGTTATGATCTTTTCTTTCTTAGTGTCCTGATTTCAGCTGGGATAGAGTTAATTTTCTTCTTAGATGGGACAGTGTTGTGGGGTTTGAATTTAGTATGAGAATAATGTTGATAAAACACTAATATTTCAATTAATAATTGTACACTAATAATCCAATTTGCTGATGAGTAGTGCATACTCTAGGTCAAGGGCTGTTCTGTGTCCCATGTTCTGCCGGTGAGCATGTGAACAAGAAACCAGGAAGGAACATGACCAGGACAACTGACACAAATCAGCTAAAGGGGTGTTCCATATCATAGAATGCCATGCTCAGTGTATAAACTGGGGGCAGTTGGTGCACTGCTGGGGGATGAACTGCACATCAGTGAGTGGGTGAGCAATGTTTCTTTTAGACTTTAGTAGTCCCTCTCCTTTTTCTTATTACGATTATTGCTGTTGCTATTATTATGTACTTTGTTTCAGTTATTAAATTATTCTCCTTTCAGACTGTGAGTTTTACTTTTTTCCCGATTCTCTGTGGGAAAACAAGCGACTGTATGGTATTTAGTTGCTGGCTGGAATTAAAACTCCTGAAGCAGTGAGACAGTGAATTCCCAAGTACTACAGCCACTATATTCCATAAAGCACTGATTTCAGTCTTGACTCTGACCACAAGAGTTTAAAATGAAGACACAAATGTCCATTCTTAAGGTCTAAGGAAGAAATATAACTCTCTTATGCATGTTTTTCATCAAAGAATATTAACTCAGTTTAAAAAGGAATGACATTGTTTATATTGTTAATAAAAATAATTTGGGGAAGAAGGAGATTAGATGTTGAAACAAAGATGTTTAACAGTGTACAGGTGAACCTGAGTACTGGTATGACAGCATTAACTAATGCAACCCTCTGTTTTTACCAGGTAAATTGAAAGACAACCAACAGATTTGAAATTCTGATCATTGTTAACAAGTAACATATCCAGAACAACTTCAGTATCTTTAATATAGACATGTTCAGAAAAAAAACAAACAAAAAAATCAAACAAAAAAAAAATCTGAAGATGCTGTGTTATTCATCTTCATAGGGATTATGGTTTCAGGAAAATGCTGAAGTATGTGATTAGACCTTCCTTGATAAGTGTGCTGGTTTTAGCTAGGATAGTTAATTTTCCTCATAGCAGCTGGTAATGGGCTGTGTTTTGTATTTTTGCTAGAAACAGCACTGATAGCACAGGAATGCTCTCACTATTGCTGAGCAGTGCTTGCACAGAGTCAAGGCCTTTTCTGCTTCTCACCCCACCCACCAGCAAGGAACTTGGGGGTGTACATGGAGCTGGGACCGGACACAGCCAGGACAGTTGACCCCAACTGACCCAAGGGGTATCCCAGACTGTACAGTGTCATGCTCATCATGTAAAGCTGGGGAAAGAAGGGGGCAGAGAGGGATATTCAGAATGATGGTGTTTGTCTTCCCAAGTCACCATTGCATATGATAGAGCCCTGCTTTCATGGAGATGGCTGAATGCTTGCCTGCCTCTGAGAAGTGGTGAATGAATTCCTTGTTTTACTCTGTTTGCATGCACGACATTTGCTTTCCCTATTAAAATGTCTTTATCTCAAATCACAAGCTTTCTCAGTTTTACCCTTCTGACTCTCTCCCCCATCTGACAGGAGTTATTGAGTGGCTGCATGGCACTGAGTTGTTGGCTGGATTAAAGCACTGCAGTAAATGCACCAAAATGTTTGTTGAATCTAAGCCCTGACTGACTTGTTCAAGATCACACTGTGAATAAATACTCAGCAGGGAACCCAGACAGAACAGTAACTTAATTGCACCTGAAACAAGGGAATAATGCTATATACTCTTCTCTGCTGTGGAACCTGCTGTGTATAACCATGAATAGAGAGAAACCTCTCTTCTACAGCACATGGTGACACAATAGCTGCGTAATTTGCTAAACATAGATTTTTTTCCTCATAGTCTGTAATTCCAACACTTTGTAACATACAGGATTGCCTTTTTTTTTTTTTTTTCCTTTTTTTTAAATCTATATGTGTGTCCATTCTGGGGACAAGTAGTTTCTTTCTGAACATAAGGGGAAACTCAGTAAATAGATTGTGTAATAATTGTCAAGTCCAGGTTGCTTTTTAGCATCAGGACAGACTGAGGGCACAAGTGTGATGAAAGCGGTGCACAGCAAAGGCATTATTGGTGGCTTGCACAAGTTCCAGTCTTAGCAGCTCTCTGCTGAGATTCCATTGCCTGTTCTTGGCTGTTTTGCTTTCTGTACAACCTAACCCCCAGCCTGGTACCAAACATAAAAATGGTCAAGGAAGTAGTTGTTTTGGGGATGGTAAAGTCACAGAGGATGCAAGTAAAAAACAAACAAACAGATAGAAAATACACGTAAAGGGATTTGGTTTAAAGTACAAGTTTGTTTTGAAGCAGTCTGAGGAGATATGGGAACAAGGGAATATAGATCCACAGCTAAAGCATCACTGGGGATCCCTCCAAGTGATGCACTGGAGACAGTACGAGCTCTGAGGATTAAAGAGTTGATTGCAGAAAGGCAAATGAAGAAACCACACACAAAAAAAAAAAAAAAAAAAAAAAAGAAAGAAAAAAATAAGAGAAAAGGAAATCAGAGCTACTTACTAGGCACAAATCAATGTCTCAGGAGGTCTGCTGGCCTTCCTGGAATGGGGGAATCAAGAGCTTCCTTTCCTTATATTATTATTGGAAAATGGCTGGTGTCTCAACCTCTACAGGGCTGCTAAGTTCCACTCCCTGAATTTGCTGTCTGAGCTCTTAAATTCCAATAAATCAAGAAAATTGACATTTCTAAAAATAACTCTTTTACCTATCCTGAGATAATTACAGCCCAGGAGTATTACAAGCATACAGAAAGGCTTGTGAAGCCCCTGAGGTATGATTCATTTCACAGTAACCACCCCTCTTTCCTGTCTCATCCCAGCTAATCATCAAGTATCTCTCAGTTTCTCCACCTCCTTATTCTTCACCCCTCTTCCCTTCCCTGTAAAGGATATCTGTGAAACAGAAAGCTGATACAAATAAATGGTAATAATAGCTTAAAAATCCCCATTGTTCCATTTTTGGTGGAACAGTTTCTGGGTCTTGTAGAGTGAGAGACAGAAAATCCCCAAACTCTCCTCTGGTTCCTTATTTTCAATCTCACAGTGCTCAAAGAGTTTAGGCACAGGTGGGAGTAAATACAGAAAATTGTAACAAATGAAGGCTAGAAGAGAGGTAATGTAACAGATGGAAAAAACTAGCTGGAGTTCCATTTTTCCGGAGGGATCATTGGTTATTCCAATGGGAAGCTGTGGGAACAAACACTCTTTACACTGATTTGGTCTATAGATGAGCTGAGTTTCTTCTGAAATTGAAGACTTCCTAGTTAGTAGATGGTATTTTTATTTCTTTTACCACATGAAAGCCTATAGACTTCATTTTTCAGCACAGAGGAAAACTGAAATGCATGCACTGGTCTTTAAGAACAGTCTCTCTATATGCTGGCACATGGCACAGTATAACTAGAGCATCTTATTCTGTAAAGGCACATGTGACTGCGAGCAAAATCAATTGCACTGATTTTTGTGACTACCAGTTCCACTTACAAAGTTATTGTACAGAAAGACATGATATAGCCTTTGACTACTGGCTGAGAACATAACTAGCCAGCAGCATTAGCAAGCAGTTAACATTTATTTCTCCAAATTGTTTCAGAGAGTTCCTCAACTGCTTATGAAACAGACTGTAATGATACCTGCCATAAAATGCCACTTGGGGTGTTACTTAATTCTGAAAGGATAAGATGAGAAAAAATAAAGGTGTATTTACACCATTTAATATTTAAGGACAGACAGCCTTATATTTGAGATAGCAGTGAATCTCCTTGATATATGTCCTGAAATGGAAATTCACAGTTGTCTACTATGGTGGTTTGGTACTTGCCTCTGAACTAGATGTCACTGGTTATGGCCAGAGGAATGATACTGCATTAGATAAACCATTCATTGCATCCACAAAGATGATAGTTTTCCTAAGAAAAGTGAGTTTTTTACATAATCATCAGTTCAGCTGGCTGCAGGAATTTAAGACATTATTACTGAATATTGCAATACAACTAATTAATTCCATCCACTGTCTTTAATATCACATATAATAATTACTTTAGTGCTGCATAAAATTGTTACATTTTTGAATACTAATCCAAGAAGCAACTTTTGTCTTTCCTCTCTCATTCTTATCCTCACCTAAATGTTTATGAAGAAGTCTTGGCAAAGTGTTTTTCTAGGTTGTTAATTAGACCGCTGTGTACAGAATATTATTCCTTCATTATAGTAAATTGAAAGTATGTTCTTTCCTAACAGAGATGGTAGAATGACTTCGACGTATACTTTCCTCTCTCATTTGCTGTAGGAATAGTTTTCAAAACCCACAGGAACCAGGAAGCAGTAACATTGATAATATAATGACTTTGTTACAGTTGGACCTGAATAATCAAAAAGCTATTACTGAACTCAAGCTGAGACTTTGCCAAATCTGTTCAATAGCCACATGCCGGATGATTAACTTTATATCACCAGTCTAGATGGTCTGACTTTCAACCAGAACAGTTGAATAAAGTCACTTCATTAAACTGAAAAGAAGATAGACCATTCCTATTTCTGGATTCTCTTGCAAGCCTTTGTGAATAACACTGAGAGTAAGAGAACAGCTCTGACATATTGGCATTTAAACTGACTTCAATATCAAGTGCAAGGGAAACTCCTTTTACCAACAATGGAAAAGACAGTAAACAAATTCTAATTGATGAAACTATAGACAAGGAAATATCTTCAGTACCGATTGATTCTCTTCACTGGTCTATGTTTCAAAATTTTTTTAAATAAAAATCCTATACAAAAATCATTATAAAATCCTTCCCAATGATACATGGGTCTTAGATTGGTTCAACAGAAAGGAACATGCAGAGTACAATGGCTTTGGGAAAAAAGTATCTAGCAATTTTCTTACAAACTTGGGGATAGTTATATTAACAAGTGACGATATAGAAACGAGAATAGCAGTACAGGATCAGGCATAATTAATAACATATATAAATAAGGTTATCTCAATTAACCAGAAACAACACCTCAGCCCTTGTTCAGAGAACTGTTGTGTGCCTTAATCATTCAAATACTAGGTCTACCTCAGCAAATGAAAACAAAAAAATAATACTGTATCAGTCTGTATAAACTGTAATGTTCAACTGAAGAGAACCTAGAGGTTTTAAGAGAAAAGCAATGTTAGGAACTGATAAATTTCAATGTTACCTCTTCTTTTAAACATGTTCCGTGTACAGCGATAGAGGTTTTAGGAAGGACTTTACAAAGCCCAAGGTGTCACATGGTTGCTCAGATATATTAACTGCTTTTGAAAATCTCAGCCATAACTGTTTCTTTTTCAGCAGGGTTATGTGCTATCTTCTGTTTACATACTGAAATCACTGATGGAAAAACATTGTTTATTTTGGGCCAGAGTTAAGGCTGTAGTACTGTGATGAAATATGCATTTCCATCTGGTTGATCAGAATAATCCTCTTACATCTATAATGAATTCAGCATACGCGTTATGATATCTTTAGCCATTAATTCCCCTGACATTAGGAGTTTGGAATTTAAATATGAGGCAGCAAATTAGTGCAGGGTTGTGTTTAGCATCTACACTTAGTTTTCAACAATTTTTTTTTTATTTCTCTTGAAATTTTCCAGCTTTATAAAAAATGGATGAACCAAATTATTGAATAAAAAAAAAAAATATAAAAAAATTGACGATAAAACATATTTTACTTCAACTTCTAATTTTGAGATCACCCCTGGAGAAGTCCATAGGTTAAAGGTACTGCTTACAAGTCTAAACCCAGAATGTTTTCAGAAAGCTTGCACCAACAGAACTAGAGTACCAAGAAACAATTCATCTCTCCAGTCTCTTTCCTTTTACTGTTGAAAGAATTCATCAATAGCAGAATCCCTTTTTCATTGCTACCTTTATAAAACTTTGGTGCAGACATGTGAAAGGACCTTCTAATCTCACCTCTCAAAAATACTCTTGATAATGCCTTTGCCCTGTCACTCCAGGAAGCATCTTCCTTCTTAGGAGATAAATTGTTCATTTAATATTTTATTATCTATTTTGGAGTTGCTGTCATCAACCAGGGTGTCAGTACATTGCTGATTTATGGACTCACTTCACTGTCTTTGCTTCCATTTCTTCTCTGCATTACAGTCAAACTCTAGACATCTTTGAACTCACACCTTTGAACTTACATGAGCAGCTCTGCCATAATTTCCTCTTCATTCTCCATTTTCTTCTGTTCTCCTAGTCTCTTTTTTTGTTTCTCCTGCTGTCTAGTTTTTTTTTTTTTTTCCTCCTGTTGCTATCTTTCATTTCACATAATGTCTAACACCATCCAATAAAAAGTCTACCTCTTCCAAACCAAAATCTAGTTTAACACATCTCTTTGTGACTAAAAAAAAAATAGGACAGGAATGAATTGCAAAAGTCTAACTTACTCTCACTTCTGCAGGCTCATGGAAAAGTTCTAGGGTTTGTTTCAGAAAAAATCCCACCTACCACTCAAAGGTCTTTTTCCCCGAAATAATTTGCATTTGTAGTTCAGTTTCTGCATTCATGGATGTAAGAGTGTCATGTAACCTATGTGATTTCTTGAAAGTTATGTCATTCTTCTATTAATTTTAATAATCACAGGGATTATCAGTGAGTTCTCCAGTTTTGGATCATGTCCTAAACTAGATACTTAAAATTAACATTTTATTCTCCTTGTAAGTAATACTCTATCAAACCCATAAGGAGTTTCACATAAAAGAAATAGTGCAAAGATATCTCATTATGATGCAATGCTATTTTCAACAATTAGCAACCTAATCAGGAAAAAAGCTTGGCATAAAATAGGGGGATTTTATGTACTTAAGGTTTAGGTATGAAAAACGGAAGACATGCTTATGCATCTGAAATTCAAATTCACATTAAGATTTAATCATGAATCACTAAAAGACAAATTGTTTGAAAATTTGCCCACCCTTAGTAGTATTTTTTGTAGTATAACAATATCTAGTATAGATTGTTTTGGTCTTTTATTTTTTCTCCTCTTGAGAAAAGAGAAACATTTGGTTCTTAAAATGTATGCTTGTGGTGTTTGACTCAGCTTGCAACTTGTTTTTTTTTTTACCTAAAAATATAATAAATAATCGTATGAGTCTGGTGATCAATGGCAGTGAGTACTAACGTTCCCATAAAAAAAGAGAAAAACAGAAGCAGATGGATTATTTTTTTGGCATATTTCCCCAGCCTGCAGCAGTTTGTGACTTTCTGTGACAGAGTTTGTACCTAGATCATCATATTTAATAGTCACTGTTGGACCCATCTTCCATAAATTTTGTAATTCCTCTGGAACCTATTTATGTTCCTGGTTTCCTCAATATCCCATTGCATAATTTAGTTATGCAGCATCCAACAAATAACTTCATTTGATTTGAAGCCTTATCCTTAAATTTTAATAGTGTTCTAACTGAAATAGTGAATATGCATTCCTTAGTGACCTTTCAATATCTTTCATTATATTAATCTTTTTTTTTTTCCTCTAGTACTAGTAAAAGAGACCCACAGAAACCCAGAGAATCTTCATCCATGACCTGAACCTTTCAGGCGCTGCTCAGGAGGATCTGGTAGCTCTCAGATTTGAGATATGATGCTGAAATTGGTGTGAGTTAGACAAAAAGCTCATGAAACATGGATATATTGGAAAATTACACGGAGACAAATAGCTGGTCCGAAATAAGTCGTGTTTCCAGATTTCCTCAGTCTTGAAATTATTTGACAAATCAAAAGTGACTAATGCTATTTATCAACAGCTGAACAAAGATTCTCAAAGAAAAGTATCAGAACATATCAGCTGACTGTTGTGCTGAGTCACAACAAGCTGCATCTCTGAATTAATAATTTCTTTTAGACTTGTAGAAAAAAAGCTACGTAAGGATATTTTTGCAAAATAAAGAAGTTTCAGCCTTGTAGGCATTTTTCATTTAATCACAGTAGTTTTGCCTTCCATTCTTGTTCAGTGGAACTTTTCCCCAATAGAAAGTGAAGAATAGACAGGGAAGGGAGGCATTCCTCTCATCCTTAAAAAAAAATTTGAAAAGAAAGTTACTTTTAAATTACTTCTGTGAAAGGTGGAAACACCTTCCATGTGTACATTACTAATTGTTTAAAATTAATTTTTCATTAAAAGAGTAAAAGAAATCAGCTTATCACAACAATCCAGATCCTGTTGTGGACTGCCTAAATAAAACACTAAAATCCCTCTATCACAGCTATCGAGGAGTATTGTGGATCTAGCATGCATTTACAAGAGTTCAACTAGATATTAGGGTCCAGCAGAAAGGAATAACTGTGTTAAGAAGTCATCAGGAAACACCTGCAATATCAACATAAGTTATGATTAAGGAAATGCACTTGAATCCAGGATGTCAAATAACTTACAGTCAAAACATTGAGAACAAATGCGTTCTCTCTTGATTTAAAAATCTTAAAACTCCATGTAAATGTCACTTTCCTTGTATATGGTCTCTCTGATATCTCACTGTGAACTTCTAAGCAACTTCTGAGCATTTCTATAGCTTGTTTCACTTGCTCCTAATATGTCTTGTCCTTTGATGACCAGGGCTGATGTTGCTTTTTCAGGCTTGTTTCATGCAGTCAACACTATCCGTACAGAACTTCTATTCAGAAAATTCAATAAATGCTTGTATCTCGGTGGAAGCCCAGACAAATATCACAGGAGAACAGTAGCAGTAATGTGTAGGACAATGCAAGAGGCAGCTGGCTTCTGACAGACTTTATTTTATTTTATTCTCAGAATTAAAATTAAACCTTTGGTAAAATCTTCTGGTCGGTGAAGGAGCCAGCTTGGAAGTTCTCCATGTCTGAAACATGTTGCTTCCAGCATGAATTAGGAATTCTGAGCAACTGGTCTGCACTGTAATTAAGTTTGAACAATAACCAGTCATGGCTTGATCACCAGGTTATTTTGTCCAGCTTGGAAATTACCATAAACTCAAAAATTTTCCAGTGTTGCTTCCATGTGAAGAATATGTTTTGTTCTCTTGGAAAATAAGAACCTCTGATCCAAAAATAACATGTCAACCTCCCTGCTGGCCTAAATCCATTAATTTCAGGGAACTAGCACTGGAAGAGAAGCTGGCCAAGAATGTTTAAATGAGAATCTAAATTAGATGTGAGACATCAGTAAAGATTTTTACCATTCTTTTTTTAGATTTTCTTTTCCCCAGCACTCTCTAGGGACCAGATGCTCAGCAGGTATAAATTGCTATAGTTGCACTAATTTCCAACTGAGCTATAATAATTTGCACAGATTGAGGATGTAACTCTAGGTAGCAATATTCTTTTCCAAGAGTGAATAGATGAACACTCCACAGTGCTGTCAGAAGAGGTCATATTTTGTTAATGTGAGATGTAGAGAACTGCAGGACAGATAGTACCACAATGCTCACAGTTAATAATATCCTTAAAATAATTTGAGATTTAATTTCACTTCAGGGAAGTGGAATAGTCTTTTGATTTCCAATAAATGGCCCTTCTATGTAAGATCAAAATTCTGCCTAGTCTGGTATCCTGTTTCAAACTGTAAAGAAAAGTGAAGATGTAGTGAAGAATTGGAAAAATAGAGTGAACATATAACAATCTTTCCCTAGAATGTTTCTACAATCTCAAATAATTTGTGGTACAGGGAGAGGTCAGACCAAAGGAGATGCATTATAAACCAGTAGAATCATGGTTGTTGTAAGCGAAAAAATCAAGTCATGTTCAGCATGAATATATAACTAACTCTCTATAATTCACATACTAAAACCAAAGACAATATTCAAACCAAGTGAGTAGAACACACAATTGATACCAAAGTTCTTTCTATTTCAATCTAATTATCATTTTATACTAACAATCATTATTTATGCATTAAACAGTTAACATGCAGTGTATCTCAAGATGTTTAATTTGAAAATCACTAAGAATTTGGGTGGAAAACACAGAAAAGAAAGTAAAAAAAACATAAACATCCAGTATGCTTAAAAGTGGTGAACTCAAGTAATTAATGTATGTAGAAGCCTAATGTTTCCTCTGATGATTCTGCCATCTGGTCCATATCTTGTGGCCTTGCTAAGGTCTTTTACAAAACTTTTACAAAGTTTTCAGGTTTGGAAATACATCATGCCCTTTGTAGGCTCTAATTCTGGGGTTTTGCAGGCAGCAGTAGCCCATGATAAGAGGATGATTAGCATCTCTCCAGATCAGAGAAAATCAGATATACCTAAGATTTTAAAATCTGATAAATCCAGTAACACGGGTAACATAATACACAAACAAGAGGTAGAAGACAGTGGGCAAAATAAGCTAGTGGGAGTTTATTTCTTTGTGGGTTTTTTGGGTGGGGCAGTGGGGATTTTTAGTAATTTTTTAATTTTATGCAACAAGCTCACTTGCAATATTCACAATAAAGGTATGAAGGTTAGAGTGAAAATGTCTAGAAAGAGAAAAACAAAGTCAATGCTGGTAGATGGCTTTGAAAACAACTTGAAGACAGATTTTGCTCACAGCAAAGGAGTCTATAACCACAGATGGCAGGAAGGTAGTAAGAAGTACAAGAACTAACTGTCTGAATTAATTATATCAAATGTGATCATTTAACATTTCCTCTGGAAGTTAATACAATAAATATTCATTAGATAAAGGCTAACACTCCTTCCAACATTCCAACAGATTTATTTATTAAAAAAACTCAATGAAAGTGAAGAGAAAAATAATATGTAGACCCTCATATGCTGATAATAAATGAAAGACTAAAAAAGTTCATTTGTTGTGATAATATTGCTCTAAGTGTTAATATCAGTAAGGCTGGGCAAGATTTTGAAAGACTACATTTGAAAAAAAAAAATTGCTTCTATTAAGGAAGGCAGAGTTTGCTTAAAAATATAATAAATGGTTGTAAGTGAACATAAAGAAGCAATGTATTATATCTGATGCTGCATGTCTTTCGGTGAAGATGCTCACATAGTGTCCCGTATGTTCTGATGTGTTGTTAAGAAAGTACTTTAGAATTAAGATCTTGCTGTGCTGTTTCAGCTGCTTGAGCTTCCATACAATTTTAGTCTGGGTGCCTGGGATTCATTATATAGGTAGCATTATATCTATAATGCCTTACTCCCTTGCACAGAAATGAATAATTTCTTGGAAAGGACAATTTGTATTTCGGCCATTATTACCATCACTTACTTTTCTATTGAAATGAAAGTCCACTGCTGACTGTGAGGACCTCTAGGTTTAGAAGGTCTTCAACACCATGGGCAAATAAAACAGCTTTCACTGGAAGACCACTAAAAGGAGCCAAGGAATGAACATTATATTTGTTCTACCATTAAGTACTATTTCCTTGTCTAGGGCTGTACATCATAGTACAAAAATATTCTATTTAAGCATGCAAAATATAATTAACATTGGTTTAATTAAAGAATACAATTATACTTGCTCATGTTCAAAAGGGAAAATAAATAAAATGAACCATTGTAGAGCCCTCATTCATTTGCACAATGACAGAAGTCATTAACTGAGCTATGGTTGAAAGGTACTCATCTGTTTCTAGAGGAAATACTCCTATACTACAGGTCTGTGACATATTTCAAAGTATTTTGCATTTCATGCATGATATGTATGAAATATGCATTCTGTTGACTAGTAGCACAGTCAGTAAAATGAATCTTGAGATCTAAAGGGCAAATCTAAATATGACTTTCTTTTTAGTGCTCTGGAATTTCTAGTATTTATTTTTTTCCCTTGCATGTGTAATATAGACCTGCTGAAGGTTTTAAAGTTCTCATGCAGCTTACCCATAATGTATCGCTCCCTGCATCTAGATAAGTGTCATCATGTTCATTAAGTGGAAGTTGAACACTCTGCTCTGTTTTTCTCTCTGATTTATTGTCTCAGAAATGTCTTCAGACTCCATTGCACGATAACTGCTGTACTGATTGTTGTTGCAATGCAGAGACGAAGCAAATTCAATGGACTAAAAACTTTTTCTTGACTGAGAGAACACAGCATATTTTATGTTTAAATGGCAAAGCCAGTTAAAATGTCTAACTCTGCATGAATTTTTTTTTTTTTTTTTTTTTGTTGGTGGGGGGGGCGGGGGGCAAGGGAAGTTTTAACTTTACAGGTTTGTCAGATAATTAAGAAAAATCTGTTAGAAGATATTACTGTGCAGTTTCATAGCATTCATTACTGAAGGGTTTCAAAGCACTTTACAGCTAGTGGATTGGTTCCTCAGCTAGCACAAACTGCTTTTATACACAGATTTCATGAAATTATTTTAATGAAATTATAACAGCATTTTAACATATTTAAGAAGTTATCCTGATGTCACTGTGCTTGGTATAATTTTGTTCATTTTACAGAAGAGTGGAATGAAGGAGAAAGAGATCTTAAAGAAAGACTAGTTCACCTACTTTTAGGGATGGGATTCATTCAAAGTATCTAAATCTAATGATAGTCCAGCATGTGGCTTAGTTACACACACATACGTGGGCTTATAATGCCCTAGGGTATCACACATCCATAAGAAGCTGGCTCAGGAATGACAAGACCTAATCATTATGAATCTCAAAGGTATTAGACACCTATGTTTAGGATGTGATTTTCACCACAGATATCTCCTGTAAAGTGAGCTGAATTATTCTCTTAGTGTCACTGACTATGTTTCATGTGGTTGACCAAATGAATGTCTGGTGCTCACTAGGTTGCCTTAGGGGCTTCCATCCAGCATGTAGCTGCCAGTATGCAAAGTCTAAATCTCTCTGTTGTTTCTCAAAGCTGCATACAAATTTCCTGGACACCCTAAGGAAATTCATTTGGTCACTTTGCATTTTGGAGTTGACACTTGCATGAAGAGTTCTCATTTAGTGACTGGAGTTTAATTCCACACTAGATGTTTGTATTTGAAGCACCAAATTTTAGATCACTTTGCAGTTAATGGATAGGAACAATCACTTTTAGGATATGAATCATGTGTCCAGCTATCATAAGACAAGAAGAATCATGAGTATCTAAAATCAAGTAATATACATTCTGTCCCACTTGACTAAAAGAGTATCACAATTCTCCCTGAAAGCTAAACATACCATCAGCATGATCTGGTATTTGAACTGAAGAAATGCCTACTGCAAACCATAAACTAAGCCAAAGAAGACAACAGAATCAAAAAGAACCTGTAAGGGTCATCCTAAAAGCAAATTAAAGGAAACTGAACACATAAATATGCATGACAGCCCAATGGTCAAGGACATAAGAACAGACTTTAGAATAACACAGCAAATTTGAATAGAGGTAAATAATTCTATATACAGCTTCAGAAGTTGCTAGGTGTATTTCAAACCTAAAAGGGGGGTTTCTCTAGATAAAAGCTCATTTCATTTTTTCACAGATATGATGTGGTGAAATATATTATGCTTCCCTGCAACTTTTACCTCACTAAATATTTTGTCAATCTGTACAGGATCTTCTACCTAACAAAACAGGCCTTAATTCTTACAGAATGGCCAATCAGAAATGGTGTAACCTTTGTAGTTAGCTTCTCTGAATGTTTAAACCTACCTTACCTGCATGTTAAGCAGGGGGCTTCCTGAAAAAAAAAAAAAAAAGAAAAAATAAAAGAAAAAAGAAAAAAAAATAAAAGAGTAAACCAATATATTTCTATTTATGCCCTAATGTGTTTCTATTAAAGTGCAGAAAGTGTTACCTGAACCACAAGAAAGAAAATTGCTCTGAAAACAAGTGGAGAGGTAAACCTTTTGTTGTTATGACTGCAGGGTAGTTATGATTGACAGGCAGAAGCCAATTTTATGAGGGTCAATAAGGTGAAGTGCTGGGTCCTGCACTTGGGTCACAACAACCTCAGGCAGTGCTACAGGCCGGGGGCAGAGTGGCTGGAAAGCTGCCCAGGGAAAAGGACTTGGGGGTGCTTGTCCACACCAGCTGAACATGATCCAGCAGTGTGTCCAGGTGGCCAAGAAGGCCAATGACATCCTGGCCTGTATCAGCAATAGTGTGGCCAGCAGGACCAGGGCAGTGATTGTCCCCCTGTACTCAGCACTGGTGAGGTCACACCTTGAATTCTGTGTTCAGTTTTGGGCCATTCACTACAAGAAAGACACAGGTGCTGGAGTGAGTCCAGAGAATGGCAATGGAACTGATGAAGGGTCTGGAGCACAAATTCTGTTGAGGAGCAGCTGAGACTGCCAGGAGAGGTTTAGATGGGATATTCGGAAAAAATTCTTCACTGAAAGGGTTGTCAAGCACAGGAACAGGCTGCCCAGGTAGCAGTGGAGTCACTGTCCCTGAAGGCATTTGAAAAAGACACATGCAGTTCTCAGAACATGGTTCAGTGGTGGACTTAGCAGCACTGGGTTAAC
Organism: Margarornis squamiger; assembly: GCA_035222235.1. Classification (NCBI taxonomy): domain Eukaryota; kingdom Metazoa; phylum Chordata; class Aves; order Passeriformes; family Furnariidae; genus Margarornis; species Margarornis squamiger. The sequence continues at coordinate 32,394,381 of JAWWTY010000001.1, forward strand.
AGTTGGACTCAATGATCCTAGAGAGCTTTCTCAACCTAAACAATTCTATGATTATCTGATAATATTTTAAAGATTATGTCAGCATCCCTAGCATTTTCTTTTTATATTTCATAGGAAAGTAGAAATTCCTTTGAATATAAAAGTAAGCAAAATCTAGATTCTGTCTTGGAAGGAGAATGTGAACAGACTTGAATTCTATTAAAGATTAAAATTATATTGGAGACACACAGGAAGATAAATTTTCATCATTATAACTGCAGGTTGCTTGGGATATGTATTAACAGGAAAGCCAGGGTAGGAAGCTCAAAATGAGTATATTTAAATACCTATATAAATCTTTGTTTGGGAAGATTCTTGTGTCTGTGTTCTGGTGGATGCTGCTTCCACTTCATTTTGTAAATCTTTTTCCTACCACAGAAATACAAGTGGGATTTATCTTGTCTAGTGCTAAGCACCAGCATTACAGACACCTACATGTGGGACAGTCATACACTGAGTGTGACTGACTTGCTGTAGTCATTCACATGAATTGCTTTTTTCACTTTAAAGGGAATAGAGAGCGATTAGCATACATAGTAGCTGTCTGAATTTCATCACATGAATAACACCTTAAATAATGACAAAGACAGTCACCACATTACATATATAATACCCAATTTATGAAAAGTATCAAAATCACTGAAATGAAAAGCTATAGGTGTTCCTATTTGGAAAATAAGCCTGTGTATGGCTTAAGCGCCTGTTCGAAGTGGTGCCTGCTGTGCAACTGTGTCAAACTAAATAAAAGTATCAGCTTGTGGTTTCATTCGCAGGGGATGTCGGTTCTGGTGTTTGAATGGCATCCAGAAAAAAACCCAGTAGAAAACCCTAAAACCCAAAAGCAAGTAAACCCTGATGGAACAGCCAGCATTCAGGGGACAGTATCTGCCATGTAATAAGAATCCATAAAAGCTAATGCACACAGGGATATACCCAACATCTAACACATGATCAGCAGGCACTGTCTACTAAGAAAGAGTGTAATAATTCAAACTGGTTATAAGTCAATAATGCTCCAGAATTATTCTCTCACTACAACCATCTTTTTCTTGGGTACTGACTTGCTAAGCATCATCCTACTTTGACTAACTCATTCCAATTGTTATCAGCCCAACAGTGTTGCAGAGTACACTTACAAAGAAGTTTACTCTTTCCTTTTTTCTTTGGGAAAGAGTGAAAGCAGTATAAAGATGAAGCAATTAATGATGAAGAAAGAAAATGTGTTTTCTTTGTCTCCCAAGCATTTATAAAACTATATAGTGTAAAACTAAGATCAAGAAAGAAAAGATAGTTTGAAAGGCAGAGTAAAGAAAATTAATAATACCTACCCTATTCTTATGGGAAAAAGAAATAAAGAAATCAAAGAAGAAAACAGGTCATTGCAGGCCAGAAGGAAATTCCCTCAAGCACTGTAATTAATTATTTTCAGTTTATTCTTTTGGTGGGAGTTTTTTTTCCATATTCTAATTACAAAACACGTAAAATTCTGAAACAATATAGATAAAATGTTTGAGAAACTATGGAAATTCTGTAGATGTGTTTTCTCAGCTGCGCAGTATCTTCAAAATGAACTAAATTAATTTCAGGTTCTTAGTATGCTTACTATGGAAATTCTCAAGACTAGCAATTGCTTTCATCACCTCATGAATGTTCAAGTTTTTATAGTTATCAGGATGACATATTAGTTTGCTTTCAGAGGTTACAGGCTCCTTTTTCTGTGGCCATTTGTGTATACCAGTACAACAAGCATTATTGAACAGAAAAAGTGTGAAAATAGAGGACTCTGGCAGGTGGCACGTCTCCAAAGTTCCCAGAGTTGCCAGGCACATCACATAGTATTCTGGCAAAGACATAAAAAGAGGCCTTCTGAAAATGTAGACTCTGGAAGGTCTGGCTTCCTAGATCTAAGTTTAGAGAGACTATTTAAAACCAAACCACTTCAGTATCCTCACGGGAAAGTGGACAACCTTTCAGTGGAACTCAGCCTGTAATTCAGACAAGATTTTATCAACCCAAGATGTTTAGTAGGAACTTTTAGAGCTGATGAAATTGATGGGTTTTGGTAAAGCTTGCCTTTTTTAAGATATAATTGGGGATTTCAAAAAACTTTGTTGTTTTTAATTATGTAGTAATTAAAATTAACAAATGCCTGTATCAAATAATGTATTGCTTATAAAGCAATGACAAAATTAGGTACAATACATAGCCAGTATTCATAAAAGCAGAAAAAAAAATTCATAAAAGCAGAGAAAAAAAATCATATTGTAGAGGCTTATTTCCTACAACATTTGCTAAGAGTCAGACACTTTATCAGAGTTATCAATGAACAGCAGAATAATTTTGGTTTGCTCTTTGCTATCAATTTATTCAGATTTACAAATATAATTCTATTTACTTCAAGTGTATGGGCATGTGGACATACGAGAACACTTTGAATCCAAACATGCATGGTACTTGCATGTTGTTTTTGCTTGATCCCAGCAGCTCATTTAAGATTATTCAACTAGTTTATCTGACAAATAATTTCTGAATCTGAGTCACGTGAGACTTAACTCTCCCAATTGCATAGGTAAGTTTTGAAATACTCCCTTTATGCCCTTATGGATCTGAATGTGGGTATTGAGCACTTGTTTCTCTACCTAAAAAAAGGCCTAAGAGAGAAAAAAAAATAATAGTATAATACCAAAATAATAGGTTAATATAAAATATATGTATATGATTCTATAAATATAAATAAAATATAATTGTATATAAAAATATAATGCTCTATGAACATCAAATGAAATGCTCAAACACATCAGGAATTACTGGCCCTCTTGACAAGTCAGGTATTGTCTTTTAAAAGAATCTTACAACCTGCTAGTGCTATTCTGCTAATCTTAAAAAAGCAGAAATGGATAATTACTAAACAAAAACCTTCTGTCTTGTTATAGATATACACACTGAATGTTTTCAGAGTGCCTGTTCCTAAAATGTCAGATATTTACATCATTATATTGATAATAGAAGCCTACACTTTTTGTTTTATAAATTTACTGGTGCCTCTTGAAAATCTATTGCTAGGCAGACACAGTGGTGAACTAGAATAAATAACTACCTTGCTAGCTATACAAGTTTCTTATTGCCATCACTTTAATATTTACACCCATATGATACAAATAAGATAATGTATTTTCTAATAAGAAAGTAAAAATTAAAGGTTTTTTATTATTGTAGTGAAGTAAAATTTTATCCCAACATCTAAAATGCTAAGAATAAGGAAGCTTTTCCAATATCTTTACTTTAAAGTCAATGGTAAAGGCTCTTTATCCAACCACAGCATGACCTTTTTTCACAATAGATGCTGTTGTAGGGAAGGAAAAAGAACAACTCATGAAATATTGGTAACCTTTTTGCTACAAGATATAAAAAAAAAAAAGTTCTGTTTATTTTCTTTTAAATCCCACACCTTTAGATATCTTTTTTTTTTTTTTTTTTTTTCTTTCCAAATTTGAGTGCTAGATTAATTTTTGGAACACAAATGCCTTTTTTTCAAAGGCTGAGTGACAATTTCTTCCCCTCTGGCAGGCAGAAAATCTCCTGGTAATTTTCAGAACATTGGGATGGAAGAACCAATGCATTTGGTGATGGAAATCACCCCTCAAAGTCCTTACACTAAGAAATTCAGGAGTCAACCCCCACTAGTATCTCACCCTAGGACGTAACATCAGAGTTTCTTTTATTTCTGAGCTGTACCAGAAGATCTGTAGTGTCTCAAAATCTATAGAATATAAATGTTGAAAAGGCCCTCCAGCAGCCTTTGTGTCACCAGTGTTGCCGGGTCCTTCCAATTTGTTCTTTGAACAGGCCTCAGTCAGTGCTTCTGCAAGCAGAAGTCTTCAGAATCTAACACTTACCACAGCAGTCCTGTTTTATATTGCTTCTAATTTAACTCTGCAAATGATAAATCATCCAAGAGGTATAAAGGAAGGCAGATTAACCTTTGAAACTGCTACTAGGAACTGATGATTACCTTATACATGTCAAGGGGTCTTCACTAGAATCTGCATTACACAAAGATTTAATATCAATTTATTGAATATGGACATACTGCTATACAACTGCACCATAAAAATAATTTTCTATGTTTTCAAATTTTGAAAATATAAATTTTTGTATGGTTTTGTTATTTCTTTTATTTCAATTTATTTGGAGAGAGGGTTGAAAGAGAACAAATTTTCTTTTCTTAAAAATACAAATACCCCCTTGGTAACCACATGGATGATATATTGTGCACCAACATTATAATATACATGTAGTTGTTTTGTTTTTTTTTCTGTTCCTGTGAGGTCTGCAAAGCATCAGTGTTTGTGTTGTACCCTTCCTAGTGACATCTATGTCAAATGACTTTCTTTTGCTTAACAGGAATGAAACTGAAGTGTTGATTATTAGCCCTCATAGTAAATTGCTGTTGACTGACTTTCCTTTTCAATCAGCCTTTTCTGTTAAAGAGCTGCTGATGAAGCCTGACTGAAGACCTTGACAGCTATTCTATTTAAAAACAATTCTATTTATATACCATATGATTATATTTACGGATACATGTGACAAAACCTAGTTTCTTATGATTAGCGAACCTTGTATGAGAAAGACACTTCCTTTCAGCAAAATGCCTGATACAAAACACAGCCTTCTTCTCTGAAACCATCATTATTTCAAATGTCTCAATAAAAGAGAATGGAACATGATCTGGGGGGGGGTCCCATAGTAACAACTACCAGTGGGACTGAAGGTAGAGAAAGAGTGATTGAGACATACAAGCAAGGAAGGAAAACAAACAAACAAACAAACAAACAAAAAACAAACAAAAACGGTGGTTTGAGATCTTGTAATTATTCTGTAGCCCAAATCTGGCTGGTAATATGAAAGAAGGCAAGATAGTAGAGGTTGGTAGTTGTTTCTCAATTTCTTTTTGAAACTATAATTTTCTGAAACTGAATTTCTGCTTCACATGGGATTTGGTCCACAAAATTTGTGGTGTCACTGATGACCATCATACTGGTTTTAAACTCTGACTCAAACATTAAATTCTTAATCCTTAGTTTGCCAACAATAGCCCCTGCAACTGTGCATGGAGGAAGTTAAAGGCTAAAAAAAAAAATGTAATCCTAACAACCAGCACAACTAAATCAAATAGTTGGAAAGTTTAAACATGGACTCTTTCTTCCCTTATACCAGATTTGAGAGTCCCTGTGAGACTGTCTCTCAAAATTCCAAACCCCTTTCAGCTTAAAGTTCTGAGCAAGATGAGCTTCTTCCACTCAGTTTATAATAGTGAGGAAGGAGAAATCATGATGTGGAGTTCATGACATTTACCAAAGAGCTCAGAAATATGGTTCATCTGCATTATGGGCCTTCAAAAATACGAAAAAAAAATAAATATATATACCTTTACCATGACAGGACAACATCCTTTGTCAGTATTAATGGTCTCCTGATCATCCTTATTCCGACCTAGTTCCATCAAAATGGGTTTAAACTGGAATTTAAAGTTTACAAAAAGTCAAGAACAGACTTAAATTGTACTAGATAACTGAGGCAAAGGGTGTGGATGTTCTGTGTCTGGACTTTAGGAAAGCCTTTGACACCATTTTGTACAGAGTTCTCCTGGAGAAACTGTCTTCACTGATGGAGAAACTGCACAGGTGCACTCTTTGTTGGGTAAAAACCTCTCTGGGCCTAGAGAGTGGTAATGAATGGAGTTCCATCAAAGTCTACATTTTGTGGAAATGTATGGAAAATCAACAAATTCCTTCACATGTTTCCCACTGATTTTGTTAACAATGAAAAATTATATATATGAAATATGTAAAACCTTTCTGCAAAAACACCTAATTTTTTCATAGTCTTTTTTACATTATTTAATACATTTGTACTTAAAATTTGTTTTGACATATTACTGGAGACACAGAAAAACAATTAAAAACATTTTTAACTTTTTTAATATATTGGCTAATAGAAAATGTCAGGGAACTGATAAAACAAAAGATTGTAAAAATTATTTTCATACTATTTTTTCTAAGGAAGCTAGGAAAAAAGAATCAATTTTTGTAACTTCCTTTATTGCTTTTTTTTTTTTTTCCTACATATTCTGTTATTCAAACTTCTGTAAGAGATTATAGGAAATGACCCTCAATGCGGTCACTGTCTTCATGGAGAAAAAGTGCTTTTCTTATTTCAACTTTTCTTATTATGACTACTAGCTGGACTCAACAAGGTTATAGAATTGGTGTGGAAAATCATATGGAACCACATGGTGGTGTGGAAACCTGGGAAATGACAAAATAGGCCCATGCTTTTTTTTTGTGTGCCTGGTTTTTGAGAACGGCCAAAATTCTGCCCATCAAAATATTCACACAGGTAAACAACAATATAGCTTCCTGGATTTAGTGAGCAAGAGGAGTGTGTGTCTCCAGGTGAAAGGAATTGTCCAGCAGCTGTCAGGTTTGATTGTCCTGGGTGCATCAGTTCTTCTACACACAATAATTTGGGTTATTTGAAAGCCCCCAGTGCTCCCACAGCCTTCCTACAGCCAATAACAAACAGCACAAACAAGGGAGCTGCACTTGAAATATTGTGTCAGACATGGCTCAGCAGCCTCCAGTCAGTCACTTCAGTCTTAATGGGAGAGCATGTCTAAAGAGGTTGGATGGTGATGGTGTTCCTATCTTTGCAACTTTTTGTTTTTCTTAGTCATTTTTCCTCTTGTGTATGGCCTGGTCAGTGAGCCAGATGGTCATAATATCTGACAAAAGTTTTGAGTGAATGAAGTGGATATTGCTGTGCATTCAGAACTGAGCTTCTGATGTCAAAAATAATTTGTTTATGCAGAATAACTAAAAGAGAAGTCAGTATAATTGAAGGATGTGGAGAAACAGAGGTGGGGTTTCTACAAGAATTATAATGATTAGGAGATGAAATGAAACCCTCCTTCATGAATAGTGATTGCAAAAAATAATGTGATTTCCTGTAGAAATTAAAAAAGCAAGAGGAGGTATAATAAAGTGTTAAAAAACAAATGTTGTGTGGCAGGAGGACTGGGGACTACTATTTCCCCCTGGCATAAAGGAGGCCTTCAATCAAACAAGAAGGGACAATTGCTGATTATTTCTAGACAATGAATAATTAGGCTGTGCAATACACAGCTGCATGATACAAAGGGATACTGGACAGTTATATGACTAGCAACACTACTGACTTAATGATCCAAGTTTTGGGTGGAGACATAAATGCTTGTAATTTAAACCACTGTCTTTTAGCTATTAATAACAAATCTTTTGGAATTAATCAGGTTTTTTTTTATCTTTTTCTGCACTTTTCTTTCTACTTCTCTACAGCTACTATTGAAGGCAATAGAAGATGTGATGAGCCATGAGTTTGATATCTAATTCCTTGAACTACACTCATGAAATGCTATGGCATATTTCACCACAGTATGTGATAGACTTCTAATTTTGGGTACTGTTCTTTGCAAATATATTGCCCTGGGAACAAGGTGTAAAATGATCTAGTTCTTGTAGAACTATGCAGAACCTAATAATCTCCTACTAAGTCTCACACTCAAACTTTAAACTGCTCATCTAGCATCAGAGACATGAATATCTTCAGAAGTAGCACTTTCTGTTATAAATTTTATAACTAACAGGGAATGCAGGTGCTAGAGATACAGAAACTAAGCCTTAAAAATTTCCACAGTCATCCTCTTTCAGTTAATGGGCTGACACTTGTACATTGCTCAGCTGGCTGACAGTAAATCTGCCCTGATCTGACCTCCAGGCCATGCAGTCAGTTTCTTATTTGCTGCCTGATGTTGTTCAGAAAAAGACAACTTGCTGTACTGCAAGTACATCTGAGAGAGACTGCATGGAGAGTTTATGTGGGCAAGTTGATCATAGTCTTAATAAACTCTGCTATTTTCCTTGTTGTTGCTGATATTTCCACAGCCCAGAAGTTCCAGAAACTATCTTTCACATACAAATTAATTTCCTAGTGTAGCCTTTCCCAAATGCTTCTCTTTCTGGAACTCTGTGTTCAGTAGAAATTCATAAATCATAAAGCATCTAGGAGATGCAGAGCTGAAGTTTTGCCATTTTAGGGATAAACATTACAATTCATGAGCCACCCACTTGTTAGACAACTACCATTTTGCCACTGCTCAGCCAAAAGCAATAGAGAAATCTAGATCCCTGAGGACTTGTAGGACATTTGGAGAGTGAACCACTTCCTAAATTGGCAGACCTGTACATCATGCTGCCTTTAACTCTGTAGGAGTTCACTGATCATCACTCCTGTAGAGTGAATCAGCTGGCAAGCTTTCACAGTAATCTTGTCCTTGAGTAACCTGGAATGCTGGATATTGGCTCTATTCCTTAAAGCAGCCTTGTCATGGAGAAGGACTTAGAATCAGAGGTATGAAGGGACCCACAATGATCACTGAGTCCAACTTCTGGCCCTGCACAGGACAGATTCAAGAAATACATCATGTGCACATTGTCCAAATGTTACCTGAACTCCATCAGGCTTGGTGCTGTGACCACTTCCCTGGGGAGTCTGTTCCAGCACCTAGTCACCCTCTGGGTAAAGAAATTTTTCTTGATATCCAGCCTAAACCTCCCCTGACACAGCTTCATGTCATTCCCTTGGGTTCTGTCACTTGTTAGCAAAGACAGGAGATCAGTGTTTACCCTTCCACTTCTACTTGTGAGGAAGTTGCAAACTGCTATGAAGGTCTCCCCTGTCTCCTCTTCTCCAGGCTGAACAAACTAAGTGATCATAGCTTCTCCTCATATGGTTACCTCTCTAGACCCTTCACCATCTTCATAGCTCTCCTGTGGACACTGTCTAATGTCTTTATATCCTGCTTATACTGTGGCACCCAAAACTGCACACAATATTCCAGGTGAGGCTGCCCCAGTGCAAAGCAGAGTGGGACAATCCCCACCCTTGCCCAGCTGGTGATGCTTTGCCTGATGACCTCCTGGACACCATTGGTCCTCCTGGCTGCCAGGGCACTGCTGACTCAGATTCAATTTGCCGTCAACCAGGACCCCCATGTTCCTTTTTGTGATGCTGGTCTGCAATATCTCATTCCCCTCTGTTCGCATATATTTATGGTTGCCCTGTCTCAGATGCACAATCCACTACTTGTCTTTATTAAACTTCATAGGGTTGGTTATTGCCCAGCCTTCTCATTTTTTGAGGATAAACTACAAAAATATCAGACATAATGCCAGAGAGGAATGAGAATACATTTTATTCCTGACATAGGCAAGTTGTGGCTCTGTTGAGGACACATTGGTGTTGGCAAGCAGAAAACAGGGGTGTGAAATGGAGGAGTGTCAGCAAATGGTGCTGACGAAAGTTGCCTACTTGCTATGATTTGAACTGCATTTTTCATAAATGCAGAGAGAATTAGCTCTCTGCTTCAGGATGTGGGGGTGGATTCAGCTGGGAGACCATTGTCACCTCAAGGGATATAGTGCACTGGCAGTTTATTAGGTTTTTATTACAGGTCATACTTTTAATCCTTCCTGGTCCAAGGAGAACTCACTGAAACGTCACAGAAAGCTCAAGCATGTTAACATCTATTACATCCTCTATATAACATGCTCATGTTAACCATATAGATAAGTTGCTCTGGGAGGTTGTGTAGTGTTGGAGTATATAGGTCATTGGAGGTATTCAAAAGTTGTCTGGACAGGGTTTGGGCAACCAGCTTTCAGAAGCCCTGCTTCTATATGGAGGGACAGGGTGGGCTGGACAAAACAACTTTCAGAGGTCCCTCCCAATTTCAACCGTGCTGTGATTCTATTAAAGCAACAGCAAGGCTTTATATATTATGATATAAATAATATGAATTATAATTGTTTACTTAAAACTGACATTTTTTGTGGAAAAATAGTGTAATTTTTTGTCATCACCATTTTCTATCTATATTATATCCTAAATTTTAGAGCCCAGTGTTGGAGAGAACATCAAGACCGCTCAGTCTTTAACACTAAGGCCAGACTAGCGAGGCTGACAGTGCCTCTGACACATTGGTGATTATATCAGCAGGGGAGAGCCTTGTCCTACAGCCCCTTCCACATCAGCTAGTTGCACATGCATTACCATCCAGCTCTTACATGAAGGCAACATTTTCCTTATCATGAGGCAGGTAAAAACTTCTCAGTTGCTGGGAACATGCTGTTTGTTTGCAGCAAAGTTCTCATTTAAATGCAATCATCTGGGCCAAATTTGTTTTGAAAGGATAAAATGTGAAGGTAATTTGACATAGGATTGGAATATCTTATCACTGCTTTGTTGTGTTGTTTTGCAATGATGCAAAGCCATACTGGATATTGAAATCTAGTGTACAGGGCTGGGGATGACGCAGCTTGATTTCACTCTTTCTATGTTTTTTGACCTACTATATGATCATAAATTAGATGTTTGACTTCCCCATGTCTCTCCTTCTAGACATTCTTCCATGTTATTGTTTTCTTGTTCAGTTTCTCATCTATCCTACATGCTGTCTTGCGGGTGAATTAATTCCTTGGCTTGCTTTGCGTGCAAGTACAGCTTTTGCTTTACCAATTATACTGTCTTTATATCAATCTGTGAATTTTATCACTTTTACTCTTCCAATTCTCTCCTTCCTGCTACAACTGAGTAGGTGAGTGGTTGTGAGTTGCCAGCTGGTGTTAAAACACAAGTATAGATATTATACACCAATGTTTCTAGGCTGTAAATTCTTTGTCTTTTACCAAGTAAACTTAGTCTTTATGGAAAAACTCTAAAGCCCACTATTAATCATCAATCATGAATCACAAAATACACACCTAAAGAGGTATAAAGATAGTCTAAATGTGTGTGGGTGACAGTAGTGTACTTTCAGGGGGAAGCTGGTGTGGAAGGAAGGGAAAGGAAACTGCACTTTTTCCAAGTCTTATAAAATTTTATCATGGACTATAAATGAAAACTTGATTTTGGTGGGCATTTCTGGGTGTTATTTTAATACAAGTAGTAATATCATTAGGTAGAAAATCTCAAGTTATGTTCCAGATTTAGAATTTTTATGTTATAAATGTGGCCCTACTATTTACTTCACTGATTTTCAAACCATTAATAATTAGCTAACAGAGCAGTTTTAGCCACTGCCTGGAAATCAACATGGTCCCTACAAGTAAATGGTTCAATAATGGTTCTTTATCTCTTCTATGCAAAATTTAGGGGATATGTATTATAAATATATTAATTTTGTATTGATTATTTTTTATCATGTTTATGACATTAAACAGTGTTTAGATGACAAAAGTATCTCTGTACTCAGGAATAAAAATGCTTATGGCAGGTATGAACAAGTAGTACCCTAGGCTAACTTAAAGCATGCCTGCATCAGAAAGATCAATAACTAAAAGAAAAACAATAATCATTCTTTTTTTCATGGCATGTCCAGGTAGTCAGCAAAGATGGGATTTCAAAGATCATAGAATCATAGAATGGTTTGGCTTGGAAGGGACTTTAGAGACCATCTAGTTCCAATCCCACTGCCACGGGCAGGAACAACTTTCACTAGAGCAGGTAGCTCAAACCCCCATCCCACCCGGCCTTGGACACTTCCAGGGATTGGGGTATCCACAGCTTCTCCGGGCAACCTATGCCAGTGTCTCATCACCCTCACAGTTAAATAATTTCTTCCTAATATCTGAAGTAAACATGCCATCTCTCAGTGTGAAGCCATTCCACATTGTCCTCTCTCTTCATAACCTTGAGTTCTCTTGTAGTCCCTTTAGGTGCTGCAAAGTGCTCTAGGGTGTTTCTGAAGCCTTGTCTTCTCCAAGCTTAATAACCCCAATTCTCTCATCATGGTGAAAAGTGTTTCCTATGTCCCAAAGAAAAATGTGCTGCAGCATAAACATTGAAGATTGTGAAAAGTCTGCCTTTTCCTCCCAGAATATTAAAGTGAAGATAAAAACTACGTAGTAGTGAAGAAACACCATCAAGTTTATAATCTGTAACAAGCTCTCACCAGACCGATACATTGTAGAGGCATCTTAATAATGCAAAAGCCTCTATCATGACTGAAAAAAAACATTTAACTTGACTGACACGGTGAAATGTGTTGTAAAAGCACAATTATCTGTGAACATATCAAGTTTGATCAAGCTCTTTTCATCCTTAGTTCTGAATACAATTTTTTCTCTATACATTTTTTCATACTGTTCATTCTTTTCCAGAAATACACTCCTTTCACAAAAGCATAAAATATAGACATATTTACAAGTGTATGCACACATTTAAAATAGGTGGCCTGCAAAGTCCCTCTGTGGCAGGGAACTTGGGACCATGAAGCAGCGGGACTTGGATTGTGTGTTTCAGTCAAAACCTAGGCATTATGTCAGTCAAAACCTAGGCAGATTTTATTGTCAGGGCTGAAGAGACAAAGTGGTTGTGGTGTGGGACTATGGAACCCAAGCTCCTCTTTGACTGCAGAAGTGGAAATAAAAAGTTTCCTTGGTCCAATTGGAGGAAGCTGGATTTTGTCCCATGGGATCTAATTAACTATCACTACCTCTCTAGCCTTTATTCAGCCTCACAGTGAGCTCTGTCAGCAACTAAGACAGGACATATCAATCTTCCACTCACCCATAGCCCCTGCTAACCACACTGTTACCTGAAGGAGTGACGAGTTAGCACATTTCCCCTTCTGCCCCACCTCTAACCCCCAAACTCTTGGTTGCAGCCTATGAGCTGCATTTCTCTCTAATACACTGTTCAACTAATGAGATATTCTGAGAAACATTGAAGCAGGAAATGCATCCCAGCAGCATGTAACAGGAACAAAAAGGGCACAAACAGCAGGGGAAGACATGTTCTGCATAACCACACTTGCCCAAAAGACTTTATGGATTGAGCCCCTCTAAAAGGTAAGGGAAAGTTAAAGAGATAAACATACATCCTATTGCTTTTTATTGCTTCAGTGTCATCTTCCATTCAGCCAAGACACTTTTTTCCTAATCAGTGGCAAGCCTGCTGATTATTTCTATCTGCATTGAAGGCAAAGGTGACACGGGTACTACTTGTCAATATTTGGAAACTGTGATGAGGACTGTTTGTGCAGTTGCTGAAGATACTGCTTCTCACTGTTCCAACTGGGATGACAAAATTCCCCTGAAATTTCACAGACATTTCACAGGGCACAGCCACCGTGCATCTGCTACTCAGAAGGCATTTGTGACAGCAGTGACTAACCACCCATTGCAGTAAGCTTATCAGCTACATATTTCCACATGGCATCCAAAAAAGGCATCCAAAAAATGTGTATGCACTCCTGTGTTGATCAGATATGATAGCATTACCTGGCAGCACAAGGATAAGCAACTTTTCTGGCAATACAAACAGGTACACAAAACCCATAAAAGGCTCTGTCCTGGCATGGAAACAAGCAGTCTCTTCAGGCTGGAAATGAGAGGAATCAGGCACTGCATGTACTCCTGCAAAACCTCCCTAGATATCTCTAAGCCTGCTTCTTCAAGGTGTGGTGGTTTTGGCTGTGGGAGAGTTAATTTTGTTCACAGTAGTTAGTATGGTGTTATGTTTTGGATTTGTGCTCTGTGAGCACAGAGTTGATAATACAGAGAGGTTTTGCTAAGCAGTGCTTACACAGCGCCAAGGCCTTTTCTGTTTTTCGTACTGTCACAATGTCTAGGAGGCTGGGGGTGCATGGGAGGTTGGAACAAGACAGAGCTGAGATGGGATACCCCAATGATCAAAGGGATATTCCATACTATATGACATCATGCTCAGTATGAAAAGGAGGGAGAAGAAGGAGAGGGAGAGATTTGGAGTGATGGTGTTTGTCTTCCCAAGTAATCATTACACATGATGGGATCCTGCTTTCCTAGAGATGGCTGAACTCCTGTCTTGTCCATGGAAAGCAGTGAATGAATTCCTTGTTTAGCTTTGCTTGTGTGTGTGTGGCATTTGCTTTCCCTATTAAACTGTCCTTAAATCAAACCATCAGTTTTCTGGCTTTTACTCTTCTGATTCTCTCCCTGATCCCACTGGAGAAGTGAGTGAGTGAGTGGCTGCATGGGGCTTGGTTGCTGGCTGGGGTTAAACCAGGACACAAGGCTTGTACTGAAATGAAGTCATAACTACACTGGATTGTACTGAAGATCATGCCAAGCAGTGCTCATATGCTTCTAGAATGGAAACAAAGAAAAGGCTAGGTGGCTTTGTATAAGAGGAGGTGGATGTTAACAATGAAAGGGACAGTGTTTGGATGATGTGTAAGGAAACCTCAAAACCATCCTGACCACAGAAAACCTGTCCCATAGCTGAAAATAGTTAATAACTGACCAGTAGGTGTCAGAAACTGCAGCTTGGGAATCTCTGTAAATCATGTTCTTTAGATCAGGTATGGGCTCCCAAAAATTTGTTCAGCTATTGCAAAGTGTGGGTACAGCTTACAGCAGGAGATCTCAACTTTGCCTCTGTCTAACTTTCAGTTCTGTGAGGAGGAAACTGTGAGGATTTCCAGTAGCTTAAGTTCACCTCTTACATCCACAGACTTCCTCAGACTGGGAGTGAACAGTGATATTGAACAGGTGCAAGAATATGAGCTTCAGATCTAAAAACATTGGTAACAGGTCCTCAAGAGTTTCCTCCAAAGTATATTCTGTAGACATAAGAGTTACCCCTCCCTGCTGGACATGCCTGTGACCAGTGACCCAACCAGGAGCTTGGAATGAGAGTGGAAATGGGTAACAGTGCCATGGTACTGCTCATGAAGCAGGGAGAACAGGACAGATAGAACATGAAAGAGAAAAAAAGTCCTGACTTTAGCCAAGAGAAGAAATTAAACTTGATTTTGACTTCTAAAGGCATTGACACCATAAAGAGTTAAAAAACACCACCCAAACTCCTTCCATCATCTCCTGTAACACAGATGAAAATGCAGCATGGTACTTCTGAGGATGATCTCTTGTTGAAAGGTCTCTTGTTCTGAGAGAAGATATTCAAGTCGCAGTTATATTTTGGGCAGCTTCAGGCTACAGGCTTATTGGGGATATTTTGCCCATAGACCAGACTAGAGCTAATCTAAGGTAAAACACCTCAAACATCTGAAGCACAAACATTAAATCTTTGGCATCACCTGCTTCAATCTATTTGATTTTTTGCTGTGTTAATGAAAGGAAAGCCTGGCAAGTGGTCTTAGACCCTGGACATCACTGACTCCATATTGATTAACTCTCAGGGTTAGCTTTTGAAGGAACAAGTTAGTTCCCTCTGAAGGTAAAGTCAGAAGTGTTTCAGATGGTCCTTTTCCCCTCTCACACTCCTAAGGAGTGTTCCATAGTTCTTTTTCCTCTCAGTAGACCCATTCATCTGTTGTCAATCCAAAGCATATAATATGTACATTTGGCTTTTGCCAAGTCTGGAACTTTTAGCAAGTTATAGCAGAGGACTTCATCTTTCTGGAGAGCTTTTTTTAGCAGAAAAAGTACAAAAAAAAAGTCCTTCACCTGCACTTTTTTGGACCTGAAGGAGATCCAGGCCATGTGCTCTACTGTGTAAGTACACAGTTTGTACTCCAAAAGGAGCAGCATGGATAGAGTTTGCAGTTCTATCCCATGGTCTGAATAGCTCAGTTGCAGATCCCTTTATCACTGCCAATGTTTTCAATCTTCTTGAACTTATTGTTTGCATCTTCCTACTTAAATAACTGCAGCAACATCAAACAAAGCCTGCACATCCACAAAGAAAAAATTCTAAATATCTGAGTTTCAGAAAATGGCTTCAGTGATCTGATTCTAAAGGATTAATAATTTCCCTGATTTTCCAGTCTGGGGAGGAGGGAATATTTTCCTGTTAGCTAACACAACTAACATTTCAGCAGCTCTGCTCACCAAGCTTCAACAAATTTTAAATTAATGACTATTATAATAGATTGATGCTGTCTAGGAAGGCCTTCCACAAAAGGTTAAGCATGTGTTGTAAATATATGTTTTATATAAAGTAGACAATAAATATTTTTATCCATGTATACGACCACACAGAACTTAACTTACCAATAATATTCTCTTGTTGACTCTTCTCATGTTTAATCAACTATGTGCAAGAAATCAAAACAACACAGTGAAATCAATAGTCTGGCAGGGAACTCTTTTCTGATAATTTCCTGGGAACCCACACTTTCCATCCACATTAATGGTCACTCAATGGGCAAGGGAAAAGGAAGGGAAATGCCTTGAGAAAAAAAGTGTAATTCAAGTGCCAACATCTCTCCTAATAAGTGCATAACAGTTTTACACAGAAGCTGGCCACTGTAATGAATGTCCAATAAAACCAAATTGCTGTATAAAGTGCACAAGCAGGCATTTGAAGAGGCTCTGAGTGGATGGATAGTAGCCAAGAGAAAGTCACAGGGGAAACAAAACACCCAATGATACTTAAGTGAAGTGTTTGCATGGGGTTGGACTGTCAAGTTTGTGTTCTTTTGTGCACTGAAAGATCTGCCATTTTGTTGAACTTGCTGCAGCTGCATGACCTGCTGGCAGGAGAAAGTGCTCTGCATGCCCAGTGTTGATTTCCCCTGCTTCAGCTGATTACATTGCCAATCAGTCAGATGCAATTTACAATCAGTTTTAAGATTGTTCATCATTTCCAAAGACTGGCATGATGACTCTTTGACAGAAAAAACAAATTATGGCCCATACCAATCCACAGCATAAATTGGTTTCGACCCTTCTTCTTTTATTAAATAGTGGCACATTTTTCCCTTTCTGTCCTTGAGAAATTAGCCATCCTTGGTCAGTGGAAATGCGCATGATGGACATGATGGAAGTTCATACACAGTGGTAGTATAATTTAATGGATGTATATACACTTACTGCTGTATCTGCGTTTAAAATAACAATGATAAATGGAACCTTCTTAAACAAGTTCTATCATCTCCCAGTACAATTCGTAGAAAAATGACAAACTACTCTAAACAGCAGCTTGAGGCAGCAGTGGTGTATTCCTCTGATTCCCATGGCTGGAAACCCTGTTCTAGCAGTCTTGGATGGAAGAGTATTTCCATTTTCTTTAATTTTGTGATGTCATATAATGGTCATGTTAAGTGCTGCTTTCAGAAATCTGAGACTTTGTGGCAGAGGACTTGCAGTATCAGAAATGGGAAAAATCATGCCAGAAATGGACCTGTGAAGAAAATGAAGAAGCTAGCCAAAGTGCCTTAAAAACTGAAGCTTTTACTGTGTTGTAAAATGGATTCCTTGTCTTTTTTACTTAGTCATCCTTCTTCTTCCCAAGACCCCCTGAGACACCCCTTATCTATGTAGCTAAATCCTCTGGAATTTGACCTTGAAGGCCTCTGTTTAAGTTTCCCTGTTGGCCCTTAGTTAACCCTTTCCCATTGGTTGTTATCCCTTGATTTTTATTGATAATAGTTTGGATTCCCCTAAAACTTATATGTTCCCCCAGCCATGTTAATAAACTCTCTCTCTGCTTCCCTTCCTGTGGTCTCCATGTGGCTCTCTCTGGGGCATCTCGGGGACAGTGAGTGGGGGAGTGAAGGGGGAGTAGCTCCCTTCAGATGTCACAAAACTTCACAGAGTCAAGGCCTGATGGTCACATCCTCTTTTTTAGCAAAACTGCTAGTATGCCCCTATACATACATTTATCAATTAATGCATCAATTAATACATTGAAATTTTGAGCACAACTTGTTACATTGAGCATTACCATTCCTTGCAACAGCATACTCTCAGTTGCAAATGTCCTGTGAAACAACAGCAACCTGAGGAATTCATGTTTGTTCCAAAGAGCTGGCCAAACACACATTAGAAGAGGACAATAATTGTGAGAAGTTGCCTCTATATCTGGTTTAGGAATTGAAATTGTTTTATACCCCCACAGTTAAAAGTTTTGGTACTATTTTCTACTACATTCAAAGTCTGGTTCATTCACTGTGTGAGGAGTTTACATCCTTTAAGAGGATATTTTAATGAACACACAAATATCTCTAATATTTTATTCTAGTTTCATATCCCTTTTTCTTTGTTCATGATTCTCCATTTGCCCATCTTAGGAATCATCCAAGCACTAATGATTTAGATTACCTTAACTAATATTTTATTCTTTTGAAGGGAATCAAGGCTCTGTTAGATAAGGCAGAACATTCAAATCACTTATTTATAACTCAGTCTTCTGATCTGTTTTCAGAATTGCCTGGCAATGTAGGAATTGTCTTGTACACTGAACCTTAGGAGTTAACTTGAAGACTATCTTAAAATCAATCAACCTTTAGCCAAAAAGGTATTCAGGGGCATTAAAACAATTCAATGCACTGGTAAATATTTGGGACATCTGCTTTATTTGCTACAGGTGGCTCAAACTGGAGGTCTGACAGGAAGAGATGTCTTATAAAACTAGTTCACCTTATGTAAGCAAGGATATACTCCTTCTGTATATATATATGTATGAGTTGGAAGAATCAGAGCATCAGGATTCTTCAATCATTGAGAAAAGTTCCAATGACTCCAGCCTTCTTGAAATCAGCAATAACAACAGCAGCTGTGGCTCTGGTCAATAAGACATTTGTCTAATAGAATGTTAAACTACTTTCCCTTACAATCATTATACAGCTGACTGATTCAGATGTTTTTGTATAAATGTCTTGTTTGACGAGTTCATTCTTGTATCTGCATTTAAGATAATTTCTCTGACCACCATGTGGACAAGATTCATTTGTCAAAAAGCCCACCCCTACTGTTTTTGGAAGCAGTGCATTTTAGTTTTTAGGGTTTTTTGTTTGTTTGTTTTTTTGTTTTGCTTTGTGGTGGGTTTTTTTGTTTTTGTTTTTGTTTTTTTTTCCCCCCAATACAAAGGAATATATAAAGGAATATAAACATAAAGGAAACCTATAATAACAATCTCATCAGGATGAAACAAAAAGCATGCAGAGGAGATTTTGTCACAGGGTTAAGACTGTTAAGACTGTATTAGTTTTACAACAGCCCTTAAAAACATTCACAGTATTTACAAAAGGATTTGGTATTTAGAGAGGAACTTGGAAAGTCATGCTGGTTGAACTATTTTCCTATCTTTCATATTTCTTTGTCATATGATTTTGGGAAAGTCATACAGTGCTTCTGTGTCTCAGCTTCATATGGGTGGATCAGAATTGCTACTCCCACAAGTAAACATAAAAAAGCCACATACACTCAAAGGCACTTCAGAAGAGGATGAGTAGCAAAATCTCTTTTGATATAACATGACCAAACATGCCAGTTTAAGGAAGTGCTTAGCCAATCTTATTTTAGTCATAATGTGGAAGATGCATGCACCTGTATGGAAAACACCTTTGCACTCACATCAGTCCTGCTGTTGCCTCTTTTAAAACAACTGTTCAAAAGGGAAGTGAAAACAGTATCTCTCAAATCTGAATGTCAAGAGTCTTTGTCTCCCATTTTCCAAGGTTCACTTTCTGCAATATTAAGATAATACCATGCAATATACATTTTATCTGTAAACTAAGAGGCAGCCTGTTGTCCTGCTCCCTCTCAGAGGGAGGATAATTGTCACCAGGCAAGAATTGTATATAAGTATTAGAACATATCAAAGAACTAAAGCATCTTTTAATTTTATCTGTGTGTCTTAAATGCAATGACATAACGAAAGTGTGGACTAGATCTAAATTTCCATAACAGTGAGTACTTTTATATCTATATAAGCAGTTATAGTATCATAATCAACATTAAAATACACAACTTCTCAGTCAAAATTTCTTCCTGTATTACCATACAACAGTGTTGAATCATCCATTCTCACACGAAGATACCTGCAGAATACTTTCTCCAATCCTTGCACTTTACTGTACACATGCTTTAACACAGAAGACAATTTTTGTCTGACCCTACAGGTTAGTTCCTTTGCTTCCCAGCCTCTCCAAGGGAAATCATCTCTGATAAACAACCTACATAATTTTCTGGATGAAAACAAACCTATTATTTTTTTTTCTATTCCAACTAATGTCACAGGCAAGCAAAGAAAATATTGACACCAGTAATAATTCTACATCTCCCACACTCTATATTCAAAAACCATTCCCACTTTAGAGGTCTTTCTGCAATTTATTTTCCTTCAATCTATTCTTTCATTCCCTGTCCCCTGAGGCATCTGCTAAGCACTCCTTGAAAGTTGCCCAAGGGTCACCCCAATGTTAAAGCATCATTTTATCCTGAGTAATATGATCCTTAGATCCTTTCAATCAAAGTCTGAACCAGAAGGTATTCAGCTTTCACTTTACTCTCTCAAGCATGACCAAGTGCAATCATTGCAGGATGCTGAGCATCCCTGTCAAAACCAGCAGGATTCTGTGTCCTTAAAGTGTTACTCTTATGCCACAGTCACTTACCCTGTACTCCAACATGCCCTGATGGGATGTTTAGTAACCTGGGAATCTGTGCCACTCAGATTCAGCAAGGGTAAGAAAAGACTTCACCTCTTAAATTTTTTCATTCTAACTGGTGAGCCTTTTTTCATCTTCAGTTGGACTTGCTGTACTTGATTGCAATTAAGAAGCTGGTTCAGCAGTCTATTATCAAATATACTTTTTCAATGCTTCTCATCCAAACACACATCCTCCTCCACCAGCTTGTACATAAATCTCCCAATTTAGCATGTTCCTTAACACTCACCACGACACTCTTATAATTTATTGTGGAATGGATAACGTTTTTATCATTATGATTAAATGATAGATGAAGTGGCCACCTTTTCTATGAAGGCTGAGAATTTACTTAGAAATACAAGTAAGGATGCAACATTCCTCCTTCTAAGTTCCAGAAAACACTAGATTGATTACCGTCTTGAATGGGTACTTAATTTTTTTAGATTTATATGTATTTAGAATTTAACAAAATACTTCTTTTAAAAAATGTTATTTTTAAACAAAATTCATTGCAGTTTGTTCATTGGAGAAAAGGATCCCAAATGACTTTTCCACTGGAACAAGAAAATGCCAGTCAAAAACCTGGCAAGCTTTTTTTCTGTTTATTATCAGATTAAAAATTGCAATTTTGGAGAAAAAAAGTAGTTCTATCTACTGAATTTTATCCAACAAAGTTTTTGAAAACTATTTGAGTAGCACACAGGAAATTCTACAGAAAATTTCAATGGTTTGAAATGCTGTCTGAGATTCAATTCCCTTTTGATGTAGATTGTCTCAATGCTTTTATGCTGGTTTGTCTCAAGTAAAGTCTTTTAGGCAACTAAACTTATAAAGTTTGTAGTTGAAATTCCTCAATATCCCCATTATCGAAGTTATTTCTTAAGTTGCAGATAATATTATGGTTTTACTCAAAGCAGTAGTGATAGGCATGTGAGTATCTTAGAGAGGAGCAATCCACCTTAATGACAATCAACATTAGGTATGCTAATTATTTTACGGATGTGTCCTTTATCATCATAGATATTGGTCCAAGGATGTAGTTTGCACTGCATTTCCAAAATTCTTAACACAATGAGGCCTTTAAAACAATGAAGCCTCCAACTGCTGGTGCAAAGCAAATTAATAAACAAAAGAAGAATGGAGATCAAGAAACTATTAAAAGTAGCCAATAAGCAATTTATGGATCTGAGATTTCCCAGAAATCTTCAGTTTAAGACTAAAGTAATGCATTTTTTTCCCCCAAAATAGTAGTTCCAACACACTAAAGTCAGCAAGACAGTTTCCTACTGACAATTTACCCAAAAGACGGTGATTCACACAGGAGGGAAAGAAATAATAAACCAAAATAAGTTATAAAATGATTGAATAACCTTTTCAGATAAACGAACAAAAGAGCTTAAGCATAGATGTAAATTTGATAGATTTGTTTCTTCATTAGAAAGAAACATTAATTGGAATCAATATGTGGTTGTGAAAATGTTTGAAAAACCTAAATAATTGCAACATTTAATACTGTTGCCTTAAAGCAAAGTAGAAAGGTCAGGTAATTAAATTGTCTTAATACTAAAAAGGACTAAAAGCTGCAGCTTTTAAACATATTGAAGCAGTACATAGACAAGTGTGAGAAAGTAAATTATTCAATACCAAGAAAATCAAACTCAGAAAGGACCCCCCACAAATTGACAATTCTTGAAGCACTTAATGTAAACCCCTAACAAAGCAAATTGCCAGTAAAATGAAAATTGATAATTTGCTTGCTTCAAATGATTTGCAGTTAGTCACATATTGTGGAAAATTGTATCCTAAATCACAAATGCTGTGGCAGTTACCAAAGACACAAGAAATATTGAACCATCTAGTGGAATATGCTGTTTGCTCCCTAATGAGGTAAAGGAGATGCTTGCATTTGTAGTTTCCCTGTCAGTTTTGGATAAAGCACAAGCAGTTGGGGATAAAGGGGCATGGGACATTTTTCTTTCTGGCAGGCAGCAATACTAGGGAAAAGAAATGTAACTACCTTTTAAGAGGGCTTTTGCTTTTCATTGTCTAAGCTTCTTCGCATATTGTCATGTGCACACCAAACCGTCCTAACATATTCTTATAGGCAAATACTTTTGGGAAAAAGAGACTTACTTAACTCAAAATAACATCATGTCAGCATTAATTTTAATGTCTTATGTTGGTACAACCTCTCTTCAAAGGAGTCCACTAAAAGACTGCGACATTCAAAGTAAGCACAGAAAATCTTGTTGAAACTGTAAAAAAGTACATATATCTCATTCTGCTACGAGTTTCCCTCTCCACTACAAGGTCTTCTGGCCAGACCTCTCTGCAGCTTATGTTACCTGACATTATTTAATGAAAAGCATTGAGAAGTACCAACTTCGAGAACTGTGTGTCTCTGAAGGCAGATGGTCAGCCTATGAATTCCCCAGAACATTTGAGCTTCACTTAGAAGTGAGGCTTATGAATGCCCAGGTAGTACACAGAATAAATCAAAACAAATAATATTCTGCAGCAAAATAAATAAGTAATAATTTCAAAAAGTATGTTTGTTTCAAAAATTATGATTTTTTTCCAATGGAAAACAAAATCACTTTAGCTGGAGATTATGGCACTTAGTACACAGGTGCTGTGGAAAAGAACTGTATCAGTTACAGCTCATAAAACAGCTATATATATTGATGCCTTAGGGTTTTCATGAATTTGTAGATTTTTATACATCTATGTAGTTTCTTGCATTCAGAGCAGCTAACAACCTCTAACTCTGTGCTAGCTGTCTTAAGGGTCAGATAATAGCTGGAACACCATGCCTGGGAAACATGTACCAGAGCTAAGACAATT
>JAWWTY010000001.1:32424798-32435697 GCA_035222235.1 Margarornis squamiger
CTATTATCTGACCCTTAAGACAGCTAGCACAGAGTTAGAGGTTGTTAGCTGCTCTGAATGCAAGAAACTACATAGATATATAAAAATCTACAAATTCATGAGAACCCTAAGGATCATACTCTTAATGTTTACTACACCATATCATGGCTTCCCTAGTATATTTGGTATTGCCACAACCCAGTTCACTTTTTACCTTTCAAATTGTTTTTGTTACCATGTCAGGAGGTACTAAAGAATATTCTTAAATGCCACCATATTTAACTCATATCAAATGATGTATTCATGCACTCATGATGCATTCTGGGCTTTTTTCATGAAAAGCAGATAACGGAAGTTAACAAAACATTTAAATCAAGCTAATTTGTCATGCTGGGAACTGCTAAACCTGTTAACATTTGAGAACACAAGAAAAAAATAAGATCCTTTCCACTAAAAACCTCTCCAAAGGATTTTCAAACCCAGGTATTTTAATCTATGTTAATCACAGTGATATTTGAAATCTTGTTTTGTAAAGTTTGATAAAACTTTGTAGATATTAAGAACAATATATTTAACATCCATTGAATTGCATCCATTGTCTTCTGGAGAAATTAGGATAAATCTATTTTTTGGGCTGCAAAATATGCTATTTCAGACTTCAGCTTCTCTGGAGATGCAGAATGGAAATGAGATGTTCATTGTGTCAATAGAACATAAGATAGAAAGTGTGGCAGAGGAGGAAGATAATGAAAAGTGTGTTTGTAAGTGCAGAAGAGTTTGAAGGAGTTCTTTGAAAAATACTTAGACACAAAGACTGTCTCAGCTATATGAGGCTCCCCTCAGATTTAACCACTTAAAATATACCTCTCAATGCCTGGAGTATGATAAATCTAGAAATGAAAGTACTGGACAACACATAGTGAGATTATCTGAGGTCCCCCAAGGCAATCCAAACAAAGTCTTGAAGCACTACGGACAAATGGTTTTTAAAAAATGGAAGAGAGAAAAAGTGTTTGGGCCTGACAAGATCCATCTGTACCCATGTGGAAAATGGGCCTTTGAGAATAAACTGGTGTGACAGGTTGAGAAACTAGAATTGATTAGGGATGGTGATAGCAACAAGATTGTAGTAGGTAAGCCAAGGATTGGTATGGCATTACCTGAGGGTCGTAATACTAGTTGGGAATATTTACACTGCTCCTGGGAGCAGAAGGACTCAGCAGCATATCTGAAATACTTATACACCAACTCACAAGCATGATAAAAATAACCCAAGATGAACTAAAAGCATTGGTCAGCTCCCAGAGCTATAATATTATTGATATTTAGTGGTGAGCAATGATTGGACTCAGTGATATTTGGTGTCTTTTCCAACCCTAATGATTTTAATTCTATGAAACCAGTGAGACTTGGTGAAATGAATCCCATGACTTCAGGGCTGGGATGAAGGGCTACAGGCCCTGCAGTCCATGAAGGGTAAGCAGAGCAGGTGAGGTGGAAGTGTTACACTATATGCAAGGGAGAGGTTTGATTGTATGGCACTTACAGTTAGTGATGATGTGGTTGAGAACATCTGGGTAAGGATAAGGGGGATAGAAAATAAAAAGGTTATTGTAGTGGGTGTCTAAGGGGGATAGAAAACAAAAAGGTTATTGTAGTGGGTGTCTGCTCTCAATCACCCAGCCAAGAAGTAAGCCCTGACGAATCATTGTGTAGGCAATTAGGAGAAAATTCTGGATTGGTAGTCCTGGTTCTTATGGAGCATCAGCTTCCTGGGCATCAGCTGGGAACATCATGCTGCTCTGATAAGCAAATCTTATTAATTTCTGAAGTTTGCAGGATATACCTTCTTGTCAGAGGTACTCAGTGAGGTAAGTAGAAAAAATGGTCTCCTAGACTTTTTGGTTTTAAGTAGAGAAGAACTCATGGGAAATTTGATGGTTGTTGACTATCTTGGCCACAGTGATCATGAAATGCTTGAGTTTAAAATTGTCAGTGTAATAAGAAGAAAGGACAAGAGAGTTTCTACCCTGGATTTCAGGAAAGGAAACTTCAAGCTAAAGAGGGAGCTATTTAATAGAGCACCCATGGAATCTCCTTTTGAGAGCTTAGGACTCCATGAGTGCTGGTCAGATTTTAAGAACCCCCTTTTAGAAGCACAAGTGCAGGTAATGTCCCTCTAAATATTCTTCTGGAAAAGTTGTCTAACCATGGCATGAGTGGATTCATTATGCACTGGGTGAAGAACTTTTTAAAGGGCAGAGCTCAAAGTTTTGTAGTGAATGGGGCTGCATCTAGCTGATGACCAACCAGTCACTAGTGTTGTTCCTCAGGGTTCAATTCCAGAGCCAGTTCAATTCAATGTATTTATCAAAGATCTGGATGCTGGAGTTGAAGGCACTATTGGTAAGTTTGGTAGGTGCTGTTGACTCTCTCAAGGGGTGACTGTCCTGCTATACTGGTGTGGTCTCACCTGGAGGACTATGTGTAGTTCTGGGCTTCACCATTTAAGAAAGATGTTAAGATCCTTGAAATGTGTCCAGAGGAAAGCATCAAAGCTGGTGAAAGAGCTGACAGGAATGTCCTGTGAGGAGAAGCTGAAGATTTTGGGTTTGTCTGGTTTGGAGAAAAGATGGCAGAGGCGTGACCTCATTTCTGTCTACAGAGGGGATGTGGAGCAGCAGGTATTGTGCTATTCTCTTTGGTATCCAGTGATAGGATGTGTGGGAATGATTCAAAGATGCCCAAGACAAGATTTATACTAGACATTAGGATGCATTTCTTTACAGAGCAGGTGATCAAGGCCTGGAACAATCATCCTAAAGACGTGGTCGATGCCCCAAGCCTGTTTAGGAGGCATTTGGACAATGCCCTTAACAACATGCCTCTATTTGCTCAAAACTGAATTCATTAAGCAGTTGATAGTTGCAGATCCCTTCCAAGTGTTATAGTGTAGTTCTTTTCCATTCTGTTCTATTCTAAAAAATACTTTTAAATTTACACCTCTCTAAATCCTACTTGTAAATTCATGAAAATGACTTCATCACTTCTGGGATTAAGCTGCCCTTTGAGCTAGACTTGGACGAACCAGCTCAGGTCTCTGACACATGTTTCTCTATGCTGTATGAGACATTCTTGTGATTCTCTTGCAGAGCTTCTCCTCAAATGCACAGTCATTGAACTCCTATCCCTCTCACCCTGAAAAACAATGCAGAGTAATACTGCTTTGTTATTTTCATAGATTATTGCAGATCACAGACAAAAGAGGGTGACAAAAGCACACAGACAAAAGCACCTACTGGGGTGAAGCACTTCTGGACCTGATGTATATGAACAGAGAAGGGCTGGTGAGAGATGTGATGGTCAAAGGCTATCTAGGACACAGCCATCATGAAATAAGTTTTCTATTCTTGGTGAAGTACGGAAGAGGGTCAACAGAATCTCTCCCCTGGACTTCTGAAGGCTGGACTTCAGCCTTTTCAGGACCATGGTTCAGTGAATATCTTGAGAAACAGCTCTTACAAATTGGTCCAGAAAGGCTGGACATACTTTAATAAGGAAATCTTAAAGGCTCAGGAGAAGGCTTGTGGCCTATGTGCCACAAAGCGAGCTGGTGAGGAAGACTGCCCAGGCTGAATAGTCAGCTTTAGCTGGAACTTAGGAAAAAAAGAGAAAAAGAAATTATGACCTTTAAAATAAGGGGTAGACAACTCAGGAAGAATACAAGGGTGTTGTTAGGTCATGTAGAGAGAAAATTAAAGGGGCAAGACTCTGTTGGGGCCAGTTTTGTTTAGTATCTTTATCAATGATTCAGACAATGATTTTCAATCAGTTTGCAGATGACATTAAATTGCATGGGAATGTTGATCTGCAGAGGGATCTGGGCAGGCTGAAGTGGTGGGCTGAGGCCAATGGTATGAGGTTCAATAAGGCCAAGTTCTGCACTTTGGTCACAACAACCCTGTGCAGGGCTACAGGCTAAGGGACAGAGTGGCTGGAAAGCTGTCCCTGGAAAAGAACCTGGAGGTGCTCATTGAGAGTGGCTGAATGTGAGCCAGCATTGTGCCCAGGTGGCCAAGAAGGCCAATGACATCCTGGTCTGTATCAGCAATAGTGCGGCCAGCAGGAGCAGGGCAGTGATCATCCCCTTGTACTTGGCTCTGGTGAGGTTGTACCTCAGATTCTGTGTTCAGTTTTGGGCCCCTCACTACAAGAAAGACACTGAGGTGTTGACGCATGTCCAAAGAAGGACAACAGAACCACGGCAGGGTCTGGGGCACAAGTCTGGTGAGGAGTGGCTGAGGGAGCTAAGGATGTTTAGCCTGGAGAAAAGGGGGCTTAGGCATGACCTTATCACTCTCTACAACTACCTGAAAGGAGATCATAGATTTTTTCACTGAAAGGGTATTTAAGCATTGAAACAGGCTGCCCAGGGAGGTGGTGAAGGCACAGTTCCTGCAAGTGTTTAAGAAACCACTGGCCATGGCACTTAATGCTATGATTTACTTGGAATGATGGTGTTCAGTCAAAGGTTGGACTTGATCTTAGGCATCTTTTCCACCCTTAATGATTGTATAAGTCTATGGACATTTTTTATTTTTTTTTCCAAAATATGAACGGAACATGTGAATTGAAATATGAGAAAGTGCTTCAGGAATGGCTGATTGAATTCTAACCACTTTATGTATCCCATTGAAAAGATTACATGTGCTAGGAGTGCTCTGTTATGCTTTCAGATGCCTCTGCCCCACTGTGAGGGTGCTGAAGTGGCTTAAATTTCATAGTAGAGGCATCTCCACACAAAATATTTCTTCTATTAGATAAAACATTTGATGGCAATCAGCCCTTATATTTCTGCATCTTAGTTCTATTTCAACTTGTTTGTAGACTTAGATCACAGAATGCTGAAAAGTCATCAGTTCTATAAAGAATTTTTTGTGGCCAGACCCAAAATTGTGTCTCAGCATGTTAATGCTTTACATG
Organism: Margarornis squamiger; assembly: GCA_035222235.1. Lineage (NCBI taxonomy): Eukaryota > Metazoa > Chordata > Aves > Passeriformes > Furnariidae > Margarornis > Margarornis squamiger. Next base: position 32,429,761 of record JAWWTY010000001.1, read on the forward strand.
TATTCAATAAAATTTCTTCAGTCACTGTGGTCTTTTCTCAAGGCAAAGCATTTTAGAATGAAGTGATTAAACTGTAAATTCATGGCAGTGAAAACACGTGAGAGTGGTTCATTTATAACTTAGCTACAAGTAATGGGTGTATTGTTCTTCTCTATTGGTTTTTCTTATTTACTTCTTAAAACAGAATGTCATATTACTAAATCTGCTCCATTTGTATTTGCTGTCTTAACAGCATGTTAGCCTGTATTTTTATGAGGTAAATGTGAAGCATTTTATTTTCTCTTCTTCACTGCATTTACTACTCTTGCAGAACCATCCTTTGTCTTCCTTTTCCACATAGATTAGTAAATTATTCTGCAAATGTTGCCTTTTTTTTTTTTTTTTATTTATTAAAGATTTCAGTAGAGCAAACTATTGCTTTGTAAGAGAAAATATGGAAGGGTTTGACCTAGGTGTATGGAAATCAGATTTGCTTTTTCAATAAGGACAGTTTACATTTTTCAGAGTGTTGGGGTTTTAAGGATTTTTGTACATTTTGTTTTGGTTTGTTTTTTTTTTATTTTTTGTTTGTTTGTTTTTTTTTTTTTTCTCAGAGAACTATTTAAAAATTTGAGATAGAAGTTGCTGAAAACTTCTCAGAACAGTTTCCAGTTAAGAAGACCACACAGTTTCTTCTGAATGAAAACACTTTATTTCAAGATTTTTGTTCAGTGGTATTTTCAGTTTTGAGTATCATTGTTTGTAGTGTGTCCTGCACAGAAAGATGGTCTGTAGTATTGCTTTAACTTTGTAATTTCAATACTCTTTTGTTCTGGCTTTAATTGCAATGTTACATACAGTATTTTCCTGGCCACTCTGTTTTGCCTTACAAAAGTCTTGCATCTAGAAAAAGGAATAGCAAAGCCACGAAGAGATACTCACCCTCACTCCTAATAAAGGAAAACATTTCAATTACAAGAAATGTTGAAAGAGAGAGAGAGAGCAAAGTAAACTGAAAGTGTCAGGGTCACCCCCCCTGCCAAAGCTCAAAGCTACAATAAAAAGGTCATCTGTGATGTGAACAAATTTTGTTGAAAAGGGATGCCTTTTAAACTCCCATGAATGAATCCTTGACTGGTATGATTGCTGTGACAGATCAGTAAAATGGTTTCGCTGACGTATGAATTAATAGTGAAGTACAACATTAAAACGATGTCAGCATGGTCTCACATGACAAAGGTCAAAAGATGAGTAGCTTTTTGCAACCCTGTCAAAAAAATTACTTCAGGTCACTTCAGAAGTCAGCTCATTGCCCTCACCATGATCCAGTTCTATGCTGCAATGTTACACTCAGGGGAACTGAGTGCTCTGTGACCAGTGTGAGCACTGCCTAAACAACACTAAGAGCAAAGACATCAGAGTGGCACCAGGCAGTGCAGCACCAAGGCTGGAAAGCACCAAATTAATGGGGAGGCACTAGTAAAGGATGAGCAGAAGGGCTCTGCCTCTTCTCCAGATCTCACATTGTGTCTTTCTATGATAAAATCATCAGCCACAACCCTTAAATATTATTTTTTCCTCACAAACTAATGCTATAGCACTTCAATTGCATCACATTTTTTATCAGGTTTCACCCACCTTCTCTGTCATATGGTTCCCCAGAAACCTTTGGATTATTAAAGGTAGAAAACAGATAGATAGGAGTTTTGCAATGTTGTAGGTATCATCCCATACAATTTCCAACTTTGAGATGGACTGAGCTTGCTCAGCATGTTTACTTGCAGGTCAAAGTGGTATTTTACTAGCCGAATTTTTGATACTTGCAAAGCTAAACAGTCCTGAGTTTTAGTTGATGTTTATTTCTAAAGTTTTTGCTGCTAAAGCAAGTGCATACTTAAGTACTACAAATACTCAGTAATATTGATGTAATATGGAATTCCAGAAGCTGTTCCCAACTCGCGCTCAATGAAAACTGTCAGTCATGCATGGTTATTGTAACCAGGCACAAAGCAAAAAGAGCTGAGGAATATATGTGTAATTTGTGTGTCCACCGTGCCTGCCAGGGTTTAGAAGTGTCATCTTAAAAATCAACTACTCTCTGTCCTCCAAGGATGTATATATTAAATTATTAATAATACAAATGTTTCCCTAAACTGTTATTTTATTTCAGTACTTTTACATAATTACCAGAGCTCTTTAAGGGCATTGTCAGTTTTTTAAAGCTCAGGCATGCTGCATTATAAGCCAACAGAGCATAATAAATATAGTCTTTGTGAACACAAATTGTGAGCAGAGTGTGTATTAAACAACACAAAGCTGAAAAATCTGTTTAGATGGGCTGGTATTGATAGATAAAAGCTACCATGAAATGAGACAATTCAAATTTACTGTTCTTTAATAAAAATATGTATTAAAGCATATTTTTATATAGTTTTAAAAATACAGTATTCATTCATGTATTAATGTATAAAAAGTAAGTTATCTCTCCTGCATTGTATATTTAAAGTACAGAGAGTGTTATTACTGGATAATGAAGATATCCATAGGATAACTAGGAAATACATTCTAGGGTGAACTTTGATCACCTGCTTTGATTTTTCTTCGTCTTAACTACTTCTATCACTGTTTACCATAACAATCATAAAGGCATTTAAACTAGAAAGAACTTCTCTGAGTCACTCAGTTTATCTCTCAAGTTAGTGTGTTTAATGTTTCTTTTCCTTACTTAAATTGAGATTAACTTGAAGGACAAATTCTAGCCTCACATTGATTTTTTCAGCAGATTATGTACCTATGAGAGTAAGAGCAAATGTTAAAAAAGCTGAAATGGCACTAAGGAGGGCTGTGGTGACTTGGTTTGTACAGACACACTAGTCATCCACATTTCACAGTAGCATTAAACTGGAGTATTAGGTTCCATATTCCCTTTGCACCAAGCTCAGCATAAAGTGTAAACCACTTGCTGCTTGCTTGATCAGGCAGCATATTTGGTTATTACTGAGGTTACAGTTTAGATGTTCTACATTTTTCCACTATAGTCTTAGAATAAAAAGGATGTAAAAATAATGCTTGAATTGTATTTGCTTTTGGTTTTTATCTCTTTACAACTTTGAAGGATCAATACATTCATAAAATGTCTTGGTGGCTTGAATAAAGGGAAAAATAAACCCCTGAGAAAAGACCTGAATTCCCCTTAGTAAAGATTTTCAGCTGGGTCACGATGAGTTGTGTGTGCTGAGCCCTTGCTGGGCTTCAGTGTTGTTGACATAACCGGGTCCTGAAAACATCATCTTCCTCCCAGAGCTGTGTACCAGGGGAAGGAATGCAGTGAAGTCATGCAAGATATAAATAAGTGGGTGAATTGTTTAGATATTTTAACTATGCCATTTAGAATTTCCACCCTCAGTTCCAAATCATCCATCAGATACATATTTTAGTTCTTTCAGGTGCTCAATTTGTGGTAATACAAATCCCCTTGGGACAGAAAAATAATGCTGGAATAATGGATACATTTTAATTTAGTTTTCCGTGTGTTAGAATAATTGTCGCTCAGTGGCACTCCAGTGAAATACATATGCATCTAAACACAGTGTCTGTGGAAAACAAATTAAAAGATAAATATATCACAGACTGAAAAAGGAATCAAATGAAAGGGTTGCTGATGAATTGCATGCAGATTTTCCCTCGCAAAGCCAAGCACTGGGTTTGAATGCTGGCCAAACACACTCTTTGCGTTTCAATAGATCCTCATGACTTAAAATATGGATTATTGTAAAAAAAAATGTCAAGTTTGTATCTGTTTAGCAATGGGCATTGCTTAGTACACAGAAAAGACAGGTATGGTGAGGCTCCAAGTGACTAAAAATCAATGGGATTTTTCTCTCCTCCTGGAATTCAAAGTCTGGTTGAATAAATACAAACGGTGAGTATGTATACAGATGACTGTTATCACATTGTTACTCAGAGTAGTTCAAAGCCACATATTTCAGATAATACATGTAAGGGGAATGTTCATGTCCCAGAGATTAAAAAATTTGATCCATCGTACAAAGTTCCTGATAGAAACCTCCCAGAGTCATTGAATTCTTCAAAAAAATCTATTGTGATTGATCTCACAGTTGTTCACAGCCTTCATAAGGAACTTTGTGGAAATAGAGCAGTAGCTTTTGAAACTAGTTACCTAGTTGCTTGGTGGCTTTGTGGTGGTTTTTTTTTTTTGTTTGTTTGGTTGGGTTTTTTTTATGCTGTAGATCATTTTAATGTTCTGAGTACAAAACCATACAGCTCAGTTATAATATACATGACAAAAATACACAGAAGGTATTTGGATTGGCACTGCATTTGCACAAGATTTTCTTGACAGTAAAGTCTTTGATTTTTTCACCAATTTAATGATAAATGATTCTTTGATAAGGAGTCTTTTTGTCAAGATACATTACCTAGAACCACAGTATCCTGCTTCTACAACACAATACTACTTTCTTCCTAGAACTCAAAGAAAGTTTTATTTGGTGGGGATAAGGAGGCATTTTCAATAAATCATTCATTAAGAAAATATTGAGCTAGATCGGACTTCATTAAAACAGAATTTGATGGATGGGTCATTACAGCATTGTGTAAAAAATAATAAACTCAACCAGCCAACTAAATAATCCTTTCCATGTAATTTACAAAATTGCCATGGTTAGTCAATTTATTCAGGAGCTATTGAACAAGACACTCATTCATTCCTACAGGTGATATATGTTCTAAACTTAAATGTCTTGAACCTACACTTGGAACTATTTTCTGTGACATTCTGAATAGGGTAACTTGTATTTCTTTCTTTGATGGTATGGAAATCCAATCTGACTTGAGATAGATTTAATAATCTGATAACAAATATACAAATATGGAAGTGGCAATACCTAGATTTCAGTAGATTTTTTTTTTTTTCCCCCCTATGGAATGTTATTTTTTTCCTGAAAATCATGTGGTACTCCCATTCAAGATGAACTGCTTTATTTACTGCAATAATTTTGGGGTTTTTCATAAAATTGTGAATAATTATAAATGCAAGTATTTATTTATCTAAGGAGAATCTCTAAATGGAAAAAAAAAAAAGAAAAACAAACAAACCTAAAACCAAACCCCCTCAAACAAACAAACAAAAACCCGTGCTTTTTATTTCTGTCTTTTAAATAGAAAGTTCTTAATATTGTCAGGTATAAGACTTCAAATTATAAATTTTTGGTCAAGGACTTTGTTTCTCTGAGTGGTTTATATGTTTGTACAGCACAAAGAACATAGGGAAACCCATAGAAAAGCTTCTAATATATTTTGTTGCAATATGGGATACACAGGTATCTGGCACATCTAGTATTGATTTCCAAGCAGTATTTTCTTGATGAAGAGATGACAGTATTTCCAGCTCCCTTATCTATTGCTGGAAAGCTCTTGGAACCAAAAAGATCAACTTCAGATGAATTTTTCTAATTAAACAGAGTGGTGAACAAAGTCTGCTATAGCCTGTCTTGCTGTTAAGTCAAGGCTTTTATATTTGCTGGTTGTTTCGTTCAACGAATACTTAATAGAAAATTTAATTTATTTATCTGTGAGTCTGCAATGAGATAGATTAAGGAAAAGATAGAGAGAATTCTGCTACTTCATCATTTAAATAAGTTAGGTGGGTCCAGGAAATGGCTTTTTTGTAGGAAGGAACAGTCAAACTGGAATGGATTGGAAACTTGATAGAAATTTTGAAGGCTATGTCTATTTTCAATAAATTTTAAGGGAAAAAAATGTGAAAAACTAAGAGTTTCGGTTACTCTTTTTACAATTTTGGTCCTGATTAGATGTCAAATGATATCACTTCTCTTGCTCTGCTAAAGCAGAAATTCCAGTCTTCAAAAAGCTGGATTTAATGATGTTGGTCTAAAAAAAATAAGGGGGGGGGGGGGGGGGGGAAAGCCAGCTTTA
>JAWWTY010000001.1:32453801-32530883 GCA_035222235.1 Margarornis squamiger
AGAAAGAAAGAAAGAAAGAAAGAAAGAAAGAAAGAAAGAAAGAAAGAAAGAAAGAAAGAAAGAAAGAAAGAAAGATAGAAAGAAAGAAAGAAAGAAAGATGCACCAGTTCACAGTCTAGATCAAAACTTTTTTCCTAAAAAAGATCAGAAGGATCAAATGTCATGAGCTTCCAAGAATAATCTCATGATTGATAGGCATTTAAATTGATGGTTGTCGATCTTAATGAGGAGGTAGCAAGATTGATGTGTTTCATGGCTAAATTTTCCTATCCTGTAGGCAATCTACACCATCCTAAGGACACTTTCAGATGCAAGTATGAGAAAATTAATAATCTGTAAAAGTGCATTTCTTTCAGTATTAATACTAGAAGTCTCAATGGCATCATTGTGCCACTAGAATGTTGATGTAAATCTTCTCTCTCTACTCTGGCTGCAGAAAGAGACCACCAAGTATTTTAAAACAGAGAGTCTGTGGACATGTCTATGGCCTTTTCATGATGTTTTTATTGGAGGAATGGAGACGCAGCAGTGAAGCTGTTGCAGTAAAGACTCATGTCTTCTCCTAGTGTAACCCTGCTGTAATTTAACCCTAGTGAACAAGACAAAGCCATAAGACACAGTGGATAGGAGGTGCCACTTCTCACTTCCTTAACAGCATATTCCATTGCTTGTTTCCAGTGAGGGTTTGTTTCAAACATTGCTCAGTCTAGTTTGAAGTATTTTAAAATAATTATGAAAATTCAGAGGAGCTGTTGCTTCCCTTGAAGGCAGGGAAGGCCTGCAGAGACCTGGACAAAGTATCTTGTCTAAAGACCTTGTCTAAAGGATCACCATTAGATGAGTGGGCAATCACCAGTCATATGAAGTTCAACAAGGAAAAGTGCTGGATTATGGACATGGGATGGGGCAACTCTGGGTGTATGTACAGACTGGGGAATGAAATGTTGGAAAGCAGTGACACAAAAAGGGACCTGGGGGTCCTGGTCAATGGAAAGTTGAATATGAGTCAGCAGTGCCCTGGCAGCCAGGAGGGCCAACCCTGTCCCGGGGGGCATCAGGCAAAGCATCACCAACTGGGTGAGGGAGGGAATTGTCCCGCTCTGCTCTGCACTGGGGTGGCCTTACCTTGAATATTGTGTGCAGTTTTGGGCTCTGCAATATAAGGAAGATACTAAGCTCTTGGAGAATATCAAAAGTGGGGCAATGAAAATGGTGATGGGCCTTGAGGGAAAGCCAAAGGAGGAGCAGCTGAGGTCACTTGGTCTGTTCAGCCTTGAGAAGAGGAGACTGAGGGGGGCCTCATTGCAGTTACAACTTCCTTGTGAGGGGAAGAAGAGGGGCAGGCACTGATCTCTTCTCTGTGGTGACAAGTGGCAGACCTGAAGTTGTATCAGTGGAGGTTTCGGTTGGATATCAGGAAAAGGTTCTTCACCCAGAGGGTGGCTGGGCACTGGAACAGGCTCCCCAGGGCAGTGGTCACAGCACCAAGCCTGACAGACTTCCAGAAGCATTTGGATGATACTCTCAGAAACATGGTGTGACTCTTGGGAATGATCCTGTGCAGGGCTGGGAGTTGGACTCAATAATCCTTGAGGATCCCTTCCAATTTAGCATATTCACTGATTCTGTGAATTAGTATCCCATAGAAGGAAGGTTTCACAGGCTAATAATTTTCCTGGTATGTACAAGTCACCAAACTGTATTTTCTTTTCTCAGTTCCACATCTCTTAAATTCTCAGTCTAATAAGTAGTGCTACTCTGATGTACAATACTTCCCATCATGACACCTCAAAGAGCTGAAATAAACATTAGTTTGCAAGACATCAGAGAAGCTCAAATTTAAATATAGTAATTGAGTGAGATGAAAGGGTAAATTTTAAGGGAGACTAGGAAGAAAATAGTTCTAGGGAAAATGCTGGAAATGGCAAACAAGTATCTATTTTTTGGATAAAATTGTTCCTTTAGAGTGTTTTGATAAAACTACTCACAGTGTTTGCAAACAGTAGATGCTCGCAATTGGGAGAATTTCATATAAGTGTGTTTCCATAGATTAAAAAATAGATATAATGTAATTGTGACATAAAATTTCAGCATAAAATTCTTCCAGGGATCCTGAGGTTTGGTGTGTCCCCAAACACAGAAAGGGTGTAAGTGCATTGTGGAGGCTGGCATACTGAAGTTGGTTTTAACTAACACTGGGTTGTAATCTCTTCCACAATGGACTACTTGAATGTTTGAGGAAGGAATGAAATTTTCTTCTGTGTTTCTTCTCTGGACATGGTGTGCAAGCAGCTCGAACACTGCAGCATTCAATAGAGATGTGTTGGGAAACTATTAAATATCCTCTTTTCCTTTCATTACTTCAGGTATGGTCTTTCAAGTGTTCATAACTCCAGGAAACAATAGTCCAGGTTCTCTGAGATGATACTGGAAGCTCTCTGCAGACTCAGCAAGATAGCATGGTTATCCCTCTGCTGCAGAAGTGGGTGCCCCGGTATGGATTTTACTTTTTATAGATTTCTGACACTGCTCCTTTTCAGAAGACCTTATTTTACAACAGCTGATTGCTCCCATGCCCTGCAAGCAAGGGCTCAAATCTTTAACAAATTATCTAATCTCTAATCTAATCTAACAGGATTACCTGTTTAGGCTTCAGGAGATAAAACTGTTAGCACTACCACTGATCATAGTATCATTAGCTTTAGGTGTTTTTTTTTTAAAAAAAAAGAAAAAAATAAGGATCTCAGTAATAACTTGTAGTGCTTCAGTTAATAAAACAGATTATATCTTTCTCTGTAATAATTTCTGTATTCTCTGAAGTAATTTCATTTTTATTTAAAACACAGATGACAGATTAGAAAAGAAGATAAGGGAACTTTTGCTTCCACAGATAAAGCTTAGGTGACACCCATCCCTCCTCCTTTACGTCTCCTAGGTGTTCAAACAGAGAATAAGGCAGAGTATTCAGCAAACAATGATGATTTGCAGGTAATTTCCCACTCATCTAATTCAATTTCACAGGATATTAAAATGACACAGAATTAGATTCGTTTTGCAGAGATTGCAGTTTTACTGCTCTTGCTTCTTATTTCTATCTCTTCACCTCTCACTGTACCTCAAACTGGTGCTGATTATTCCACAGACCTCATAACCCCTCTGTGCCATGCATATGCTTTTTTTGATGAAGTCCATACATTCCAAGAATAGTGTTTCTATTGTTCTCTGTAAACTGCAAATCAGTTTTCATGATGAAATTCTAATCTAATGTCCAAATTTTAATCTGAATGACATTAATTAAAACAGGTACAATAGATAGAAAATAAATCAGATATTAAATTATTCTTCCTACAGCAAATGTTCAAACTTTCATACACATTCAGAGTGAGTAGTAAAAAAAAAAAAAAAAAATCTAAGGAAAAACATGTCTGTCAACATGATTTCTAAATGCAGTCTTAAAAACAAGCAGAGTATATGTTTCTTAATGAAAAAGAAGTATTTTTTTTCATTAGTAGTCAGGATATCTATTAAACTAAAGCTACTAAACGTTTTTAAATTAATTAATCCAAATATATCAATTGAATAATGATAAAATTTTAGGCAAACAAAACTCTCTGAATCAGTGCTGCTGAATTTTAACCGATAGCATGGCAAAACTGAAAGAACTGAGATGACCAGAAATTAACTTGTATTGTGGCAGTATCTAAGAAAATATAAATAAGGATTAATTAGGTCATTTATTTTCAATTCAGTCTCAAGCACAATCATACAAAGCAATGTGGGATGTTAACCTCAAAAGCTCATATTGACAATGAAATCAAAGTTGCACAAATGGATTTATGGATGTTACATACTGTCACACAATATTTTTGCTTTTTTACTAGTCCATATAAAAAAAAAAAAATAAAAAAAATTGCTTGACTGACATCCTGAGTGCTCTCAAATTCAACAAGACAGAGGAAAAAATCATAAGGTTTTGTGACAAAGTTACCTGTTCTATTTTGTGACAAAGTTACCTGTTCTAAGCTAAATATCTCTGAACTACTCATCCTGCATCTTGTCAGACTAAATGAAAGAAAGAAGGCATCAAGATATGCTTCATCACAATATTTCCATGGATGATGGAGAAAGCTGAAATGTCTAGTCCAGCTCCATAGGTCTGTGGTGTAAATACATACAAATTTGTTAAATGAAACAACTCTTTTCTTCAGAGAGATTAACCTCTATAACAGCAAGACAAATGGGATGAAGGCACAAGTCAGGACCAAGCTTTCAGAAAGAAAATATTCACAGCATAAAAATACAACAGCCTCTAGCACTTGGGAGGTCTCTTATCAAACTTTTCTCCTTGGCCATAGTATCCCGTAAGTTATTTTGGTGTCTTCCAAATCTGCTCATTTGGAGCATCAAAATGCTGACCCTGAAGTTTTGTTTTCTCATAGTTTTCAAGGTTATCTCATTGACTTTTAGTGCAGAAAACTGTTTTAAAGGAACTTCAGTTTCTGGAGCATAATTTTGCATTATGAAGTAGGATCTTCACAGCCTCAATCATTATATCAGCTCATAAAAGGAATTTAAATCTTGAAATGACAGCATCTCAAAATCCACAAAGAATCATTACTCTCAGGGACCATTCCTATGTTCTGCAGCAGGTGTTTATTTTTTTGTTTCATGAATGATAGCTCCTTGGATTTGTCTCTCATTCCCTTAGTCTCTGAAGACAGTGATATTTACACAGAATAATTGGCAAAGCCACAGAAGTAAAATTATGTCAGTCTAACATGCTCACATAGTTTCATATTTGGCCTTTCTGTTCTGACAAGTTGCCATGCTTAAGGATAATGAAAGAATTTATTTCGAGTAACTTATCAAGCACTTGGAAAAGCCAGAGTTATTCTAACTTAACATTTAGATGTCACATATGCTGTACTGTAGTATCCTTCTGAAATTTCCTTGCAGAGTCTATATGGGTCATGTGAATCAGGTAAAAAATTACTACTCAGAGAGAGACACAAAAAAATAAGAAAAAAATAATCCCTAAATATGACTCCAGGCAACTAGATTAATTGAGTACCGGCATGATCCCGATTCAGGCCTTTTTTAAGAGTACCCAAAGGTTACACCAACATCACACTAAATTTCTTTGACAGTGATAAACCTTTAGTCTGTTTTTTCATCAATATTCAGAATAGCCATGAAATCCTCAATAAAGGAAAATGTTTTTCTAACAATGATAAGGTTTTGTTAAAATCTTCTTTCCTTACCTTTGTGTGTAAAGAAAAGTGTCCAAAGATATGAAATATGAATCTAGAACAAATATAGTCTCATTTCATGGAGTCTGATAATTTGCTGGGCTAGTAATTAAGCAAAACCCATTGCAGACAGAGAAAATGTCTAAACATACACAAAATGCCACACTGTGCATCAAACAATAGGTATTTCCACCCAGTAAAATGATTTTAAAAGAGGAGAATCACCTATTTTGGAGAAATATATGTAACATAATCTATAATATAATATTACATACAGGTGGGGATTTAGTTCATCATTGGATTTTGGATTTAGATTTTAATTAAGAACATTGGAGTAGAAATGAACATATATGTGCAGTCATTGGAAATGTTTGTGTTATATGCATACATTTCTGTGTGGGCTTTGTTGTCCTTACAACTTTATTAATTAATTTATTCTTTTTATTCCTTATTATTATTCCCATGAGTGTATTATTTATTTGGTGTGTCAATGAAGTGACACTATGAAGAGTCAATGACATTGTACACAGCATAGCACACTGTTAATAGTAGTTCTAGGACAGATATATTAGGAAGAAAGAAGAAGAGAAGGAGGAGGTGAGATATGGCTCACATTCAGGATGTCTAAGTATACTGGTTTTGGGAAGGTTCAACACTTTTTGTTTTGTTGTTTTCTTTTTTTTTTTAAAAAGCAACACACAAGTGGCACATTAAGAAATGGAGTATGGATGATTCTGCAGTGAAGAAAGGTTTTGAGAATAATGCCCCAAAACACAGAAAATCACAAGAAGGAACAAACCTTGAAGAGGGAAAAAATTCTGGAAGCCACACTAAACCTGAGGCCTTAAAGCAAAGGAGACATCCATAAAAGTAAATTGCTGAAAACAGAGAGATTTTCATTATATGATTAAGAGCTCTATTGAAAAGCTGTATGGTTTTAGGGAACAGAAATTTGTGATGCATGCTGGAAATACTCCATTGGGTTGAAGAAGTTAGCAGTGTAGAAGAGGTTTTTTTAGACTTTCTTTTAATGTCAGAGAGCACAGGAAAATCCTTCCAATTATGACTGGATAGTTACCCTCTAAGAGGCAAGTCAAGGGAGACTATACTCCTAACATGAATGTCTTTGTCAAATTAGACCTAGGATCATCTAATCCAGTGGAAGGTGTCCCTGCCCATGGCAGGGAAGTTGGAACTAGAAGGTCTTTAAGGTCCCTTCCACTCCAAGCCATTCTGTGATTTTATGAAACACCTATATCACCTCTTCACAATTATTCAGCTATTTCCACTCATGGCCTCCTATGTGGGTTCATGCCCTGAAGGTGAAATACACTTTCTTTATAACTGTTTTAGAAGAACTGAATTTTAAAACTCACTCCATGCAGCAGTCACAGATACAATAAATTCTCAGTTTCAACTAACATAAAAGATAAAGGAGCTGGCATCTCCGTGCTTCTTCTGAAATCCTGTTATGAAAACTAAGTTTCTGTATTTTTAACAGGCATTTCTACTTAATTTAAAAGCAAGGAGCAACAGGATTTATAAGATTAGGCAATCAAGGTTTTGAGTGGTGTTTAGATATTATTTTTTTTTTTTAACCTAGGTACCATTTGTGAAATTAAATTTTTGATAATCATTCAGATATTTAGCCTTAAGAAAATAATTTTCTCAATGGTAGTTCAAAGGTTTAATGTCACAGTAAAGGCTTTGAAATATGATGCTATACCTTCCATTCTAGAAAGTTAGCTTTAAAAAAAAAAAAAAAAAAAGAAAAAAATCAAAGTAAAAGTACTAAGAAGGAAAAGTTGTGGAGTTCAGCTCCAAAATAAGATAGGAGGATGGGTTAACAAACTGCTATCAAAATGCTTTTGTGAGACTCTATCCTGTGTTTTTAAACTGTATTAGTTCCAAACTCTTCACAGTCAGACTTCAAAGATCTATAAATAGAACATGTGAAAAAGGGCAGATTCTCTGAACTTCACCTCCAAGACTAGACATAAGTTTAACATAGGGAATATTCTCCCTCCCCATCCTCCCATGGATGATGTCTAGCCCAGATCTACTGTGGTGGAAATGGAATATGAAAATTAATTCATCTCTGAGTTATAGAAGGGCTTTTGGAAGGTTATATCCCATTGAATAGTGTTGTTCTGACCTTAGGCCTCTGCCTAATTTTTTTCAAAGGTTTCTTGTTTGATCAATTTTCAGCAACTATACAATTAAGAATGGTTGATCTGGTTTTCAAACACTGCCTTTATTTCCCAGGATAAGGTCACTGGCATTTATGAAAGTAGAATTATTTTGTGTTTCAAAAAAAAGTTACTGAACCACTCAGATTAAATCTGTCTGTAGGAGTATTCATTCTTTGTCAATTATTGATGTCCTTTTTTTTTCCCCAAAGAGAAGAATAGTCCCACTAATTAAAGTTTGCTCATGTTGTAAATAAGTGAAAACAGACTTTTAAAAGATTTATCTGGCAATTTCTTTAATAGCTTTCAGCTGTCCTATAAACATTTAAACAGTCCATTACTGAGTTGATCTGCATTCCTGAATGACATGAAGTAGACTTCAGCTATCATGATACTACTTACATTCTTGTGAAGCAGATTGGATGATAGTATATTGCCAAAAAATAATAATAACAATACAAAAATTATAATACCAAAAATGACATCTACCTATTTCAAGCAGAGTTACATGCTGAAGCATTAAATGTATGCTCAGCATCAAAATAGAAAATATGAATTAACCTTCATATTTTGCTTTCATATAGACTGTTGCATAATTTTAGTAATAATTCTGTCAAAAACTTTGATGACAACCGAGATTTTACAACATTTATGCCAGTGATAGTGAGCGTACACCAAAATCCAGCATATTTCTATTTACCTTCAAGGTTTAGCTATAGTCTCTTTTCTTCACTTTCCACATTTCAAATATCTGACTCTCTGCTATGGATTATCCACAAATCTGCTATCACGAGAACAGCAGGAATGGCTGAAAACCAAGTGTAAATTCTGGAGAGATTGCCACCTGTCTTCTTAATTTGAACTGCTAGGAAAAGTTGTGTGAATAATGCTAAATAAATTAAAGATTTTAATGCTTATTCAGAGCAAAAGGCAGTAGACAGATAAGTAAAGATGGGAAGAGAAGTCCAAGGAAAAACTGAAGAAATAATTTTGGTCAGTTGGGTTTGCATTGTTCCCACAGAAACATTGCATAACTGAAGATCAACAAATACAATACTAGAAATATATTAATAGCAGGTTAGCACATTATGTAATATATAAGATATTACTATATTTTGCTATTTCCTGTCTAAATTTCTGGGCATTAAACAGAAGTTGTTTTCAGTGGAGCTGGGGTACTCCATCTCCAAAATTTAGGCATAATTACTAACCTTGGTCTATGGCTCAAATGGGAAATAAACAGGTGGACTCTACAAACATACCAATACAATTCTGGGGGTTTTTGTTTGTTTGCTTTTTTTTCTTTTTGTTTGCTGGATGAAATATCATGCAAGCAGTTGGAAAATTTTTTTTTTTTTTTTTTTTTTTTTTTTTTAATATACCTAAGTCTATTGTGGTTCCTTTAGAAAATTTTTGATGGTTTGCTTGTTTGCTGGTTGGTGGGTTGGTACAGAACCAAGATGGGTGCAGGCAGACCAATTCTATCACTTTTGAATTTAGAAGCAGCAATATGTATTTGTATTCATAGATCAGAAACTTTCTGTCTAAATGCTGTATTATTTCTTTGGGGAAATATTTTTCCATAGAAAAGGAGTATCAAGAATTTTTTTACTCATAGTAACTTTCTTGTTCTTTTTGATCAAGTTATTAAACATGCTAGAAAGGATGCAATACTTAAATTTCTTTTTCTTCTCAGTGTATTTATTCCTATGCCAAAACCAAAATCAAACAAACAAACCAACAAAAAAAAAACTGAAAGAAAAACACACTTGCAAACAAACAAACTAAAAAGAGAAAATCAAAACTAACTATATATTTTGTCTACTAACAAAACCAAAGTGAGAATAGATTTACAATGCAAACTCTTCTTGATGGAACATTATCAATAAATTTTTTCAGCTTTCTATTAGCAGGCTTTTTTCATCATGTTTACCCTCCTGAGCCTCTTCCAGATGGAAACAAGTGGGATAATCAATAAACAAAGCTGCTCAGCATGGTTGCCAGATTTTAAATATTAAAATCCATGCCTAGGGAGGGAAATCATGCATGCACATGTACATGTGCATAAATAAGTAGGTCCAATGTCTCAGACATTACCTAAACCAACTAGCGTTATTTTATGCCTGAACACTGCCCCCCACACCTGGCATTGGACCTAGTGTATGTTTCTGATTTATTCACAAGTTTGCTAAAGCCACTTTTGGTGTCGACATAATTCAGTGTCCTGTATGGACATAAATTTACCATCTCCAATTGCAACTAGTTGCTTTAAAAAATTTGGGGGAGAAGAATTTATGTAGGAAAAGCATAGCTAGTATGGGGTTTGAGTGTATCAAACAGGATAGTGAGATCACGTTAAGATTTCTGGCAGCTTTTCCATGCAGCTCTCTGCTAGTAAGCATAACCTGATATGGAAGCCATAAACAACTCATTAGGAGCTTGCTTTCTCATACCAATCTTCTACTAAAAATATCTGTGAGGTTCTATTTTATGTTGGAGGAGAAATTCCAAGATATCTTGTATAAGTCAATAACATTCATTGCATGAATTTTGGAGCACGAAAAAACCCAACAATTGAAGACAAGCCAAATTATGATCTCAGAAGACTCTGTAAAAGCCTAATGGCTTCTCTGGGATAACCTCAAGTTTATTTGAGTGTCACATAGATCAGAATTTAATATTAGATCTGACATTTTTCAGCACAAAATCATCCAAGAAGAAAAAAAGTATTTATTTTGATAATCACACAACATATAAACTGTATTATTATTATTAATTTACAACCTCATCCCAGCTTTGCATCCTTTTATTCAAGGACATAGGGGAGGGTGGGTTGAATAATGTGCTTGAGCATGCAAAACGAAATAGGATACATGTGCTACTTCCTAGAATCCCTTCATCCTGTCTCACATGACTATGTCTACAGAACAAAGCAAATAAACAGCTAACTGTGACTCACTGAGACTAAACTAAACAAATTCGGTTATTTTGCCTACTATATTTTGGGTAATAACAATACAAACAAGAACATAAAGCAGACACACCTCACCAAGGCTCTGACATGTAGTCTCTCAGCATCCTGCTGTTAGTCATTTTAACTACAAGTAAACTACCAGCACAAATTGCAATAATAGAATATTTTTTTTAGTTGCTTTTTCCTGGTGCGTGTTACTCTGATCATCTTACAAAAGGTCACGATTGTTTGCAAAGAAGGTCAAGTCTATCTCTTTTTCTAGCATGGATACTTTGATGCTTTGACCATTCAGCACAGAACTTAGAGTTCCTCCACTGCTGCATGTGTAATGTCTTTCACTGTACCCAGAATCACAGCATGGCCACCACTCGCTGCTTTCTAAGCCATTTGGAGACGCTCCAAGCTCAGAATGCTGCAGAAAGCTGTCTCCCCACTCTAAGGTTAGCTGGCAATTTAAACAATATACTAGGAGTGTTGTATTTTGAAAGATAAATCAGTGGCTAGAAGGAGAAACCAGCAGAGGGCTTTGTGTAGACTCTTCTCAGATTTCCTAGTGTCCTGGCAGTTGATTGCAAGATATAGATCTCATGGAAAAAATTAGTTGTGGTTTTAACAGTGAGAGACTTCAAAATATGTCCCTGTGCTTTGACTTTGCATCACCTAAGGAGTTAACTGGACTTTTCTGAATTGTCAGAGCAAAGAGAAATAATATAGTTCTCTTTCAAGTGAAAACATAGCGAATCCTAAGGGTTGGAAGGGACCTTAAAGATCATCTAGTTCCAGTCCCCCTGCTGTGGACAAGGACACCCTCCACTAGACCAGGTTGATCAGGACCCTGGCCAACCTGGCCTTGAACACATCAGCTAGCAGACATCACTTCCCACCGTGCCATGGTGCCTTCCCAGTATCCTTCATCCTCCCTCACTGCTCAGCACCTAAAGTTCAAATATTCTGCACTGGAAATCTCTGTATCCTCAGAAGTTTATTTTCAGAATCACCTCAAAGTATCAACAGATTTCTTTCCATACTTATTTCCCTGGACCCATGTAAACTTTGTGAGGCAGAAGGCAAATGTGAATCCACTTCTGTATTGTCCTTCATTCCCCTATTGTTTCCCCCATATCTCCTTTGGGGTTTAAAAAATGAAGATGATAATGCACCAGATTCCCCTGTAACATCTTAGATCTAAGAATGCAAAGGAAAAAAATAGGGATTATGGCAATATCACATATTCAGTACTGCTCTGCAATACAACACACTCTCTCTTTATACAAAATAAAGCCAGTCCTCATAAATTTAAAACAAACAAACAAACAAACAAAAAACCCAAAACAACAACAACAACAACAAAAAAACCACAACACCATAAACCAAAACTAAAATCAATGCATTTCCAGGAAGGAAGAAAGAATTAAAGAAGCAAGAACATGATCACAACTTTAACTGAGACATGGAAAACCCACAGAGCAAAACTAAACATTCAAGAAACAGAAAACAATAAAAATCTTCAGTGTAAAAGATTTTATTTTTTTTTCGCCTAGGAGCAGAAGAGATTATATGTGCTGGAGAAAGATGAAGTTTCAGCTTTGCTTTAGTAGCTGTAGCCTTGACTTTGACAAATTCAAGAAACACAAACCAAGTGGTGACATTGTAAGGGTGAAATTATAGAGCATAAAACCTAGTGATGACATCGAAATGAATATTGTTCATGACCTGCATCAGCGTAATGAAGGCGTAAAAAAAAAGGTTACAGTTTGTCTAGTTCTTGACATTTTTCTCCCTTTGGGACATTCTCATCACCAGTGACAGTGCATGACCTTGTATGAGAATTTTTAGTAGAATGGTGGAGTCAAAGGGCAGAGTGTTCAAATGCAATTATAAGTCAGTTACATATGCTTGCACTCACCCAGCTTGCTTCATCAATGTTCACAATAATTGTATTCATAAGATACCTTCCTTATTCTTTTTTTTTTTTACCTACTTGAAAAGAGCAGAAGTATTCCTGATATATGAGTCACTATTCTGTACTGACAGATCTCTAAAGACAGCAAAGGAAGAAAAAAAAATGGAAAAAAAAAGTAATTGAATTTTGTCACTCTTCAAAGCTGGATTAATTCCAGACCTCCCAATTAACACCACTGTCATTTAAATAAATGCCAGCTTCTGGGAAGACGTTTTGTTTATTAGCCCTTGCTCATTTCAATATTCATTTATAAGTTATTGGATGAAGTGTGATGGTCACATAAGAGAAATATGTGAGGAATCATAGCACCAACATGAAAATTATTTAAAAAATTAAACTGCAGGAAATTGGACATTAACCTCCTTAACAAATATTGTCTTTAATGGCTTGGATCTGCATCTAATTGCATCTGATTTAAGGCATTTGGCTTCATCTGTTGTCTTAAGAGTGTCAAGCATCCATTGGTGAAACTGTTAACGTCTTCTTCTAGAAATAAAAAAGACCCACAAATCGCAAGTCATGACTGTAAATCTTGGCCAGGGTAGCTACTCCTTTTCAAAAACACCTCTAATATTTCTCCCTTTTGCTTTGACTTCACTTAGCTTCTCTCTTTGCTATTCCTGCCCCTCATTTTCAACCTTGAATTTTCATTATAACTATATTGAGTGTAATCACTGAATCAAAGACTATTTTTTTCTCCTGAGGGAGCATCTCTTAATAAGAGGGCTGCTTGCCCTTCTGAACAATCTAGATACTCTGACTGCATGCCACCTTTTATGTACTCTCATTCTGTTAGTCCGTGGTGATGATGACATAGAAACCTTTACTTTGCAAAATCCTTGTGTTATAACTTTGATTGTTACAGATGATATTTGACAATTACAAACACAGTTAAAAGTAAGAATATAATAAGATAAACCCAGAAGGTAATCAAAAACTGAGCTACAATGCACTAGTCTTTAATTTGACACAGTACTTTGTTTCAACAAGTTTATTTGGTATTAGAAGAGTTTGACTGCATCAACATACAGTTTGACTGCACAAATTACACTGATTAGTTTTCTTTCATTACAATTAAGAAAGTCTTTCCCATCCTTGATATAAGAAATGAATTGGAAGTCCAGACACTGCATTTTGCAATGGTAATTTAATTATTACAACAGCTAAATGTTCCTTTCTATCATATAACACAGAAGTGCAATATGTATTTAGTATCAAATCCAAAATTCTGACTGCAGTTGCACCTCTTTTTTACCCGTGGCCCACAGGGATGACTATAGTCCTCAGGAATAAATTGACAAGTCAAATGTAAATGACTTAAACCAAAATATGATCAATACTGAGTTCCTGAAAATTCACAGTACTTTGAGTATCACTTCCAGCATAAGTCTCACTTCTAAGAAAAATCTATTGTTCACAACCCCTTTACCAAGAAAAGCACCAAAATACCTCTTAAGATTCTACTCACTCTGAAAATACAGTTTACCTAGGAGTTTTTGCCTTCTACAGAAATGGTAAGTAGTAAGGAGTCTTTAAAGGGACTAATTTTCATTTTTCTGGCATTACTCTTTCAGTATCAACATTCTTTCCCAGATTTGTGTACCATGAGATACTGGTGTTTGTAGTGGATAACTAATGGGAGTGCAGTCACAACCAGGAGCACATTACTGCACAGAGGGAAGGGGCACAGAAGGATGACACATCTGTGACTACCCATAAGACCTCTTCATGTTAGGAACAAGATGATACCAAGACAAAGAGTTATTACTATGCTGGAACACATGCAGATAAAGAGGAGCATTGGGATTTGTTCATCGTGCCCTGTTCAAGACAGACATATGATGTGATAGATAAAAGCAACTTTCCTGACCTTCAATTTGCTCACATTTGGAGTAATTTCCCATGTTTTTTCAAGGCAGATTTCAAGGTACTGTCCTAGATCACATTGGGACAAACATTTCTTCTTCATTAACTTTTTTACTTAGAAATATGTCCTTTGACTACAGATAAAAGTTTTGATCAGTGGCTTCATTAGGAATGGCTGGCTTCTTGAGCTGTCAAAATGTCAGGTTGCTTGCATTAAAGAAATGAATTGATTTCTGCTGGCCCTGTCATTAGCAGAGACATGAGCTAATTTGAAGAATAAACACATTTATTCTTTGCACATTTTACTTGTTAATCTTTCAAGTTCATTTCAGGTACTTACTCTGTTGCTCATTTTTCATATGCAAGCTGGAATGGAGTCAAGGGACTCATTCATGCCTAGTTTTAGGGAGTTTTTTCTTTCGAATAGGAAAAATCAAGATACAGGATTTCTAAATACATAGAAGAACATTAGAATTTCTAAACTCTGATTTCACAACTAAGTGGGTCCTAGAACAAAATTATTTTATATTTTGAAGTAATTCTGATGAATTTAAATTATATCTTTAAGGGAAAAAAAATCTTTAAAATGAAGAACATGTTTTAATTTTTATTTCAGGAAAAAAGAAAAAAACCCACAACCAACAAACACAGAAAATAAAAACCAATTTGCTTCTCCTGCCCCTTTGAAAACACTTTTAATTCAAAATTGACCTTATTTGGAATCAAACAGCATCCATTGGTAACTTCCAACCAAATCCACTCTAAGATTATATGATTTACATGCTATAAGTCTGAATTTTCCCAGGAAATATGTCAACTGACATAATTTTTTAAGAGGAACCAACTTTTACTAACCGATAGAATACATATCTCTTTACATCATGTTTATCATCTTGGTCTAAATCTTGGAAAATATTTGTCCTTTTCTATTTCAGCATAGTTTTATTTTTTCAGAAAACAAACAAACAAACAAAAACACCCAACAAAAAACCGCCCTTGAATTCCATATTCTTTGCTTTATCTCAGAGATAGAGAAGTTGTAAAAAGCTTGAAGAAAGCTAACTGGAAACTGAATTTGTCCTCATTCCCAAATAAGTCATACTGAAAAACTGCAATGCTGCATCTCCACCCCACTCTTTTCTTGATGTTACTTCTCATGGACAGATGGTGTTACCAAGACCTGATCTTCACAAAGCAGAGAAAGGATTGAGAATGGACACAGAACACTTAACCTGAGCTCTGAAACATGAACATTCATTTAATTTAAAATGAATTTAAAAGCATGAGAAAAAATCATCACCAAAAGCCAAAATCTCAGCAACAGGTCCAGGGCTCAAACATTCAGTTTCCCAGCTGTTAATGATGCACTTTTCAGTGAACAGATTATGCTGCATGGTTTGTGAGATGCCAGTCACTTCTGATAAGGTTCCGTCTCCAAAGACCAGAGCATAAGGTCCTCAGCCAAATCAGGGCAAAAACTGTCAAATATCAACTACAAAATTCTTCTGAAAACAAGAGGTCCTTGATCCCTCAAGGTCTGCTACTGGCAAAACTGAATTTGCTAGGAGAAATGTATAGGGTAAAACTTCAGCACTCTGTATTTTGCTTGAATTTTTCTCATGTACAGGGTTAACTACCTCCTTCCTAAAAGTACTCAAAAGTATGTCAAGTCTGAAACTGCAGTTATAAGCCTTTAGGTTTTCCCCCATTTTATAATCACCATTTGCAATGCCAGCGGGAGTTTTGATGAACTTTGTGTTGCATGTCTCAGAAGTTAGAAGGGTTTTGTGATCCCAGTCTAGGTACTGCTATGCATTTCAACAAAAAAGGCTTGAAAAGAAAGGAAGAGCCTACCTATGTCACCAATTTCTGGTGCTGCATCAATCACGTCCTCACTTCAGAGTCATCAATAGATTTATGTTGTCTGGAGGACTATGGTGTCCTGTAATGACAAGTTATAAATCATATGAAAAAGGATTCCATCACATTCAGACAATAATAGCATAGAATAGCTCAAACTGGAATCTAGAACATTGTGTTCATTTGCCATTTCTACACAGAAGTCTACAAGGTATATATTACTTTTTTTATGTTGTATCTATATAATTATGAAGCGGAGAAAAATTTACACTGTAATATGGGTAAAATATTAAGTTTTACTTTGACATTAAATTACTGGAATTATTTTTGTTTACAGGATCTAAAGGGAGAGGAATAATTCAACTCCACATTATACTATCCCTAATTATCTAAAATGTATTTGTACATGTCATGTCATAAGTTTGAGGTGGCATACCTTGAAGTTTTATTGTTATTTTGATATAAATCAAATTTCTTCTCCTGCATTGTTAGTCTATAAAGATAATTTCTCACTCTAAAGTCAAGAGATGCATGTCAACCATAGATAGGAGAGGGCTGGATTAAAAGAAATTTAATAGTCTGATTTTACTACTGGGTAAAAATAACATGTGCCTGGAGAGAAGAAAGAAAAAGGAATAGACCTCTGTAATTGTTAAACTCATATAGAGGGCTCAAGTTCTCCTCTCTTTAATTCACATCTGAGACTTCACCATTGGTCTTTGACATTTACATTAAATTCTCCAACAGTGAGTTGATTATTCTGAGCTGAAATTCAGCAGTTCATTTGTCTGTCTGTTGCAGACAAATATGGAAATTAAATTCTAGACTGAAGAAACCTACAGAGATAAAAGTTTTGATGGAATTGACATATTTCTATAGAGGGCTTTATTTTAGTGGAAATAGATTTTCTTCAAGAGAAAAATTGTCAGAGAATTAGCAACCAGCATTAAAAATGATTCTTTGACTTCTACTGATTGTAAACTACTAGGCATTCTAATTGAACTTTGAATCACTGTAATTAAGACTTGGTAAAAACTTTACATGCATGGCAAATATAAGCAAAGCACTTCTTTTTGAATGGTTTAAAACAATCATGAGGATACAGACACAGCCTCCTTGACCCTCTGCCCCTTATTTTGCTAAATAATCAATTGACATTTGCAAATTCCCACTGCTTTCAATGTGTCATTGACTACCTGATTTTTTTAATGTTCTCAGAGTAACTCTGCAAGACCAGAATGAGAGAGCCACAGATCATTTTAGGTTGGAGGGGTCCTCTGCATATCATCAAGTCCAACCTGAGATTAGGTCCTGCTTTGAAACTCTTTCAAACCCAGTTTCTTTTACAGTACATCACTCTACAAATTTCATAAATTGTTCATTTACATTGTGCATGCTATTGCATCACAGAACACACATACTATTTTACTAATTTGCAGGCATACTGTATCACAGGATTAAAAAATTAGATCAGATACCAGAGCAGGCATTAGAGACCAAGGAGAAGAATTATTTTAACCTTTATAAACTGAATGAACTTTATCTTGGGACTAATGAAACACTCCCCAAATTCAATCAAAATTTCCCAAATAAGACATTTCTTTCAAAATAAAGTGTGCTTTTCCTATATTTCCACCAAGTGTTTCAGATCATTGATTGGCTTGCTGGTTTCCTGTCAATACCTGCCTCTTATTTTTTGTTATATAGAGGTCCTAAGGCTGCAATTTCCCTGTATATCTTCAGCACCTTCAATACACACCTTCCCCTAGAACAGATGAACTTGGACCTTATGTTTTCATGAACACTTATATTCCTTCCTATTTTATGTGCTAATCAAGCTCAATTTCATGTAAGCAATCTTTTTTCTTTTTTTTTTTTACTTTTTTTCTGCCAGATTTTTTTAGCACTGTACAATATTGGAATAGCTTTGATTATGCTACATACATTTTGCAGTGTGTTTTCATGTGTTGTGAAACAGTCATTTTCTAAATATGTTTATTTCCATCACATAAGAGATTAAGTCAGCATTCTACTTGGATAAGAAAAAAAAAAACAAAACAAAAACAAATCCAAAGGTAAAGAATTAGCTTCCAGAGTAAATATTGGAATACTTTGATTAGAAGATGAAAAGTGAATTTAGGCCACACTAGTGAGTGAAATCTACATGTTGTATTATTTTCCACTGAGTAAGGAGAACATGCACAAAAAAACTCTTGAAACACTGTTTTGTACTGTTCTAGAAATTATATTATACTGGTGTTTCTTCTTCAGTGTTCTGATATTTTGGAAAGAAGCTTATTTTCCTTATTTCCATAATCATTGAAATAACTCTAAGCAAGCTGCTGTGCATCATATCGCTCCCTTTAGTAATTTGCAGGCATTTAAAATGACTAAAAACAGTGCCACCCACAGAGAAGACTGGTGTTGAATTATGCAAAGGCAAGCCACGTATTTCAGCCTGAACAAGGAAAATAAGAGGCATGTTGGATATTAATAAAACATATCAGGTTCAGAGGTCTGCAATTAATCTTGTCAGTGTATGAAGCAGGCTAACCTGCGTCCAGGAACACAACACCTTTGTGCCTTTTTCTTTTCTATGAATACACAGACAACCATGGGCATCTGGGATTTGAATCCATTAATGTGATTGGACATAGTCTTGGTCAAGTTCTTGAATATTATACTGCATTCTTAGAAGTATTAAATATTTACATAATTTGTTCATAAATGCTGAACAAAAAAAAAAAAAAAAAGGCAAATAGAAAGCATTTCTGTTAACTAACCTACAATATATACAGATAATACAGACATTTCTAGACAAGAGTTACATCCTGCTGTCTGTGGAAGCAGAGAAATTTGCTCTGCAGTTGACCTCAGTGTCTGATGGATAGAAAAGTCAATATAGTACCCATAAATACACTTTTAAAACATTATCTTGTTTTTACACAACAAATGAAATATAATTGAATACATTTACTTTTAGAACCTGTTAACACTCAAGATACATGTAGTGAAATTGACTGAAAATAAATCAAAATAGATTGGTTTCTTTTATCAGCCTTGAAAATCATACAAATGCCATACATAATGATTTTGATGATCCTTATACAAAGAAAAAACTATAGCTAAACATACTGCAAAGGCCATTGCCTTTGGGGTCTCTCTATTGATTGCATGGAGCCTTCATTGAGAAGTCCAACAGTAGGTATTTTTGAAGGAAATCTATTTTAGTGATTGAGACCTTAATTTCTCTTTGATGTTTCACAAAAGAAATATTCTGACTGCAAATATAAGCCTCTAGTATAAGTTCCTTAATGGAAACAAATAGATACCTCAAGAGAACTGTTCATAATTAATTTTTTTTATTGACTTTAGTGGTCTACATCAGAAGGAACCTAAAGCACAAAGTTAGTGAAGACATCTAATTTTGTTTACTAAAGGGAGATGTGAGAAATATCACTTGTCCTACTTGGCATACAGGGAACTTTTTTGGTGTTAGAAAGCAGTTTCAGTAAAGAATATTTAAAAAAGAAAATAAAAAGAAAGGAAGAAATTGAAAGAAACTCTATACACAAACTGAACTAACTGAATTGAAAAAAAAAAAAAAGAAACCCAAAAAAACTGTGATTGTGCACAGCACTGTGCAGTTTTGTAGGAGAAAAAAAAAAAATCCAAAGCCACAAAAAACTACGTCACTGTTACATTAACCAGAAGAGAATTATACCAATTTTTCTGTAAAATTGCATTTAAAATTATACCATTTCCACGTATAACTAAGGTTGTTTGCTGGTTTGTTTTGCTTTTCCTAGAGATGAATCAAATACCAAAATATGCTTTGCAAATCTTGAAATCATTGCCAAAGCTCTAACTTTCACTATACATCAGCATACGCTGTGACAATGCTATGGACATGACTGGAAGGTGGACAACTTAGTGTTTATCATTTTTCAGTGTCTCACTACTTTTAAAGCTGATTATCTTAAGATGTTCAGCTTCTCACATGAAAATATGTATATAGCACATTTGAGTTTTAACTCATATACATATCCAGTGAACCAGTATAAGCATCAAATTAATCACCAAAGGGGTAGAATCAGACTTTCCCAGTCCAGTAAAATTTCATGGAATGTTAACATTTGTGACTGATCCTTCTAACTGTCACCTCTAAGCACTTAATAAGTCATCTGAGTCTTTAAATTCATTCTTTTTACAGAAGTCTCCTATGATGGTCATCCTTCAGAATTTCCAATCGTGTAGAACAGATTTGTATTTAAATTTCTCCTTCACTTCTGAAAAGACTTGAGTGTGAACAAGATCAGGTGTAATTTTCCCTGCTCTAGAATAGAGATAATAAAGAGAAAAGTGAAAAAAATAAGGTAATTACTGCTTTTCTTAACTTTTAGAGCTGGTTATGAAAAAGTCCCGATTATTAGAATGAATCTCAGTTGCAAGAAGAAGTCTTTGTTTCTTACGTTTACAAATATTTGGATTAATTTGGTAATTTTTGGAAATTATAAACTTCATAAATAATGACACATTTCTATATTAAGCCTAGAATTGAACCTTGATGTGATTCTTCTGCTTGTTCCCAATGATTTCAGTGGGAGTGCAATTTCAGTTTCCCTGACATATTTTTCTGGACAGCCACCATAGCTCAGTAAAAGAAAAGAAAAGCTAAGGAAATGAGCAAAAAAAATTTTGTTTTTTTAAATTAAATACTTTTTGTTGCATGAACCGGGATCAGTGCATTATGGACTGGAAGAAGGGCATGAGAAGAAGGAGATGGGACAGTTGAGAAACAACCCAGATCTTATATTGGAGGAAGAGCAGAGGGTGTACTAAAGTTTTTGTTCAGCAACTCCATCAGTTCACCAGTAACTCCTTCACGTAGTAGCACTCTCAAGTTCAAAAGGGAAAACCTGCATATAAAAAGTTGTTCAAGTATTAAATAATGTCAAAGACCCCACATTTGTTTGAGCTCTAAGCTGCCCAAATATCACATCAAAAACTCTCCAAGCCTTGAAACCGCTTTTATATTTAGTGGGAAAGGAAAGATTTTAATGGCCCAATTTCTTGCTTCCACAAACATGTTTAATAGCTTCTGAGTTTTTGAACACAGAAAAATATACTTAATGACCTAAGACAGCAATTTAAAAAACAGTTTTAAACTCTAGCCTGCTTGGTAATTCTCCTTAGTAATTCTTTTTAGCTCATTAATTATTAAATGAATGCCTTTTCCTTACAACTTGGAACCTTACTGACACAGTCCATGAGGAATCTAAAAAAAGCAGCTACCCTGCATATAGCAAGAAACAGAAGTTTGGAAGTCCAGAGCTGACTATTTGTTTTAAAGTACAAGCATTTCCAAGTGAGATTGCTTGGTCACAACTGGTAATCAAGGAGCCCCAGCAGAATGGATGGGGTGAGTTTTGCTTTAAGGAACTGCAGTTCTTTAGCCAGCGTATGAAGCAGACCCTTAACAGAAGCAGGAGGAAAAGCTAAATATATTTTAATGCAATAATTCAAAGCTAAATTTTTAAACAACATAATTTAATTTCTAAGAATGAAAATGGGTTTTTGCCTTGTTTTCACTATGATACAGGCTTTTTGCAGAGAAGTGGATATCAAAGTCATCATATGTAAAACGCTTTCAAAAAAATAATTGTAAAATGGATATAGGCACAGTTTAGTAGAACTGTACTGCTTTTGCAGAGTGAACCTGTTTCTCTGCTTTTGTGCACTTTCATTGAAGTTGGATAAGCCGCTGAAACAATATCATACAACCAGCTGTTTAGATTCCAGTTTTCATTTATTGTAGGAATACAAGATTACACTAAACGGAAGACAGACCACGGAGTGACTTGACAAGACCAAGGGATCAAGAAGGGGAGCTGCAAGAAGGAGTTATCCTGCACAAGAGAAAGTTTGTTCCTGTATATTGGGTTGTTACAAGTTTCCCAGTTTATGAATACCCTCTTGTTATCCCTGCTCCAATTGGACAGATTCTGCCACAGTGAAGCTTTTATCTCCACCCTTGTTTACCCCTTATTGTTGTAATCCTTCCCTGTTTTTACCTTTTCTGTGAGAGGATTTGCATGTTCCTCCCAAACCCCACCCCCTTTGAAGGGACAGGAACTAACATGTATACTTTCATATTATCCTAAGCATCCTTTGAGTTCACAACTCTGTTCTAGCAGGTACTGAACAAATACAGAGGTGGAGATACACTAGAAAACAGTCTAAATTAGTACAGATATACGCCAATACTTCTCTACACACAGTCATCCATCCTCCTGTGTACCACAGATTTGCTGAGCCATTTAATATGCTGGTGCCTTTAATATTCCTGGGTTATTTTTTATTTTTTTTCATTCAATCAAAGAGCTCAAATTATTTTTTAAA
Organism: Margarornis squamiger; assembly: GCA_035222235.1. Classification (NCBI taxonomy): domain Eukaryota; kingdom Metazoa; phylum Chordata; class Aves; order Passeriformes; family Furnariidae; genus Margarornis; species Margarornis squamiger. The sequence continues at coordinate 32,476,305 of JAWWTY010000001.1, forward strand.
GACTATGTAAACTTTAGAAATGCATATTCCTGATACCAGGATGAGCTAGCCAATACTGCTGTAGATATGAGTGCTATATAATCCTGGGATTTAAGTTTCTCAGTGTGGAACAGGACTCACTGCTGGGATATGATGATTTTTCCCTTCCTTCAAGTGTCTGAATTCCTCATCACCAGGTTATGCAAAGTACCTCCTTGGTAGTACTTGATGTGATTATGAAGTCAAAGATCACACTTGTACTATAGCTGGTATTGAACCTTTTAAAGGTCATATTTATTTAAAGAATATCTGGAATACTTTCCAGTCTGTACATCTGCCCATTTAATTTAGATTTCAGCAAGTAAGGTTTTGCTAAGATGTTACAGGCATGATTGAAAACCTTCATACAAATACTACACCACTTGCAGTTTCTGACAAACCACCATGGGCCATGCTTTAAAGAAAATCAGGCAGATGGCTGGATGGTCAACAAAGATGGAACAAAAAACTTCCAGATATTTGCAGTTTACCATGTGCTAGTGTTTATCCGTCTGTAGAATAAGCCAGCTGCCAGCAGTTTGAGTGATATGACTGGCTAAGCATTACTAAGTACTCTGTAATAACAACAAAAAAAAAGAAGTTGTATACAAGGTATGAACACTGATGGCTTTTGCTGAAAAAAAAAAATGCAAATTAAGGCTCATAAGAAAGCAATCTTATGCTACCAAAATATTTATTCATGGCAGGCACTATCTGCACAATTCAGAAACACATACACCGCTGCCATATCACAAACTGCTGACAAGATGTAGAAAAGGCAATAATGCTACAACATCTATGCACTTTGTTACTCTGCTGAGGTAGAAGTGCTTGCATACATTTTCAAAACTACTTATATAGCTGATTGCCAGCAATTCATTCCCTAGCATTTCTGCTGCAGATCCTTCATTCAATTAACCCCAGAATCATCAACATTTGGAAGCAAACATGAAAAAAAAGTTGTTCTTGCATAAGGCAATGGAAGCAGACATCACTTAGAAATACATGTGTTCACAAGAGGACTGATACCTCACTAGAAAGATCAGTTGGCCCAAAATCTTAAATGAACTTGTGATACTGGGTCATTCTCCTAGTTCTATTATACATTAGGTGTCTATACCAGGCTCTAAAAATCCTCCTAGTTCCTGCTCGGTGAGAACTTCACAACTTTTCTCCATCATCTGTTTGAATGCACTTTAAAGCTTTAACCATGTGAACTGTTTTTATTTGTATTAATAAAATTCTGTATCTATAGTCATAAAAGCAGAAACATTTTTTTTTTTTTTTTCCACATCATTTTCCCCCAACCTTTCAGCATTACCAGTGATATTACTGGATACTAGTTGTTATGCAATACCTCAGCGAGGTGTAATAGAAGATTTTTTTTTTTTAATAGGCAGTGTATGGTGACATTAATAGCTTCCTTTCAAGGGTAAACAAGGTACACAAGCCTGAGTAGGCAAAGCACTGATGTCTTTTTTTGAGACCATTGCTAGTTTCAGTGTCCTCTTGAGATGTTATGTCCCATACCATTGTTTAAGATCCTTGTGCTAAAATCAAATATTTTGCCTACTTTTGAGTAGGTATTTTTGGCACTCACAGCACATACAAATATTAATGGACTGATATTCGGTTTCAAACTCTTGACACTCCTATCTATTTCTCCTCAGATTACATTGAAGATAAAAGGAACACTGCCTATCTCCATCTACTCTTTCAGAGAATGAGAGAATCACAATATAGGTAAGGTTGGAAAGGACCACAGTGGTCCAACCTCCCTGCTCATCAGGGCTATCCTCAAGAACATTGCACACGACTGTGTCTAGAAAGTTCTTGAATGACATATTCATATTCAGTGAGGGAGACTCCACAGCCTCTCTGAGCTATCTGTTTCAGTGTTCCATCACCCACATAGTAAATTTCTTCCTTACGTTCAGGTGGAACTTCCTGTGCATCAGTTTCTGCCTGTTGCCTCTTCCCCTGTTGCTTGGAACTGCTGAGAAGATCCTGAATTCATCACCTTGACACCCTCCCTTCAGTTTCTTCTCAAGGCTGAACAAACCCAACTCTCTTTCCTTGTAAGAGACATTCTCCAGTTCCTTAATAATTTTTGTCACTTTCTGTTGGACCTGAGGAGGCCAGAACCAGATGGGGCCTCACCAGGGCTGTGTAGAGGACCAGGATCACCTCACCCGACATGTTGGCAATGCTCTTCTTAATGCATCCCAGCATGCCATAGGCCTTCTTGGCCACAAGGGCACACTTCCAGCTCACGGACAGCTTATTGTCCAGTAGTACCCCCGGGTCCTTCTTCGCAGAGCTGCTCTGCAGCAGGACAGCCCCCACTCTATACTGGTATGCAAGGTTACTCATCCCCATGTGTAGGACCCTGCATTGGTCTTTTGTTGAATTTCACACAATTCCTCTCTGTCCATCTCTCCAACCCGTCACGGTCCTTCTGAAGGACTGCACAGCCCTCTGGGGTATTGGCCCCTTCTCTCAGCTTTTTGCTTGACATCAGAAAATTTCCTGAAGAGATACTATTTCCTTAGAATATGGAAGATTACAGAAAAAAAAAAAAATGTATGAAATGTATGGGTAAAAGCTGAATTGTTGCATAGCAGTCTGAATAACAGGTGTTGAGATTTCCTCAGTGACATCAGATCAAAACAGTGCACGCAGGTTCATTTAAATCTGCATTCCCATATCCTTTGTTTGATACATATTCCCTGTGCAAAGAATGAACACTGTTCAGTTGCCAAAAACAGAAACAACATGATCAAAGAGAACCTTGAGAAGATTAAGAATAAAAAAAAAATCTTTGTCCAGGCAAACAGAATCCCAATTATTATTATTATGATTAACCCTTGCCACCCTTCTAGAGAGAATTCTCAGCTATAAATCTCTACTGAAAGTTTTGTTTCTAAACCCTTTTATACATTATTCATTACTAGACACATAGTGTCCAGTCAGGGTTTTATGTTTTAAAACTATGCTGATGATTTTCCTGAACTCTTTGAATTCAGTGGTAGGAGAGTAAAGCCATGATTGCATTGCTGTTTATTGTATCATAGAGGCTTCTGAGGCACAGAAAAGATACAGACTCTTTATTTATTTTCCTTCTAGTGTTGTATCTTTCCTGCCAAACTGTGAGAGCAGGACTACACAGCTAGAGCTGAGCTAGAGTTCCCTAGTCAGAGGGAGGGCTCTTTGCATTTTCATTCCGTGCATTTCTGTTAACAGATGCTTGGCTTGCTACATTTTATGCTGTGCAGATCAAACCATGACAAATAGGTCTTGAATAGAATTACCAGTTTTGCAACTCCACTGAAGAGGGTTTAGTTTCCAGTAATTTCCATATTTGTTAGCTCTACCCCATCATAACAGACTCCTCCAAGTAAAAAGAGGATTACCCAATATTGATCTGTTGTCTGCCAAATGCTAGCCCAGGTCAGACTGGAATAGCAGAGTTGTAATTCATTGAAATAGGGGGTCTTGAAATGAAATTGCAATAATACTAGCTTGTTGAAGCAATATTATACTTGCATTAGAAACAGTGGCAGTCTAAAAAATTAGCATAAAAACTGGAGTTTGGTATGGCAGAGGAGCACAGGGGACAAGGGCAGAAAATATTTATGTTTACAGTTTTATGTATTTGAGATGCTGGGACAAACCATCTGGTTTTGCAACTTAAATAAATTAATGTTTAAGTGAGATTCTTTAATATAACCACTTCACACATAATGAGCACAGAAGCACCTCAATGAGCATCTCTTTTTTACTTTAGTATCTTTCTCTCCTGTTGAAAAAAAAAGGAATTTAATTTTCGTTGGAGATGGGTTCCTTTTCTTGGGGTGGTGCTGGACCTTTTGGGTTCTAGAGTGGCTCTTATATCTTGTCTGAAACCACGATTTTATACATATAAAATGTTTACCTCAGTGTCTGCAAGACATGAACAAAACACATGTAAGGGCAGATATCCTTTCCAGAAGATTTATGGTGAGGAGATTAGAGCTTGTTTTGCTTAGGAATGCTTTTCTGCTTAAGAAGAAACACCTTGCTCAAAGATAATTTCTATATTTTCCCCTCTTGCATTCAAGAGGAGAGTTACAGTCTCTCCCTCTGGTATGAGGAAAGATAAACTCACATAGGCTACAGGCCTCCACATTGGGAAGAGCCTGCAGGGATGCCAATGGAGATAAAAAGCCTTGAAGAGAACAGGAGGCGTGTCTTTCTGAGGCAGTGCTTTTTGCAGCACTGCTAGCAGTTTTTCCCTTGTAAGTCTAGTGCTCTTGACTTTGGAATAAATTTTCCAGAACTCCTTCCACTGCTTGGCATTTTAGGGGTACCTGTGTGTTATCTTACCTCAGAACATGCTTGTGCTCTGAAGATTGTTTAGGAATGTGTGGGATCTGAGAGCAGAGAATACAAGGAGCTAAACACTTGCATAGAGGGAAGAAGGTTGGCAGTGAAGGGTGAGAAACAGGACTGCATTCACAGAACAGCATATGAACACCTGTACAGGGTCTGTGGCAGGTTAGACTAGCCCTGTGCTATCTGAGTTCAAACAGAGAATTTCTCCTGAGGAAAATTTCACCTATCTCCTCTGTGAGAGTTTCCAAAACAAGTTATTCCACAAGTAACATTTAGGCATCTAGGGAACAAAGGATTACTGTACCATATAAGACTCTTTCTGCAACCTGTTAGAGGCATGTTATTTTGAAGCATGAGTTTAGGAAAAAAAGAGACAAAAAAACAAGCAAACAAACAGACAAAAAGTCAATATTTTTTCCCAATTATTTATAGTTATAGAGAAAAAAAAAAATCAAAAAAACAATTGTTAATATTTATGACAAATGAAAAAGAGAGAAGACCTGTAAAGATTCCTGAGATTTGAAGCATCCATTTTGGTTTTGCCTTAAAGTGGGGAAAATACAATAGGATACAACTATTTAGCTCTCAGTGCACTTTTATGAACTGATAATATCAAAGGTGAAAAAATGAAGCACAGTAGAAAAGGAGAGGTTTTGAGGGAAAAGGAAATTTAGCAGAAGGAGCAGTAGTCTGGGTCTTTTAGCAGTACAGAAGTACCCTCTGGAAAATGAACTGGGAAAAACTAGGTAGCAACTAATAAAAAAAGCATATATAAGGAACAGGAGTTCAATTAAATTTTGGAAAATAAGAAGATTACCGTTAACATCTCTGGAGCCTTTGTTTGAAGTGTTTTAAAGCAGATAGTGTTGCCATGATGGGAAGCATTGAAAGACATAGGAAAACCAGGTAGGAAGAGGTGTAGAATTTTTTCGCATGTCTAAAGACACTCTGGGGGCCAACACCAAGAATAACAAGAAATCCAAATGACATGACAGAGAAGACAGTCAGAGCTAAAAGTTAATAGGGAAAAGCTGTCTGGTGAAGTCATGATGGATGTGGGTATACGGGTGTGCCCATGGTGCCTTGGTGGATAAATCTGTATACCTAATTCAAACCAAAACAAAAACCAAACCAAAACAAAAACCTAAACAAACAAAGAAACACCAACCAACAAAAAAAGAAACAAACCAAACCAAACCAACAACAACAAACAAACAAACAAACAAACAAAAAGAGCAGAATCTTCGTACTGGCCCAGCATAATTCATGCCACCAGATTGTTAATATAGTTTCTGAAGATTTAGCCCAAGATAAATACCAGTCTGCCAAACAGTGTCTGGGGGTATTCTGAGGTTGACCTGAGCCAAAAACATTTGGCGATGTCCATCAAAGGTGAGACCCACCACCACCTAGTACTGATCCTCCAGGAGGTGGTCCTGGACACACAGTCTATCCAATCAATAGGTGCTCCTGGATCCTCACTCTCCCTGGGTACCTCATCCCTCAAGACATCTATATACACACACATAGACACATACACAAATGCAACTTGATGCATATGTCATCTGTACAATGCTCTCTATTTAATGCTCAGTGTTTGTTACCTAATGTAGCACAATTTGTTAAGTAAAGATGAAGGGGATGTGTTTTGTGCATATATCAAAATGCAGAATGAGATTCCAAGTCGTAAACATAAGCTAAGTGGGGGGAAAAAAGGTAGATAATATGAATATGAGCATCTAAATTAGTTTCAGACTCGGAGAGCTGCTATTAAGATTCTTCAAGAAAGTACAGTATTTCAGATAATGAAAAATATATTACAGATATTCTTAGTTTCATTTGTTTACTGCTTTCACAAAGTACTTCAAGGAACTCATTAATGGAAACTAATTGGAACAGGTTATGTGTTCATGTCCACTTTCTTTTATAATTGCTGAAGTCACTGATTTGCCATGAAACAGCTCCTATTTCATCTGTCTGATTAAAAAGGGCACTTTCTCTTGCTGTACTCATTCAAGTGGAAATGAATTGTACCCTGTCATGCATCAGGCTGTTCCCCTCATTTGATAAACCAAAGGATTAGGCAAATTTAGTCATGGAATCTTGAGGACTCTTCCCTCCCTCTATTCACTTCCTATTATGAGGTGAAACACCGTACTGATTATGAGACCTCTTTTTAATTTTTTGATTACATGAATTAATTGGACTGTCAGACTGGACCAAACTAATCTTCAGTAAATTATTTTCACATAACTATGTTCCCTATTTGAAAGGACCATGAAAATTCCTTTGTCATAAAGAAGCGCTAAACACAGAATACAAGGAAGTGTTTCATTCATGGATATTCTTTTTTGCAGGATGAAAATGAAGTGTGGGGCTGGAAAGCCTTGGTGTGGTACTGTCTGACAAATGATTTAAATATTAACAATTGTACGAAATGGAAAAAGACTGCTGGCAGTGCACTGTGTCACTGTTATTTGCTGCAGAACTGGGAGGGAGCGTGGGAGGTCTAGGCTTGAAAAAGCTGTGAGGTTATCATCAGAGCAATTCAGAAAATCTACACAGCGACCAATCAAACTCAGGCTTCAGCTGTGTTATTTATACACAAAGGCCGTGCCTTGCAAGCACTTAGGGGAAGGAAAACCTTTCACACCTGCAGCAGGATGCACCAGAGGCATGATAAAGATCTGTCTTCTAGTACCTGTGCACTTTTGGGATGCTCTTGGGACTCTCAAGTCCTCTGCAGCCAGCTTGACTCTGTGTCCTCACAGCTCTGTCCTGTACCATCCTCCCAACTTCTGCACTGTGTTTCCACCTTGGAAACACAAACTATAAGGCTGAGGCTGCACAGCAGCTTTCAGCATGACCCAAAATCTAGGACAGAAACCTACAAAAAGGTCAAAATCACTATGACAAGAATGAATGGATAAATGTCTATCACTACATCACAGCTTGTGGCCATGATCTCTGAAATATAGAATATGTGATTAGGCATGTCTGAGAGAAAAAAGAAGGGAGGAAGGGAGGTAGGGAGGAGGGGAGGAGGGGGAGAAGGGAAGAGGGGAGGAAGGGGAGAAGGATTTGTCTGTTTTGTACTCCTGAAGAACAAGGAAAAAGGGTAGGTGAAACAGAAAATCTATAACAGTTTCAACCAACTGTAAGTGCCACAAAAATAAATAACCTGTTAGTTTTTTTGCTTGGTTCGTTTGTTTTCCCTGCTAAAGACCTCTCTAAAGATCTCTTTGTTGGTAAATTAATAGGTGTGTTTTTCTAGGAAACAGATATACACTGCATTTATTTGAATGGAAAGATTTCTCTTCCCAGAAAAGAAGTCATGATTTCTCTACCTAAAAATGACAGCAGTTGCAGGTCCAGGAAGCGTGGGCACTCGCAAAAGCTGCTAGAAGTCTACACAAAACAAGAATAATACACTTTTAGAGATGAGTTGCCTGCTGCAGAGATTGGAGGACATGCCAAGTATGAATTACAAAGGAGTTAATGTTATTTTTGGCAGAATGCCTTAGCCTCAGTATGATTTAATAAATCACTCACTCCCCTTAAAATAAAAGGCCTTATCTTAACTTTAAAGACTCAATTTACTCCAGTGTGTCAAATGTTCTTCGAATATCACCTCTGCTCTTTCAAGCAGCTTATCAGTATCCCAGATACTGACTCCTGGAGACAAGAAGTCTGCAATATTAAAGCTGACTCATTTCTAAATAGGACTAAAATTTAAGCTTTCCAAGAACTGTGGGTGGCTGTGTTTCCTCGGATATAGAGCGACCACTAGACCACCAAGATGAGCTTCTGTGACACCAATCTGAACAGCTGTCAATCTTTACAGCAAAAAGGGTCTGGAAGCACAGAGACAGATATAGTAAAGCAACTCCATTCTCTTCCAAACACTCGTGACTTTTTTGCTCCCTTTGCAGGAATTTTGGTCAAAAATATCTAACTCTTTGTGTTTCATTCTGCATTATTTTCAGAATAACTTAGTTGCATGCACAAATCCTGACAATTGAGGAGTGTTCTGTTAGATGTGTTTTATACTGCTATCCAGACTTCATTCCTTTGGAAAACCGTCTCAAGTGTGACAAAGCTTGTTCTTGCAAAATTTATTGTGTAAATGCATCTTCCATGACTTCAGACAATCACAGCTTATTTGTAGAATTAGATTATAAAGAGTCGACCTTATGTCTTACATTTTCAAAAAACAAAGGCTTTTTCCCTTGCCCTAAAAGTATGAACAGAAGCAAAACCATAACCAATTTCCCCGTTAAACATGTGGAGGCACCAATTCTGCAATGCAACATCTGCTAGTGAGGTTCTTTCTGAGAGCGCCATTAACGATTTTCTTCCCCTGTCCTTATTTCCACATAGTCTGCCAAATTCTCCCATGAACAAATCTAGTTTTTGCTCTTAAGATCCCTAAGCAAATAGGGAGCAGAACTCTAACAGCATGTCAGGCATGAAGGACATCTTAGTATTTCCAGCTGCATGTTTGCAGGTACCTTGGGCTGCTGCAGCTCTTGCTCAGGTGAGATGGAATAGCTGCAACTTTTAGATGGTTTGGATGTTTCTATTACAAATCAGGCAGAAGAAGAAAATTCTCATGGCTCTTAAACTCACAGAAAGAAACCATCCCTCAGTGCAACCACAAGCCAAACTTTGCAGCATTAGCAACAAGCTATGTAATTTAAAGCACACTGATGCTATCTAATTCCTTAGTTGCAGGAGAAAATTCTACCAGGGTCTTCCCTGTACTCTCTTGAGGGCAATAAAGATGAGTAAGTTTTTGGTAATAAGCCAGTGGGCTACATTTTGTGTTGCACTGAATCTCTCTTGCACATTTTGTCTGTTCTTAGGGCAAATTTGACTCTTAGACCTTCTGTAATTCAACCAAAATCAATTGGATGGCCTGATGAGCAATTCAGAGCTGAATTTAAGCCTCTGAGACACAACTGATCCCTAACTAATTAACCTACAAACATTATTGTGCATTGACAACTTGCCAAGGTATAGTCTGTACTGAAGATCCAAATCCATCAACATTCATGAAGTTTCTCTTTCTTGGTTCAAACTGTACTCCCAGGTACAAGCCTTCTGCTAAAATCAGTGCTGAAATGACCCAGCATGCACCCCTGGTAAGCAAACGTTTGTCCCATGAAACATCTGATGGCAGAAAGTCAACTGCCAAAGCAGTTAATAAACAGAACTGTTTCAGCTTCGTTTTCCTTGGCACAATTCATAATATTTAATGATGACAAATCTTAGAGCGTTGCTATTCTGAAAACAGTGTATCACTTACCAGAAGGGGTTCTGTGTTCATGACGCCGCAGTGGCTTGCAGCTTGAACAGCTTTGCCCCTCCTAACAATTTGTTATAAATTTTGATGGGACTCTCATGGACCCCAGCCAGCAGCCAAGTATCATGCAGCTGCTTACCCCACCACTGGAACTCGGGAAAGAATCAAAACCATAAAAGCTAGAAAACTCATGGGTTGGGATAAAGTTAGTTTAATAGGGAAAGCAAAAGCCACACACACAAGCAAAGCTAAACAAAGAATTAATTCCCTACTTCCTATGGGCAGGCAGGTGTTCAGCCATCTCCAGGAGGGCAGAACCCCATCTCACATAACAATTAACTCCAAATATCCCATTCTTCCTCCTTCTTCACCCCACTTTCTATAATAAGCATGATGTTATATGGTATGGAACATCCCTTTGGTCAGTTGGTGTCACCTGTCCTGCCTGTGTCTTCTCCCAGCTTCCTTGTCAGTACGGCAGTATAAAGACCAAAAAAGGCCTTGGCTCTGTGTAAGCACTGCTCAGCAAGAACAAAAACATCTTTATATTATCACCCCTGTGTTCAGCCCCATACCAGCCACTGTGAAAAAAATCAACTCTACTCCAGCCAAAATCTGATTTTTAAAAGGAATCTCTTTTGTCACCCTTATGGACTGAAAGAAATTTGTATAGGTGTATTTAAAAGGTAGAGAACAAGAAACAGCGCTTTCAAAATGATGATGGCAGACATGTAGTGTGGCACATAGTACGAGGCAACTGGCACTCTCTTATTAAAACAATTTTCAGTGGCTGCACTTTGGAGATGGTTTGGGAAAAAAAAGCTGTAGAACCCGAGGTTTCTTACAATATAGACAATTCTTGATATGAAGACCTCACTTCTTTTTAATTGCTACATACTTGTTCTTCAACAAAAAAACAACTCTTGAGTACTACTCACTTCAACACTTTGAGCACTTTCCATCAGTCACTTCTTTTCAGTTTTGACTCTGCTGTTCAAAACAGAATTATTATATTTTAATTGCATGAGATGAGGTTATCATTTGCAGCTGTTATATATTCTGTAAGTGTTCAGTATGCAAGTCAAACACTCATAACCTGTGTTCTTGGTATATTTATTTTCTCAAGCTGTCTTTGTATATGAACAATGCAAAATGATTTCTCTCTTCTTATTCAGCAACTTTGAACAAAATTCCATTGTTTGAAAATTCAAAACTTGTAAATATTTGAGAAATCTAATAAATGCTCATTTTTTTCTTTGCCTTAATATCTTTATCTTCCTCATAAATGAGAATTTACTGAAAAATCCTCCCAGTTCTCACCTGCATTTTTTTATTTATTCAACTGAAAAATGAGCAAAAGAAAGCCATTCTGATTTAAACCCTGAGTCAATATGTAACCCATGTCATACCTCATTTGAAATCAATCTAAAAATCTTTTTTTTTTTTTAAATCTTCCCTCCCCCCCACCAAGAAAAGATATGGAGAATAAGAATAGACCAAATGTGAATAGTTATTCTAGTACACTCATAATGTTATGCTTAACATCTTTTTCAGCAGTTCTTGTCTAGGCTTTACAATAGGAAGACTGGGCCAGAACAAACAACAAAGGAATGCTTTTTCTTTTTTTTTCATATAATTTTTGAAACAGATAATTGCTTTGGTAAGGCCTGAAGCTTGACAGTTTTAGACCTCAGTTTGCACAATTGAAACCATTTTGAATTTTGATACTGAAAAAAAATAAAATTATTTCTTTATCTCTTATCATTGTATTGCTACAGAATAGATTTTTTTTGTCATTCATCTACATCTCCCTTACATGTCTAATACTGAAGTGATCTGCCTATATAACAGTTTATTAGTGATTTCTTTATCCCCATTTTTCTGATGTAATAGTCCTACTAATGCCGAATGTAGACATTTTAAATATTTATACAAACTCCACCGTGAATTAACATGTTTTGCCCTCCGATTTGAAAAGGGTAAGCTGAGAAAAGAGAAAGAAAACAATCAATATAATCAGGGGAAGACTGTTAATACAGATGTACAAGAGCATTAAATTCAAATAAAATATTTACAGAGGATAAGCAATGTTTTTGGTACACTATGCAATTTACATTACAAGTGAGATCAACTAATCTTCCACACATTCTGGTTTATAATAGTGAAACATGCACACATCAATGGAAGGAAACAGAGTCTTCATTAGGAAACTATTTAAAAATAAATGTGTGAATATAAATGATCTATGTGTATTCAAGTTCCTGTAGATGTAAAATGAAAGCCAAAAAGCAAGATGGTGTTGAACAATATTGCTTTCATGAATTGATTTATGTTGGGTTTTGGTACTAAAGTTATCTCCAGCTTATGAGTCCTGCATAACAGAAACAATATCAACCTCACAGCAATGAAGATTTCTGCTTACTAAAATGGCTACTTACTTAATTTTCTTTTAACAGTATTGCTGATACCAATTAAACACAAGTGCACAATAACTGCTATATAGATGATATTAGTTTTTCCTTTCCAGTTGGTAGTTCAAGACAAATAGCCAGGCTGTTTTTGTACAGATTACTGTGAGAGTACATGCTTTTTCAGCTTGCTGACAATTTAAAGCAAGTGAGAATAAAATTATTTCAGTTGGTGTAAACATATGGTAAACTGATATACGTATTTTACTACACACCAAATTTAAAAATAAACTATCTCACAAAGATTAATACATTTTTGTATGAACACAGTTTCTTTTTGACCTGGGAAGTGTTCTCAATTTAGGAAAAAAAAACCCAAAACCAACACAAAACAAAACCCCCAGAGAAACAAACAAGCAAAACCCCAAAAAACCCAACCCCCTCTCCCTTCCCCCCAAAAAAAAAATGGAAAAAAAAAACCCAAAAAACAAACAAGCAACCCCCCCAAAAAAAATCAAAAACAAAAAACCCCCAAAACCAAACCCACAAACAAACAAACAACAGCAACAACAAAAACACCAAACACCAAACCAAACAAAAACAAGCAAACAAACAAACTCTGGGGAAAAATGACATTCTAGAACTAAAGGAGCTATTCCAAGTAAAAATGTAGAAAAGCCTATTTCTATCCAGTTTTTCCAGCTCTCTTGAGTTTGCACCAGTAAAATTACAGAATCACAGAATGATTTCTGTTGTGAGGGACCTTTAAAGAGCATCTAGTCAGATCTGTCTTGTTGTGGATAGAGGCATCTTCCACTACAACACATACTATCATAATAAAATGAACAGAAAAGTCAAAATATTTTTGAAATCAACAGAGGATTATGTTTTAATGAAATTTCACTGGTGCATGTGCACAACAAGGGTCCAGAACTCCATATTTCAGAACATTTTATTTGTCAAATTAATTATCCCTACTCCAAGCACAAATGAAGGCTGAGCAGAGAACAGATTATGTGCAACCCTGCAGAGGACTTGGGGATCTTGGCTGATGAGAATCTAACCCTGACCCATTTATGTGCATGTGCAGCCCAGAAAGCAAACAGTGTGCTGGGCTGCATCACTAGCAGCGTGGCCAGCAGGTTGAGGGATATGGCTCTACCCCTCTACTCTGGTCTTATGAGACTACACCTGGAGATCTGGGGCCCCCAACACAGGAACATGGACCTTTTGGAGTGAGTCCAGAGGAGGCCAAGAGGATGCTCAGAGGGCTGGAGCATCTCTGCTCTGAGACAGGCTGAGAGAGTCAAGGGTGTTCATCCTGGAGAAGATGAGGCTCCAGAGCGACCTTATAGCACCTTGCAGTACCTAAAGGGGCTACAGGAGAGCTGGAGAGGAACTTTTGACAAGGACAGTGGCATGGAATGATGGAACAAGGGGCAATGACTTTAAGCTGAAAGGGAATAGATATTAGGAAGAAATTTTTTTACTATGAGGGGGTGAAATGCTGGCAGATGTTGTCTAGAGAACTTGTGGATGTCCCATCCCTGGAGGTGTTCAGGGCCAGGCTGGATGGGACTCTGAACAACCTGGACTAGCAGGAAGTGTCTCTGCCCAGGGAAGGGGAGTCAGAACTAGATGGTCTTTCAACCCAAACCATTCCATGATTCTATGACTCCATTTAATGATTCTATGATTCTACCCAATTGGATTGTCCCAAACAAATTCCTTTTTTATTGTTCACGCAGTAGGGGAGTTAAATTGCACTGTTGATGAAACAGTGTTTTAATACATTCTTTCTTCAATCCCGATTCAAACTCTTTGAAGTTACCCAGGGTCTCAGCAGGTTCTACCCTTCTCTTGGAAGCTACCCAGGCTGTCAGCTTTGTTATTGCTTAAGCCTAGAGTTGTTTGACTGAGAGACTGCTCCTATATGGCACTGGACCAGCTGTAACTTCCTGAAGACTTTCACAGCTACAGTCTCTAACCTCTGAGATAACAGAGGTTATCAGATATGGCCTTGGCTCTATAGGCAGATGGAAGTGAAAACAGTGAAATTTTCCTTATAGTAAATTAGCTTTTCTTTTATTTCGATTAACTTACAGAAGTTTTCTTAGCCTTGGTGTAGTTTTTTTTTTCTCTCAATTATCTGCAGAAGATGAACAAAATTACTGCTTGCTTACTTCAGCCAATATTTGCTATTTTTAAATTTATTTTGCAAATACAAAAGCATCTAGATCTTCAACAAACCTTTGAAATTTAAACTCTTCACCATTGTGGCTAATAAAGCTGGTAGGCAAGGTAATGTATAGTCTCCCATTCCAAGGAATTCCCATTCCACTCAGTAGAAAAGTCAGAGTTTTTATGAAAAAAGCCCCCAAACAACCAAAACCACAACCCCAACCCACTCCCACAAACAAACAAACAAAATAAAAAAAAAAAAAAAAATCACAAAATAATGCAAATTTTTCTTTCCTTTGGCCTACAAAATCATTTGTTATGGGAAAACAAAACAAAACAAAACAAAAAAGATATTTCCTTGGCCAGAACTGGCTGTTCTGTCCCAAGTATGTCAAGTATGTATTATTCAAGTTTTGTGCACTGAACTCTGTAAAGTTCTGTGAATAACAAAATCCTACTGGGAAAAGCCTGGCGCAGAATGTCCTTAGCACCGTTAAACCAGTACATTTTCCAATCCATCTGTATGTAGTCAGTGGTATTTTCCCACACTACCAGTAGTTTTCCCTTGTGGAGTTAGAGCTACAGTGAACATTTTATTGAAGGTCTTTTTTATTTTTTTTCCCCATTGTACAGATAAATGCCTAATGTTTGCTGCCAATAAAAATAATAAACAAACAGCATAAACTGTATAGATTAGAAAAGGGTATAATTGCCCTTTTTAGTCATATAAATGAGTGGTTGTCTTACTACAGGAAATAGATAAACTAGGTGGGAAGAGACAAACTAAACTGCAATTCATTTTCACCTCCCATGGTGAAATCTTTTATTGTTGTTTTGCTGAGCTACAATGGTGGGAGACAAAGCCTAAGTCAGAACAAAGCAATAACGCCACATGGATGCGTTCTCAGAATTGAAGCCATAGGCGAGCAACACGACTTACAGTCAGGTCCCAATTCAAGTCTTCTTACAGCCCTCTGGGCATTTCCAGACTAAATAGCTTTGAAAAGGGGAACAGCACATTAGCAGTCCCTCTGAGACAATCTGAGTAGAGTTACTGCATAAAACCCGCAGTTTAAATTATGTTAATAGAACTGCAAGCTGCAAAGAAATTATTTATCAGAACTAGTGCAAGACCCTAGAGTTTATGCATTTTTTACACGATACTTCCATTCCCTCACTGCAGTCCCAAATCTCTCATACAAACCTTTATATGTCACCAGCAAAAGGGAATCTCTCATTAATGCCATTTGTGCTTTGACCAGCTGTGATCTTTAACTTCATTCAAACCAGGACTTCTCAGTGTCTGTTTCTCATCAATCCACTTTTTGTGCCACAGATGCAACAAAGCCTTCAGTTCCATCCCAGCATGACTATAACATTGTGTGAATGATGATCTCTGAATATGTTCAAGGCCAGATTGGATGGGGCTTTGAGCAACTGCTCTAGTGGAAGGTGTCCCTGGCCACTGCAGAGGAGTTGGAACTAGATGATCTTTAAGGCAAACCATTCTACGACTTTATGATTCTATGTGCAACAGGTAGCACAGACCATGGTTGTCCTCATTTCTGAGACATAAAGGTAAAGTACTTCAAAGGACATTGCTGCAGTTCCTTTGGCATCACATAAGTCAGGAACAGAATTGTTATATATTTGAGAATGACTACCTTTTCACTGTATGTTAATAATTAAGAAATTGACCTTGAAGCACCAGCAACAGTGTGAAATGTCATATGGCTAAGTCCAAGTTTCTTCCAGTGAATGTGTATGTAGCAGCAGCCTTCATGCATCAGACAAACAAATGAAAAAAAAACCAAAAACAAAAAGAAAAACAAAAACAAAACAACAACAACAAGAAAAAAAAAACACACCACAAGAATAGAGTGATGAGAGGGATAAGATATGTATAAATTATCTGAAGTGATCCCCAAAAGGTTGACTAGTTTGGTTCTGGGACAACTATGTGGCAATGTCATGGATTATGAGAATGTTCACCAAAGGATGCTTCTGCTGGCAACAAACTGGTTTAAGGAAAGAAAATTAGATTGTCTCCAGCCCCAGTTTCATCCTCTCTGATTTCACAGTGCACTCAGCTGTTGTCATGAGGGAGAACTGCTCAACTGAATGCCATCTGAGATAACAGAATGGCATTGCTACAATGGCAAGAGCTTTGCATTCAAGCATTCAAGAGAGACACTGCTGTGAGGCAGGACTTGATTCCTGTCTTACTAGCACCAGCTCAAATCAGCAGGAAGCCAATAAAGTCAACAAACTATGGAGAACAATGGGGCTAGACCCACACTATATGTGTGTAAAAAT
Organism: Margarornis squamiger; assembly: GCA_035222235.1. Lineage (NCBI taxonomy): Eukaryota > Metazoa > Chordata > Aves > Passeriformes > Furnariidae > Margarornis > Margarornis squamiger. Next base: position 32,492,907 of record JAWWTY010000001.1, read on the forward strand.
CAGTGAGAAAAGACAAGATCTCAACATATCTGTATGTACTTTTAAACTCACAATTCATGAAAATACGAAACACAAGAAAAATAATCAAAGGTAACTGTGGATTTTAAATGGGTCCATTTAGTTTTGACATTAAAAGGTCGGTGTCTTCTTCCTGGCTTTTAGGACCCTAATAATTTCATTTTACTTTTCCATTATTCATAGCCTTTCACAGTTTATTGAACTGCTCAAGACTACTCACCCTTTCTTTTTCACCTTTTTTAGTTCTACAATTTGAGCATGTGTACATGCTTAGGAAGAAATGCAAAAGAGCTACTTAGCATTTGAAGGAGTGCTGCAAACAGTTGCAGCCTTTTGTTCTAAAATAAAATAAAAATAAAATAAAAATAAAATAAAAAGCCAAGGGAGGAGACTTTTCAAATTTGTTCCAGAAGAGTTTTTATCTCTCAGATTTAAGAGAAAGATTTTTCCCCCTAGCATAAGGCATCATCAATCTGTGGTGCTGCTCTAATTTATACCACCTGAGGATTGAAAGTGACATAAAGTGAGCAACTAAAGGGAAAGAGTCTGCATGTGACTAACATCTGTCACATCGCTTAGTATACTGTTGCTAGAGGAATGAGGTGACAAGAATTGGTGTAGTGCTGAAAAACAGAGCAGGAGAAAAACTTCAACTTCATAACTTACTGCAAGTTTTCAATACTTCTACAATTGATTTAGAAATTCAGCAAATAGAAATAGAGAAGTATGTGTTAATATTAGCGAAAAATGATTGGACACTATTAATGATGATTGACATCTTTAATAATGAGCTGCGACAGGTGACTCTGTAGAATGACTTATGCAATTTTATGCAGCCCAAAGATCTCTTGTAGGATCTTTCTCATGAATAACTTAGGGATTTTTTCTATTGACTTACAGAGTAAACAGACTGCAAAAGAAAGCACTGGATGCCATGAGAACACAGGCAGAGTGCACACATGCAATGGCATGCAGAGGAGGAGTCATGCAAGCAAGACCACTTGCTTTTTAGAAGAAGAGCCTTGGGGAAGATGTGGGCAGAAGCAGTCTCAGGGTCAATATACCAATAAAGAAATGTGCTCTGGACACCATGTGAATTGCTTTGGAAATGACACACTAACATTATAGATACTACAAGAAAAGGATTATAGGATTATAATAAGATACTGCAGAAGAAATCTCATAATCTCAAGAGCCTGCAGGCAGAAGTCAATATGTTGATAAGTTAAGGCATTCCTGTCTCAAGTTCAAGATCTGTAGTATCATGTTTGGTTCTTCTACTTTGTTAACAGAATATCACTAGTTATAAATGTAATTTTATGTGGGAGAATTTCTTGTAAAACAATATATGGACTTTTACAATATATCTTCTTAAAGTTCTAATAAAAACAAGAAGACTGAAGTAGAGAGTAGGTGATTAAGATTGATGGTACCTGTACTAATAAAAGAACCCAGGGAAAGAGAGAAGGTAAGGCTTTCATCACTCCACCACAGTAGCAGATATCCCAGTCAAAGGAATGTCTAAGGGACAGAGTCCCCTAAGAGGAGAAGAGTCCCTTCTGTGCATCTTTTCACAACCCTGGGAAATAAGGAGTATAGTGATGGAGGGTAGGGAAAACAACAGGTGCCATTTTAAGCAAAGAAACCATTTTCTAAGAGTTGAGCTGGAGGGTTCAATTTACTGTAAGAGAAAGACAGATAAAGAACTGGCATATTAACAAAGCCAGGATCATATATAGATGAGGGTTACAACTTGGTAATTAAATAACTATTAAAACATAACTAATCAAACATTTTAATAAAGTTAACAGAACCAAATTTATATATTGAAGTAAACATATTATTTTAGCCTTAAATCTTATCCAGATGCTCCTGAATGACCTGACACATCATTCCATATCCATTGATGGACAAGATGAGCTTTAAAGGGGCCTTCCAACCCAAACTGTTCTATAGTTCTACATATTTATTCTTAAAAATAAGAATGGTTAGTGTCCAGCTATTTAGTATACACTGCAAGGATGCACAGTTTGTGCCACATCAGAAGGGTTGAATAGACTGACTGACTTAAGGTCTAGTGCCACAGAAGTCAGAAAACAGGGGTCTTCTGGAGATCAGTGATTGACAAAATTTTCTGTATCATGAGCAGGGAATGAGGATCAAATTTGACTCTGAGGGACTGAGAGAGAGTTTATAGCAAGAGGTCAGATTATTTTATTGCGGTACTTCTTGAGAATAATTGTCTTCCTCTTTTTTCTTTTTTCTTTTTTTTTTTTTTTTTTTTTTTCCTGAGGAACAAGAAGGGAAAAGGGAGAGGAAGAAAGTGTGTCAGCATAGACACACAGAATAGACAGGTTTGGCAAGTTGATAACCCAAAAGCAAATGATGGTTTTCTGCATTTTTAATTCTGCATCAGCAGAGAGAGAACAAAGAATCTTTGTGTGTATGTTGACTTTTACTCTTAGAAGAGACTCAGACTATTTCTGTACTGCAGCAGTGCCAACCCATCAATAAACAATAATGAAAATAAGGGTGTGTATAAATGTTCCTTGGGGACAAGAGCTTGTTGATTGATAGAAAGTATCTGTATTTTATACACCATCTTGCATACTTCATGCATTGTATGAAGAATGATGCAAATAAAACCTAGTCAGAATTACAGTGACAACTGCTAGAATAAATGCAATATCCAATTTTCCCGTAAACCATTTCATTTTGGACAAAACCCTAAAAAATATTTGCCTATACCTGAGTGAAGCAAGGAGCATTATTAATTACAAGGTCAAGTCAGCCACAAAAATCTCATCCATCTTAAAATGCTGCAATATTTAAATTATTTAGAGGTCTTGACTAAAAACCTGAAGACAGCTTTGAGCTGCGTGACACCAGTTGAGTGGCCATATCCCTGGTCTGAAAAAAAACCTATTTAATCATGGGTTTTATTACTCCAAACACCATGATACCCTGTCCAGGCTTATAGTATTTAGGCTCATAGTTGGTTAATGCCACATTTTTGGAAGAGTGGGCAAAAAGAGGACCCTTCTGCCATTGAACCACATAGTCATAGCTGCGTAATCATTTGATTATTCAAACAATGCTGAATAATGCCCACTCCTTCTTCCAGCTAACATGATGGGCAGAACTGAAAGCAGATAGCATGTTCAAAGTAAATCTATAGAGACAGAGAAATAAGTCAATACACAAGAATTAGTTATTTGTGTCTGACATATGCATTGTTGAGCATCATTTATCAACTGGATAGCAAGGTGCAGTCCTGACAAAACACCAGTTATTTCAGGAAAAACCTTCCCAGACCTTCAGATGTAGGCTGAATCCCTGACAAAGTGCTAAAGTGTGCTTTTCTGTATTGCCCATTTACACACATTGTATTCATGGCTTCACAAATCCCAGGCTTACCTAAAATCATGGAGAGACACCCTCTGCTACAAAATATGGGTATGCACTACGTGTTACAATTTCCCTCCAAACATCCTATGGTTTTGCAATGCTATTTTGATGTACCGCTTCTGTAACAGAGTATGGGTGCCCTTCCCCAGGCTTTTCTGACCAGACTGTTCAACAGACGGTAAGGAAAAGTCATATATGTCCTTGGCAGCTCACCCATATGGGGCTTAAAAAGAAAATGCAGAAAGCTACAGCAACATGAGAGAATCCATTACTGGCTTTTAATCCTGGTAGTGATGCCGAGCTCAGCCATGAGCACAGCTGTATGTGCCTTTGGGAGAACACTTTGCCCAGCTCTAGTTCAGAAACAGATCATTAGAAGTGAATCAATACAACCTGCCGTTCTTTTTCACTCTATCCTGTTTCAGAAAACTAATCAGAAGCACAGTGCTGGATATTGAGAGGTATACTCTGGCTGTACCAATTCATATCAGACTGAAAACTGCACCAGAGTAAATTAGCAGCTGCAAAAAAAGGAGGTAATTTATTCTTTCTACAGAAAAAAAAAATAAAAAGAAGAGGGCAAAAAGTCACTTACAAAGAAAATATTCATGCTGTTTCCAGGCTATGAAACCATAATATGATAACTCGCATATGTAATTTTTGTGCAGGAACAAACAGACAAGTGATTTTTACTTTGCCAGTTCAAGCTTATGAAGTGTGTTTGTAATAGTGTTTCCATATTTGTGTGTTATTAATAATATGCCAAATCCTAAACATAATTTGTGATGCACTGTAAGAGACCACTGTCATTAAAAAACTAAACATCTTGATCTTTTTTCTGCTTTGTTTCATGATTTTAAAAAAATAAAATAAAAGAAAAGTATGAAGAGACCAGGTGTTTGGTAAGGTTGTGCAAAATGTTTGACAATGTTGTGCTGAATTATGGAGCCCTGACTGTCAAGTTCCTACCTTAACCATAGCACAATTTTTATCTTCCTGGTCTAGTGAACCTGCATTGGTCTCCATTGCTCTTAACTAGACATTTTTGCCTCCTGACAGAAAGATGCTTTAACAGAAGATTTGCTAAATTTTCAAAGTTACACGTTGAACAATTTCTGAAGTTCTCAAGAGCCCTCACAACCCTACTGGAAGAGCAAGCCAAGAACCAAATGTCATTTCAGTGAAAAAATGTCACAGTTGAGGCAAAGAGAATTTTAAAAAAAAGAATGAAATCATTTGGAAAACATATATAGAAATGAAATTCAATAATATGTCTTGATGTTTCCATGATTAAGACTGTGTATCCTGAAATACATTCATGACAGCCCTGCTCAGGTGAGTGCATTTCCACTGTGGGTTCCTGGAGAGTCTCACTTTCTGCTCACCTGAAATCTGATTGCTGATCTTCTGCGTACACACAGCAGTATCTGGAGACATTTTTGACTAGGACAGAAAGTTTCTTGGAAGACAGATCAGTGGGTGAGCTGGCAGGAATACAGGCAGCTTTCCTGTCAGCCCTGCTCCTCTTGGAATCTCCATGCTACCGAGGAACATTTCACTTTGACAAATCGGCATTTTTCCAATGGAAAACATTCTGTCAGAATAATTCTGCCCACTTCTGCTGTATCTTCATCCTTGTCACACTCTGCCCTGCTGGGAAAATCTGACTGCTGAGATTAGCGCAGATCAGTGGCTTTTCCCTCCAGACAAGATGTTGAAATTGCGTTTCCCCTGTCCCTATCATAGAATCATAGAAACATGGAGTGGTTTGAGTTGGAAGGGACCTTACAGATCACCTAGTTCCAACCTCTTGCCATGGGAAGAGACACCTTTGACTAGACCAGGTTGCTCCAACCTGCCCTTGAACAGATCTAGAGATGGGGAAGCCACAGCTTCTCTGGGCAATATGTGCCAGTGCCTCACCACTGTCACAGTAAAGAATTTTTTCCTAGTATCTAATCTAAATCTACCATCTTCTAGTTTAAGGCCATTCGCCCTTACCCTGTCACTCCATCCCTTGCAAGAAGTTCCTCTCCACCATTCCTGTAGGCCTCCTTTAGGTACTGGAGTCCTGGAGGTCCTCATTAGGTGCTCTCCTTGGGAAATATCAGTCGGATGCCACATAGGAAAAATTTTCTTTTTACACTACCTTGCCACATTACTGGCTATAGGAAAAGCACAGAAGGTATGTTTTGTCTCTTGACAATGTTTATGGACTTCTGTGTAAGAGAACAGAGGTTGTGGGTTTTATTTGTTTACAGACTCTAGTAAAACACACTATCACTTAGATGTAATAAAATGTGAGTACATTATTTTTTAAATACTGCAGCAGATTTAATTACTGCTACTTGCAAAAATATATGCAACTTGTTGCCACCATTACCAGGCACAATAGCAGACATCAAGCACTCTGCTGTTTGCACAGTTTTAATTAGAAGCAGTCCCTTCATTGAGGTTCCCTTTTTCCTCCAAAATGCAATTAACAAACAGTGATTAGTTGAGCCGATTCCAAATTGTATTCAAATGAAAGCAATTTGGCTAGTTTGTAGGTCCAATAGGTGATACTTTCTGAAGTCCCTAAAAGAATTAATTGCATTTTTCTACCCACACATGTTCTAGAGAGGAGAAAGATAAAAGTTTTCTTTCATGCAAAGCCTTTGTTTTTGACAGTGAAAATCATTTTTCCATAAAAGCATATCATCAGGACCAGCCTACGAGAGTGCTTGAGAAATTTGTATCTTCACCAGGACTTTTTATTCCTTGGAGAAAGTATTGTCCCCTAATATGCATAATGTTCCTGTACATCCGAAACCCTCCAGCTGCTGGTGCTTTAACAAATCTTGCATAAATAAAGATTTTTTATATGCTGAATTCTACTGTATGTCCAAATCCTGAAAGGAAACATTCAGATGTGTTCTAATAGCTTCTAGCAACTGATAAATCAGTGATTTGTTTATATGGATGTGATTTTCTTATCTACTTTGAAAAAGCACTTGATCAGAGGTCTCAGCTTCACAGTAAATACAGAACATCACTGCAGCTTAATTTTCAAATAAGTTCAGACCCAGAAGATGCGACAGCATAATGACAATTCTGATGGCAGGATTAACGGCTTCAGCTCCTACCCAGAGCAAGAAGAAAGCTTTCTATTTATAAGTGAATTATTTCCATATCATTCTTTTTTGGATATTCTAAGAGTTAAAAGTCTGAAAAAATTGCAAAGTTACAAGTAACCAAGAATGCAATGATAAGATCAGTCAATCCTCTGAATCTGCAAACCTAATGTGGTCAATAAAATCATATTGCATTTTGTGCATTATATTTATATTATAAAATTGGAGGTTGGTTTTTGGGTTTTTTTTACCTCTTTGAATCTTGACCAAATTCTGGTTACCTTCAGACTACCCAGACTTTTCCTTTAAGTCTTAATGAGATGTAGTTTTCTTCATTTTCTGTCCCAAATTTTTGGAAAGTGCTCTATTAAACAGCTGCCCAAACCTGTCTGTGTTTTAAACAGAGCAAATTAATCATGGATTTACACACAGCACACAGACACAAGCAATATTTATGCTACACAGGTTCTAAAAACCCTGTTATGAGAGAATGTTATTAGCTGTGCAGACTGACCACCAGCTGTCTCAAAACAGATACAATAAGATTTAATAATAAAAGCAAGGTTTTATTTGTGATTAAGGACATTTTATTTGTGTGAACAGGAATTTATCCCAGGATTTGCTGATGACTCTGCTTGCATGACAGCTGAGTCAATAAAGGTTCGCTAAAGTTACAAATGGGTCTATTTTTCTATGTTTTTCCCCTCCATAGAGCTGCAGAAGTAGCTGATCTGCACTCAGTCCCCAGTGAGGATAAAAACTCATTGCACACAGATTAAAAGTGCAGCATAAAAATATTATTTTTGGTGGTGCTCTAACTGGATTGTTCCTATGTTGTAATTAATGTTGCAGTTAGAATTGCAATAACGAAAGCAAGACTGAGAGTGCTGTTTTTCCTCGACACATCCACTCTTTTCTTACCCTTTTGGACACCCACTTAGTCACATCTTAAGTTTTGCAATTTACACAGATGTATGGAATAAAGACCCATCAAATGCTCAGAGATTTGTCTTTTGTCTTTATAGTCCTCATCACTCATTAATGACACTCACAGACATGGCTTTGACTGTTTTCATTTTTTCCTCCTCCACTCCCCCTATTTCATGTTGCACAAAGAGCTGTGAAACAAAGACTCATCAAAGTCATCATTACATTTATAGGCGCCGAACTGCCTTTCTCCTCTATTAGGCTTTTTAAACATTCCAAGCCCTTCTGTTGCTGGATTCCCTCTCATTATTTTATCTTTTTTGACACTTATTGCTCTATTTCTGCAACTGCCCTCCTCCTCCTCCTTTTCCCCTTCTTGATTTTTTTCTGGGTCAAATACCATTATGCATAATCTTTCATTTACTTGAATTCTAATAAAATAGTACTTTTAGTTATTGTTAACAAAATTAAAATTTTAAATGAGTTATTGTTTACACTGATTTTCATCTGTATAACTTGTTAGTCTCTTTTTTCCCATTTTCAATGAGTGAAAAATCTTTGCTGGTCAACTATTTATTTATGTTTTTAATAAAGTGTAGATTTAAAATAATCAGATTAATTATTTGCATTAAATTAACTGCAGAAACCCCTTTACAAAAGTCTTTTGTAGTAGATCATAGGTTTTTATAGATGAAGAGTAATAAATTAGCAGTGAAAAAAATATATATATATAAGTTTTAGGTATTGTTACCCACAATTCTTCATTTCCTACTCAAAGGAGAATGAATTAAAATCATTCCTCTGCCCCATGACTGAGCAACCCCATGAGATGGTGACTCACCACCTTTTGACAAGATGCCTTTTAGACCTTCATTCTCTTTAGGTGTCCTGCTAACTGGGAGGTTTACCCTGACTCTACCTTCTTTATTCATTGCTATTGTATATTTATACATCTTAATAAAATCCCCCCTGCATTTTCTCCACTCCAGGCTGATCAGTCAGAGCCTCTCCTCATATGTCAGGCACTTCAGTGCCTCAGCCACCATTGGACATGCTCTGATACATCTGTGTCTCCTACTGGGGAGTCCAGCACTGGATACAGCATCCCAGATGTGTCTCATGAGACCTGAGCAGAGAAGGATCTCCTCCTTCAACCTGCTGGCAATGCAACCCAGGAAGCTGGTGGCTGCCTTTGTCATGACTGTACATTGCTTGCTCAAGGTCAGCTTCTTGTCCTCCTGGACTAGGAGGTTCTTCTCTGCCAAGATACTTTCCAGATGGTTGGCTGTACATTGTACTGGTTTTATTTCTTCCCCAGAGAAAAGAATTGGAATTTCCCTTTGTTGACCTTCATTACATGTTAGAAAGCCAACAGCAACATTCTGGCACTGCTAGATTCTGACATAGCCTTTTGGGTAAAAGACATTGGAGTGAATTCTCATTGCATGGGGGAGGAAAAAAAGCCCAACAAAAACAGAATCTGCAAATAACACACAGTCATTTTATATACTTATATATTAGATTAGATTATATTATTTACTATATTATATTTATTATATTATATTGTAACATTAATTAACACAAAAATTTGTCAATGCATAAAAGAATTGTGCCTGGTCACTTCTAGCCTAACTTAACATGTGCACCACATTGTATTCTTCACAAGGCAAGAGAGATACATTTCTGAAAGCTCTACTAAAAAGGATTCTGAACATGAAGAATTTTTTCAAAGTGTCTGCTGCTATAGTGTTGTCAGTAGTGTAAGGATGAAATGCATTTCTTGAGTGAGAACAGCCCCAATAAAAATGCAAACACCTCTGTCCTGAAGCAAGGTTATAGACAAAATGCCCTTGTCCTAAAATCTGTTATAAAGATCCTTTCACAATGTTGGCTTAACTGGAGTCTCTGAGTTTCACTGGTGATTTTCATCTGAGGCCCAAACCACAGGTCACTTACTGTTACATGCTGATGCTTCCTTGTAAAACAGAAAAGGTTACAAACCTTCCTTCTAGAATAACAATCTGAGCAGGAAAAAAACAATATTTCCTGCCACAAATTTGATCAATTTTGCTCCACTGCTTTGTAACCTACAGGCAGTTAAAATGTGTAGGATTGATATCATCTGCATACTTAGTGGAAGTCCTGTGGTGTTTCCCTTTATCTGTGTGTATGACAGGAATCCTAGTTTGCTACCACAGTCTGCTACCTACAGTGCCCTTTCAAGTGCACCTACTCTAACATACTGCAGTTTGAGTGAGATTGTTCTTTCCAACCATAGACAAATACAGAGAGTGTGGTAAAAGCAGAATTATTCCTAAAATAAAGATGCTTGTATATATGTGTATCCAACTTGCTTTTCAATAATTAAACATATGTTTATAAGCTAACCAATTTCATTTTCTCACATTCAGACTTTAAAACATGAACATTTCTAAAATGTTAGTAAATTTTTCAGGCTAATTTTTTTTTCTTTTTTCTTTTTTTTTTTTCCTTTTTTATTGCTTAATAAAGCTTAATAGCTCTTTTCAAATTAAACTAAATTAATATGCCAGCTGTACCCAGTTTTGAACACACAAAGCCCCCAATGGTGTATAATAAATTAATGCATATGGTTATAGTAAATCTTAACATGGAACTCTCATTTGCATGTTGGATGCCAGATTCTATTAGTTTTGCTTCATAGTTCTTAGATTAAGTTTATCTCAAGACATCACTCTCCCTGCCGATAAGTACAATTAACTACATATTAATTTGTCCTAAGTGGATTTTCCGATTCTGGTTTGTAACCCATGGATGCATGTTTACTAAAGAACTATTCTTAATTCCAATATTTTCTCATTGCCCCACTAAACATGAAATCCCTCTCCCCTGTGAGTTTTCCTTATCCAGCTGTGACTTGCACTGACTATTATTTTTGGTTTAGGACCTCTGGCAGTTAAAACAGGCACCATTGCTTTAAAAGGGCATTGATTTGGTTGTCACTACAATTAAGCATGCACATAATCAGCATGTCAGCAGCAACCTCTCTTCATTTGTCTTCCACTAAAAAGAAACTCTGGAAGCACGGATTCCCTCAACCACTCACTGATTTAAGTTCTAGCAAAGACCAGACATGAAGGCATCATGACTGCTTACAGTGCAATTGACTTTGGAGATTGGGATGAAGGAGTCACATCCTCTGTAGTTATTATGAGTTCTGGTTTCATTTCAGATACAGATGACTAGAACAGTTTGCTATACTGTAAAATATTCTCCTTGGGTTTCTGCTGCTGGTCTAAAATGGTGCAGTCTCCTGCAGATCCTGTGTCATAATGTCCATACTTGCGTGGATGTCTCTCATATTCTGTAGTTCAGATGACACTGAGCACTCAAGCACTCATGTGTGAGCAACTGAGACAACTCTTCAGTGGGTGAAAGACAGATTAAGAGTAAAAGTTACCCTGGGACAGACAACTTTAGGTGTGCTCAGATGAGTCAAGTGTCCAAATTCCCACTACAATCATAAAACAAAAGTTATTTAATAGATCCATTTGTTTGGAGAACTAAACTCTACAAGAGGTCATTTTCATTCGGAAGTTGGGAGGTCTGTGTGCTTTTAGCTAAGTTGCAAAGTAGATACAGGGTAGCAAAGCCATCCAGTAGACACTCCTCTGAAGTGGCTATCTGGCAAGTCAGAAGGTATATTTTGATAGTGATATATTTAGCAAGACAGCAATATTTTATGAATTATACAGACATCATTATGACATTTAAAGGATAACAGAGAATATAATAAGGGACTCACTTTCTGAGCCCTGGCAGTGGATGATTTTGGCAGTTCCTTCTATTTCGAAACGTAGGGTTTTTTTCCGTGGAGTTTAATATCTATACAACTGTATCTTTTAAAAATCAAAATATAAAATTAGTCACATGTTATCCAAATTTCCCATTTTGACATGCCAGAATGAACAAAAAAAAAAAAATAAAAAAACCCAAAAAACAGTCTCTGTTATGGCCGTATAAATGTTGCTGTATATAAATTGTACACAGCAAAAATATAAAGTTGTAACTATCAGATGTGACAGTGAAATCTAGTAACCTTTTAGCCTGTGTTCTTTGCCATTGGCCTGTATCAAGTGATGCATAATAAAGCATATAAAAATAAATTTCTGTCCCCATTAGAATGGAATAGCTAAAGTGAAAGGTTTTGCAAAAAATACTAATCCTGTGCCTGTGATACAGCTGGTATAATTGGCCTTGTTCCAGCACTTTGTACAGTTTTTCTTACCCTAAACCACTAAATTTCATCTGAATAATAAATGTGATTTTTTTTAAGACTTCCACTGATTCTCTAGGGAACAAAAACACTTCACATGCCATGTGCCTAAATACAACAGTTTGAATTTTAAGCAACCAGCATTTCCAAGGAAATGAAATGTAATCTAAAGACCAGGACTTTTTCAAAGGAGTTATTTGCAGAATAATAAGGCTTACTGGGAACTGCAATGTGCTCAGGGAAAACCTGCAAGTAGAAAAGAAATTCATTGAATAGAATATTCATTATTTGCTTAGCTTTAGCCACTACCTCTCTAATTCTGCAACACAAGGGAACCACTGTTTAGTGTCCAATAATCTTAAACAAATCTGAGTAACACAACAAACCTTCAGTTCTAGGTGTATTTCATAGAAAAGCAGAGAATTTAAGTTTGTGTGTGAGACACACTTCACAGTTATGTTTCCAGCGTTGTACGTTCTGTGGCAAAGAGGACCATGATTAATGTAGCACCTTCCCCAATCCAACTGCTCAAAACAGATGGAAAAAGCTAAGTAATTTCCTGGCCCAATGGTATTTTTATTAGTTCCTTTCCTATCTCTCTATTATTTGATCAAGTTGAGTATTATAAAACCAGTTTTCCAAACTATTACTATCAGAGAGCTGCTCCAGAATTCAACTCCTCTCAAGAAGTCACCTTCCCAATTCCATTTTTCTTTTCTTGTTTTCATTTCCCCCCTGCCCAAGAACATTTTTTATCCTTTCCTTCTTATGCTGGTGTTGTCCTGTATTTTAGCTTATACTTTTCTGCATGTTCTTAACTTCTTCATGCATTTACCCTCTGCTGTGCAGGGCTGAATACAGCCAAATCCAAAGGTCTTAAATTAACTAAGTATTCAAATCTGCATTTAAGTTTGATGTGCTTGCAAGAGACTTGTCTAAGTTAGACTTTAAGTACATAAGGCTTCCTATAGATAAACGAAAATATGGATTTTTAGGGCAAAATATCTGACACCCATGCCTTTTCAAATATCTGTTTAATCCACATTGCAAACTGATGGTAATACCCTCACAGTTAAAAGGAGAAATAATTTACAAGAATGAGATTTTATTTTGTGGATATTTTTCTAATTTTATGCATTTGAGTTAGGATCATATCCATGAACACAAAGGAACATAAAAAAAATTGTGATGGGCACAGCATGGTTCCAAAAAACCCCAAGAGAGACATGAGGGTTGGACTTGGTATCTCCATGGCTTGTCCCAGAGGAGACTTAGTCCCATGGGCTGAGTAACACCAACACCATGGGGCAGTGGGAAAACACCTTACAGACTGTTGTGGTATGAAGTGGAACAAAATTTGGGCATTGCACAAGATTTACAATGGAATGTTGTGAAGGACTGAAATGTTAAAGGTTAATGACTCAAATAATCATCCACTTGCGAAAGCAGCAGGATGCTTTGCTGAGGCTGGGGTTGCAACTCCCCTGCTAAAGGGTAGGAAGAGAGTTTTCAAGTGTGTGGCAGGAGACCTCTGATCTGCATAAGAACAACCCAGATGAAGAAGGGAGGCACACCCACCACTGGAGGATGACCATGCATGTGTGCATGTGAATGAGGCTCCCAGAGACAGAAAATGGGGTGGGACCCTGGGTCATAGTGCTCCCAGTGTCAGTGGTGCCAGCAATTAGGGTGACATGCACATCATGTGGGTGCCTATGCCAATAGATGACTGGAAGCAAACATCAAGCTGAAATAGCCAACAAGTAGGACTAGGGATTTAGGAATAAATATCAGGTCATAAATCTGTGCTGGATACAGAAGGGACCCAAAGGCCTGTGATTTGTCTCCTGGAGGGACCAAGGGTCCCAGACATTGAGTAAGGTCACAGTTATAGGTCTGGACTAGATCATGGAGAGACCCATTGCGCATGTGTGTTGGGGGATGGGGGGGATGGGGGACAGGGGAGTTGTCTGTGTGTCTGTGTGTGAATGAAGTGGTTTTTACCAGCAACTGGGGTGGGACTGTGGTCTCAGGGGCTCCCATGTCCAGATGACAGCAGCTGGAGAGACTGGGAGCTAGGGGTACAACTGGACAGATTGAGTGTCTGATCCCAGCTCCTGGGTGGATCCAGACTGCACATATATGTGTGTGTATTTCCCTCTAACAGAGCTTCATCCTGAACAGATGGAAGGTGAGGTTCTTTACCCTCATTGCATTTGTATGAGTGCTGTGTTTTCTTTCTATGTTGATTAGTGTGACCAAGCATGTAGGTATGTATAAATGTATTGAATGTAGGTGTATCTGCATGTGTGTGTGGCTGTATGTGGGCCTTATTCCTGGCAGGATCTGGGAATAAATTCATTAGTCAGAGGGTAGTGAGACACTGGAACAGGTTGCTCAGGGAAGTTAGATGTGTCATCCCTGGAAGTGTTCAAGGCTATGTTGGAGTGAAGCTCTGAATAACCTGGTCTAATGGGTGTCATCCCTGCTTTACCTCCAACAAACATGTAAAACAATAAAAATAACATAAACATTTTTCAAATATAAATTCGGAAATTAAAAAAATTAAAAAAAAAAAAAAAAAAAAGTAAGTAAGATCTTTAAGCCCTAAGGAAGAGATTAGGAAAAGGCAAATTATTTGATATTTATTTTGACATTAAAAAAATTTAGTTACATTTGTCCAAAGTTAAGCATTCCAAACAAACCCAACATATTCTTCAAAAGAGACTGAGCACAATATATGTGCAAGTATATGAGCAGAGAGGCTAAAATAAATTTGCACATGGTTATATACATATCTATGTGACGAATGCTGGGAAAAGCAGGAGTGTTCTTTCAGTGTATGACCCTGACTATACCATATGCAACTCCTTAATAAAATTAAGAGATACTACAGAGTCCTTTAGGCACACACCAGGTTTCGATGCATTAAACATATGTGCAATGTGCTCATGGAAACTGCATTACTATTGCAAATTTACAGTGACAAAAGCTGTCCCTTCCTGTGTCAAGGAATGATATGGGAAAAGCATTACTAATGGTGCCATCTTGTGTTAGAGATCTGGAAATGTTGCATAACTTTTTGTTGTGATAATTGATTTGTAACCAGCTTTATGGAGGAAGACTGTACAAGAGATTGGAGCCTGAGCTTAATTTGACAAAGAAATCAGGACTTGAGCCTTTATTGTGTAAAACAGTTTGTGTTTAAACATATAGGATTTTACATTAAATGAATGTTTATAATGTTCAATCAAATAGAATTAAAATAGTAATAGCAGTGGTTTTTCAGTTTCCCAGCTAAGAAATATTTGCATGTTTCTTTTTTTTTTAATTTTTTTTAATTTTTTTAATTTTTTTATTTTAAACTCTCCAAACCGAAACTCTGCAGAAAGCAAAATAGCAATACTTGAAAGGATTGCTAAAAAACTTTCAAAAGAGACAGCCAACAAATTTAAGGAATCTTAGGAATGCCAAGAAGGATCTGCAAATTGCCCACATGTGCCTTACCTATTTCCTCATCCCTAAAACGACACAAAGAGGGAAGAAAAATTCAACGTTTTTCAAAAATAAATAAAACTCACAAGTCAACACTACAGCCATCTGACTGCAAACACTCAGGGAATCACAAATAGTACTTGCTTTTAGTGAAGGTGATGTCTTTTGAGGACAGGCTTGCAAGATACAAATTGGGCCAGGATATATGAAAACATCTCCATATAAAGGTAAGCTTCATCATATCCATTATGTATGCAAAAAAGGCAGCTACTGGGAAAAGAAAAACCCACTCAAATCAGCTTTCCTTAAGACCTTAAAACTATTTATTTGCTTGATAAAACTTATAATTGCCAAAAACTTGTTGCATAGAGTTTGCTGATGAATTCAGAGAAAGAAAGAAAGAAAGAAAGAAAGAAAGAAAGAAAGAAAGAAAGAAAGAAAGAAAGAAAGAAAGAAAGAAAGAAAGAGCTTTATAGCTTATTTTCACTGTTTGTAGTTGATGTTTGACTTGTAAATCTCCAGATGTAAAAATGTTTTATAATCACGGCTGAGCTGCAACATATCATAAAGGGGACTTTCAGTGTGGCAATGAGCAGAGTATGCTATCCTTGATCTGACCATGCTCACCTGTTGAAATTCAATAGCATTTATCACGGCAAAATTCTCATTTACCATGGAATAAAATGTGGTCACTTACAAGGCTTTACTTTAGCTCCCTTCTAATGCTGCTAGATTTGATTGGTGTATCCTCACCACCAGTTTTCTATTTAAACATACATTATAAAACCCAATTCATACTTCTATTAATATTATTAGGAATATGATTGCAACAAGTATGGAATAATCTACAGAAGTTGGTTTCAGTGACAGCAGCCTTGATCAGCTGCTTCCCCATCCCTCTCACAAATTCTGCTGGGTATTTTTCCATAATGTTCTCAGGGCATGGAGAAAAAACTTTCTTGCAAGTGATTAACCTCATATTTACCCTTTTTTTACAAGCTGTCATAAGATCTAGAGATTACTTAATCATGGCAGTGGGTAGACATATTGTGAGTTTCAAGCCAATACTTACTTGAAATGCTACTTACTATGCTCAAATCCCTTCACTCTCCCACCAGTTTGTCCCAGTATACACAAGGATCCAGCTCCAAAAATTCCTTTAGTCCTTTAATTTGTCTGTAGAGGGACTGTCTTTGCACACTGTTATGGTCTACTGTGTTGTTAACACTTTCAATTAAAAGAGCAAATTAAGAAGGAGCAGTTTGAGACAGGGTTTAGCTTTTTGATTTTTTTTTTTTTTTCTTTTTACTTCTGATGTTCTATTTTCTCTTAAGGGTCCCTCAATCTCCACCACAGATCTGAATATTCAGCAGCTCACATGGATACTCTTGGATTCTCAGTCTACTCCCAGCTCTACTCTTTTAACCATTATCTTTTTTATTTATCTGCTCCTTAGATTTATTTAGATTAGTTTACCCTCACTGGTACCTAGTAGGATATATTCAGGGAATCTGATTTTATTTATAACCTACTTCCAGACCAGGCACACAAAACAAAGTGGTCATATTTCTATGAAACTAAGTTATGTTCTGATTTTGGAGCTGTGGTTCACTTTTTCAGGCTATAAATGGAAAACACATAGACTTGATTTTATGAGTTATGTTTTAAAGCAATGGTGATTATTAATTTTTTGTACAAAACTATTTGTGTGGGTAAATTGAAGCACATATTACTTTCAATAAATTACAGATAGGATATTTAAGATGTTTCCTCATGAAAAATAGGGAAAAAAAAAAAAAAAAGAGAAGAAAGACGAGCCACACTGTATTCAGAAGTAGAAAGACTATTTAAGTGCCATGGCATGATGGAATTTCTTAATTAACTGCTAACATCTATGAAATATTGAGTGACTTCTAACTCAATAATCAAAGGAAATAACTATAGAAAAGAAAACAAAGTATTTAAAACAATCTCGCACAGGGGAAAAAAAAAAAACAAAACACCCAAAATAAACAAACAAACAAACAAACAAACAAACAAAAAACACTTGGGAAAAAAAAAAAATCAAAAATTCCTCAAACCC
This sequence comes from Margarornis squamiger, assembly GCA_035222235.1. Lineage (NCBI taxonomy): Eukaryota > Metazoa > Chordata > Aves > Passeriformes > Furnariidae > Margarornis > Margarornis squamiger. The sequence continues at coordinate 32,510,206 of JAWWTY010000001.1, forward strand.
CAACAAAACTCTCTTTTTCAGAGTAAAAATACTGCCACAATACCTGGGAGAACTAAGAAGTGACAAATCCAGGCTCACTGACTTCTGCTAAGGATTGGGACCTGGAGGAAGACACTTAGATTCAGAGACTCAAAAGTACTGAAAGTTCCTGTTTACTTGGTGCTTCAAGACGCGTATGATTTCAGGATCTAGAACATCTACACAAATGATGAGTCCTTGGAAGCCTGTAGCCCATCAGTAGCTTCCCAGCATCTCTAAGACAAAGCAGATGTCATATAAATACATTCAATACTCAGGTATTTCTGCCTGCTGAAACACACCTCAACAGAGGTGTAAATGTTTTTGCAAAGATAACAAAGAATGACCTAGAAGGTTTGGACGTTTTAAGTTGTCTTGCAAAATTCAGTCACAGAGAAAGAGCTGAAAAATCAATATTGGAATGTGGATGTACATGGGAAAAGTTATTTTTACAACATCTTCAACAAGTGGACCTCAAAATATTCCTCAGGAGGAATGGTATGTATCTGTGTTGTGATATAGCCCAAGGAGCAAGAAATTTTAGGAAGCATCATGAACTAACTCCCCTCTTAACTTTGCTGTTGGCTCAAAATCCCACATTTTGTATAACAACTTCCTCAAGCTGGAATTCCAAAATAACTTAATTCAGTGGCTTTGCAATTGATAGATATTACAAAAACAGCTCTTTTCAATAACATGAGTCATTATTTTCTAAAAATGAGATAAAAAAAATCCAGTAAGCAGAGTGATATTTTGTTAAGGAAATGCATTAGCAGAAATTCTGCTCTGCAGATTTGAAATGCCTATACTCTTCTGCTGAAGCCCACATGGGACATTACTCCTCATAACTGGACAGACTCAAAATCTATGAACTTCACAGCAAGAAAAGACATAACATGAATTTTCTTTATGTGACCAAAGTCAGTTAGAGAGAGAAACCAACCCCTCAGCTCAGGAATGGGGAATTTCCATCAGAGAAACACAGAGAATAGTGGGCATACAGTGAGAAGACTGAAGAGGAGAAAATAGAGGTATATACAGTATCAGAAATGTATCTTGGTTCTTAAAGTCTCCTGCATTTAGGGAATATATTCTGGAAACCCTCTTTGACACTAAGCTATTGGAGGATGCAAGCCCTCAATGTGATGAGATGTGTTAAGGTAACAGCCTGATGACTCATGGATACATCACATCACAAGGATCTAAATATTTTATGAAGCATAAAATGAGCAATGAACTGTGCAGCACTTCAACACTTGCTTACATTTCCAGCAATTACCAACTAAAACACAGCAAATCTTTAAAAGGAGAAAGAGAAGGAAAGATGAAACCCCTAAGCCCCAGTACCCAACACCTAATTGCTTTTGCAAAGAATGCAAATTCTGACTCAGCCCATAGAGAAGCAAACTCTGGAGGGTGATATTAAAGGTTTGCAAGGTAGCAGCAGAATGATCCATCAGAAAACAAAGGAAATTTACTGATTTAGGACAGATTTTTTGTGTAATCAGATTGCAATTGTTTGAATCTTAGGGCTATCTATAACAGGGTTGCTATGGGCAACTACAACACACTCAACAGGGTCCTCTGGACAGCAAATCTGTACTATAAGCATAAAGCTTCATGTTGTTTTCTTTAAACCCAGTCAATACAGTGGCTGGGACAGGACTAACAGCAATCATCAAAATAATAAATTGAATTCAACCTGTACTTCACAAATTAGCTTTTTACCTTAGCCTATTTAAGAAATGCGCTGAAGCATGATTTTGGATATGATTTTCCCTTCTGATGTGTCTGATGGGTCCTTTTGTTTCAGTAAGTGAACAAATAAAACCACTCTGTGTCTGACATTTCTAATACAGTCTCAAATTCTGATTTTTTACTGTGTATTTCAGCCAAGTATTCTACTATCTCTGCTGCTCTGTGGCAAATTAGGATCCCATTATCCATCTGAATTTCAATTACCAGCTCTTTTGCAATTAACTACAAAATTCTTTAGTCAAGATCACATCAAATGACTCCAGAAAGTACCACCTGCCAAAATCTGGGTTGGGTAAGGACTTTTTCCTAACTACACTTTAGATATTGTCTGCAGAACTTGGTTATAAATGAAGAAAGCCTTGGACTTAGACTATTTTAGTTTTAAAAATTAAAGTAGTAAAATTAAAAATTCGTTTTAAAAAATAAGATATTATACTTAAAATAGTGCAACCTCAAGATCAAAAAAAAAAAAAGATCCAATTTAAAAAATGGATCTAACTCTGAAGTTAGACAATGGATTCTGGTTGCCTGGAAATGGTGAATTTTCTTTTCCTTATATCTCATTAGATTGTGTTTTGATTCAACATGTGCATATTGCCTCCAGTTCTTTCCTTGTTTACCTCTGAGAACAGAAGTCTCTTAATGTATACATACTGTCAGTAGGAAGCTGCAGACAGCAAGATGGTTCCTCTGCTTTCCAGCCTGAACAATCCAGCTCTCAATCTCTCCTCCCACATTCTGGCCAGCTTGGTGGCTTTTGGCTGGACTGTCTCCAATGTGTTTATGTCTACCCTGAACTTTGGGGTCTCAAAGCAGGGAAAATACTGGAGATGAAGCCTGAGGAGGGTTGAGTGGAAGGAACTGCAAGCATAAATAGAATGGCTATCGACTGAAGAATCACAAAACTAGCCAAAAACAGATGGCCTTAAAAAAAGAAGGAAGCTTAAAGTTTTATGTATTTTTACAGTTGTAGAAAACCACAACTTACTTCTTTTAAAAGAAGAAAAATATTATATTTTTGTTCAGGAACAGAAAAAATAAAAAAATTGCAAAAAAAAAAAAAAAATTAATTAAAAGAAAATAGTATTTAAATCCAGCACTGTGGTTATGAGACAGCTAAGAAAAGAGAATGAACACTGAAGAAGAGCCACTGTATATACATGAGGGTCTCAATTCCCAACTCCCACTCTACTGCTGGCAAAACAGTCCTTTCCTGGATCTGCTTACCTGCAGAGTAGAGTCCACTTGGCTGCAGAAACCCTGATGTAACAAATATTTCTGCTGTGAGTAAGGTGCCTCTCAGACTTACTCCCCACTTGACCTGTTGAAGCTGCAGTGTGACAAACTAGCCCATCCTTTTGAATATTGTTTAAATTTCTGACTTGCGCTTGCTTTGTAGTTGTGTACAGACAGGCACTGTGTGTGGACAGTGATGAGGATATGAATTCTTCTCCGAGGAAAAATGTAATTTATAATTTTTTTTCTTCACATTTGGGATCTCAGTACAAAACTAGATGTGGACCAGTTAGGTCTGCAGCAGGTTAAAAGGCTGCACTCTCCTGTTTAAAAATGATACTGCACAATGTTTCTGAAATTAGTCTATTCTTGAATGCTTCCTTTCTTTATGCAACTAAATTTGCATATCCTGCAGCTGAAAAAGGCATAATTAGTAATTTGTGATTAATTTAAGCAGGAGCAGCTATAAAAATCTTAGGTATTTACATAGTTCTCATAAATTAGAGGCACAAACTGTAATTTGTTAAATTCAAATTCTACTGAAAGCTTGCATTTACATAGATGTTCAGATGTGAAAGTGTTGACACGCATTTTAAAATCAACACTGCTGACACATTCATAATTCATGTCAATGAGCTGGAAGGTTTATTTGAGAAGTTTTTTGGACAGTAAAATATGGTGTCCAGTAAGAAGCTGCATTTGTAAACACTCAGCCATTGAAAACATGCATCTTATTTATTGAGAGTTGAAGATATTTCTTCATAATATCTGCATGGATGATCATTGCCAAAAATGGAGCTACACCATTTGATGTTGTATAATACATTAAGTTAATCTTGTGTTCCTACTTCATATTGATTATTTGTAAGAAAAAAAAGATGAGGAACTGGTCTGTACAGTTTCTTGGGAAAAGTCAACCCTTGGTACTTGATGAAAGTTTGCAAATCATAGAATGATTTGGGTAGGAATGGATCATCTTAAAGATCATCCAGTTCCAAGTCCCCTGCCATGGGCAGGGACACCTTCCACTAACCCAGGTTGCTCAGGGTCCTATCCAACCTGGCCTTGAATACTTTCAGGGATGAGGAATCAGCTTCTCTGGACAACATCTTCCAGTGTCTTATCACCCTCACAGTAGAGAATTTCTCACTATCAAATCTAAGCCTGCTCACTGTCAGTTTGAAGCCACTGTTCTTTGTCCTATTAGTACACGTGAAGACACCAAACAAGGTGTTCAGGAATTAAATAAGAAAAATGTAAAAAGTCAAAGCTGTCTCATTTTACAATCTATGTCACTGAGTCTGAATTCAAAATGAAAGGTCATGTTAGGATGTGGGAAAGCTTTCTTTTTTTTTTTTTTTTTTTTTCTCTAGATAATGTTGCAACTGTCAATGCTACTAATGCAAATAGTGAGATGGTTAATGGATTGAAAGAGAAACATTAATGCCAGGTCACCCATTAGCTGACACGAGATCTACAGAGGCGTGGTAGGTTTTATGCCCTCTAAGAATCTGTTGTTTAATGTACTCAGTTAAATTTTTCCTTAATACTGAAGAAAAAACATTTTAGTATTTTAAAATACTAATATTGAGAGTGTCCTGGATCAGTGACTTTATTTTTGTTTTTAAATAACAACCTGTGTGGTCAAATATGACTAACTTATGACTAAGTGACTATGTATGTAAACATTTCTATCTCTATAGAGAAGTAAGAGACTATAGAATTTCCTTTTAACTTGTCAACATGGTCCTGTAAGCAAAACTCTGCAAGCAAACTGGGCAAATTAAAAATGCCCAGTCAATGGTTAGTGGTGGTGTCAGGTTTGATGTTTTTCTGACCATCTTGAGAAATCTCTAGGGAAAAAAACTTCTATGCTGGCACTGCTATTTCTTCACACAAAACTGGTGAGGCAACTTCCTCTCTGTTGACTCAGTAGAGAATTTGAACAGTTTCCCAGATTCTTCTCTCTTGGCCTGAAGTGCTGACACAAGAAACAGTGTTGTCCTCAATGCAGCAAATTGTAGAGACAGACAACTCGAGCCTCAGGTAGGGTCATAGATTTATATCTTTCATTTTATTGGATTATCCAAATCAAGTTTTATGATATTCCACTAACACTGCACCCATGCCAGAAGGGATCTTCAAATAGCACAGTCTTCTCTGTTGTGGGTTCCTTTCTGCTCAACTGTCCTGCCAAATTCTTTGTAACCCCTAGTGCATTCACCACAATATACTTATTGTTAAGTCAGACTCTTCAGTGAGTGCGATGTGAGTTTGTGCCTGCCTCTATCCCCAAAAGCACTGAAGAAGTTGTTTGCATACCAGAATTCCATCAATGTTGACTTGAATCTGATACCCTTAGCGTTAGGCCACAGGTATGAAATAAGGCAATGATCATGAAACTTTAACAATAAAACTCGAATGTGTCCAATGGTATGGAAGAATATTGCCTGTCCAGCCAGAGCCAACATGCAATCTTGTGCATTACACAGCAGTGCTGATCGTGGGGCTAGTCTCTCCATAAGGTTTAACAGATGCAGCCAAACTGCTGATTGTAGGTGTTGAGAATACACCTCAATATCAGCAACAGTTCAATAGAATGAAAAAAAAAAAATAGTAAAGATCACATCAGATATAATTTTTTAAGTAATAATTGTTTATTGTTATTTGATTTGATTTATGAAGCATTACATTTCCTTTCTTACTCTGTGGCTCTCTACTTGAGATTGAGTCCCACAATCTAGTCTACTTTAAGCTCCTTAGAGAACAGAAAATTACATTATCGGTGCTTAATTTCCAGTCACAGTTTGCCACAGTGACTAGCTCTCCTCAGAAGAGAAGCTGAGTTATTTGTTACTGCAAAGCATGCTGCTGATAATAAGATTAGAGGTGATGCATGCTCATATTTTCACAATTACCAATAAAGCCTAACTCCCATAGGTTTAACTGTTTGAATCTTTACAGTGATCTGGTTTATAAAATTCCGGGCACCCAGGAGTTTCCATAGAAGTCAGTGGAAGCAGTACTCAGCTTTTTGAAAATAGATTTCAAAACCAGAATAATAATATAATCTAACATTTTCCAACCTGTTGACCCCATAAAACGTATTTAGATGCCTAGATAAACTGTTAGAGACTTTGTTATAGACAGCTGTATCTTAAAAGAAATGAATATTTTCTCTGGGTTTTAGTACTGTTGCAATTAAATAGTGTCACAATGTTCACAGGACATTTTAAACTTTTTAATCTGTATTTCTGGGGAGCAGCATTACATTAATTGACTTTGGCATCATTTGAATTGTGAGTTTCACATCATCAAAATAATATAAAATTACCTAGTTTCTTTTATATTTTATATTGTTGTTTAAATACAATGGTCAAAAAGAGCTTGGCAGAGGATATACAGTTGGTTTCATAAGATATTAGGAGGTCTAAAAATGTTTTACAGAAAGAAAAGAGTTAGGACTTAAAATATGCAGTGACAAATCTCTTATTCAGTCTAAGAAATTTACAGTGGAGCCATCGCCATGAGTGAGACAGTCAACACCCAATGAGTGCCAAATAACATACTGGGGTTTTTGCTTTGTTATATTTTATTCCGTTTTTTATTTTATATGCATCAATACCACTGCACTTAATTTATGTATCATGCTTGAAAATCTAAATCAAGATCCAAATTAAATCACTCCAGCTGGAGCTTGCTCAGTCCCTAACCAAGTACCTGCAGTAATGACTCTGTTATGAGTATCTTAAGTACTGGCCACACTGACCACAGCCTCCTTCAGTACGCTTAAACTTTTAAATCTAATGTTATTATTTTTCAAACAATAATGAAAAATAATCTTATTTGGTCCACTCCTAGATTTAATTAACCCTGACATCCCCCACCTCTGAATAGCCATTCCTCTAACATTGTCCAGACTCTATTGAAGATTATCATTACAATTTTTTTTTTTTTTCTCCAGACTCCAGCTTTGCACAGTTGTTCCTACTCTTGGGAACATTAGAAAATATCTCCCTAATTGGTCATATTCTATCTTTTAAAGGTCATACCCATGATTCTTATTCACTTGAGAGCAATTCTTTAAAGGGCAGGTCTGGGTGCAGATTTATAATCGTTTTTCTATAGCTTTGCTGGATGGAAAACAAGGAAAAAAAAAAAAAAAAAGCAATCCTATAGGGAAGTCAGCTGTCATAAGATTTTCAATCCATAAGACTCTCAGCTTGAGTTGCATCAAGTTTTTTTTCAGAAAATGATCCAAACTCCTGAATTTTTCTCCATGCTATGAAACTTTGGACATTTATGTCTAGGCACATGAATTTATTCTATAAAAGAGATATTGCATCCCAGAGATGACTTCTTATGTGTCAATCAATAAGTTCTTCTAATAATGTTTGAAAATAATAAGGGACATTTATTTATCCTTTGAAGGAAGTAATTTAGGTTTCAGCAGGTAATTTGCAAATTTCATTAGTTTAACTAAACAAGGATTATCAAATTAAAATGTAATTACCTTTTTTACTCCCTAATTTGTCAAAATTATATGCTTAGTGTGAGGGACAGGTAGGTGGTAAAGCTTTTAATATAAAGTGCATTCTTAAAATTTCTCTGACCTTATAGGGAGTTTGGTGAAAAAGGAGTCAGACGAGCCATGTGAAAATGAAAGCATGTTTGGTATTAGAATTCTTAAAGCATCAAAAACTGAATGCATTACAAAGTGGTCAAAAAAGGCCTCCTTATCATATTTGGTCTTTATTGCACTACAAAATGTTGATGGTTAACATTAGTTAAAAAAACAGATACTTATATACCATCATTTTGAGAGCACAGGGAGGAACCCCTGTTGCCTTTGCAGAATAAAAGGATACGTGGAAAATCGGCTTGGGCTCACGCCCTGATCCAAAATGCATCTGGGGTCAATTGAGCATGGACTGATTTTTGTGGATTGAGGCTGTGTCTTGTGATGAAAGGGGCAAGAAACAATCCTGTGCATCACAAATTTCTGCAAAGGGAGAAGTACAAGGATAGTGCTGATGGCACTTTCTTGCTTTGCTGCCGTCATGTCTCTGCTTGAAAGGAATACTATGTTAATTCAACTCAACTTCTACAACTAACACAGCTGACAAACAACAACAACAACAACAAAATAATGTTTTTCACTGGCCAGTAACCACAAAGGACATCCTGAGAGCAGTTCATAAGCCTGAGTACAAGGGTAGCGGGACACAGCCACAGTTTCTGTATGTGTGCGCTCTGGTTCAGCCAGTAGCTGTAGGCAGGTAGGTGTTCCAACCCATTATAAACTGATAAAAGTTTAACAATGGTTTTGGGTTTTTAAAATATATGATATTGATTTACTACTTGAGCTGGATTTCCTAATCCAGGAAACCAACTTTTACCCCAAAAGTCAGTGTAAATAACTTAGTCCTGTACATAGGCTTTGGCTAATCAAAGTTATCAGAAGATTTCAAGAAGTGTTTGCAATGTGAGTGCAAGATATTATGAAAATGATATCTAGTAAGCAACTAGAAGTAGATTCAGATTTACACAGACTAGAAGCATGAGACATATCTCCTAAAATAGCTATTCACTTGCTCAGGGTTCCGTAGAGGCTTGAAGGATGACAGAGTACCATTATAAATAAGTTGTTGTCTGCTCAGCTTTGGATGACAAATTCAGGTGCTAAAATGCTTTGCCTTTTGCAATACATCATTTTTCTAAAGCATGTGGTGGTTTAGGCAAAACCCTGATCAGGTGCTAAAAATTCACAGAGGGACAATTAGCAGAAGTAGCACCATTGTATCTGACAGTTCTATAATAATATGAACCCTGTTGGGTTGCCCAAAATAATAGTGGCAAGTAAGCCAGAGCCAAATATATGTTTGGTGTTTTGTGTATAATTTAAAGGATAACTTACATCTCCTGCTGTGTGATAGCACAATTAATTATATTTTCCCACAGGTGACTATTTTTAGTGTTGGAAAAGAGTGAGGAATTTGAGTTAGGGAAAAAGACATTTTTAAAAAGAGCACCAGAGACAGGCGGTTTATGTGGCTAATGCAGCTCCTTGTGTAAGAAATGACAGTGTGGACAGTTTCCAGCAGGTCACCAGTTATCACTTAGTTTGACATCAGCCACCTCTGCCTCTGGTAGTTGATCTTTAGCGCAGCTTTACTGTACATATTTAGTTGCAACAATTAACTGAATTAAAATTAATAAATTAAACTATATTAATATTTTTTTAAAAAAAATCGTATCCCTTCTCCTCACTAATTGTCAAGGAGTTTCATCAGTTGACTTTGGAATAACCACCTACACAAGATGCAGAGACTGCCAGAACATCTAAAGTATTTTCCAATCTGGAATAAAACACATAGGCAATCCTCTCTTTTCCTCTCCTTTATCATCTCTAAGCTTGCATATAAGAGACAGGTACTGTCTGCAGAGACTGAAACCCGAGAAACATATAAAAATACTTTATTACTAGGGTGAAAACAGTTCTGGTAAAATAGTAATAGGCTAAGAAATGTTAGTATTGTTAGGACACAAAACACAATAAAAATGGAAGACTTTAATTACTCTCAGTACCTATGTAAATGTCACATCACACCACAGTGTGATGGTGAAACTCTTGGATATTACAAGTGCCTTCCTCATGGATGAGGCAATTAATGATACCAAAGGAAAAAAAAAAGAAAAAAAAAAGAAAAAAAAAAAAAGAAGCATTTGACTTGATCCAGGATAGAAAAAAGGAGTTGAATTAAAATTTTATTATTAAAGTATATGTTTGTTACACTTCACATAAGATGTTTGGAGTTGACAATACTCATAAGTGAATGAAGAACCAAAATCCATCACAAGAGCCCTCCATTTCAAAAAAAGATTGACTTAGGCTTTTTGCAAAGGAACTAAGAGCTAAAAGGCTTAAATATTTGAGGTGGTATAGAGATTAAGGACATCATTTTCAGCACTCTAAGCAAGTGTATGTCAGTCAGAAAGTTGTGTGACAATCAAAAAAACATTATAGAAGACCAGAAAAGAAAAAGGGAAAAAAAAAAAAATAAGATGGGAGAGAACAATAAAAGAGGCTATTCAAAATATCTAAGAAAGCTGTACTCATGTTCACCAAGGACAGAAATATATGTGGGAAAAATATATAAGGCAGAACAAACTCCCTCTGTAAACAAACTTGCTAAAGGCATAAAAACTAGAGTGGTTAGGTTGTTTGGTTGTGGGAGGGTTTTTCTAATAAACACACTTGCTAGACTGTGGAACCTGTGTGCAATTAAGACATTAAAAAAGCACAGATTGGATGAAAGTGTAATTCTGAGTAGAGCTAGTGGATACCTATAAAATACAATTAGTACTGGTAGCAGGAAATGGAGAAGATACCAAAGGCAGGCAGCTTCTACAATCCAGTTGCAGATCTCTGAATGTACCAAGAAACATGCTGTTAAAAATGGTTCAGTTGTTATTGCTTAACTCCTTGGGTGGCTGAAGGGTTTTGATAATTCTCCAATTAATGATTGCTACAGAAACTAAGCTTCTGTTGGACAGGAAAAAAATTGTCTTGTAAATTAATACAAATAGGTGAAAATACAGAAAACAAAGTTTAGGAATAGATTATCAGTTTTGAGAATATATTGAAGATTACTCCTAAAGCCCTACAGGGAGTAGAAACTGTTGGAAAGTTGGACTTGTAACTTACACTGCTTGACAACTTCATAAATTACCTAGGAAACAACTAAGTCTACAACTTCCTTGTGAGGGGAAGAGGAGGGACAGGCACTGTGGTGACCAATGACAGGACCTGAGGGAATGCCATGAACTTGTGTCAGGGGAAGTTTACATTGGATATCAGGAGAAGGTTCTTCACCCAGAGGGTGGTCGGGCACTGGAACAGGCTCCCCACGGAAGTGGTCACAGCACCAAGCCTGACAAAGTTCAAGAAGTGTTTGGACAACACTTTTAGGGCTGGATTCAATGATTGTTGAGGATCCCTTCCAACTCAGCATATTCTTTGATTCTGTAATTCTGTAATAATGAGGTAATAAAGCTTGCTAATTGAATCAAGCCATCTAGAGCAATAAAACTGAAAGAATCCTGACTGTAAACAGCAGAAAAACCTCATGATACTGAGTGCCAAACCTAGGTGCAGTGCACAGAAGTATTTTCTGCATTTTTACAGTCTGTGGAAGCAAATTGGTACTTTGATGCAGTAACAACTCATTGAGATGAAGTGGTGGGATAAAACATCACTTAAAAATTCCTGTTTGTCTCCACTGGTTATGAAGGGAGCCAAAGACAAAGAGCTCAGGTGTCACCAGATGAATCTCACCTTGAAAGACTTGGACATGAAATGTCAGAAAAAGAGGAGTATGGGATAAAAAATCCTAATATTGCATACAAAATATGGAGTATCAACTAGCTATTACCGCTCAGGAAACAGATCTTAAAATTACATTCCATAATTCCATAAAATCTGGTTTCAGAGCTAAAGAGCATTCAACACCAAATCAAACATGAATAACTAGCAAAAAAGAAACAGCAAAAAGAGAACACAGGAGAAATCACCATACTGTGGTGTAACCTCAACAACATGAATATCGCCTTTATTTGTGGTTGTTTCTTCGCAAGCAATGTAAATTAGAAATAGAAAACATTCAGAGAAGGTGACTGAGATGATCAAAACTTCAGAATGAGACCAGGAGTCTCTGATCTGAAAATAGAGAGGGTGAAGATGTCTGTGATAGTAACATATGAAATACAAGTAGCATAAAAATAAAACAAAATAAAATAAAATAAAAAAAAAAGTGAAAAAACAGTGACCTTCTGACTTTTTTCTTTTTTTCCCCTTCCCTTTGTGGCTGGATATATAAAATTAAATTACTGGAATGAAAAATGTAGCAGAAAGAAAGGGAACAGCTTTTCCACGCAGCTGGATTTAAGGTGGAGAGTGTGTTGCTGCAGAAAACTGTGGATTTAAAATGTCTCTATCAATTCTAAGAGCAATTTGAAACATTAGTGGGAAAAAATAAAAGACACAAATGCTGCTAAAAGCAAAAATTTCCTTCTTGCTCTTGCTCCAGAATTCTGCAACACACAGAATTCTGGTAGCTGGGAGGATTTAGTGAAGAAAGTGTGTTTCTGTGTTTGTCTTGTTATTATATTTAGTCAGTTTTGTAGCCCTCTGCCATAGAGAGCACACTAGAACTAAATGAACTGCAGTAAACCTGTTCTACATTCTAATGTAAACCTTTTGATTTACAATTTCCTGTTATGTTCCTAAAGAGAGGTATCAATTCCTTGAACCTATTAACATAGACTTGCCCTTTCTACATATTTTTCCATAAACTGAGCTGCAATAAAGCAGTGGTATGGTCTTAAAGTATAAAGATTATGTCAGTAATATGGGTGGTGTATATAACTAAAGGTGAAAAATAAGATTGTTGTAAAAATGTTGTCTTTATAAATTTAAACATAAAAAGAAACAGTGTCCATTATGTATTCCCAGATACAAAATTTTCATTCAAGGTGCTCTATAAATATTTGAACCTGCCCACAGTACTGATATATGTTAAATAGCAATCCTCAAATCATAAGGAGCTAAGCTTCATCTATTCATACTAAAATCCAAAGACTCTGAAAGAACACAACACCTGGCAAAATCAGGCTGAGATACGTTACCACACAAGTGGGTTCTATTTCCTTTGGTTTACATTGCTTTGAAGAGGAATTCTATTCTAATACAAGCACTTACTGATGTCTATAAATTCCATAAGGTTTACTAGAGCTGTGTTCACATAGATAAAAATCATATTTATTTCTAGAAGTATGTTTGTATATACCTTGCACTTAACATCACTAACTCCATGATTAGATATTTCCATTTATTAGAACATTTCTTTACCGTCCAGACAAGAGATCACATACTAAGGTGTTGCCCCTTATTGCTCTGCTCCTGCCAGGGTGGATCGGATAGAGATAAATCCCTGTCTGTCCTACTGTCAGAGATTGTTTCACCCACAGAAATCTGTATGAAGCCCTCAGACATGATATGCCCTTACAACTGACCCTTGTCACATGTAGGGCAGCAGTCAAACATCACAACACTCTTGCCATGGAGGGAACAATATTGAGTTAGCAGCTCAGTAGGCAAAAAACATTCAACAAATAAGCAGAAGAAGAAAGGAGCAGATAAAAGGAAAAGAATCTGTATTCTTTTTATTGAACATTGTGCTTCCTCCAGCATAACAGCAACGTCTTTTCCTTTTAATTTTTCCATTTGAGTTTGATCACGACCCGTGCAGATGTTTCATGCTTCAGGTGTTTAAACCTACTAATTTTAAGGGTGCCCACAAGGCATGCATCTCTTAGCACTCTGAGCAGCTTTTCACACTTCTGCTCTCTATAGGCTTTGGAAAATATTGCTTTACACTTGAAGACACTTTTGTTAAGTGGCCCAGAAGCAAGAATCCTCTCCTGTCGTTTTAGTAAATATAGGCTCAAGCTGAAAATAAGAAAGCCTTGAGAAAGTCCGTTTTTCTCATTTTAGAAGCACAACAAATATTTCCTTTCTGATTAGTTAACAGGAACAGCATAGACAGCTGACAATTGAACTGCAAATCTTAAAAAGACTTTCATCAAATTGAATTTATGGAAGCAAGAAACAAGGGAGGGAAAAGCATTTTCAGGAAAAAAAAAACCCAAAAAACAAAAAGAAAAAACAAAAACAGAAGGAACTAAGACTCCTACACTGAATTAAGACAGAGTTGTACTACTTTTTCTAAGTCTTGACTAAAAGTAATATATTGTACCAGTAATAATAATATAAATATAGTCCAGAGGAAAACTCAAGTGAGGGAGGATTTGGGGTCAGAAAACGGCTGATATGTGACTGGAGACTGAACTGGTGGTGACTTAAACAGCAGCTCTGAAGTTGAGAGTCATTCTGAAAGGTGCTGGTACTTGAGTTTGCTGGGCATACTGTTTATATATGGATAAAATCTGTCAGAGGAATGAAGGGTCAAAAAAATCAACAGATGTTGGTGAAAAAGAGAAGGTGGAATCCAAATTCAGTTCTTCTTTTCAATCTTAAATTTCTCTGTGCTTTTGCTTGGGAAATTCACTTGCACCAAACCTTTAAAATAAACAAGTACTTCTGCTTTGGGTTGCAGTTTTAGACATGTGACATCTGATTTTTGGTCCTGTGCATTCTGCTTTTGCCATTGATTTTATGGCACTGCTGTATTATTGATCCAAACTTCAGTATTCCTCACAACTACTTACACCTTCTGAAGGATTGCTTAAGAGTCCATTAATTCCCAGCTAAATTATATTTAACTACTTAGAATCACAGGACTAGACAATGTGCAGGACAGCCAATCCAGTCCTGAGTAGGAACAAGAATATAAAAACCTCCTTGAAAATTACATGTCAGCCCTAGTCTTAAAAAATCTCCAATGAAGAAAGTTCCTAAATGTTGTGATACTGGCTATTTACTAGTTTAATTTATTCTTTTATAATTTAAATTCTTGTTTAAAAAATAGTTTTTTCCTCTTTTTCTCCTTTGAAACATGGCAAATAATTAATACTCCTCTACAACAGAAAACTTATTCCACTTTTCAGGAAAAAAAAAAGAAATGCAAGTCACTTCAGTGTTTCCCTTTAGGCTATGTCTTCTATTTCCTAATAATTGGTGGTTTCCTCTGCCTTCTCTGTTCTGTGTCTACATCTGTGAGAAGGTATATTTCCTAACCCTTGACACAGTATTTAATTTCCAACTGAAGCAGAATTATTTTAGGATGAAACTTATGTGAAAGCTTTGCCCAGGAGCATAAGTGCTTCAGCTACTACCTGCTTTTAAGATCACAGGAAGGAACAATCTAGGCATAATCTGAATTTATTCCCTCCTGGAAACACTTTTTGTGTTGACTTTATGTTTCCAGCATTTTTTCCTCAATCAAAATGAGTTATTCTGGTTACTATATGCTAGCAAAAACTTAGCTATTTTGGACTTTTGGTTGTTTCAGGCATGTACTAACATTTGTATCAGCATTGTCTCCAGCCTGAAACAGGCCTATGTTGAAGTTTCCTGGGGAACCAAGTTTTAAGTGACTTAGTGTTATAATGAAAGATGATGGCAGAATAGCGATTTGAACACAAATACCACAAATCATAAGCCACGAGTTCATCCTTCCCTCTCTCACATTACAAAGGAATCTTTGTGGGACTTTTGTCGTTTTAATTTTTTCTCTCCTAGTGCTGTCAGATGAATCCAGGTAGGCATATTTCATATGATGGTCTGCTATTGCATGGAATATAGTCTGGTGGACTTATATATTTTTATTATTATTATTATTACTATTATTATTATTATTATTAACCTTATTGCATGCTTTCTCTGTGCTGAGGAAAACCTTCCCCCCATATTTTTCATGGATTATAATTTTCACTGGAATTTCTGCATCAGGAGACAAAGATTCAGTACTCATAAGTATTATTTTAAATATTTTAATTAAGACTTTTTTGTACAC
The DNA here is from genome assembly GCA_035222235.1 of Margarornis squamiger. Taxonomy (NCBI): domain Eukaryota; kingdom Metazoa; phylum Chordata; class Aves; order Passeriformes; family Furnariidae; genus Margarornis; species Margarornis squamiger. The sequence goes on from JAWWTY010000001.1 coordinate 32,525,754, forward strand.
ATACTATAGTTGGACTGGACCCATTTTTTATTAGTCAAGTACATTAGGCTATTGCAACAATAATCTGATTTTACAACATAATATAAGCTGGAGGTAGAGAAACATTAAGTGTTATTTGTCAAGTAGAGTGATCTTTATTAGATCTGACCTTTTTCTAAGCCAACACAATGAAAAGGTGAGTGTCATTTTATACTTGCAAAGATTAGTTTTGCTTACAGTAAGCAAAAGTTGAGTCTCTAAGGAGGCTTAAAATTCTCATTAGAAATAATTGAATCTCATTACCAAGAATGCACTCTGAACCTCTTATGATTTGCCCCTATCAACTATTAAAAGCATGTTCCTACTTAAAGCACTACCTTTCCAACCTCCACTGCTACATAGTATACTATTAAAAATTGACCTTTTGTGAAGACTTAAAGGATTGTGTAATTAACTTTTTATGTGTACAGAGTTAAGACTTGACGAATCTCAGAGGTTAAATGTCAATATGTCCTTTGCAAGCATTTTTTATAGTGCAGTACTTGCCTTTCAGATGTTAATGATACATTTTCTATACCCATTTTGTTTAGGAAAAAAGAAAATCTCTACTGCAGTGCACAATGCAGTCCAATTTCCTTCTTTGAGCAACCCCAGTCAAGAAGGAATAGCTCTGAAATGCAAAGCAATAAGCTGTGTTGGTGGTTATTTTGTGTTCATGATCCAAAATCCATTGAAGCAAATGGAAATTTATTGTACTCATGGTTGCATGGTTTGCACAAATCTAGTTATGTAGAGTTTCACTTTAGTATCCAGAGCAGCTCTGTGTAAGACCTCTAGATGCTCATCAATATCTTTTTGCAAGACTGGTAACCCTTGAGGATTGGCACCCTTCTGAACCAAAGTGATCACCCTAGAAACAGGCTTGCATAGATAGCAATTTTGTCAGTGCTTTAAAAGTCTTTTTTTAATATTGTTTCCTCCATAGCTCAGTGCTACTTGAAACTCAGAGAAGGGAATCTTCCATTTCTCCCTTGTTTGTTTTTTGTTTGTTTGGTTTTTTGGTGTTTTTTTTTGGTTGTTGTTTGTTTAGTGTTTTTGGTTTTTTGTTTTTTTTTTCCTGTTTGCAGTTCACATTCTTTCACCAAGTGTAGGATTTATAAGGTGTGAATGATTCTTCACATGCATTTACTTGAGCCCTCTGGATTCAACTAGGAAGAAGTTGAAGTATATGCGACACTGTAAAAGGTGTTGCCTCTTGTATACCACAGGAATGGAATATATTTCTTGATTGAATTGGACCCATAAATATTAGCTTCTAAATTGCAGCTACTATTGTGTCAGTGTCATATCAAATTAATATCCTCCTAATAGCCAGGCTCTAATGTGCTGAAGTTGACATGCACTGTGTTTAGTAGATAATTAGTTATAATTAAGACAATAAAGGAAGATCACATTTCTAGGGCAATATTGCATTTTTTTTTTTTTCCAAAGCCATTAACTAGTACATTTAAAGTAATTCTGAAATCCATACACAACTAGATGAGCACTGGAATTTATGAAAGCTACACTCCTATCTTATCAGGTGGTTCACCTCATGCATTTTATGATATATAACAGCAATTTTTATTCACATTTCAGTGGGAAAAAAAAAAAAAAAAAAGTTGCAGAGCTTGTCAGACCAGAGCCAAGACCAGTTTTTCATATGCATCAGGACAGCAATTGAAAGTGTATATATCAGTCAGAAGCAGTAAGTTATTACAAGAAAAAAATTAAAGTCAGCTAGGAAGAAACAGGCTATAGGGTAGAAAGTAAGGGGTAGACAATAGTCTGCTGAGGGCCCTTGACTCCAAAGATTAAAGTGACCTTCTGGAAAAAAAGAAAAAAAAAAAAAAAAGAAGCAAAACAGATTTTTGAAACAGCTAGAAAGGAAATCTTAAATTGCACAGAAACTGCTTCAAACATTGCCTAGCCCATGAAAAGACCAATTGGACCAATTGTTTCAAAATCTCTCCCTTCACGTTTCAGGGGAAATGTCTTTTACTATAACAAGCACTGGAGAAGTGCTTCTGGGAGGCTTTACAATACCAATGCTCACACAGGTCTCCAGGAAATGAATTGTATCCTGGCAGAAAATTACAAAGTATTAGGGAAAGAATGTTACAAATTATAACTAATACACTGCTTATGGGAATCCAAAGGGTTCTTGAGTGGCTTGAGAGGTCGGCCCATGTGAACCTCATGAAGTTCAACAAGGTCAAGTGTGAGGCACTGCACCTGGGTCAGGACAATCCCAAGCAGAAATACAGACTGGGTGTAGAAAGTATTGACAGCAGCCCTGAGAAGAAGTAGAGGGGTTTTGCAGACAAAAAACTTGACAGACTCTGCAATGTGTGCTGACAGCCCAGAAAGCCAACTGTGTCCTGGGCTGCACCAAAAGCAGCATGGCCAGCAGGATGTGATTCTAGCCCTCTGCTCCACTCTTGTGAGATCTCACATGGAGTGCTGCATCCAGTTTGAGGTTTCCAGCATAAGAAGGATGCGGATCTGTTGCAGCAATTCCAGAGGAGGCTACGAAGATGCTCAGGGTCTGGAGCACCTCTGCTATGGAAACAGTCTGAGGGAGCTGAAGTTTCCAGTCTGAAGAAGCAATGTCTCTGGGGTGACCTTACAGTACATTTCAGTACCTTATGGTGCTGCATGAGAGCTGAAAACCGACTTCTGGCAAGGGCATATAGTGGTAGGGACAAGGGGAAATGACTTTAAACTGAAAGAGGATAGGTTTAGTTCAGGTATTAAGAATTTCTTTACTGTGACAGTGTTGAGGCATTGGAACACGTTGCCCAAAAAAAGTTGCAGCTGCTTCACCCCTCGAAGTGTTGAAGACCAGGCTGGACAAGGCTCTGAGTAACCTGGTCTAGAAGGAGGTGTCCCTGACCATGGTGGGGAGTTGGAAATAGATGACATTTAAAATCCCTTTCTACCCAAACTATTCTATGATTCTGTGAAACTCTTCTGGAGTTGGAAGGCTCTGGACATTTAGCCTTGTGTACAAGGTAGAGCACAACTGTTTCATACAAGAGGGATCCTAGAAAAAAGACAATCTATTACCTTCTATCTGTCTTCCAAAGATGTGTCCTTCCAATCTGCATTTTTGCTTTATCTTCTTACACTGAGTTTGTTATATTTACTGCGTTGGCTAATATTATACATATTTCCTGTGCATTTCTTACTTTTCTGTACAAATCGACATAGCAATGTGGAGAGGTAGAGAACACTTAGGACATAGATCTCCTGTAACCCAATATTTTAGGCCAAAATATATAATGGAGACCTCAACTACACTAATTACATTAATACAAAACACTGAGCCTAATTAATAGTTGGAGAATTCCTTTCCATTCTACCCTGACTCCATTCCCCAAGGCTGAGGTGTGGTTTTTCCACCCACTCAAATTTCATTCAGTCAGAAGTTAAAACACCATGTCCTCCTAAGGCAGGTGACAATGACAAGGTTAGAAATTCTGAGAGAGGGATGTATCACTTGAGCCTCAGAACTACTGGATCATGGGCCCCTGCCGGGATTATTATTTTAATGTTTATATATATATATATACACATAAATAAACATATATATAACATTATATATATATATATATATATATACATTATATATAAACATATATCTATATATATAAACAGATTCTTTTATGAAAGAATGAAAACTTACAGAAAGTAAGCCACATAAAAGCATAAGAAAAACCTATTGGCTTTTTTTTTTTCTGCAGGTCCAGCAGTAATACCTTTCCTCAATCCTGTTCTTAAGACAAAATAATTGTCTCTTCTGAGATTAATAGCACCCGATAACACAAAACCACAGATCCAGGCCATATTAGAAACCTCAGACTACAAACCAATCCTGGTTCTACACATTTAGGTTGCCCCTTTTACTTTTGTAGACTGAATTGTTCATAGTCTAGTTACAAAGGCAGCTTTCTTTCTGCAAAGTCAAGAAATACTGCCATCTTCAATCAGAAACCACTCAGCAAGTACTGAGATAACACTTTTTTTTCCCCAGAAATGTGTTTTCAATAAAAAATTTACAATTAGGAATCAACTTGGAAGTTGATCTCAATGATGTCTGTGTAGGCCTGCCTGTGAGTAGTAGAGGCACCCTGAAAGAGTTTCACTAACCATAATTGTGTTGCTTACTAGGTCTCTTTAGAAGAATTTTCTTTGCTTCAATTCATATCCCTTCCTTCCTCCCTCCCTTCCTATTCTTATTTTCATATCTTTTGTCACTTACTGATGAGTTTTTTATTAACCTCATACCACACAAACTGTCAGAGTGCACATTATTAGTGCAGGCCATATTATCAAAAGTAGTATCATTGTTCTAATCTTTGTTTTCTGTAAAAAAAAAACCCAAAAAAAACAAAAACAAACAAACAAACAAAAACATGTTCTGAAGGAATCAAATTACTCTGTAATCTCTGATTATCATGACTTGTGTTCTTTGCTGTACTACTTTTAAAAACACAAGATACTATTGCAGATTCCCATCTTGATATAATTTTGGAATTGTTCTCTGAGTGAACATGAATGTTCCATAGCCATGTTATTTCCATGGAGACCACTTGAGCTACTGATCTTCTCACTGTTTGTTATAATCCAGGCATTTTTGGAAGAACCAATGAAAAATTATCAAAATACTCAAACCAGCTAACGATGAGGAAGAGTACATCTTGAACTCACATTACATCAGCTGAACATCCAGCTGCTGTCTTCATTAGACTAAAATTGATCTTTACTTGTTCCTGTTAACAACATTTAGGAGCTCCCTAAACACGCTGAGGTGTACAACAGAGTGTGATTTTGAGGAAGGCACTTTTCAGATTGTGTCTAACTGTGAATTAAGCATCTTATCAAATTTCTCCTGTGGGCAAAAAGCTTGATGAGAAAGTCTTATTACCTGGGGGAACATCAACTCCTGAGAGCAACTCAGGTTTCAGAAATAAATACTACAAAAGGTAACAATCCATAAAAGCCACATTGTTCAAGAATTAATGACAAGGAGCTCTCCTAGTTCAGCAGGTGGGACCAGTTATCACTGTGTGGGGGTGATCAAAGCTATGTATTCTACCACCCTCTATT
>JAWWTY010000001.1:32531318-32541879 GCA_035222235.1 Margarornis squamiger
AGTTGAAAGCAGTTTCTCTTTGTGTCAGTGTATTTATTGTAATATCTTTCATTAAATTGTAACTCTGACTTATAATCCCTCTAGTGCTGGGTCCATTTTCTCCTGCCGGTTTACTTTTAAACCAGCACAGGAGCTTTATTTTATTCCATTATATTTCTCTACTTTGACCCAAATACACACAAAATCAGCTGTGTGATGATGTCAGCATCTGGCACTTCAAAGATAACTTTAAATTAGTTATTCTTACTAATAAGTGTATTCCTGCTGACCCCTACCAGAAATTCCTCTAGGTCATCCACAGTAAGAGGATTTTTGAGGGATCTTTTTGCTTCAGTTTTATTCTGAAGCTTGTCCTCTGGGTTGATGTTCCTACTTAAGTAATGGAATGTTTTAAAAATAGGCTGCATGGGGGAGAATTACTTGAAACCTCCTTTTCATATACTAACCACCCCCCCCTACTTCTGCATATACTCTAGCTGCCATTAGTTAACATTTGTGCCGCATATATCTGCTGTCAAGAGGGGAGCATGAGATGACAACAGAAGAACAGCGGTATGGTGTTGAAGAATTTGGAACCTCCACACTTACATGTGGGTATTTGTTGCATATAAAAAGCAAGATAATCACTTGAAGGTTATCTAAATTAATTAAATGGACCATTTGTGGGAAAAAAAAAAATAAGTCAAAAGGAAAATCATATGGATAATTATAAATGAGATTCAAATACTAATTATAGTATCAACAGCTCACTTAAAACGTACAATCAGTTTCATTGAGCCTATGTGAGGAGACGTAGTCTGCAGTTTTAGATGAAGATACTATTGGTGATGTAAGAGGTTCACAACCCTAGTCCAACCCTGACTGTTTGCTGCTTCTAATTGGTTGACCTCAGTGAGGCAGTTAACCACAAACCCACAAACAGCTGTACTAGCCCAGGAGAGACCAAGACAAACCACATCAGAGGACGACAGGACTGTTAGAAATATTCCAAGCTGCCTTTGTATGCCATGGAAGTGTCTTGTGAAACTATATCGTAGGGGTATATCTACAACCCACAAGTTTCTTCACTTTCTGCTTTACTGGTGCCCTTGGTATAAGAGACTGCATCATCTGGTGTTTCTATATGGGCTAAGTTTGGCTGTAATCACTCACTTCTTTATCCCAATTATCCAGTGGATACCCATAGAAAGATTATGAAGCAAAAACACACAGAGAAAGGTGCCTACTGACTGCAGGTGTAGGATTTATTTGCTCATATATGGACATCAGTAAGGAAACTAAGAATCTTAGACCCCCTTTCAGCCAAAGTACAATACAGACATTCTATCATATCCTGAATTACATGTTTAAAAGTGATCAGGTGAAAAATATGTTTTAAATTCTTCCTAAATTTGAGGCAAAATGATATGAGGCATTAACATGCTTTTTTAGACCTGATCTCAACTTAGGTATTTGAAGGCTCTATTTTGTGACATTCAAAAGACATATCTATATCTATATCATCTGTATATCTATGTCTATATAAATTATATCAGCAATCACCACTAAAAGAAGAGCCCCAAAGCAAGTCTACTTAAAGTTTGGAAATGTTTTCATTTCAGAGCCAAACTAATTCATGAGTGTCTTCATTTTGTTTACTGAGAGGACCAGATTATTTGACAGAACTTTAAATACTAAGCTATATTTTGTGACTTATTATAAGGGCTTTACCCAGAACAACATTTAAGCTTCAAGGACCAGAAAGCCTATTCTGACATCCCTGGGACTTCAGCTCACATTATGTTGAAGTGTTGGCTCAAACAATGCTGCTTTTCTGAGCTGCAAGCTCAAATCTGAGCGATCCTTTAGGGTCCACATCTCCCTTATGCCGTGTGTTAGTACTCCTGCTCAAAATCAGAAATACCTTGGTATATGTAGAGTAGGTAGGGCAAGACTTACCCTTTGTATAAGAGTTGTGGATCATATTTTCTGCAGCATGCACTAATAAAAACAATAAGATCAACATTATGGAAAGAACCTGAAACACGGTTTTGAATACTTATCCTGATTTTTGTGTCTTGTGTGAGACCAGCATACCATTAGCCAACACACAATGTTCAAACTTCAGTGTTTTATTATTCAAACTCTGTATGCAGTTGTATTTCTAACCTACTCTCTTTTATCTATATACACTCATCAATAGAAAAATATCTGTGTGTCATGTGGAAATTGTGGGGTTTTTCCCCCAGGTATTTTAAAAGCATATATTTCCTATGGATAATAAAATGAAAACAAAGTAGTTATGCTGTATTTTCTGAAATGAAAAGGTACTGAAAATCCCCTAGTAAGCTTCAAAACAGGTCAGCATTTGTGTATCATGTTCTCCCTTCTTTTTCAATGCAGCAACATCAGAGATTCAAGGTATTCTGTTCCGTGTTCTGAACTTCCAGAGAAGGTTTCATAGATTGAAGGATAGGGAGGTTCTGATTGATGGTTTCTGATAAGGTGTTATTACAGTGCAAATGAGATTTTGTTTCTGAATTTTTCAAACCACCTCAAACAAAAAAAATGACATAAACTGTATGGTTTATGTTTTAGCCAACTCACTGCTTTGCAGATGTTTTGATGGCGGTGGCTGGCTCTTTGATTTTTCAAAAAGTACTGACGTCACTATGGCAATCTCTCCAGTTTTTTCCTCTTACCATTTCCTGGAGTCATGATTACTTCTGATTAATCTCATTTCATTACTGAACCAAAGAGTTTAAAAGGAATATTGCCAATGATTTATCTATGAGTAGAACTGGCCTTCTCAGAATCTCTCAATTTCTGTGCAAACATTTCAAGTCACAAAGTTATTTTCACTTCAGAGTCTCTACTTTCACCTTTAGAAATACGTATTGTATTTCTAGTTTGGATTTTTACAGCTTTCAACTCCCAAATATGGGATTGGGTAATCCCTCAGCCTCTTAAAGGACTTCTGTTGTCTTTCATGAAGATCAGCCAGTAGAATCAAAATACAGTAAAGGTCTCTGCTCTGTTAATAAGGTTTTTATTTAGACACCGTTTCTTCATTAGCATGACAAAATTTTCTTTACCTTTGTGGTATGGTGTAAATACTTGATACCTATTAAGAAAAATGATGCCCTGGACAGGGCTTGTAAAAGTCTACATGGGATAAATACTTTTAATAACAAAGGGGTTTTTAATATAAACAGTGTAAGTCCTAGAAAGTTCTAGAAGGTAGAAATTGAAACTACATAAACTAACTTCAGACTAGAAATAATGAAGATAATTTACCAATTATTATTAATGAAAGCACATCATGCATCTTTCATCACTTGATCTCAAGATAGGATATCTACTTCAAGACGTGGAAGTGCCTCTTTTTAAACTGTGAGCTTGAAAGAGAAATGATTGGAAGGATATCTGTTTCTCTGCTGTCATGGAAGTAAGTTCAACAAACAGACCAGTCCCTTTTGTTTTCAATTTGTTCAAAGGAAAGAATTATAGTAAAATACAATAAAACTGTATGTCAATGCAACTTATACAAAATCCTGTTACAGTTTTAATTCGCCAGTTTTAGTGTTTTGTTTTATTTTTTCCAATTAACCGTAAGATAACCAAAAAGAGAAACAAACAACATCAATTTTATGATACAAATAATTTTGAGGTGTATTGTTAAATTTAATACATTTGGGTAGCTATTTGTAATTCCATATGTCTGCTACTGAAATTTTAATATTGACTTTATCTTTTTTACACCAATAAGGACAAAAGCTTAAAAATAATTAAAAAAGAAAAAAAAGAGTTAGGGAATTGTGTATATATATATATATATTTAACTTACTTAAAGTGTAATATACATACTACTGAATCAAAGGAGGGTTCAAGTAATCCTCAGGAACTTATTAAATCTGATGAGCTTTCTTGGAAGAGAAAGCAGTCTACAATTATTTCTACAGAATTCTGTTTATTTATTTATTTAGTGCCTTTTCTGTTCTCTTCACTAAAGGAACTCCAGGAAGAGCTGTTCATTCAGTGCTGATAAGATTGGTTGTTCTCAGAAAAGAAAGTTTGTTTCAATGTTTGACAGTAGGAAGACCACAGTCCTACTGTAGCCTCCATGTTGATAACAGACATACTCTGACATACCACAGGAGTCTGATGTCCTAAACTAAACTATACAAAGCCTCAAAACAGAACATCTGGAGCTTATACAACAAATCTGCAATTTCATTCCCATTATGATTTCCCATTTGATTGGCCTTGTCCTATTCCTGCCCATGCAAGCATGAGAAGGGTGTCATTAGCCACCTAAATTCATGCTGGGTTATATTGCTACTCCTTAAAAGCTTCATTTAGAGGCATCTAAAACTGGCACCTAGTCCAGTGTGAAATGGTGAACAAATATTAATATTCCATCCCATGGAGTATCTTTTGCCAAGATTAGCCAGGTTTTATCATCTCCAGAGGAGAAAAACTACTTCAAAAATGCATTATATATGGAAGTAACTTTTAACTTTACAGGCAGATTTAAAATTAAATATACACAGGAAATTAATCTGGAAATTACTGATTTACAGAAGAAGTGTTTGATCATGAACCTGGAGTTTTATGTTCTGCTGATATTTAGCATTATCCAAGTGAGAAAGCTCTTCTTTACATTTGTGAAATGTGTCCTGTTATGACCAGTGCAGACATAAACAGTTCTAAAAATAGCTGACCAACCAATAACTTGCTTTAAAAAGGCCAAAATCTCCAGTCAGTCAATTCTCTTGCTTTGGATCTCTTGTGTTAACTTGATGTGACAAGCCTGTGTGGGATGTTGTATAGAACAAATTAGGCAGACCCCTATATAATAGTTATCTCATTTATTATTAAATAGTTTGACAAAAGTAAAAGACCACTGAACTGTGTGTGTCTTCTATCTCAGCTCGCATCTCAAGAGAACAATAATTACTGGTTTATATTTATCCTTTCTTCATGTGATGTGAAAACTCCAGTGGTTTAGTGTAGATCAGAGATTCAGGTAGGAACCCTTTCTGAATGAAAAAAATAATTTTATGAACACAAAGCAAAAGATATTATGTAAAAATTTTGATATTATGTCGACAGTAAAAACTCCTCAAAACATTGAATTTATTGCATAAATATACAGAACTGAAAGGTGTTTTGGAGGAAATTTCTTCCCCAGTACTAGTGAAATCATTGTTAATAGAGATAAGAACCATCACTTATAGCAAAATAAAAAGAATATTCCTGAATAATCTTGTTCTCTTCTCCCTCTGATTAATTCAACACAACCTGATTTCACAGGAAAGCAATTCAACGTTTTTAAAGTTTTCAAGCTTTTCAGAAGAATAGGAAATTTTTTAAAAAGTTGCAAGTTATAAGAGAAAATAATTATATATTATTCTGAGTTTATTTTTATTTTATATACTGAAAATTTTCTAGGCACTAGGAATAATAGTTTTTGAAATCATGGCAATAAATATTGAAAGGAAATATATTGAAAAAAAAATCTGCTATAGACAGGCTAAAAATAATTTCACAAACCATCAGTTCAATGTTTGAAAACAAAAATGACAATACCAAACCTTCACTGTGAACCTACTTCTGAAAAAACTTACACCAAAATGAATCAAGAGGAAATCCAAAGGAACATGCTTAACATACAAAGACACAGAAGCAGCAACTATTTCCTCTGAGTTTTTGCAACAGAATTTATGATATGATAACCTCTTCACTATAAATAACTGTTTTGTTGCTTTTTGTTGTTTTTTTCTTTGTTTTTTCCTGGATTAAAATAGCTACTTTCTAGTGGATCTTTCAGCATGCACTTACCTCAAGGTTTATGTGTGTAAACACAAGGAGAGGTATATGCTTTCTGAAAATAATTGATACGTTTTAATATGAAAATAGTTAAATATGTTTTCTGAAAATAGTTAATAGAAGGACTTATGCTAGATTAAAAATTGACTGTCTCACTACAATTTTTCTTTTATTAAAATACCATAATATAATCTGATTATTCAATATCCTTTTGCAAAGAATTGCATAGATTCGAGTCTTTATCATGCAGATACTCTACTTCTTGGAAGAGGGAGACTAAGGGAGTTTTTCATGCAAAGACAAGCTCTGCTTGTAGGAACAGAAAAGAATTGCTGAAACTTACATAGGTGAAAGGTTTTTTAATAGAGAGTCTGCTTTTTCATTCCGTCTCTGATAAAAAAGACAAATGATATTCCCACCCCACCCCTTTCCTCAAGAACACAATAAACTTTGCACTTCAGAATAAAATCATAGTCTTTTTGCATTTCTATTACTATTTTATGGTTCCACATCTTAATTTTCTAAACATATGCTGCTCTGTTCAAATCAACAGATGTTTCTTCTCTTGAACTCAGCCTACAAATATCTCATCAGGGTCAAAAGAGCTGCACTGACTGAACTAAACATGTAATAGAAACAGAAAAAAAAAAACTTTAATCAGTCAAATTCATTGGTTGTTTTTGTTATAATTTCATAGCTATCATTAACCTGATCAAAAATACAACCATGGCCTCAGAATTTGAAATTCTCTTTGTTCTCAGCATCAGTGTGTCAGAATTCATCTTTGGGACGTGATGCTGTTTATTATCTCAGCCATTTTAAAAACAAAATACCCAGCAGTGTTTTTTAACAGGTGATTGGCCAGAGTCAGGCTCAGCAGTCTCCTTGGGGGGGCTTTTTTACATCAATTCTGACCTTGCACACTAAGCCTGTCACATCTTTCTTATCCTTATCAATACGCTAAAGTATGTATTTAACATTTCACCCTGTTTTCCCTTCTCTCTGTGTTATTCCCTTTGAGCTAACAATCTGTATGTAACTGTAGTAGCTGGTGAAAGAAGTTCACTGCATTATTTAGTTTTGTTTGCTTTGTCTGAGTGTTGAAGGGAATACTGATGTACGCAGCTGTCTTATTTGTAGTACTAATTTGTAAGTCATATCTCTTCATGTGCATATTTTACAGCTGGTGACTAGGTCCTTGGGGAATTTTAAACAATATTGTTTTCCAAACTGCTATTCTTTTGTAGGCAAACAACAAAGAAGTCTAAGAAACACTGGTTAATATACTTACCTGAAATGAAAAGGATCATGGAATCATAGGAGTTTGGTTTGCAAAGGACCTTAAAGGCACCCTCCACTACACCAGGTTGTTCAGCACCCCTTCCAGCCTGGCCTTGAACACTTCCAGGGATGGAGCAGCCACTACTTCTCTGGGCAACCGATGATGATTGCCTTGAAAATCTTCACTTTGTGTCTTGAGGTACTGACACGCAGTAAGAAAGGTTTTAACCCAAATTCACCAAGTCTTTGCATTTTGTTCTTTTACATATTGATTACATCTGTACCAATAGTCCCATGCTACAAATTCTCAGTTGGAGAATGCCAACCTTACTTCTGTTTCTAGAAACACTCATCGCAGAGACCATGTAGGATGTATTTCTGACAAAACAATTATGTCTATGACTCTCTGAAAGAGTGGATTCTTAGCTGCTATAAGGAATGCTCACCCCTTCCATCATCTATATCATAACCTGTCAGGTACACTTCAACTTAAGTGATATCATTCTTTCAGGGCCCTTCTAATTGCTTCTGAGATTCTACCCGCAGCTCTGTTTCCTTTAAAATGTGCATGGCAGATGGTAAGGGGAACCAAAGAAATGGCATGTATCACGATGCTTCAAGCTATGTTATGGTGCTAAATTCAGTTTCACATACAAAAATGTATTTTAATATAGTGAGAATCTAGCCTCAAATACATTTAACTTCAATAGTTCAGGGCATTTATAATATGCTGGACAGGAAGGAAAAAGCAAGCAGATAGACCTTGGTGAATGCAGAAGAGGACAATTAAGCAATATTCCATGTTATCAGATGGAAAGAATAGTTTCTAAAAGCAGAGTCATCCTGTTGACCTCATTCACCAGGGACCCTGTTGCCTTCATTCCCATTTGAGTGACCTTACTAAGTACCTGTAGCAGAATGTATTGTAGGCTGGTTTTGTGTTATCCTTTTTGTGGTCATTTAGCTGCTCTGTTAGACATATCTGCACAGTAAAAAAAGCTATCCCTCCAAAGCACATTTCTCTCATGTCTATCTCTCTGTTGTTGGAGGATTTTTTTTTTTTTTAAAATTATTATTATTATTTTAAACCCTATTATTGAGACAAATACAATTGAAGCTGTCATTATTTCATCATTGAGAACCAAGCAGGTGGTAAATAACTATGTTAAATCGATGCTAACTTAAGGCATCCACTTGTCAGGAAAATCTTGGCAAAGACTGTATTTTAGAGTCAGAACATGTCCTTCAAAACTTGATAGACATCTGACATTTTTCATTGGCTAAAGACATCCAGCTCTGACTGGGGAAAAACAATTGTGTATGCCAACAGATATATTCATATGCCTTTCCTAAACTTCTAGCAATTCTAAGCTTCAAGAAAAAGAACTTTTCTACTGGGGATGTTATTGTAGGCTAAGATGAGAACAATAGAGCTGAAGAAAAAAGGTCTGAAAATCTTCAGGAAAAAGTACATTTTTTTTCTTGCACTCCTAGGCACCTAGCAAAATAGAGCTCTGATCAATAACTGAGGATATAAGAATAGATTTGTCAGAACTAATAAACAGCATTTATGTGAAAGGTGCTGCATAAAATATTGTTCTTTCTTTCTGGAGTCATTAATGGCCACTGACTTTCCTTCTCATTCATAAGATGGACATCAATAATCAACCCACTCATGAAAAGAAAACTGCAAAGCCCAATATACAGTTAAATACACAATATTTCCTCTATCACAAAAGATTGCACTTTGCTAAGAAGAGAAACCGTCATCAAGCTCAGAAATGACAAATACAATTCAGTTTATTCACAGTGAGATGAGCAGTTCACTTTTGGCAGTTTTAGGTTATTGAACTGAAGAAAATGGGCACGGTTCCTTTCAAAGCTAAGAAATACTCTTTGACAGGTGATTAATATGACAATCAAAATAAGAACATTAAAGGAAAAAAAACACACAAAAATTGGGATTGGATAGGTCAAACATTTTATCCTACTTCTAACCCCATAGGTCAAGGGTCAGAGTTTGTAGTCCACTGGGATTTAGACAAGTGACAAAGATATAAAGTGAGTAACAATGAAAAATAGTGGTGGAAGGAAGGTTTGCTCAGTGTGAGATTAATTCCTTTGACAACTATAATGTTTTCTGTATCTTCAGTTTCATGGTCAACCATTTTTGCTGCAATTAACATTCTACACTAAATGTTGAGGAATTCCCAGACCATGGGTAGTAGAAATAAATTTTGATAAAATGCATACTTAACCTCATAATCACAAGCAATTAAGAGGACAACTACTTTATTACACCAGGGCTTACACATATTTAATATCTCAAACATAAATAAACCCAATTAAGAAATTAGAATCTATTTTTGGCTTTCTTCTGAGTCTCTTGGTAGATTATAATATGAACTTCTTTAGGGGTAGAAATGCAAGTTCTTTATGAGTAGTTTTGTATCTTGTTATGAGTTTCAAGCCTTTAATGAATTGACTGCAATGTACTTAATGCTAACTAAAATGGATCCCTCTAGCATTTTCTATATTAGCTGCAGATTGAAAATTATATCAAAAGAATGATGCTGGCTGGTCATACTGAGTAGTGTGATCTTGACACTAACCACTGCCATTATATTTTATTCACCAGCACCTACACCTAAAAATAAACCCAACTTTTTTCTTTACTCATTTTTGTTATTACCCAGATCCTCATCTCCTGACATTCACTCACCCTTATGGGTTGACCATAATCTAACTGCTCAACATCTGAGTTACCTGCATCCCTCAACTGGCACCTCAGTTCACGTCTGCTCAGGTGTGAGGCTGAAATACTAATGATGACATGAAAGACTCACCCATGCATCTACACTGCAAGACAAATAACAAATAAGAAAACTGAAGGCAAATACACATACATAAAATTATAGAACTATTGATACAACTGGAACCATACTTGAGGGCAAAAGATGGTGATAATAATGTATTTTGTTCCTATGAAGAAATTTGCAGAGACTAAGTAATTTTGTATACAATAATGTGACATTCTTACCCAGTACTACAAGTCTAGCAGTCTACTACAAGGAGCCCACCTTACAGACTGGGCAAGGGGTAGGACAAATTTTGGGGTCCCAGAAAAACAGTCCTTGGTTTGCACAAAACTTATCATGGGATATTTAGAAGAGCAATCAAAGGTGAGAGAAGGGAGTGATCTAAGAAAACAAGTGTGGGAAAATGGAGGGGGGAAAAGAGAATAAGGCTGGTTGCATATGAACAGGCTGCTGGTTAGCGTGCTTGTCTGGCCATGCCCTGAATCTGGTGGGTGCAGTCTGTCATGTCTTTTCATGGAACTCCATTTCTAGGAAATTTCTTGGGAGGTGGTCTCTGTATTCTGCAGGCATGCGTCTGTATGGGGCTTCTGAATGCCAGTGAATGTGATGGGACCAGGGATCATGTGTCTGTGGTGCCACCAACTGGAGTG
>JAWWTY010000001.1:32541979-32559592 GCA_035222235.1 Margarornis squamiger
TCTGTATGGGGCTTCTGAATGCCAGTGAATGTGATGGGACCAGGGATCATGTGTCTGTGGTGCCACCAACTGGAGTGACTCAAGCACGTGCACATCATGTTGGTGCATATGACAGTGGCTGGTCACCAGCAACCATTAAGCTAGACAAGGTGGCAAGTAGGACTTGACACTTAAAAGTCAGTTGCTGCACCTGTAAGCCTGGATTAGATACAGGAGAAACCCCAAGAGGCTCTGAGATGACTGCAGGAGAGGTCAGCATGTCCCAGCCTCCAGCTCTGGAGTGCAGGGGTCAAATGGAAGACGTGTTTGGATGCACTATGCACTGTGCATTAGGGAGCTATGGAAAGGGGAATAATACTTTCTGGACTCAACTCTGGACAATTACTGAACCAGTTTACAGTACTTGTGTACAAGTGTGTGTGAATGAAAGGCTGTCTACCAGCAGCTGGGGCTGCATCCTCAGAAGTTTGTCCATTCAGCTGCCAGAAAAAGCAGAGACTGGGATCCAGGGGCAGCTATTGAGCTGACAGATGCTCTGAGCCCAGCTGCTGGGTGGAACCACATTGCAGGCAAGTATCTATGTAGATGTCTTTCTCTCTGACACACCTTCATCCTGAGGAGACCATCAAGGAACAGAAAGAGGCTGTTGATGCTCTTTTTGTTTGTGTGAGTGCTGAGTGTTGCCTCTGTACCTGGTCATGTGTGTGTGTGCATGTGTATTGTATACATTTGTTTGCTTGTGTTCCTGTAGGGAATACATGCTCAGCTTGACTCTCTGTGGAAATTGGGAAAAAGGAGCTGTCACAACCTCACATCTGCTGGGCTTCCAGATTTCACAACTGCTCATAGAAATAGTCTGACTCTCCAGAACTACAAAGTAGATGTAAAAAAGGAATGAGAGACAATATGAAAACCCATATTCCATTATCTATCCACTAGAGGTTTTCTTCATGTAATGTGAAAATTTATGATCTGGATGGTTTAGTTAATTTTTAGTTATTTAGGATAAGAGATGTTTCTACACAAATTAGCTATAGAAAACAGACATTGATAGTTCTTGGAATCCTGTAGCCTTGTAGTATAGCAGTTCTGTTCTTCATAACAAGCTGTAAGCTTTGTGCTGAATTTGCAAGGCCTTGGGACTGAAATTGGTGAGTTTTCTTCTGCTCAACCTTTACCAAACTTCTCAATCTTTTCTTTACTTGGTTTAGTTGTGACTGCAATTTCAGAACAGGCGTCTGTCTATTTGTAATTTGTAACATTTTTTTTTTCCTTTTTATTTTTGTATGGTATGACTACAGTTAGATAAACAGAAATAACAACCTGTTATTCCAAGTAGAATGAAATATTTCAAGACCAGGCTAGATGGAGCTTTGAGCAACTTGGTCTAGTGGAAATTGTCTGCCCATGATATGGGTGTGAAACTAGGTGATCTTTAAGTCCCCTTCCAATCCACACCGTTGTGTGATTATATGATCCTATGATTCTGATTTATAGCTCTTAGACAATAATTTAGCGTAGATAAATATGAGCCTGATAGGATAGTGGAGTCCTTGAGAAGGGGAGACACAGGACATAGCACTGAAGAGCACAGGCAGGGGCTGATCAGTGAAGGGCCCAGGCTGGCATCAGAGTCAGCTCACCCACAGACAGTTAAAGAAATCAAGATCTAGGGGTGGTTTAGGGGTAACAGAGACAATGAAGTTATATCTGACATAGGTACCATACACAGCAAATTTGAATGTAGTGTGGAGCTGGAGGCAGATGAAGAGGTAGGTGTAAGACCATATTAGCTAAATCTGAAAATGGACACCACATAGTCACTAGGGTAAGAAAGGGGAAACCATCAGAGTGAACTCTGGTGGGCTCCAGATGTTATTTGTTGGAGCACCTTCCCAAACAACCAGCAGCAGAATGAAACTGCAAAACCTGAGACTCAAAAGAACAAGGCCAAGCACAGCATCAGGGCAAGGGATAAAGAGAAGTGTGTGCGTAACAGTTTTAACTGCATAATTCTTTTTTTTCTGTATTTTTAAAATTTTAATAAATAACTATTCTTGGTTTAACTTTTGAAATTTCACTTACACAAGCAATAAATTCTTATGGTTGCATATATATATATAATATATATATATGTGCACACATGTATATAAAGCAAGCTTATTCTTTTCCTAGATATAAGACTTTGAGTGTAGTATTTTTACATAAAATTTTCTGAAATTACTAAATTATATTGGCTGGAATAAAATCTGTATTTTGTCTAAAATAATAATACATGATTTCCAAAAAACAGAACTAAAGAATGAAGGAAAATTAATCTTTTAAAAGTCCCATGAGACAAATAAGAGTAACTACAGAAGCACTTTAAGTGCAATAATTCTTATGCTGTGCATCACTGATTTAAGTCCCAAATAAGTTGCTTGGGGACAGGAACCTCAATCCATCCTTCTCCTACAAGTCTGATGCCAGGGCCAACTATATATGCCCAGAGCCTGGGGAGAGGTTGCAACTCAGTAGAAGAACACCTGAAGAGCAGCACAAAGGATTTCCAGCCCCTCCAGCCAGTAGGTTGGCTTCATCAAAGTCCCAACTTACATGCTGCTATATTAATGTATGTATCATGGGAAATAACCAGGATAAACTAGAGATGTGCACATGCCTACAGGATTATGAATTTAATGGCATCATGGAGATGTGACAGAATGACTCCTATGACTGGAATGATAGAACGAAATTATACAGGTTCTTTAGGAAGGACACACAAGGAAGACAAAGAAGGAATGTCACCCTATGTCAATGACCATCCAGAGTGGAGGGAGGTCCACATGAGGATGAATGAGAAAAGACCTTATGGGTCAGGATTAAAGGGAGAGCAGGGATGGTCCTGAATGACTTCTTTCTTCAAATGATAGAGGATCGACTGAGGAGAGGTACTATGCTGCAACTTGTTCTCATCAACAAGGAGGGGATGGTGGGGAATGTGAAGCTCAAGGGCAGCCTTGGCTTCAGTGACCAGGAAATGGTGGAGTTCAAGATCCTTTAGGGCAGTGAGGAGGGCACACACCCAACTCATTACCCTGGACTTCAGGAGAGCAGACTTTGGTCTCTTCAGATATCTGTTTAGTAGAGTGCGGTGGGATAAAATCTTAGACTGAAGGGGCCCAAGAAATCTGCTTAATATTCAAGGATCACTTACTCCAAGCACAGGAGTAATGCATCCTGACAAAGAGGAAGTCAGACAAAAATGCTAGGAAGACTGCATGGATGAAAAGGACGCCTGGAAAAACTAAAACACAAACAGAAAGCCTCCAGAGGGTGGAAGCAAGGACATGTAACCTTTTAATTAAATCTGGCCAGGGACATCAAGGTCAACAAGAAGGGCTACTGAGGGTACACTGGTGTTAAAAGGAAGACTAGGGAAAATGTGGTCTCTCTTCAGAAGGAAATGGGAGACCTGATTCCCTGGGATACGGAGAAGGCGGAGGTACTCAATGACTTTTTTAACTTGGTTTTCACCAGCAAGTGCTTAAGTCACACCACCCGAAATAACTGTTGGTAGCAGTAAGTTTAAGTCACCATTCCTCATTTGAAATGCAGGCACTAATCTTGTGCACACTCTTCGTCTATTCTAACCCAAAATAAAAATGGATAAACGAATCACAGAAGACAATTATAATTCTTAGACTAATGTATTTCAATTCATATTTTGGTTCATTAAAAGCATGCCAAAAGGAGTTACTCATTCTCAGATGAAAGTTGGTAACATTTTCTGAAAAGAGGAAGTTGCTTCATTGGATGTCCTTCCTTGATTACTTGTTGCCATCTGATCATGTCCTTAATATTTCTACCACTTTCTTGGTCTCCATGTACATGGCAGCAACTTATTTGCTCATCTCAAATGACTCATCTATTCAGTCACAGTCAAAGATTTGTGTGTGCATGTGTGTGTGAGGATGGGGTAGGAAGAAGGAAGAAATTATTTAGGGACTTGGTTGATTTGTCTGTGTGAACACAGGCAGCTTGTGCCATCTGAAATGCCCCTGCTTCTAGTTGTCTCTTAAGTGAACTGTAACAGGTTGTTCTTAAATCCTTTTTTTCTCTGCCAACCCATGTGAATGCCTCAGATATATCACGATACCTCTTAGCATAACTAAAAATGTCATTACATACCTTTGTTTAGGCACCTGAGCTATTCCCACATGGTCTCAAATCACTTAAAGTAGGAATGAATGACAACTGATACTGTCAGAGCAAAGCCTTTGGAAAGTTATTACTTCAGGAGCTGAATCCTAATGGGGTTCTCAGCTAAAAGTGTTTCTTAGGAAAGATAACAGTAAAATCATCAAAATTATGTCAATAGGACCAGAAACATACCATGGAATTGTAAAAGAACTATTTTCAGGATATTTTCCCTCATGAGCTACTTCAGTTTTTGTGTTTCTGTTTGTCAGCACGTTGCTCTGAGTCATAGTCTTTTATATTTTTTTTTTTCTTGCAAAGCTTTCAAACAAACAGCAGTTCTTTTCCCTGACCTCTTTCTCTCCAGAAGTACATCTACATATATTTTCCAAGGCTGTTAACTGCCTCTTTGCTTTCAGAGACCTGTTAATATTTTTTTTTTGCTATTGAACTTTCTCTCTTTAAAAAGTGGCCTCTGCAGGATATTAAAAAACAGAACTGAAAAAGAAAGCTCACATCAGATATGGTCACCTACCAGTAGGAAAAATGTGTGTGCATCAGCTTACTGAATGTTTTTACCAGGTAGCTTTTACTGTACGGGGTGATGTCAGTGTCAACAACTTATAGCTTGCCTGCAGGTGGTCAGGTGAACATAAATAGTTTTTTATAGCCCTCTACTGCAAGCTCAAAGGACTCACCCTGGATTTGGACTCTAAGACTAACATTTCTGCATGGATGTTTATTCTTGCTGTAGTGTGAGACAAGGATTAAACAGAAAAGAGATGCAAGCATTGTGTCCTTTTTGGATTATTATTACTGTTGTTACTATCATACCTCCTCTAACAATACTTCAAAGTATCCAGGAAAAATCAAGGCTCAGTTTTATACTAGTTTACATATGTAAAATAAAACCTAAGTTTCCAAACCTTATTCTTGAATAAGAGGAAAAAATATACATAAAAAAAAAACTATGATGAATCCCCTTTATATTCTGCAGTCAACAACAAAAAATCTCAGAGTTCAAGGCTGTGAAAGAAATGTGAAAAATGAACACAGTTCTATCAGTCCTGCATAAAGATGAGACAAACCCCATATGCATTACATCAGCCAAAACTGCATTCTAAGACTAAAACTATTTCATTTTCCTAGAATCATAGAATGGCTTGGGTTGGAAGGGATCTTTAAAGATCCTGTAGTTCCAACCTCTCTTGCCATGGACAGCAAACCGTTCACTAGAAGGCTTTGTTGCTCAAAACCCCATCCAGCCCTCCAGAGATGGGACATTCACAACTTCTCTGCGCAATCAGTTCCAGTGACTCATCATCCTCACAGTAAGGAATTTCTTCCTAATCTCTAATATAAATCTACTCCCCTTCATCTTAAGGCCATTTTCCTTATTCTATCACTACATTCTCTTGTGAATAGTCCCTCTACAGACTTCTTGTAAGCCCCCTTTAGGTACTGGAAGGTGTTATAGGGTCATCCAGGAGCTTTCTCCTGTCCACTCTGAACAATGCCAACTGTCTCAGCCTGACTTCATAAGAGAGGTGTTCCATGGCTGTGATCAACTTAATGGCCTCTTCTGGACTCTATATATTTAGGAAATAGTTGCTCAGGAAATCTTAGCACAACCCCTATTTCATTCCAAATCACTGCATTCCATTGATTGTTATTTTGACCATTTGTTCTACAAATTCAAGTAAAACATTAGACTGCTCTATCAAGACATCCTAACAAACCTTGAGAGTGTGTTTGCTTCTTCCCAAATGTCATAGCACACCTGGATGGACTAGATTCACAGCTGACACTGGCAAACTGATTTTTTCTGAAACCAAGAAATTGGTTTTCATATATGTCAACTAGGAATTTGAAGACCACTCTTAATGGTACAGTTTTGAGAACATCAACATCAACATAATCAGATAATTTATGCATCTTAAATAAGCTCTCTGCATTAAAAGCATGTATTTGCTGATCATATAAAGAGTAAGAATGTATTTTAGTCTTAGCACAAAACTCCTTTAACCAGCAACAGGTGAAAGCCCATAAGGGATATGAGTCTACCCAATAAAACGTGTTTTAAAAGGCTTGCTCTTGTCAGCCAATATATTTCAAGAAAAGTTTTTATGTGCCTTGTAAAGTAATTACTTCACTCTATAAAAAAATCTCAGAGTATTGTTTTTTTCAATGGATTTTAGGCAAATTCTACCTTGAAGGGAGGGAAATTGCTTGCCTGAAAAAGAACTGAAAAAAGTTAGACAGAAAAATGGTGACAAATGCTTTTAATGGCAGGAAAGCTGGCTTAGGGACATCATGTCCCTTGCATCAAGCACATGCTAAGTGGTTTTTAGGCAGTCACCGTGACCAGGAGAGATAGTCTGGAGTCATGAAAGAAAATCAGGAATTATATGGTGAGAAAAGTGTCCCAAAACCACTCAAAAATGATGTAAATTAATGCTGAAAGCATATTATTGGTAATAACCCAGGCCAACATGTCCTTCCACTCAGCTACTCAGAGGAGAGGGGAAGTTTTTGCATCACCAGGCTTTTTCAAATGTCACATTTGATAATAATGAAAAAGTGCAAAATTTACTGAAAATGCATAAATTACATCTCTGCTCTGTAGAGGAATATGGACTCATTCTGAATTACAGCCTGCTAGGATCATGTCATTGTAATTTGTGCAAAATGCTTAAATTAACCACCATTGTGAAGCCTGATCTTTACAGACTCTGAATGCTTCAGAAGAAATCCTAAGCAGTTTTAATCGTCACTAAGGCTGAAGTATGTGCAAATATTGGAGGGGAAAAGCAACATCTTCCCCCTGGTCACAATAAAGTACCAGGCAAAGGATGGCTTAGTGGTTTCTGAACCAGCTCAGCCAGAAGGAGCAATAGGATATTGGTGTGATATCTCACCCACTGAAATTAGGCCCTGCAAAAGTGTTTTGAGACATTTAATTTAGCTAAACTGCCTCTGATATCCCAGGTAGAACAATTTATGTTTGGACTAACAATAGTTCTCAGTGCTTCAATTATCTCAGTGTTCAGAGTCCCAAATATACATTCCTTATCAAACTGTACATTAAGTACTTTAAGCTGTCTCAACATTTTTCTGGTTCAAGTGTATTGTCTGTGTCTAGTACCTACAGTATGTTGTGTGCAGACAGATCCAGACAGATCGAAAATGTATGTCTTTTTTTCCAAATGTATCTTGATAATCCTTGTGGGTCCCTTTCCAAAGTCTGTGATTTTGTGACTCTATCTAATAAGATGAAACTTGAGAAAAATCATAGAATTATAATATTTTAAAATTTCTGGGGGTAAAAAAGTTGTTAACATATTCAAAACCCACACGTTTCCTCAGCATAGTCTCATTTAAAAAAAAAAAAAGGCTTAGATCTGTCCATGATTTTCAGTCTGCAATGGCATATAGAGCAATGTAAAAGCCTATGTCTACAATCTAAGTCAAAAATCTATAATATCAAAATATTATTTGTTATCATCAATGTGCATAGTTCGTAAGAAGCTAATAAGAATTAACATGCTCTAAAAGTAGAAATTAATTTTTCTTCACTTGATTCAACATCAGAAATCAATATTATTAAAAGTCTTTATTCTCTTTATAAACGGAAATTTAAAAATGATCTAATGGAAAATCAGGGGGGTTAAGTATTTATTTTTCTTGTGCTTGTTCTGCTGAAACAGCTGGAGTTCAAGCTGGTCTTGAGGAACTTCTCTGGGGGAAGCCACTACTGAACCAGAACTGGTGAACTCAGCAAGAACCAAGTAGTACTGGTGAATGTGCTGTGGGAGCAGATAAAACACAAAAGTGATAGGCAACAGTTACAGTAAGGTCAGGAAGATCAGCCACCAGTGAGGCTGGTACAAAATTGGATTTTAAAAAGTCTCAAAATGTCAAAAATAAAGTATGCCACTCATGAAAAACAGATTAATATGCCTAAGAGGTAGACTCTTCTGAGACTGAGTAAGAGACTAAGAGAGGAGTGAAATTGAATCAGGGTAAAGTTACAGAATAAGAAAGTGTTTAAAAAAAAAAATAGTGGCAACCCCAAGTAACAGAACAGAACTCATGCTATTGTCAATTAAGACTCAGGGGAAGGTTCAGGTTCCTTACATAGGTTTCTGCAGATTCTGCAGTAAAGTATATTAGCTCAGCTGAACATGGTGCAAATAGCACCAAGGTTTTGGGGTTGATCTCTGTATGGGCTTAAGAGCTGGACTTGATGATCCTTGGCAGGGGGGGGTGCCTTTCAACTCAGAATATTCTGTGATATGTGGAAAGTGAGAGAGAAGTGGAGGTACATACACACATATATTCATATCTGTGATATTCATATCCAGTAACTTCAATACAGCTCCATATATCAATATGCTGCTAATATAGAAAATTATAATTTTCATTTTGCAATAAGAGAGCAGAAACCATGAGGTTAAGCACCCAAATTCACACCAATAGTCGTATATAGACTGCTGGTCACTTAATGACAAGACCAATGCCTTAATCACTTTTTTTCCTTATTTCCACTTCTCCATATGTCACATTTAATGACCATAGTCATCCCTTGACTTAGGTGTGTCATCATTTAGTCATACATCATTTAAAATATTTGTCTCTCAAAGACTGCTGGAGACAAACATTCTATAAACCATTAAATACTTTCATTGAAAATCACTTCAAACATGACTATTATTATTTGCTGTATGAATAATAATTAGCAATGGTCATTAGACCAGACATTTGTAGTTCTCATGATTCTTTTCACTAAAAAGCATCTGTCTTTTAGAGAACAACTGTTGGAAGTTAATTTTCAGGTGAGCTTAATGTTGTACATTTATACTGAGGCTATAATGGACTATAAAGTGAGGTTCCCCTACTGCTATATCTTCAGTCTACAATGTTACACTTACATAATATTTGTATTTCTAAGAAAAGTTTAAGATAATAAAAATAAGTGCCCAATAATTGATAAGCATATAATATTTTTTCCTTTTTTACTTTCTGGAC
The DNA here is from genome assembly GCA_035222235.1 of Margarornis squamiger. Lineage (NCBI taxonomy): Eukaryota > Metazoa > Chordata > Aves > Passeriformes > Furnariidae > Margarornis > Margarornis squamiger. The sequence goes on from JAWWTY010000001.1 coordinate 32,551,187, forward strand.
ACCTATAGGAACACATCACTCTTTAAAACCAAATCAGTATTGTGTAATAAAGGAAGCTCAAGTAACAGATAAAGTCTAAGATATGCCCTTAGAGATTTTCCTCCTGAAACATGGTCATAGAGCATTGGACAACAATATAAATGCACAGAGGGACTAGAACATAATTGTCCTGTGGAAGAGGACTTGCTTTTTTAATACAATTTCCTCTGTTCAAATAAGCTCCACTTTTACATTGCATCAAGAAAACTTGTCCTTTAAGCACCATCAATAAAACTTCCAGCTGACCTTTTAACGCCTTCTATAAGGAAGCTAAATGTTACTCACTTTTCACATTCAATAAAAGTTATTACTGTGTTCTAGTTCAATGCATATCTGTGTCATCATGGAGGAAAGTCACTTTGCACTATGTGTTAATCTTTCCTTTAAAGTTAATTTCCAAGCTTTTGGGTTGCTAAATGTGGCACCTTGGTTTATTCATGAGCTGCATGTGGTGTGTGACAAAGAAACTTGAAGTTCATCTGGAGGTTTCTAGATGTTTGGGCCTTCAAATCTACTTGTCACAGGTTTTCCATTTTTTTAAAAGTAACTAATAGCTACCAGAGGATATTCTGCATTTTGCCTAATGCCAGAGACAATGGCATTGAGTTTCAAAAAAAAAAAAAAAAAAAAAAAAGGTTATTCTGAACAGAACTTCAGCTGGTGTAAAGTGGTACAGTAGCATTATCTTCAGTAAAGCTGTATTCCCCAGGTAAGAACAACCTGGACTCTTCTAATGTGTCTCTGGATAATGGTTCTGGTCAATATTTTCAGTGACTTGAGTCAAGTTATGAAGTTTGAAACTTCTTTGGATAATTCCACCAACTGATTTTCTTTAGGTGAGCCTCTCTGTTAGCATCCTGAGATCTTAGTAACTAACATGTGAGCATTTTCTAAGATGCATAATACTCATTGATATAAGAACATTGTTTTGTTTTGTTTTTTTTTTTAATTCTCTAAGCAACCAATCATAGTAAAATATGGCTGAAGGCACAAAAACTTGAAAGCTAAATCACAGAATCACAGAATCGTAGAATGGTTTGTGCTGCCAAGCACCCTTAAAGATCATCTAGTTCAACCCCTCTGACATGGTCAGGGACACCTCCCACTAGATGAGGTTGCTCAGAGCCCCATCCGGTCTGGCCTTGAACATCTCCAAGGATGGGGCATCCACAGCTTCTCTGGGCAACCTGTTCGTGTCCTTATCATAAAAAAATAATTTCTTCCTTATATCTATCTTCTTTCTTTAAAAACTACTGCCCCTTGTTCAATCACTACAGATGTTGGCAAAAAGTCTGTCTCCATCTATCCTACAAGTCCCCTAATATACTGAAAGACATAATAAGGACTCCCTTGAGCCCCACAGGGAGAAGCTAAACAAAGCTTTCACATTCACTGGGGCAGGATTCCTCTCATATGGACCATTAGATTGTAGGTACATATTTTTGAGATAGTTGCCCTATATTCCATTTTTACCAGTGAAAAGAAATAGAAATCTTTAAACATATCTAGTTTTGATGTGTATTTTTGGCTGACATAAATCATACTCTACAGGTGACTATATTTCTCAGGAACTGTAAGAGAAACCATTATAACTAGCTCCTACCCTAGAATATCTTCCTTTTAATCCCTAAAAAAAGCTAGAAACTATGGAAAAGTCCTTTTTTTTTATTTTTTTTTTTACTGGAGGTGTAAGAATCCTCCTCATGCTCTGTAGTAGGGAGTCTTTTAGAGCTGCTTGTTCTAAGTTAGTTATAAAGAAAGCCTTTGACAATTTTTTTGTGCCATTACAATATTGCTCAAACTGTTGTGCATTAAAATCACTTACGCAAGATTTGATAATTCATATTTAAGATTCTTAAGACTCCAACAGTGTAGACAAATCCTAGCTTATATTCTCCTAAAATACCATACCAATGTCATTCTTTGAAACTTTTGGAAATTGTTTCCTCAATATATGACATGCAGGAAAATACATGATGATGCTCTAAAAATTTCTTAGAAGTACGAACCAGAAGTAGTTAATGTCTCAGGTGTTTGAATTTCTGTTGGTTAGTTTCAGTGATTTTAAATACTCTGAGATAACCTGAAGGCTTCAAAAGAGTGTGTCCAAAGCACAAGTATAAAATGACAAAAAATTAGAAAATACCTAAATGTATGTGAATGCTTATGAAATAAGAGCTAGATCACCAAACATTTTAGAAGAATCTGTTAGCACTGCGAACTAAGAACAGATTTTCTAATACTTGCTTTCACCTGGGATAATTAATTTAAATTGAATTAAGCTGATTACTAATCTTCAATTTGAGTTGCAAAAGATATTCTGCTCCACTTCATCTCCATGACATCAAGACCCTTCCTGGCATGTGACTCTCACCTTCACCAAGGAGGCCCAAAGGCAGCAGCATGAGCCACTTGCTCATGAGACACTAGATCCAGCCCATGTGCAGAGAAAGCAAGTGGGACAGGCTATGTGCATTTGTAGAGAATCTTGCTAAAACTTGCAATGACTCAATAGGAGGAAGAATATAAAGTTTCCTATAAGTTCCCAGGTTACCCAGAGAAAGCTCTGCCTGCCCCATTCCTGAAGTGTTCAAGGCCAGCTTGCGTGGGGTTTTGAGCAACTTCATCTAGTGGAAGGCATCCCTACCCATGGCAAGAGGATTGGAACTAGATGGTCTTCAAGGTCCTTTTTATCCCATATCTTTTTATGATTCTATGTTTTGTGGTATATGTGTGTAGATCAAAGATTCAGTTTTCAAATAAGTTCTTTATATTTTTTTCCACTTACTGTCTTTATTTTCACTGGAAGTAAAAGCAAACAAACATCCTTCTCTGTCACTGACTAGAAATGTCAGCATTTCCTTCTGTAAAGGCTACCTGGGCCTTGACATTTACTCCATGGGCACAATTGTAGGTGACATACGCCTTAGAAAAACGCAGTCAAAGAAGAGGGGAAAAAAGCAGGACCAGAAAATATTGTATCTGCATTTCTTCAGTATGTGGAACTACCTTTGGTACAAAACAGAATTTTGAGCATATCAGATTTGTGATATGCTCACTCTCCTTTGTTTTTTTACAGCTTTACAAAAGAGAAAAACACGCCTCTTTAACTCAGTTTTCTCCTCTTTGCAAGGACCTTCAAAAATTCTTGGTTACAGGTAGTCTCAAAGATATACTGACAGTATCAGAAAGCAAACATCAGAGTTCTTCCAAAAGCCCTAAATCTAGGATTTTGTTTCCAGTTTGATAGACAACATTCTGACAAAGCCTTGCTACTCGAAATTAGTATTCAGATAAATTAATAGATGCACACAAAATGTCTTATTTTTTTCTCTTTGAGGTATTTTTTTCTGGTTTTGCTTTCACAGAAGCAGAATGACTGAAGTTAAGAAAGAGCAACCATAATTACACTGTAATCATGTTTTCATCAACATCAGTATTAGTTATCTAGTAAAATGCCAGAAAAATCTAAAAGGAATCTTTTAATTATCTCAAGAAGTGTCCAGTCATGCTCTTATGAATATCAGTAAAACTAACATGTAAAACCAAAATTTATTTCTGTGGTTTTAGCCTCAAGGACAGTGTGGAAACCAAAATCTTTCACCTCAAGTATTACACAAATAAATAATAGCAGTTTCTCCCAAACAGACTAAGCTTATGCAATTGAAGTTAGCAAATTTACATGAGAAGTCTCAATGTAAATTGCATGCCCTGAAAAAGGGCAATTTCAAGTTAATTTACAAATGGCCACATCTGGATGGGATTTTCAACAAGCCCATTTAGCCCAATGGTGAAGTTCTAGAAAATCCTTGGTTATTTATTCCCTTTTGTAGCTCAAAACTTCATTATTTTCATTTCCTCCCTTCCTCACCTCATCTTAAAACAGATGATTTAAACTGCTGAGTCACTAGTACCTCTCATTTTCCATCCTCTTTACCTCCCCTAGTTTAAATCAAAATAAACCTTGAGTACTGTTCTATAAAAAATGCATGAGTCTCTATTTTTCTGTGGCGTTAGTCAGAGTGGTTGCAAGGAGCTTGTACCAAATTTTCAGGGTCAACTCCTTGTTATACCACATGGAGATAGGCTCTGTAGTAGTAGAATGTTTCAGTGCCTCTGCTTTTTCTGAGTACTAGCTTAACTCTTTCAGTCACAGAGGAGAAAAACCTGCTGTAACTTCAGCATTATTCACAAAACACTAAATAATGGATACATGCTCCTGAGTCCTCAAAAGCAATTATAAGCAACAGTTTCCAGAGACCACCACATACAGAAAAAAAATCTTCAGGTACAGAAAACACTTCAATAGTATTAAAATTGCTGAAAAGTTAACAAAGAAATCAGATGTGTGTAAAGCATATCACAGAATCATAGAATCATTTAGGTTGGCAAAGCCGCCTAAGATCATCGAGCCCAAATGTTAATCTAGCACCGCTGCATTCACTGCTAAACCATGTCCCCAGGCACCATGTGCAGATGCCTTTCCAACACCTCCAGGGGTGAATCACTCATGGAGTGATTAATTCTGCTCTGCCATAGACATCCAAAAGGTATGTTTCTGTTGAAGATGGTCCCCAGATGCCCTTTTTTATAATCAATAGAGAAAAGTAGGTTCTTCCAGCATGTGATCTGACCAGCTTTTTCAGACATACTACAGGATGACTCTAGGTTGACATCACAGGAATGTGTCTTTATCTACTGATAAAAAGGCATATGGAGATGTAAGCATTTGGTTTTTAGAGGTTCAGAAAAAGGAAAACTCCTCCATTACCCTCCAAAATCACCACAATCTCAAAAGAATAGCTTTAGGACCTTAACATGGCCTCACTCTAACTTACAGAAGAAAAGTTGTCAATTCAACAGGAGTAATTGATACAGAACTGATATATTGCATCACAAATGATACATACTCCAAGACAAGGCACTCAGTGCACAGGTTTCCTTCATGTATTAGCCATTGGCTGAACCTTCTATATTTACACTTTTCTTTCTCTAGCATTGTTCAGATCACATTACAGATGCAGAGTCTTCATTCCCTTCCATTGAGCCTCAGAAGTAAAAACAAACCTGGATTCCAAGTGCAACACTAGCAAGTATATTTCTGATCACTTTCACAGCAGTTGCACAGCTGAATGTGAACCAACAATTGGAAACGTTGCAATGTTTCACATATTTCTCCACACATTTCTACCATATCTTCCTGACACCAGCAAATTTTTGGTCATGTTCTGGGAACGAAGGAGAAGCAAAGCAAAACCAGGTGAATATCTGGTTGTGAACTTCATCTAAAGTTTCCTGGAAATCTTTGCACTCTGGAATGTATTAAATTGAATGCAACATCTCCGTTGGGAGTGTAATATTTTAAGGAGAATTTGATTTTCTATGTAGCATTAACGCTTTGCTGACAAAGGACTTATCAAAGAAATATTTGTAATATTGTAGGACTTCAACATCCTGTAGATCCACTGACTGTGTAGTAATGTGTAATATAAAGCAAAATGGATCTCTCAGAAACTAAAGAATTGCATTCTTTTTTCCACAACCCCACTCCTAACCATTCAGGACATGTTAGAAAAATAGCTGTACTTCAGAAACATCAGAGGAAAAACTCAGTGTCATTCAACTTCCTTACTTCAGATTATTCAAAGTGGCTTAGAGGACAGCAATTTTTTTCCCAGCGGTGTTCACTACTGCAGCTGCAGAATGCAATGCAAACAGTAATGAAAATATTTCTACAGCTCATCTTGAGTGGTGGCATATATACAGAAACAAACAAACAAACAAGGAACAACAACAAAAACCACCAAAAAAACCCTGACTAAAACCAAATAACAAACGTCCACACAAAGGGATAAGAAAGAGAAAAAAGAGAAAGAAAAAAGGCCACAAAAAACCCCAAAGAAACCAGAAGTGGAAAAAAGTCATCAAAAAAACCAACCAAACAAACCAAAACAAACAAAAAAGCCTCCCCCGCCAAAAGACCAAAATAGATAATCAGTGTTTTTTTATCTAGATTTTGATTTGGTTTAGGATATCCATTTTGTTTAGAGCATTATACAGTCATGGCAGCAATACCATTAACTTTGGGAGCAGTTGTGAGTGATCACTACTTCCATAAATCACAGCTATATTTTTCAGTCAGCCATCCTATCCCAACCTCAGCCACGTTACTTCTGCATGGAACACATATTTGGTTTCAATTCTAGATCTTCTTCTGCATGCATACCAGATTTGATTGTTTTTCTATGTTGCCATACTAAAGACAGGGCATAGGATATGAGCAAAAGACTGACTAATCCCCTCTTGCAGCCTAAAACAGGAATTTCCTTCCATGTTCTCTACATCTATGTCCTGTATATTCTCTACATATGGAAAGAACCATACCAAACTGAGACAGCCAGGGAATACTTCACAAAAACTCATAATGAACTGCATCAGATTTTTAATGAGATTGATAAACTGAGATTTCTGCAGATATAAAGATCATTGAAGATGTCCAGGGTGGAGAAATTCAAGCAAACAACATTTTGGAAAAAAAAAAAAAAAAGTATTAACTGATCAGAAGGGTAGCATCCCTACTTGTGGCAGATGGAGTTGGAACTATATGAGTTTTAAGATCCCTTCCAACCCAGGCCTTTTATGATTCCATAAAATAGAAAGGTAAAGTGAGCAATTTAATATAACCTTCTATTATGACTGTGTTACCAGATGTATCAATAAATAGAAATTCCCTCTGCTGAAGTTAACAGCATAATACATTCTGATCTGCAATTATCTCACATGAAAACTGTCTGCAGGTCTCCAGAAGATGCTCTCTGAAGTAGTAAATTTATTAAAGACTTGCAGGATAGGTTTTTTTTCTCCTTTTACTGAGTTTTTAAAATTTATTTTCCTACAGTATTAGAAATCTTGCATTTAAAGACACTGTATAGGATCACAGGTCAAGTTGTCACTGGTGGAATTTTGCACACAATCTCTTTCATCTCTGAGAGTAAATAGAGAAGTTATAAATCTTTATTTTTCAATTAGTAAAAAAAACAAAAAAAAAGCCCTAAAGATGTCTCTAAAGAGATTTTCTTTTTTACTTACACTTAGTAGAGTTGTAAGAACGGAATTCAAGCTCTTATAAATTATTCTTATCAATTACTAAAGCTACAACAAAATTGTTGTGAAGTCTCAAGTGTTTATTTTGGTCATATCAGGAAGTTGCAACTGAATATACATTTATGTATAAAAAATTGCATTTCAAATACAATTTGTTTAAGATGATGACGTTTTATCTTCATGGTACTTCCCATTAAAAAGACAAAACTTTTACAAAAAAATTCCATATCCAGCAGTTGTTAAAGTTTTACATATCAGGTAAAATTTTAAATAATAGGAATGTCCATTATTAGAGTATAGGATTGTCACATACATTTTTCAAGCCAATGTACTGTCATCTCTAAGCAGTGTAAGACAGATAATGGAAATAGCAATGTTTGCCATCTTTGTAAAATACATGGAGAGCACAGGAAAAATGGGATCTCATAAGACTTGGAGCACAAGTCTTACGAGGAACAGCTGAGGGAGATAGGGGTGCTTGGTCTGGAGAAAAGGAGTCTCAGTGGAGACCTGAAATGAAGCTGTAAACATGTGGGAGTAGGTCTTTTCTCCCAAGTAAAAAACAGTAAGACAAGAGGAAATGGCCTCAGGTTGTATCAGGAGAGGTTTAGATTTGATATTATGAAAAATTTCTTCACTGAAAATGTGGTCAGGCATTGGAATAGGCTGCCCAGTAGGAAGTGGTAGTATCACTGTCCCTGGAAGTGTTCAAAAAAAACATGTAGCTGTGGTTTCAGTCATGCTGATGACCACAGCTGTTGTGAAGAGGCTGGCTTTGTGTTGGCATGGAGGGGACTAAAGCCTGTCCTTTATTTTAGGTATCTGTTGACAGCTGAGTGGATCAACTGATGGTGTTTCTCCTTGCATCAATAAGAAGTGTGAATGTCTCCATAAGCTAGCCAGAGCAATATGGCAGGAGGCAATATGTGGCTCAGAACACAGTATGAAGGCTGAAAAACTGGCAGCAGAATTTCAGGGAAATTAATGGTCTTCAGTCCATATATTTCTTCCCAGTGACTGGGGACACCCAGTACTGTACTGACAAGTAGATAATAGACACCAGTAATGGGAATCATGTTGGTATTATGATTAAACTGTGATTTGCTATTTTTATATATATTTTTCTAAGCGTAACTTACATTTGTATTGTATTATGTGACACAATTCATATAATTCTTGTTAAATTAGAAATCCTGCATAACAACTATCTTTAAATAAATAAATTTGATATTAAACATTATAACCCCCAAGGGTACAATATCT
>JAWWTY010000001.1:32559692-32596559 GCA_035222235.1 Margarornis squamiger
AGAAATCCTGCATAACAACTATCTTTAAATAAATAAATTTGATATTAAACATTATAACCCCCAAGGGTACAATATCTAAAGAAACCTGGACAGAATGTATTGCACTGTGAAAAATGCCTGAAGTGCCAGTCCTTCAGTCCAAAAATATTGTAATTATTCAAATAGCTCAAATAAAGGAAAAAATACATGGTGAGTGATCACCCTAATTGTCTCTATATTTGATTACTTACCTAAAGACAGCCATTTTTAAATTCTCAGAAGAGAAAGTGGTCCAATAGTGTGGAACACACAAGAGGTGTCATGTGCTACAGTACCCATATTGAGATCCTATTTTTAAACAACAACAGGATATTCTCAAATAATGTCCCAACATGTGATGCTTTCCCATCATCAAAGGCATTCATCTTACAATGTTTCTTCTAAAATATTGAAAATGACAATTCTGAGCAATGGCATTGCCAGTATTTTCACCTAGCCTATTTGGCTGAAATTTGCCTGGAGCATCCAGATGATCTCTGGTACTTCAGCAAATGCCAGGGCTAAAAATAGGAGAGGAAATAATGAATCAAGCACAGCTGAAGGTCAGCCCATATACACTTTTCCCTGGCATTGGTTGCTGGAGGAGACAGTTCGGATATTTCCACGAACAAACAAAGAAAAACCAGATGGCTTAGACCTCAGAGCAGTGGCCTCACCCTATATTATAACATATAATTGCACAAATCCATATGGAATGAATACAGCAAGTAAATATTTCACAAGATCTCTGTCATTTCTGATGATTATCTCTTTCTTAGAGAGTACTGGGTTTTCACTGCTAAAAATGTTCAAAGCCTCCTTGAAGGATCTGACAGTTCCCTTTATTAAATGGCTTTTACACCAGTATTATTCAGTTCAGCATCGTTCTTCTACAGATTTCAATTACTTTTTCCAAGACCCCTCTGTGCTCGAGAGATTGTAAGAAAGGACTACAAGCAAGCAATTATAATGCTGGTTAAATGAGACCTGTTCCGATATTTTGGTCCAAATGACCCTTCATTGCCCTTGTTCCAGGGAATGAACTACATCTTAATGTTTGTTAAATGCCAGTGACAGAACACCCTATCTGTGGCTGTCTATAACAGGGTGTGAAAATGATTTAATGTTTCAAAAGTATCTGGAACTCATACCATGGCTGACTTTCTCAAATCGGTTTTTGACAAAATAATTCAAAGTTATGTGCTAAAACGGTATTATGCGAATTGCTCTGGAGTCTTCCTTTGTTCAGCGGTTCTGCTGTGTGCTCACAGATGATGACACATACCAGATCTCATCAGCTACACAATTTTCTGTGCAACAGGAAGATTTTAAAAACAAACAAAATTGAAGATGAACAAGTATCAAAAGAGACAGTACTGGTGGAAGGCATTATTTAGCCTTGAAGGGAACAGCAACAGCAAAGATTTAGATGTCAGATGACCTGCTATCAAAGATGATCTGGATTCATAAAAGATAGCTATGATGGACTGAAACACAATATGAAAGGCCAGAATGGTATTTGCTTGTCCATTTGGGCAGAACAAGAGTGCATTTGCTGAAGTCTATTTATGTTAACATTACTGAAATGGGAACTCGGATTCACATCTCTGCTTCTAACAATACAGATAGTTCATCTTATGTATCTTTCCCTCAGAGTTATCAGAACCCTTTCTTTTGCATCAGAATCTTCCTCGTTATTACTTCTATAATTATGTTCGCAAACAGTGAATCAATAGGAAATCATTGTACTCCTTGAAAAGCATTTAATCAAGTCAAGATGTGAGACATTCACCATAAATGAGTTTTGTCCTACTACAATAAATTTTATCCTGCTATGCAGGCTGTATATCTTGCTCAGTATTTCATATTCATAGTACAAATGTGAACAATTTTTATTAATTGTGGGGGTAAAGACCCCAGCAGACAATGAGCCCTATGAAAACTGGGACAGATTGAAGAGACTTAGATGGGAAGACAAGCATAAATATATGAAGGTGAAGTCATGTGTCCAACAGATGAAAACGTGATTAACTCTACAACAAAAGATATGGAACTAAACTGGAGGGCTGTCTTAAAGTATTTTTTATCCCTTTTAATGTCATATCAAATATTTTTCCATCCCATTAACAAATATAGAAATATGGGATTATGTGTATTTAGTCTTCAAAGTAGCTGAAAAATACCTTGGAATATATGAATTTAGGATAAAAATCTAAACAACATTTTTTTTTTGCCTTGATCTAAGGCAGAATTACTCACACAATTATTAGATACAGTAATAACATGATATCATACTAGTCTACAGATATATAGAGCCTATAATCCTTTACAAGAATAGCTTGTAAACTAGAATAGCTTAAACTGTTTTCATGGATCTCTCTCTATATAAAGAAGACAACATTATGTTAAGACATAAAAGTTTTATTGCAACAAATTTGAAATGGCCAAGTGAATTATTCTGGCCAGACCGAAATTCTTCCAGTAAAAATCTTTATAATGTCATCCTGCAATTTGCTTAAGCTTCACATTTTATATAAAATCTATTTTAGATTTCTTTTTATTGAGTCTTTAAAAAATGTATTGACAAATTAAGTTGTATTTGTATACCTGTAAAATCGAGCCACTTTGATATTATACATCTAACTATATTGTCAAGAACAAAGAAAAAAACCAGGCATTAATTTTTATTTTTTTAAAAAACCTGTGGAAAACATTTAAAACCATTTAAGTCAGATTATTCTATCTTTCTGGTGTAAATGAAGTCAACAGAAAGATACTGGTGAGGAATGGGGAACCCAATGATCAGTTCTCTCTAATACAAATCAAAATGTCACTCCTGTTTTAAGGTTCAATATTTCATCATCTAACAGGTTTCTAAATAAATGCTGCATAACACTTGATATGGCTGAAAAGTTGAAATTACCAGCTCAGAAAGTGTATTTCTAACTGTGAAAATTCTCAAGAGATTGATCTTTAAAATTATCAGTAGAACAGGGCTGAATACAGGATTGATAGAACTTCTGGCAATCTGATTGCCAAGCTCTGCTTTTAGTAGACTTGCCACTAAGGAGAGAAAAAGGGAGGAAGGAAAAGAGATGGGTAAAAAAGACTGTGGAAAAAAAACACAATCACCATTAACCCTATATTGAAAAGTCAGGAGATATGTTCTGGAAATCTTTCTTTCTTTGCCCATACAAATAGGATACATTTTAATAGGGAGATACAATGGCAGACAAAGGGGGAGAAATTGTGTATGTCTTAAGGTGTAACATTGTTTGTGTTGGGGTGTTTTTAGTGTTCAGGTATTAAAATATGCAAAGTGCTACGTTATGGAGAGAGAACAAGCCCTATGAGGAGCAGCTGAAGGAACTGATTGATTCCAGGATGTGCTAGAGTCTTGCCTTCGATACAACTCTGATATCTATGAACATGATGGCCACCGCCCATACTCACAAGCTATATTCTGTGCATGGCAACAGTGCAGTCTCAGTATTCTGGTGCTGAACACACAGCAAAATGCCCTACGGAAGCTATGGAGAAAGATGGATATTATCATGCCAACACTGTACATGTCATGTCAGAAAAGTGAAAAATAATAAAAAATATAGCAGACTTTAAAAATTACTTTTTTAAGTATCTGTGATCCTATCTGGTGGAGAAGAGGTTCCCTGCCTTTGATTTTGTTAGGCTCCCTATGATATTTCTTCATGCATGAGTAATTTTATTAAGCTAGATAAATATTATCTAAACTTTGCATGAATTTCATATAAAATGTGCATATCTGCATGATTACAGAAGAGAGACATAATACATCAATGAGAGACTGAAATTACTTCGGAATAAAAAGAAAAAAAAAGATGACTACTTAATGAAATAATAATGTTCATAATTTTCCCTTGGACACAACATTATCTGTGTGTATTTGCATAAACATACATGGAAGTGATTTATAAGAGTAAATTGTGGCACCTACACTGAAGTTTCTGTGTCCACGCACTGACCATGCAGTTAACCAGTCGTTAAAATAGATCAGTTCTTTGGGGCTAAACTGGAAAAGAAACAGCCTCTCAACACTCCTGAGAATTAGGGTCAGTATATGCTTTGTTTAGAGTGCAACATATCTATAATATGAAATTAACAGTATCGGCAGACAAAGTATTTGCAACTTCAGATGGCTTTTGCAAATGCCATACTGTGGAAGGAGTCTAAGTCCAAGATGGTTACGTACTTATGAATTCAGCAGCACAAGCTACTTAGTAAAATAAATGCAAAATTAAAAAAGGGAAAAGTTCATTATAAAAACAAGCTAAAACTGTTTGTTGCTGATCAGAAGTGAATTAATTCAAATGAAAATATATTATTTTACAGGCACTAAACAAAGACTATCAACATCCCAGAGGTTTTTCTGCATTAACAAACTAAGTTGAGAAAAGCACGTATGAGTGCAGAATGCATCTGGTTTGTAGCTAGCTCTTAAATTAATAAATCAACTATCAAATAATTGTGACTTCTACCTGAATGACAGCTCCAATTAATTTTGTATTGGTTCCCAGTGCAGAGGTGAGGTCAAGGTATCTTTTGGCTGCATTCCTAAATTTAAACACCAGACAATCTCATCCTTCTGGTTAAAAGTAATCAATACTAGCAATTTATCATAATTTGCTTTGCAGTGCACACTTGTGCTGTTTAATCAAGTGTCTTGCCTGATTTGTTTGTTCACAGTTGCATGAAAAACATTCATTGAGCATGCCCAATATATTTTTCTTTTCCTCACAACATCACTATTGCCTCTTGATTCATGCTCCAAGTGAGTTACTAGATGACTTATGCAGATTGGCAAGGACTAGAAATGAGACACTGCTGCTCTAAAAATCTCATGATAAATGAATCATTCTTGGCAACAGGCTCTCTCATGAAACAGAATCCACAGCACAACACCAAACAATCAACAACAACAAAATACACACAAAAAAAGTCAAAATAAAAGCAAAAAAAACCAAATCTCAACCCTCCCAAACCCACAGAAGTTTGATTAACAGCTTCTCTATATTAAATATGAATCAATCTTCAATGAGATTTAATGGTAGAGAAGATGAGTTAAGTCAAAGTTATGATCTGTGATCTTTTACAGTCAAAGTGCAAATGCAACATTTCTTTTTGGGAAATGTATAGCATATAAACTCCTTAAGCAATAAAGCAGCTGGCTTAACTCTCTAATGAAATGGCCAAAGGACATGATTTCCAACTCAGGAATGTAACTATCTGTATCCCAGCTCAGAGTCAGAGTAAGGTGAGACACAGTATGACCTATTTCTTCTCACTTGTTTTAAGAAGTTCCCCAAAAGTAGGTCTATATTGAGGATAGCTGGGAGTCACACTGGGACATGCCCTGGGATGCTGTCCAGTTTGAAGTCTTTCTGGAGGATAATTCTCATATGTCTTTTGGATTTGGCCCTCTTTGGTTTGGAAATCAAAGCATGAGGAAAAGGAAAAGGGTGGATACTCTGGTATTGCTGTGATATGAAATCTGGATATAGGTAGGATACATCCCTAGATCTAGGAACTGGTAAGATTAGCTACCAGGTTCAGTTAAAGATATAGCAGCTCTGTCCTAATTAAAATAGCCAAGAGATTCCAGGAGAGCTATTGTTACCTTTTAGTATGAAAGATAAGCTTGCCTGACCTTTTGTTGTCAGCCTTAATTTATTTGAAGTACTTTTCCATCCAAGTATCAGTAAGCATCTTCTCCCATTTCCTAACAGAAGAATGGTCTAGATTCACTCAACTGAAACCTGGATAACTGAGGGTTTGTAGAGGAGTAGAAGTTGTTTGTTTAGGGCATTCCTTCTTCAGGACAGCATGATGCGTAATGTCTTGCTTCTCAATTTGCCCACGCACTCAAAACGGTGCTAAATGCCCAGGAAATGGAAACAGCTGTAATGGTGGTGAATAGAATATATAAAAATATCTAGCAGTGTGAATTGGTTTGTCCAATACAATAGTGCCAGCACTGCTGGCCATGTAGGTAAGTAACTACAAAATGGAATTTTACCTCCATGACATGGGATTCTGCTGTAACTGTAATCCAAATTGCAGGTGAGGTCCTTCAGCACACTAAGAAAGTGGGCAAAAAGAAGCAGGGGGCAAAAATGGTAGCAGGAACCCATCAAAATTTAGTTTTTCCTGTATTTTTATCTAAAATTGTACATTTTTCCTATTTGCCACTCCATTTTTCACTAGGATGTTTTTTATGATGTGGTGCTGGTGTGATTATTTTTAACTCTCTTGTGGATTTCAAAGGCAGAGAAAGTTTCATTTTCTTTTTATGGGTTTCATATTTTTGGAAAAACAGGAGTTAGAAAGAGGTAAAACTTGCACAGATACCACTCCAGTTTATGATTCTCTCTGTGAAGATATTTTTCCAAGTTTCCCAGTGTTCCTTTGTTTTAAATTGTCTGTGACACTGTGTCATCAATGTGTTGAGTTTGAAAGCCATCCACAGTCAATACAGTTCTGCTCTGGAAAAATATATGCTATATTTTAGACTATAAAGCTGATTTGCATGAGCTACTGACACTATAAATTAATACAGATAGTATGGAAATCATCTGTGAGCATCTGAGGGGATACAACTTTACTAAAGAAGTGTAATATACTATATCATCATGATGAAAGTTTGTTTTCATTAAACTCTGTGTTTATTGCCTGCTCTAATGCTATACTATAGCCTAAACAAAGCATATCCCTGGATGGGAACTAGAAAATCATTTGCAAGACACCACACTTGAATCTTCTTTCCATTCTATCATTTGTCACTCAGATCTCAAACTATTGTAAATCATTCAACTTCTTTTGCCTTCATCTAAAGGTTAATTTTAACCAAAAAGCTTCTAAAAGTACTATTCTAGGTTTTTATGGTTGTGGCAAACTTTATAAAATGTATCTCTAATGCCAATATTTTGGGAAATTCATGGATTAAGTGCCTGAACAAGCCTTGTAGCAACCCGTTGTTTTCCATCATGACTATGTTATATCTAGAAGACCAGGGGTAAGGTGAATATATTAAGCTGTAATGACTCAGGGAAGCATTCTGCGACTAAATATTGGGTGAATTCCATGTAAAGATATGAAAGTTCAGTACATTTAGAGAGGCTGAAGAGTTGAAAAATTGTCCCATTAAAGCACAAGTGCATGTGTTATATTAGAGGTTAAAAAATTCTGTGGTCAAGCTGTGAAAAGAAAGTTCAGAATTTCTCAGGAACAAATGAAAAAAATACTTAGGATAGAGGTATATAAGGATGGTTTTACAGATTAGGCTTCTATTTCATTATTATATTAGCTGAGAAAAACTGAGCTCTATGAGAAGGAGATAGCATCCGTGATGTGTAGGAGTAGCTGCCTGCATAAAGCAATACTAGAAATTGCTTGTTGGATTCTGGTCACAGCCACTGAAGACTTCACAGCAGTGAGGAAATTAAGGTAGAGAACTGTAGATCTGTACATCTTTCCTGGTATCTTTAAAGAAAAGAAGAGGGTTTTTTAAAACTTTGCAAAATCTTTCTGTCCTTTCCATTTCAGCCCTTCAGAGTTGAAGTGTAAAAACAAAGCATCCAGAGAATCTGAGATACGATAAAACTCCTGTCCAGACTTTGGGGTCATTTCTGGACATGAGAAATTTGCAGACTGGGTGATGACATTCCAGTTCCATGCAGAAGTAGCATTCCAATTTTCTACCCAAAACAGACTGTAGATCAACTGGAGTTGCTTACTGGAACCTGCTATGATTTGGAGAATATAAAAGCTACAAACACAGTGGACTGAGGTCCAAACACAGCAGTTTATTTACATCCATTCTGAAGGACTTAGTCTGTAGTAGACCTTCCAGAGAAAAATTCTTCACCTTTTAGTACATTTTCTACCCTGCCAATTAAAACCTGCAGAGGAGACTGATTTCCAATGTTGTACATCTTGAATGACAGACAACCCTCTTAGTGATGCTGATGCACAGGAACACACAGACAAACAGTTTATAACAATAAACACTCAAAGTGATGGGCAAAGGTTTCCAGGCTGTACTAGCAAAGGTACAGTTTCTGTAAACAGGCTTTTTTCAGTCCTTTCCATTCTACATATCTCTGCTGAAAGCAGCAACAGCAAATAGGTTCACCATGTTAAAAAACAAACAAACAAACAAACGAAACAAAACAAAACCAGCCCAGCATATGTAATTTTAGCTTGAAACTCACACCTACAATTGAAAAAGGAGATACAATCTAGAATTTTGGACTTCTTAAATCTGCACCAAAAATGAGCATATAAATCCATTTTCCTTTGCAGCTGATTTTCTCTCTATAGATTTAAGACCTCTTTGAAGCCAAGTGAGAGTTTTTCCATTTCAGTGGGCTTTAGATTATATCCACAATACACAGAGGGAGCATATGCCCTTTATAATAGAGGGATGGAAACAGCATCCACAGAGCAAGATGACAGGTTATGACTGCAGGAATCTTTGTGCAAGTAAATGCACAAATGATCTTTTCACTACTACTTCATCATTCCTAGAACTGCAGATGATATGGAAAAGACGCTGTTTTCACTGAAGACAAAGAAATATTAATAGAAAACCAGAAGACAATAGCTTTACAAAAAATGAAAAAGTGCCTATACAACACCAAAAAAAAAAAAAAAAAAAAAAAAAAAGATTTGTTCACTAATTTTTCCTTACAGAATTCAGCATTTCTTCTTGTTAGTTTGATGTCAATAATAATTGTGCAGTGCACCAATCTATCTGAATCCCTCTGTAAGACCTCTTGTCCCTCAAAAGAGTCAACTTCACCTGCGCCTACAAGTTGGGTATCCTCAGCAATTATGCTAATTGTGCATTCAACTGCTGCAGCCAGACTTTTGATAAATATACTGAATGGAACTGGCCCTAGAATTGAACCCAGAAGAAGACTGCTACTGACTTGCCACCAGCCAGATGTAGCCACATTCACTACAACCCTTTAAGCTCTGCCCTTCATCCAGTTCTTCACGCAGCACACAGTGGACCCATGCATCCCACAGCTGGACAACTTGTCCAGAAGAAGTCTGTGAGGGACACTGTCATAAGTTTCATCAAAATCCAGAAAAACTGTAGCTTGTTTTCAAGTGGAATTAATGTTAACTTTGGCAATACAACACTGAGGCTGAAGTAATAAACTTGCTGAAAAAGAGGGCATTAGCTCTGCTCTCCACTGTCTCCACTGATTTTGGGACAGCTTGAGGAGAGAGAGAAAAGAGAAAGCCCATCTTTGCCTAGAAAGGCTTGCATAGCCATTACTCAATATGCCCAAGACTTACTTGTGACGACAGGCCAACCTACTGCAGAGAAGAGCTGTTCTGTGGGAACATGGCTAATATAGACATTGTTTTGAGGGATTCAGCTGCATCCCCATGTACAGTGATGTTGCCTCTTCTGCACATTGCAGTAGGTTGCTGCAACCTCTTCCTCCTCACAAGGGAACATGGCATGAGTCTGGTCCTTCTCATCTATAAAGATATCTCTTTTTTGGCACTGAGGATGACATTTCCTTAGGACACATGTGTTTGTATAAATGACCTTTGAAATAAGTAAATATCATTTATAGATCACAGTATGTACCAAGTCTTCAGGATATTTATTATAAAACAGATAAGCTTTTATATACAGGAAAATATTTGTGTTATTTTTAAATAGCTTCTGCATATGGTAACTGATTGTGTTTTACAACTTACTTCTTTTTTACCTTGAAAATTCCTAACACTACTGTGTTAAACTTATTGAAAGCACTAATTGTTTCTTTAAACAAGAAGCTCCAACACTAAGGTCTGATCCACAATTCATTCATTCTTTATTCCCTTTTCTTTACTATTTACATTCTAGTACTGACCTCAAGTAGTCTGGTTGGGTTTCTCTTTGAGCTCCAGATGTTTTTCCTTTGTACTCTTAAGTAAGTACATAACTTAATATGCATTTCTAGCTCCTTCACATGGAAAACTATTTTCATGAAAGAAAAAATATCTGATTTTCTTACTTTTGATAAATTTGTTTTCTCCTTTAGTTCCAGTCTTTCACTGTAAAATATATGCGATTTATAAGCCTTAACACCAACAGAACAAAAATTCAAAGTTTTGCATCAACTGCTTTCCTAAATGCTCTCATTTAGACATCAGCCTCACACTTGAAAGTAGCTCTCAGTGACTGTTTTGCAGCAGCTAAAACCTGCCAAAAGTCAAACTGATGTGATAAGTGACAACTTCAGGGAGAAGTGGTGGGGTCTGCAATAAAAACTGGGACTAGTGTAAAATGGTGGGTCTTAACCATTTCAGGATCAGCACTGAGCTGTGCAATTCACAGACATTTGCCAAAAAATAAAAAATAAAATTAAAAAAAAAAAGAAAAAAACAAAACAAAACAATGTAAAACTGAAAAAAAAAAAACACCAAATCAAACCTAAACAAACAAACAAACACAAAAACCAACAAAAACCTAAGCAGTCCAAAACTGACATTAAGGCATTTCTTAAAGAGTAGAAATGGAGATAATTACAGTTTTAGATTTTGTCCTTGCCTACCAGGATGTTGCCTGGAAGTTGCCTCAGTAAGGCAAATGCCTTTGAAATACGTGGTGAAAATAGAGTAAAGGGAAATAGGTGTTCCTTATACAATCATAAAATCATAGAATCATTAAGGTTTGAAAATACCTTTAGGGTCATCAAGTCCAACCATCGACATAGCACTTCCACTATGTTCACCATTAAACTATATCCTCAGGTGTTTTTTTGGTGGTTTTTTTTTTTAACCTCGTGCATTTTTTTTATCACTTCCAGGGATGGTGACTTCACCACTGCCCTGGACAGCCTGTTCCAATGCTTTGCAATCAAACCCATGAAATCATTTTTCCTAATAGCTAATCTAAACCTCCCCTCGTGCAACTTGAGGCCAATTCGCCTTGTTCTGTTACCTGGAAAAAAAGACCAACCCCAACCTGGCTACAACCTCCTTCCAGGTAGTTTTAGAGTGCAGGAAGGTCCCCCCTGGGCCTCTATTACTTGATGATAAACACCCCCAGCTCCCTCAGCTGCTTGTCATAAGACTTGTGCTCCAGACCCTTCACCATCTGCACCGCCCTTCTCTGAACTCACTCCAGCACCTCTATGCATTTTTTGCAGTGAGAGGCCCAGAACAGAGCACAGGATTCGAGGTGCAGCCTCACCAGTGAAGGGTACAGGGACATGGTCACTGCCGTTGTCCTGCTGGTCCAAGCCAGGATGCCGTTGGCCTTCTTGGTCACCTGGGCACACTGCTGGCTCATGTTCAGACACTGTTGACCAGCACCCCCAGGACTTTTTCTTCTGGGCAGCTTTCCAGCCACTCTTCCCCAAGTCTGTAGCACTGTCTGGGGTTGGTGTGACCCAAGGGCAGAACTTGACTCCTCACCTTGTTGAACCTCATACAACTGGACTCAGTCCAACAGACCTTGTCTGACTCTTAGCGCAACATAGCTCGTAATGACCAATTCTTTGAACTCAACATGAAAAACAAAAAGTAGCTAATAAGATAAGTGTAATAATAAGTGTAATAATAAGATAAGTGTAGCTATAGTGGATGGACAAACTAATCAAGCACTGCTACTGTGCAATGCATTTCATAAGGAAATGTGACTTGTGTAATTGCACTGTCTATTCAGTGTCAGTCTTCTCTTTAAAATTATTTAATTTGCTCCATTTGAACTCTGTTTGGTCTAGTGGAAGGTGTCCCTGACCATAGCAGAGTCTTTGGAACTAGATGATCAAGATTTCTTCCCTCTCAAACTATTCTACAAGTCTATGACAGTGCAGAGCTCAGACCTATTTAAATCTGGGGCAAAAGCACAGCTGAGAAGCAAGATATAAGATCATTTACCTCCAATTTTATAGCTCTCAAAATGCCTGCAATGAGAGAAAAGTTGAAAAAGGAGCTTGATACTTAGATATGTTGTTTGCTATGAAGCCAGTCAATACAGTTATGTAAGCTGACCTGTCAATATATGTTTTTTTCACAACATGTTATAGCATTGTTGTGCCCCTGTGCAAGGGGCATTGTTGAACAATGAAGGTCTTCAGGCACTGATAACATAAAAGAGAAAGAAGGTGCTGGGAAAGCTGGGGATATTGTAGTCAGGATGGGAAAACCAAATAATCCATGACATAATTCTACCTGAAATCATCTTTTATTATTTCTGCTACTTGTGTGCTTTCTGAAATTCTTGCTAGTATTGGTATGAGATTGTCATACCAGTCCTTACATAAAGAAATTAGGGAAAAATACTACTAAGTAAAGAAACATAATCCCGTCATTAAGATGGAACAGGGGAAATAAAGGGACTTGAATTCTTATTCAGATTCTGTCTCTGTCTGCTTTGGGCAAATTATGTACCACCTTTTGAAGACACTGAACATCTTTGATAAGGAAACATTACTGTATTAACATTCCACATAATTTTTCACTAGAGTATTTAGGAAATCTCTTGGAATACAGGCAAATGCTGGAATACCGCATTTTTTAGCGCTGATTGTATGTTGTGACAGTTACTGCGGGCTTTTCCAGAGCAAAGCTGCAAGTTATTCATCTGCTGATCTTTTTAAAGATGTTTTGTGTTGTGGAGACTGCTCTGCAGGAAATATGATTTATCCTGTGGCTGTATGAATTCTACCCTGCTGGATACACTCTGGGATGGGAGGGAACCTGCAATGCTTGCTGCAGCACAGACACTATGCTTCACAATGATGTTGCTGCTTTAGTGATTTGTATATGAAATTTAGGAAATATGTGAGACAAATTTGTAGTCAATGTGAAGAAAGCTGCTAGAATAAAATGTTAGTCCTGACAGAATTCTGAGGGTGCCCTTAGAGAAACAGAAAACACACTTGTGAGATATAGCATCTTGAATGTTTAAGGTCACTAGCATGAATACTGTCCAAATCAACTAATTGTCCAAGACAGTGAAAAAAATTTGGCATGACAAGCTAGAAGATATTAACTTGTTTACTGAAATTTGGAAGTTTACATTGAATGAATTGCCAGATGAATAAGAAATAAATCAGAGAGGAAGAGCTTATTATGGTATAATGGATGCCTCCTGTAGGGCTTAAGCACCATCATCTGGAAAAGTGCTGTATTCAGGGTTTATGAGAACTTTGGAAAAAACATTTACAGAGAGGTTTTATGCAACAGTCAGCTTGCCTAGCAGTCAGGCACGTACAAAGCTTTATAACTGGAAGGCTTCTCAGTTTGTCCCCAGACACTGATATGGTAGCAAATCCCTGGATAAATGTAGTTGCCAGTGGCAGCAGCTTTTTATTCATTTTCATAGCTTTTCCTGAGGTGTTAAGTTTCTGTAGCTGTTGCAGATAACTTCTGGTCAGATTTTCTGTCAACCCATTTGATATCACTGAAATTTTATGCTGTGTGTTGTGACTCTTTGATTGTCAGAAAGATTAAGCTCAGATAACAGATCACTACTATAAAAAAAAAACAAAACCAAAAACATGCTCTCAAATAAGCCATTAGCCATAACCTCTTTAACTGACTGACCAATAGGACTCTACCACAAAACCTAGTTTTTGGGGGGTATGTTTATAAAGATTCTGTAGGAATTTCTGATATACTTTTAAGCAAAACAAAAAATGCACAAAAAGTTTATTTTCACAGAATCTGCTCAGTTGGAAGAGACCCACAAAAATCATTGAGTCCAACTCCTGGCCTGCATAGGACCATCCCCAAGAATCACACCACATGCCTTAGAGCATTGTCTCATTTCTTGAACTCTATCAGGCTTTGTGTTGTGACCACTGTCCTGGGGAGCCTGTTCCAGTGCCCAACAAACCCCTGGGTGAAAAACCTTTTTCAAATATCCAACCTAAACATCCCCTGACACAACTTCAAGCCATTCCCTCGGGTCCTGTCCCTGGTCACCACAGAGAAGAGATCAGTGCCTGCCCCTCCTCTTCTCCTCACAAGGAAGTTGTAACTGCACTGAGGCCTCCCCTCAGTCTCCTCGTCTCCAGGCTGAACAGACCAAGTGACCTCAGCTGCTCCTCCTATGGCTTTCCCTCAAGGCCCGTCACCATTTTCATTGCCCCACTTTTGATATTCTCCAAGAGCTTAGTATCTTCCTTATATTGCAGAGCCCAAAACTGCACACAATATTCAAGGTGAGGCCACCCCAGTGCAGAGCAGAGCGGGACAATCCCCTCCCTTGACTGGCTGGTGATGTTTTGCCTGATGCTCCCCAGGACATGGTTGGCCCTTCTGGTTGCCATGGCACTGCTGACTCAGATTTGACTTGCCATCAACCAGGATTCCCAGGTCCCTTTGACAGGAAAGGGGAAATATTCTTTCTTCTGAATGATTTTTCTTACGTCACTCTGATTGCCAGCCCTGTGACAATTTTATGGTGTGACAACCTAGGCACCTTTGCAGTAAGTTTCTGGTTATTATTTTAAATAATCATAGAATCATAGGATTGTTTAGGTTGAAAAAGACCTCTAAGATAATCAAGTCCAACCACTAACCCAGCACTGTCAAGTCTACCACTAAAGCACATGTCTAAGTGCCACTTCTACATGTCTTTTAAATACCTCCAGGGATGGTGACTCCACCACTTCCCTAGACAGCCTGTTCGACTGTTTGACAACTCTTTCTGTAAAGAAATTTCTTCTAGTAACTGACCTAAACCTCTCCTCATGCAATTCCTCTCATCCTAGGAATAAAGAAGCAAAGGATATTGAATAAGTGAATGGATGTACTTGAAGATATAGGAAATACAACACTGACATTCAAGAATCTAAGTTGGATATTTTGCGTGCCTAATATTCCTACAGTTTATAGTCAAGAGGGGATCCAGAGTCTTCCAGATTCAGCATCCAAAATTTCACTCATTTCATTGCTATGGTAAATCCCTCCTGTCTTCACCAGTAAGACAGAGCTCAGGAAGATAAGCCTGCTGAATTACCTGGCTAAATTGGTCACCTAGAGGTAGCTGAATATGCCTCTAGGAAACTTTGTCTAACAAACAATGTCAGACAACAGCCACTGCAGTGTTGGATAAAAACAGGCAGCTGTTCAAGTGTTCCAACAAAAGCCAAGTCTTGAAGATATCCAATAATGGTGATGCCACAGATGAAAATCTGTACCCTGGTGAGAGGATATACATACTGGGAGTGATGAACACACTGTCTACAGATTATTACAAAAAGTGTCAGTTATTGCCCTGAAAGAATTGCACTATAGGCTTTGCAGTGCAAAAGGAAATGTAAGGCCAAAGACACAAATGCAGTGACACCATTAAAGAAATTATTAAAGTGATTTTTATGTAAAAGTTTATAATGATGATGAGACTTTATTGAAACAACCACTAACAAGTGAGCATCTAAGGAAGGTGTTTGTAGAGGAGAGAGAAAAATCTGTGTGATCCTGTTCGGTCTGTGAACCCTTGTGTAGTTAACTAAACTTTTAAAGCCAGGGTATTTTAATATCCATACATTTTAAGGTCAGCATCATGATCTGGTAGAAGCACATATTCTTACAATAACTCTTAAGTTCATGAGAAATTATTGCCTCTGGTCAACATATGTACTGAAGGTGTCATAAGAAAATACAGGGTAGAAAAAAATAATATAGTATTTGGGGTATTTTACATTTTCAGGATAATATACCCATACATTTTAGTGAAAATCTACTTTCTTCATAATTTTGATTACAAGGATCCTGAAGCATGTGATGAATACCTCTAAGCACAGACATGGTTTTCAGAAAGACATACAATTCACAATTGTACTTGAACAATTCCTTTTTTAACAATTGAACAATTTCTTTTTTAATTTGAGCTCAAATGTAACTGCTGAGAACACTCCTGTCCTATCTGTATTTCAAATGTCCTCTCACTTTCTTACAGCCTCATTATGAGAAAGTGAGAAGCATTTACTAAACTGCTTCTTCTAAAATACTTACTGAAAGTCTGAAGAAAGCTTTCGATATAATGTCTCTGAAATATAACCCCGCTCTATATTATAAAGTTAAGAGTAGAATAACAATATGGTTTTCCTTACAAAGCAACTTTACTTACCTATGTGAATTTGCACAAATGATCTGGATACTTCTATATGTATTTACTTTTGCAACGCTCGGTGTTACTGACGAAACATAAAACTAATACTAAAATATATACAATAGCATAGACAAAAGTGTTATTCTGATTCACCTTGACTTATTGAGATTCTCATACATTCTGTATTTGGAGATTTTCAGAAATGCATCTTTACTTTTAAAACCAATGGATATTGTAATTGCATTTCAGAAGACTCTGACCTATGAGGCATCTACAGACACTTCCTAACACTGGAGAGCTGGAAGAACTATAAAGATGAGGGTGAGATGAGGTTACAAAAACCAAAACAGAACTCCTTTGTGGAAAAGGGAGCGTTTTGAAACAAAAGGCTTAAATCTAGTATGCCACTTTTGATGTCACTGTAATAAAAAAAAATACTTTTTAAAAAAATCTAATTATTTCACTAATGCAGATTCTTTTATGTTTTTAGAGCAGAACCATCAATGTTCACTTCCTTTAGCTGTTCAAAGAAACTTGCTCTGCTTTTACACATGGCTTGTTCCTGCCTTAACCACATCTCTATGAATGTCCACATTAGCTTTGGTGAGGAGCAGAGGCTAGTTCAGCCTTTTGACTGAAGGGACAGAAATGTCAATGCAAAGCTATAAACTATCCATTCATTCTGAGTAATAACACAATCTCTTTTATTTATGTTTATGGAAGTCTGCAAAGCCAGAACTACAGCCTTGGTACTCAAAATATCCGACTCATAGATTTTGCAATATTTTATTGGATACTGTTTTCTGTGTTATTGGGAGGGGTTATAAAGGCTGTACTTAATCCAGAGGATCCTTGAAAGACCCTTGATTTTTACTGCAAGATCTGGTTATAAATTTTTAAAGTGTAAAGCTTCATACAGTCACTAAACTTACATGAGCTCGTGGTTTTGAAGCCTTTTGGCTTAGATTATGACAGTGAACAACATTCATTACAGTTCAGAGAAGAATTTCACATAAGGGCTTTCAGACAGAGTTATTCTTCCCTCATTCAGACTTGAAATAAACCATATCAAGCACACAGAAAGGAACATATTGTATTCTCAAGACTAAAAGTCACTGGTGCACCTCTGTTAAGATATCTGAAGCAATCCTAACAAAGTTGTCATAACTTCAAATCATATTTACTGGACCTAATCTTCTTTGAACCATGTCACTGTTGCTGGAATAAACAGGGACATGGCTGTCAAGGACTTTTAACTTTCAGTGACAGCTGTCAAATGGTCTTTCTTAGACACCAGTCATATTTTAGATAAGAAAATAGAGTTTCAGGCTGCATGCTGCTCACAGAACATGAGCAGTTGTGATTGCATACAGCCTCATTTCCTGAGTTTAATTTGAAATTGTAAACGGTAAATTGGATTTTATGGTTCAAATAAGATAGAAACAGATACCAATTATGTCCGTATTATTTATTGCTTTTATCAATAGGTACTTATTTTATAAAATAACTTACACATCGTTCTAGCTCAAAGCAGTGAGATTGGATATTTTATACCCTGAATCTCCCATGTAATCTTAAAAAGAAACAATGGATTACACAAAATCAAAACCAAGGCTGTCAAGTATCAGTTGGGTTGGTCTCCCCAAGGCAAAGATTCATGGAGCATAGAAATAAAGTGACAGATGACCACTGACCCTGAAATGTTTTGCTTTATGGTTCTAGAAGTGTTTCCATGAACAGCAAGGAAGATGCATGATGTTGGATTTTGCTACAGGCTCAAAGACTGGTGCATGAAAACCATAGTTAGGGAAAACAGAGCCTATGTTTCTCTTAAGCTTGTCCATCTTCTAACCTTAATAAGGGAAATATATGAAGTGAAGCTATGTGGGGGAAAAAAAAATGGGAAAAAAAGAAATATAAAATGAGTTAATACAAAGTAAACCTTTGAGATTTATGAAATTGAATTTCTTATTCTCATCCCTCACCTTCTGACACTTACAGTTCCTACTTCTCCCTTGCAGTCTACTGTA
Organism: Margarornis squamiger; assembly: GCA_035222235.1. NCBI lineage: Eukaryota > Metazoa > Chordata > Aves > Passeriformes > Furnariidae > Margarornis > Margarornis squamiger. Next base: position 32,577,852 of record JAWWTY010000001.1, read on the forward strand.
TCACTCCTAGATTTGCAAAGGAATGACTAGTTTCTGAAGGAGTCCAGAGATGTATCAGAGAGACAAAGATTTACAAATACTCAGACCTGAAGGAAGATTGAACAAAATTTCTTTCTACAGCTCAGAGTTAATTGTTCTGGGAGAAGAGAAGGCAATGTTACTCAAAAACTCAGGGTTTCTCAAAGCACACCTTGGAAAAAAGTCTCTTTTCTACAGAAGACTGTCTTGGCTATGGCTTCAGAGATGTTATACAGAAGTGGGCAGATATTCACATCCACGTTCATTCTACAGCTCAGTCTTGCCTTTACATTTTAAAGAAAAAGTTCCTCTGAGCCTAAAAGGGATATGTGGAAACCCAGGTCCCAGAGGAATCATTCAGAAGATACAAATAAAAAGAGACAGACCTCTTGAAAGATGTGCCTGATATATATAATTTCTAAGTCATGCTACAGGTGGATCAAGATGAGAATTTGCAGAAATGGAACAGAATGAATTCATACATTTGAACTGTAAGATATAAATTCATATTTAAAGGTTTAGTCTTTAAAATTATTCTTTTAAATGCTATAAATACAGTAAAATAAAAGTTTCTAAGTGAAAATATAGATGGTATGTACTTTACCTGTGACATTGACTAAAACTGGAATAAAAAAATTTAAAGTTTAAGATGTGTCTGTCTCCCATTGTTACATGTGGTGTAAAAAAGAGCAAAAAAACCCTAAAGAATTATTTATTTATTTTTTTAATCAGAGATATAATTTTATGTTTTAGATCTTATACTGCTTTCTCAGTGAGAGGATTCCCCTCCATGGGGAAGTTAACACAGATAAACATGTTTTAGGATTTTTGCACCCTCTTTCAACACCTCAAATATTAGCCATTTTTTGAGAAAATGTCTGATAGGAAGGAGGCTGCAATTTGATGTCTGACTGTCTGATCATGAGTTAGGAAGAAAACAGATGATTATCTGTCTTATCAATATGAAAAACATAAATTTGGATTAAATATTAGGAAGAAATTATTTACTGTGAAGGTTGTCCAGAGAAGGTGTGGTTCATCCATTCCTGGAAGTGCCCAAGGTCAGCTTGGATGGGCTTCAAGCAATCTGGTCTAATGAAAGTTGCCCCTCCCCATGGAAGGGGAATTAGAACTAGATGATGTTTAAGGTCCCTTCTGACTCAAACCATTCAATGATTCTATGATTATCTGATGTCAGTTGTCTGAAATGTAGTGTCCTGTCCAGGCTAGTCACTGAAGCTCCCATTAAAATTAAAAATAATTCCAGAAAGCTAGTAATTTCATTCAAAAGTAGGTATTTGAGGTGTATGGGACAAACTGTTGTCTGGATGAGGCTGTTTCTTTCATTGATATATAGAGAATTCAATGACCAAGAAAGAACAGATCCTGATCTTTTATACCCAAGTTGGGACAAGACCTGCTGAGCAGCACAGACATGACCAGTGCCGAGGAGTCAAACAATTAAAGCTATTCTATTTATTCGTCCCTACTTCACTATATAGCTACTGACTACAACCATTCCCAGGCTTCTTATTGCCTAGATCAGATTTAAAAGCATAGTTCTTATGTCTTCACATGAGATTTAAGCATTTATTGCTGCAATAACATCACCTCATTGCACCAGTAATATGCTTAGAGATTTTATTTATATATAAGGCATTATATCTATTATACATATATATATGCATATATATATATATATGTGTATATATATAAAACACCATCTTTAGTCTGGAATTTCTTTGTTTTTCCGGTGAACATAGTTCATAATCCTCTGGTTACTGAGCAAATAAGACAAATATTTTGGCAAATATTTCTTCTTAGTCTTCTGTTAGTTTATTGTTTGTTCTATTGGTTTATTGTTTGATTTTTTTTTTTTCCCAAATGCAACTATTAAGTTTTGTAATAAAGAGCAAAAAAAGTAGTTGATACCATGCTGTCACAATTCACTTCAGTAAACTCCATTTTTTTTATGTACTGAGGAGGAATGCATTTGACTACAGAACCAATCTGTTCCCTTAGGACAGAGCTGAACTTTTCTATATTTTCACAGGGCTGACTGAGGTGTCTTCATCTGGCAGGTTTCACTGAAATTTAGCTGTTAAGTGCACATATGTATTCAGAGACCCAAATCCCATAGTATATTTAGCGTTGTTAAATCTATTAGTGTTGGAAACCAGAACCTCTTTGCAACCTAGATTAGCTTGTGCCCAGGGGAAGACGTTACTAACTCAAAGCTCACATTTGCTTATCTTTTTGTGGTTTTGTGTTTTGTTATGTTTGCTTGCTTCAGTAGGATAACCTGATCTATCATAAGGTTTTGATCCCTTCCAATCAACCTTCACATACAACCACAAGCTAGAAGAAGGAAAGATGACCTTTTCCTCCTGAATTGTTATATTGTTAGTAGCTGCATTATTATTGTTAGAGGTAAGGATAGTCCTTGGTATGCAGATTGCCTCATGTTTTCAGTTCTCTCTGCAATTTTAGAGGAATAATTTGGAGAACATTTTCTCAAAAGGGGGAAAAAAGATCCTTAAAGGATATACTTTTAAGAATGGTCTTAAAAATTTTAAAGTATCATTCTGAATTAGATGATTGCATATTACATTCAGTGACAGATTAACTGGCTATATCCATATTTATATGTGTCAATAAAAGTTTCTAATTCCAAACCGTTAGGCTATTTTTCGGATTAATGAGGCAAAAGGTTTATTTTGGATATACCTCAAGTTGCTTTGATGCTGTTATTTTCCAGGTATTTGGGCTGCAAATAACATAATAAGCCTCTCTTATTTGCCTTTACTTGTGCATATTTCAGAACAACTTGCAAGCAAGGATATATTTTGTTATTCTGGGACAATCACGTCAAATTGATGTCACTCTGTGTAGCACCCAATATAGCACTCTGGGGCATTAAAAGGTCAGGAGTGGACTTTAGCTCTCCACAGAAGTTTAGGAACTCGTAATGAATAGGTAAGCATAAGAAAAGCATATTGAGATGAGTTACCACAACTAGGAGGTGTTTCATATGCAGTAAGACATAAAGGTGCCTGAATCTCAACAGATTCTCCGCAGATCTCCTGCTTTGTAATATTGGCAGACACTGTAAATACACTACTGGAAAGTGTAGGAGACATACCCTTATATATTTTTGATAATGTCTTACAGAGTCAGTTTGTGAAGACAGAAAGAAAAGTTGTGAGAAAGTGCAGTGTATATTTAGGGATGCAGTCTCAATCCTCCTGGTTAGCAGAATTAGTAGCAAACCTGCTGAGAGTATATTAAAAGAATATTATTGCATCCATCAAGTCAAGCCCTCAAAAATTATTGTTTGTTACACTACTATAAATGTTGTGACTTTGCACATGTGACAATAGTCTTAGTTTATGTGATCTCAACAAATTTTCCCCAGAAGTCCTGAATTTACCCATGCACAGGTTAGACAGTTTTCAGTTAACACAAGGACCTAAGCAACCAAAGATAACTTTCAAATTGACTTTGCTTTGAACAGGGAATAAGACTACATGACACCACAAGATTCCTTCCAATTTAAATTTTTCTATCATTCTTTACAATACTTTGCCACATTCATATTACTGATTATATAACCCTGGATATTATTATAAAGTAATAAAATCCTATTTAGAATAAACAAGCTTTCTATGATGACACCACCCTTATTCCATTTTATCAAATGGGAGAATTGAAATCAAAATGTATACAAAATAAAACAGTAAATATGCAGAATGAAGGGAATTGATTCAAATCTCAGTGTTCTATCCCCACCTACCAACTTTTCAATCACACTGAGCTTCAGTACACTTTTTAAAATAGTTGTATAACCAGCTCTGGTTTTAAAAGCAACTGACTAGACTAAGGGTCCTCCTTTGGAAGATAATGGTATGCCTTTAGAGACCTGTTACATTTCCAAAAATCATCTTCCATGCAATTAAACAGTGCTCAGAGCTTCCAGTTCAGTATGCCAAGACGCTCCACTTTCCTCCTTTTGCTTATTTTCTGGCAGCTGCAACCTTAAATCACTAAATTTCTCAAGCCCAGCCAAAGCAAACCTTAAACCCTTATTTAAGATGTGTTTTATAAAATGAAAGGATCATTAGAGTGAGTAATCAGATTTATATTGATAGGAGTCAAATGACAAACACTTAAAAGTGTTAAGTAATTTGCCAAGCAAGTCCATTTCCAAGTCTACTTCAAACACCCTTTTGAAGAATTCTTTGCAGTTTTTGCTATTAGGTCTCCTTATAAAATCTTGAAAATTTACTTAAAATTAAACATCTTCATAGCTGCATTTTCTACATTTTTATCAGGGTTGTGTATGTTTTTGTTTTGGTTTTTATTTTATTATTGTTTCAGAAAAATCTTTCCTATTACCAGAATACCAATGTTAAAAGCTATCTACCACTGGAAAATCATTTCTCAAGGCTCTGTGAAGGCATATAATAGTGAGCAGCAGGTTTCATTTTTATTATCTCATTGCCTCCAGCAATGGGAGATCACTGTCCCATTGAAATGGCCTGTTCTGCATCAATGCCGAGATGAAGTTTCTGTGCAGCAAAGTTACCCCACATACTTTAACTCTCGGATCTGATCTCATTTTAAATTCATACTAAAGGTTTGTAGCCTAAATGAAATTATTTCATTTGGTTTTTGCATATAGTTCTGCTCAAAGGCCTAAGAGCAATGAGATGGCACTCTTGCCTTGGCTTCATTGATATTTTGTAGAATGATGCTGAAGGTGTGTTTCATTACCTACTCATCCTACTGAAGCGCATTGAATATATCAATATCCATGTCCTTCTTGGTTAGAGCTGGAGGACTCTTGTGTGGAGGGAGCCAAACGTATACGAATTGTTTACCTGGAGAGGTTCTTTGAACAAATGGCTGAGTCTGTGAGTCTTTGTGGAATGAACAGGCTGGCTTACTATAGAGGCTGCCCTCGGCAGCCAAACACAAGCAGATTATTGTGTGGATAATCAGAGGACAAGGGATCCACAACAAGGCAGCAGTTCATCATTAAAACTTTGCAGTTGAATAAATTAGTTCTAGACATGTAAATAATAGTAACTGTGAGAGCCTTAATACACTATTGAGGTTTATTAACTACAGAAATGTTTAGAGCAAGTACCAAGACAGTGTTGTAGAGTTTTCCACTGATTTAGCAAGGTCTAACTCAGGTCTAACTGTACAACAAAACCCTAATTTTACCATCATATAGTTTATTTAGTGAATAAGATTCACCAGGGTATACACATACATTCAGAATATTATGTTTTGTAAATCAATGAATCCCAAGTAAAACATTACTTTTCCACAGAAAGGTTTATAAATGTTTTATAAGAGAGACACAAATGTTTTCCTAACTTATTTTGCATATGAGCAATATAAGAAATATTGATGCCATGATGAAAAAGGTACAGAGAAATTAATAAGAAATTATTACTTATTGTACCATATGTTGTTCTCTTTTAAATGACTTCTCATGTGACTTAAAAGCCTACTCTAGCTTCTTTTTCACATGGCATCAAAATCTCTTCTTTCATTTGCACAAACCTGACACTTTGTTAATCTAGTGAACAGATGAAACTTACTTGTTAATTTACCCTTTTATTTGTTACCTTACCCATTTAGCTACATTTTTATCAAGAATTTACCTGTATACTCATCCTGCCTTCACAAGAAAAGCATTAACCTTATGGCTGGGAAGATTCACTAGCTATAGAGGAGCCTCCATCAGTGCAATTATACCTGCCAGTCCAAATCTTTCTTGTTCCCTCAAAATGTGACTAATGTTCTTCTCCAACAACCCAAAGAATCTACAGATCTTAATTCAGCATCTTGTACTATAGTCATCAGTTATGTATTTGGATCCAAAACATTTCTGTATGTGATTAATAGCATAAGAACAATATAAGAACAAACTTGGCAGCTTGCAAATGAGGAGAGGTCAGTATTCAAAAGATTAGTATAAGTTTCAATGAACAGGTGACTCTAGAATAGGTAATATACAAAAGCCTTAGAGCCCTATTTAAGTAGAAATTGTGGAACTTTTTTTTTTCTTTTTTTTTTTTTCACTAAGCTGTATCCATTTCAAACTGTTGGTATTGATGATATCGATATATTTCTGTGATTCTATGTAATACACTGGGCTAATGACACACACTGAAGAGCTTTAAAATAATTATATAGTTAGAAACATAAATCATAATGTTATGAAAATATGTGATCAAGTTTTGTGGACTAACTCAAGGAATACTACAAGACAGCATATTTTGAAAATCTATCAGCTATGAAGTATCTGTGACTGGCAAATATGAACAACTGTATGTAAGTGAACAGGTTAAACATTTAAGGGTCACAGAGCTGAATGAAATTTTAAGTTTTACAGAATGATCAGCCTGTGGATGTGAGATGAATATACATAAGAGTCCTATGCTCTTGGATCTTGTCCAGCTTCATGCTGCCCAGATTTTTCACTCAGTTCACTTCTACACCATGTTCAATCTGCTGATGCGACAGTTCCCCTTGATTGACACAAGTAATGAGAACAAATGGAATTAGTCTTGTTATCCATATTTAGTGAAGCAAAATAAACAAGAGTAATAAACAAAATTTGACCAATATTTGCAATTTATTAATTTCCAAATTCTTCCTTTCTCACTTTGATTTTTTCTGAACCAAAGGCCAGCAAAGTCATCTGTCTCTAATTACCTTCAGAGAATTTGGAGATGATAAAGCCCTATGTCTCCTACAGAAACGCAAGAAGGGAGTTGCCTATCTATAAAGTCTGTTAGATCCTACCCTCTTTCCACGTATTTTCTAATTTCCAAACAGAGTCCTGGGCATTTTAAGATTAAATAATTCCATTTTCTTCATTACCTGTTTCCTTCCCCACTTCCCCTATTTCTAACTAAGTCCCAAAGGGATTGTTACACTTTTATTTTTTAATTGTTAATAATAAAAATGAAAATATTAATTAAAAAAACCTAAAACAAATCTTCCCTCCCAAAAATAAAACAACAAACAAACAAACAAACAAAAACCAAACAACCAAAAAACCCCACCAAAAATCAACTTCCCCAAGTCTTTACTCTTAGTCTGCAGAAGAAATTTACCACGGGTTTCATGTGCCTCTGAAAGCATTGTAGAGAGATACATGCAAATTGTAAAAAGATCTAAGTTGAAAGGCTTAATTACTGAAAAAAAAAAAAAAGTACGGGAAAAAATAATAGTTACTTGAAATCTGCATTTCTGACAGTCTTTAAAAAGATTGTCCTTGGACCTGGTGGCCCTGCAACAAAGTGAATTTGTTATAATTTCAGAAATATACTTTATTACACAATGCACAAAGCCTTTATGGCTCTTCCTTTCCCACTCCCCAAAGGAATCTGGTAACTAGCTCTTTGTGTGATGTTTCAGTGATTCGCACAGCAGTTTAATTCGTTCTTTGGTCTAGTGAAAAAAATCTTCACATATATTTTGTTGAAGAATGGGAGGAGGAAAAGGAGACTAAGAAAAATATAAAGAATGGTTGAAGGGAAAAGGGAACAATAATTGGAATAGCCTTCTAGAAAAAGAAACTATAATTTTTAAAAAGACACTACAACTAGAAAGCCAAGGAGAGGAACACTTCATTACTATTAGCAATCAATAAAATGTGCATTATTATAAAAATGTCTTTATTATGAGCTAAAGGTATTTAGACCCTTGGTAGAAAGCTCATCTAGGCCTCCTGGTATTCATTCACAGAGTAGCTACTATTCTCCCTCCCATTAGGCAAAATGGCCACCAAACCTGGAGAAAGGCACGTCCATTTGCTTTTGGGCAGTGCTTGAATATAGACCACATCCAGTTCTTAGAATCTATTGTGGTAGGCAGTGGATAATATTGCCCAGGAGTTGGTCCCTTCCAATTCAGGATATTCTATAATTTTATGTCATTTGCCAGCAAACTCTGTGTTATGCAGTTGCATCCTACACATGAAAAATGTCCCAGCTTGAATCAACCCAAACACATGAAACACAACTAGAGCCAGATTAAAAATACACACACAAGACAGGAACAGAAGGCAATTTTGAGTTATAATTATCTCAATGAACAGTGATCAGAGGCCATTAATATCAGAAATTTTGCAGTATCCATGAGAAGTGATTCTATGGAAATATTCCAAGAAGGATAATACATTGTTATCGCATATTTTTATCATTCATCGGCCTCTAGGAGAAATCTGTCTTGTTTTAGCATTTGAAGAAAGCAGTAAAATGTTTAATTTAATGTGGTCTTTCTGTTAATATAACAGTGCAAGGCTGAAAAAGAAGGAGATCTAGGAAAGTCAATTTCTGTGCAACAGAATGACACTTAATAGGTATGAAAATGACCTGTATTATCTACTAATTGTGTCTGGTTACTTATTACATTTCCAAGTCAATATGTGTAAAAAATGCTTAGTTGTTTTTTTTTTTGTTTGTTTGTTTGTTGTTTTGGTTTTGGTTGGGCTTTTTTGTGCTTTTTTTTTTTTTAAGACTTGTTTTTCACAGACAATTTTTAACAATGCTTGTTTCGAGATTACATCTGTGAAAAACAAACAAACAAAAAAACAACAACAACGACAAAAAAAACCAGAAAAGTTATGTCATGGTGTGATTTCCAGTCAAAAAAAAATATTTTATACATAAAAAAAAAATATATATATGGGAATAGAGAAGGCTCTGTCTACACTACAGAACTCTGTTTTCAGAAACAGTGCCTCTGACATACATTTTGGGTCATTATGTTTTACCAGAAAGAGTCAGGAAACAGTATGATATTTGGATATACAAAAAGCAGCAGAATATCATCCTTCTGAGAGTTGAAAAATTAGTCCTAATTTCCTCTCGAAATTTGTCTGTAGCCAAGGTTTTTCTAGTAGACTTTTCAGCTCTACTGACTGTACATAAGATATTCTACTGTCTATTTTGGGGCTTTTTTTTTTTTTCGTCTTCTAAATGAGACAAAAGGAAACATGAAAAAAGAGTCCATGTTAGGGAGCAGCGATAAACAAGTAGTGTAAAAGTTTATTAACAAACTGGACAACGAACTCCTCTCCCACCATTTAGCGTTCTATAAATGAAATTATATTGTCTGACTTAAAAAAAATTATTTTAACCTAGTGTCTGGGTTCATGAAGAAAAGGAGGGCTAAACAGATGTATTTGATAATCTTTTTGGCTAAGGAATTTTTTAATCTATCAATTTTCCTATTACTTACAGCTTTCCAGAGCCTCAGGAAAAGTAAAATCATTTGTGCTGCCTGCATCACATTTATAAGTCTTGAATTAGAAGATCTGCACAACCCTTTCTTCAGAGGCTTCCTATCAGGATTGTGACTCCTTTCTTTCTCTCTTTCTTTCCTTCTTTCCTTCTTTCCTTCTTTCCTTTTTCCTTCCCTTCCTCCCTTCCTCCCTTCCTCTTTTCCTCCCTTCCTCCCTTCCTCTCTTCCTTCCTTTCTCTCAATTTAAAATGAAATGTACATATTTAGAGGTTGATTTCTCTGACAGTTTTGGAAATTGGCTTGTGTTAGAGGCACTATATCAACAAGTGAAGGCACACCCTTCTGCGGCACTGAAAACTGACTTTTTCTGTTGTTTGGCTACTGTCATTCTATCATTCTGTCTGGACCAAGTTGACACACTGGATCAAGAGAATGTCTACTGTCAATTCTGGGGAAGTGTGTTGGCAGAAAGTGGAAGGGGGATTGCTTTCCTTTGTAACTTGGCGAAAGTATCAGCTGCTATGGGCAGACGATACCTGACACATCTTCATCAGTTCCAAAAGTTTCAGGTACCATAGCATTTAAGACCGACCCAAGTCCTTTCTGTACCATGCACTTTTTTTGCTCTAATGACTAAAATTATTAAGTCTAAATTAAATCTCTTGCTTGTTGTGTTGTATTTTGATGAAGATGTATTTTGATGAAGTTGCTAGAATAAACATCTGGGAAGGAAGCTTTCTACCCTATAACTCAGCAAAAGTAAGTTAAATATATCGTGCACAGCTACACAGCTGCTTTTCATCTTTGGTTTTGATGAGCAATCTGATTAAATCCATCTTTTGTTAACAGGAAATATCATAAAATCATAGAATCTTTAAGGTTAGAAAAGACCTCAATCATCAAGTCCAGCCTTCAGATGAATACCACCACAGCCACTAAACCATATCACAAAGAGGCATGTACTCTCCATTTATGAATACTTCCAGGGATGGTGATTCCATCACCTACTTGAGTCACCCTGTTCCAATGCTTAACTGCAGTGAAGACTTTTTTTCATAACATCCAATCTGAAGCTTCCTGGTGCAACTTATGACCATTCCTCCTTGTCCTATCACTGTTTGCGTGGGAGAAGAGGGCTTATGCCACCTGATTTACATACTGTGAAGAATGGGTGCAGTCCAGTCCAACTAGTAGAGGAAATTTGTGGCAGTTTCCCTGGAATGTTGTAGTCACACCCTGAGTACATGCAACACATCACACAAATATATCTTAGCAAAACAATGGAAGTCCCAGATTACTATTTTTTACATTTGAAAAGTTAATATATGATAAAGTGTCAGGAGCCCTCTTTAATAATTTGAAAGAGTCTGAAAACCTCTTTCAACATTTTTTAAATATTTTTTTTCTTCCTTTGGCTACTCAGAATTTAAAAACAAACAAACTAATAACAAAAAAATACTTGCATTTCTATTAAAAAACCCCATATGTTAAGATATACAGGGGCTTTTTTATCAATGGAATTAAATGGAGATATAATAATTTATACCATTCTAAAAATCTGCTTTCCTGAAATCAGATTTGATAGTCAGGTTCTTATAGTCATCTCATCACAGGATTCTTAAGGCTGGAAAAGAACCTTGAGGTTGAGTCCAACTGTTAACCCAGCACCGTCACATTCATCACTAAATCATGTCCCCAGGTGTCACATCCACGTGCCTTTTGAACACTTTCAGAGATGGTGATGCCACCACTTCCCTGGGCTCCTTGTACCTCCTATTTCACACCACAGAGAAGGTCTGCCAACATACAGCCAATTGTGAGAAGTAAAGACAGACAAACAGGGAAGAAGAGAGGGATGAAGGAAAGAGAGAGAGGAAGAGAGAAAACAGGGAGTAAGGGACGAAAAATGAGCCTGTCTTTATTGGTATTCCACATAAAATGACTGAAATACATATTGAAATGTGAAAAATATTGAAACGGATTATGCTATACCAAAAAATCTGAAGACCTAATGGAGGAAGTGTTAACACTTCATGCTTCTGCAGCTTTCTAGCTCTAGAGAAGGTTTCAGTTTCCTACTAAATATTTTCAAAATTGCTATGAGGTTTCAGACTTCTTGAGCTAAAGTTTAACACTTCAGGTTTAGCCTGAATATATAATAAATAAGCAATTTACATGCTCAGTTATACAATGCACTATAGAGCAGAAGGCTGAGCGCAAGTTACAGTATTTCACAATCAGTAATTGACACAGGGAACTCTCATATTTTTCACTTCACATAAAAATAACTAATTAAAAATGAAAAGGCCTTTTAATGCTGTGATCCTGTTAAAGTTCCATATCATATTTTCCACTTGATTTATTTTCTTATCTATATTCCTTAACTCAATTTTTTATCTGGAAAGACATACTTTCTGTTAGGACATATTGCTGACAAATATGTTGATCACCTAAATCATGAAGACAAAAATATGAAGAAGCCAGGAATTTTAGATTTGGTTTTGCACCTGTTGTTTTTACAGCCAACACTCCACTTGGGACTGAGGCTTTTATTCTGTCTCTTGAAGTTGGGTTTAGGGGCTGGAGAAGGACAAAGGACATGACATGATCATCATTGCATTAAAAAGGTTTTCAGTAGATTAGTCAAGAACAAGACAAGCATGAATAATGTGAATTATGGCCCACAGAATGGACTTCTAAGAAATCAGATATTAGTTTCTCTGTGAATATCCTTACCTCTTTAGTTTTGACTGGACATCCAAATTTTGAATGGTGAAAATTAACTGAGATGAATCTCAATCAAAATATATATCTTCATTAAGCCAAATCCTCAGATGTGTGTTATTCTGACATAGCATCACTGAACTTAATTCAGCTTCCTTTGTCAAAAACATTTGAAACCCTTCCAGAATTTCAGAGAAAACATTGAATTTTTCTGCATATAGTCATATTCCCTAAATATTAGACATCTCTGGATTATTAATGTCTAACTGAAAGATCAGAAAATGTCCAAAATAGAATTAATAAACCAAATACTTCCTGCTCTTTGCAAAGACAGAAAATCCAGATCCTGGTGCTCATAATCATCATGAGAAATGTGTCATTATCCCAAGAGTCGAAGAAGTTAGCAGAAACACTTATGGAGTAGCACACAGCTAAGTGGCAGCACAGCAAATCAGAATCTGGATTTTTTTCTTTTTTTTTTTTCTTTTTTTTTTTTTTTTTTTTTTTTTTTTAATTCAAAACAGAAACCTCAAAACTAAGAACCTGCTATGTTTGAACAATGAAAACTTTACTGCAAATCATGGAGAAGTCAGAGCCAGCACCTCCCAGTAGGAATGCTCCAGTAAAATATCAATTTGTCCTATTTGCAAGAGTTCACCCTCACATGGTGCTTAGGAGCTTTCTATTTTTCTCATCCACTAGGAACCTTCAATGAGTAACAGGTAAACTGCTTTGGGTCACCCTTTTTGCAGTGCCAAGTACTCTCAGTGCTGTTTCATAACAAGCAGAACCTGACTAGAATACAAATATAGTATTTTTCACGCTCTCCATGCAGTTTGGAAAACAGCAACATGGTCCCCAAACAGATTGGCAGATAAATGGCACCAGAGCACTCTCTTGGCAATGCGTGTCCCTGTTAGGACTCAAAACTCTTTGAGCAATTTCAGCTGTCAGGTTGCAGCAGATGAGCCAACTGTTATCCTGCTCAAACCCACAGGCCTGATTAGCACCTGCACTGTCACCTTATATCTGCAAAGAGGTAACAAACTTGTTCAACAGCTGTGTAGGTGAAAGTACACCCTGTGGTGTATCTCAGTATCCTGCTATTTTAGAGAGCAGCACTTAGAGAGCACAGCACAAATCTAATGAACTGCTTAATATTTCTGTCTGTGGTGATGACTTTCTGTGACAACAAGAATTTCCAAGGTGTTTCTTCCCCACAGGATCACAGAATCACAGAATATGTTGAGTTGGAAGGGACCCACAAGGGTCATTGAGTCCACTCCTTAATGCTGCACAGGACCATCCCCAAGAGTCACACCATGTGTCTGAGGGTATAGTCTAAACATTTCTTGAACTCTCTCAGGCTTGGTGCTGTGACCACTGCCCTGGGGAGCCTGCTCCAGTGCTCGACCACCCTCAGGGTGAAGAACCTTTTTCTAATATCCAATCTAAACCTCCCCTGACGCAACTTCAGGCCATTCCCTCAGGTCCTGTCACTGGTCACCACAGAGAAGAGATCAGTGCCTGCCCCTCCTCTTCCCCTCACAAGGAAGTTGTAACTGCAACAAGGTCTCCTCTCAGTCTCCTCCAGGCTGAACAGACCAAATGCCCTCAGCATCTCCTCATACGGCTTCCCCTCAAGGCCCTTCACCATCTTCGTTGCCCTCCTTTGGATGTTTTCTAAGAGCTTGATAACTTTCTTATACTGTGGTGCCCAAAACTGCATATGATATTCAAGGTGAGGCTGCACCAGTGCAGAGTAGAGTGGAATGTAATGACATAGAACAGGTTGTTTACTTAGCTCTGAATGAGTTTGGAACATGGCATATGAGCAGTATCAGGTTAAATCAGGCAAGACTAACTAACACACATGCAGTGTTATGACGATATGGCATTCACCTTCTGAAAAAAGAGATTAATGTCTCCCATAGGAACCCAACTTCTTACAGCAAAATATTGCACGAAATTAAGGAGTTTCATAGTTACAGCTACACAGAAAAATCCAAAAATAAAAAGCCTCATTGGAGAACTGTCATTGTGGCATCTTTGAGTAGTGCTCATGTCTCCTCACTAACTGAAGACAGAATTCAAGTCACCTTACTAAATTATCTGCTTCAGAAAAATATTTAAAATTTTGGTAAAATGAAATCTATGCATAGATTTAAATATAGTCCAAATAAATTACAACACTTCATAACCATAACCATCACAATCAACTGTACTATAGCAATTGGATTGTATTGACTGGTTTGACATTCCTCTTAATAAAATATTTCATATATTTCTTACAAATCTGTGTGATAAAATACACACAGGTACCCCCAAAAACGCCAAGGCAGTGGAAAGAATCCAAAAATTTTATTCTGAAGTCAAGAGCACTAAAAACTTACAAAGAAAACCAGCACCAGCTACAACTGCTTGACCTCAGAAAGAAACGCCTGTTGATCCTTCTCCCAGATTATTATCACTGCCCCCCCCATCTCTGTGTGTCACAGTGGCCCTGTAACATGTTCTGAATGTTGTCTCTCTCTTCGCATATCAGAGAGAAACCTCTTTGGACTGCAGAGGGAGAGAACAGCAACTGTTTAGGAAAGCCTTTCCTAAGCAAAAGAACTCCTCTCAGCAAAATATTCTGGCAAAAGGGTATTTACCCCTACAAAAACCTTAGCCAGGAAAATTATGCACTGATACATTAATAAAAGAATTTACAAACTGTATTAAAGGTTTTTATTTTTCATAAAATATTGGTAAAACCCCATATAATCCACACCAAAAAAAAAAAAAAATCTCCCTGAGATAATACTAATTTTTTGTTTATTTCAAAGGAAACAAAAAAATGCAGAAGGAAAAGAATTCCTTTTTTGTTTGTTTGTTTTGGGGTTTTTTGTTTGCTTGTTTCTTTTGTTTTGTTTTTAGTCAAGTTCCTAACATTGACCCTTGTTTGATTTCTTTTATGGCATTTTTAACACTTCTTTCATGCTAACATCTGGAATAGGTAACTCATAATTCCTACATGTTGGAGAGAATTGTTCTTCATGTTACTCTAGAAAACAGAAATAGCCTAGGAAGTTTAACTATTTTGTTTGCTTATATACTACAGTCCTCATTAATTCAATGCAGGATTACCATGAAGGCTAACCTTGAGCAACATGTAAATGCCTAATCAGAAACTTTAGATCCTAGAAATGCCAGATTGAAGAAGAAATTATTATATGACTTTCAGTTAGATTAAGACTGTTTTCACAAAGAGTTTACTTCCACAGTGGAAATGTTTTTGAGAGAAGCAGATATACTTTGTACTCATCTATGACTTTCTACAATGCAAAGACATAAGTCTCATTGTCTCTGTAAACTTATAAGCTGTTGTAAGTCTGTAACTCAAGTCTTTACTAATTTATTCAATGCCACATCAAATTACTCCATATTTGTTTTTATAGCATATTGAAAAAACTATGCTATAAGGCATTTGTGTTGTAATTCTGACAGTACATGGGTAGTTTCAGAAGTAATGTGTAAGGCTCTAAGAAAATATCACTAATGGTCTTTCTCATAGTTATAAATTTAGATTGGTGAAGAATACTGATAGAAATTTGCATATAGCAAATGACATTTTTCCTATTACTTAGTAAATTGCAGAGTGTGTCTGAAGCCAGCCATAAGCAAACCACATTTTAATTGTCAATTTAAGTGCGATTACTGTGATATTGTTTTTAAAACTCAATGTAGACCTTTCTAATAGGTTTCATAACAGCACAGACATGTCATCTTATTTGATATAAAACTGCCTGTAAACTGCTCCACTCTAAACAAAAGAGTTTTATTTAAGGTATTTGGTTACTTGAACAATGGTGGAACAGTAGGGAAGTCTAGAAAACTTATCGTCTAATAAATATTAGGATTTTCTATCTTTACAAGCAATCTCTAGAGTAGTCACATGCACTGTTTCAAACTGTGATTTTGTTCCTCACCATGTCATGATTATATATAGAAACTACAGTCTGTTTTTTATAGAGTTTCTCATTAGATCTATTGATGTTACAGATATTCTTCTGTGACATTCTCCATGTAGGGTTTAAATAAAATCCTTTGTAATTAGCACAAAATTCTGTCAACTCTGGATTTGAGTGTATAGATAAGATAATTATAGACATTTGAGTATAGAATCACAGAATCATAGACTGTGATTATCAAGTCCAGCCACTAATACAGCACAATCAAGCCCACCCCTAAAGCATGCCCTCAAGTGCCACATTTATGTGTCTTTTGAATACCTCCGGAGATGGTGACTCCACCACTTCCCCAGGAAGCCTGTTCCAGTGCTTGACTACTGTTTCCATGAAGAAATTTTTCCTAATATCTAATCTAAACCTCCCCTGGTGCAGCTTGAGGCTATTTGCTCCTGTCCTTTTACTTTTTACTTGGGAAAAGAGACCAACCCCCACCTGGCTACAACCTCCTTTCAGGTAGTTGTAGAGAGCAATAAGGTTACCCCTGAGCCCCCTTTTCTTCAGGCTCAGCAGCCCCAGCTGCCTCAGCCCTCCTCATCAGACTTTAAAGCCTTCCCCTACTGTATTGCCCTTCTCTGGACACGTTCTAGCACCTCAAGGTCTTTCTTGTCATGGCGATGCCCAAAACTGAACACAGGATTCAAGGTGTGGCCTCACCAGTGCCAAGTACAGGGGAACAATCACTGTCCTGGTCCCACTGGCCACATTATTGCTGATACAGGCCAGGTTGCCATTGGCCTTCTTGGCCACCAGGACACACTGCTGGCTCATGTTCAGCTGCTGTCACCTAGCACCCCCAGGACCTTTTCCACTGGAGAGCTTTCCAGCCACTCTTCACCCAGTCTGAAGCACTGTACGGGGTTGTTGTGACTCAAGGGGAGGGCCCAACACTTCACCCCATTGAACTTCATACAACTGGCCTTAGCCCATCAATCCAGCATGTTCAGATCCCTCTGTAGAGCCTTCCTGCCATCCAGCAGATCAACACACCCACATATCTGCAAATCTAGTAAGGGTACCCTCAATCCCATCATCCAGATCATCAATAGAGATATTAAAGAAGACTGGCCCCAGTACTGAGCCCTGGGGAATACCAGTTATGACTAGCTACCAGATGTATTTAACTCCATTCATCACCACTCTCCAAGTCATTCACCTAGTGTTTTACCCAGTGTCTCAGTTTAAAAAGAAACCAAGACATCTATCAAGGAAAGTGAGAAATCCTTCTGGATTAGGAAGGGCCCATCTCCTCAAAACCACCACAACCTTTGAAATTAAGAGACTTTAATCAGAAAATATAGAGAAAAGGATAATAGTTCTTTACTACAAATATATATGCATATATATATATATATAACCAAAACCACAACAGAACAAACAGCAACACCACAACTGAAACTTTCAAACAACTCAAGTCCCGCCTCTATCCCTTTAGTGCATTTATGTTTACAATCAGTAGGAGGTGATGCTGTGCCTTGGGAGGCTGGGCCTGCAGTGACTCATGGGCTCTGGCAAGGCAAAGACACCAGTAGGGAGGTGCTGATCCCAAAGCTCATGTGGGAATGGAGGCCACAGGGACCGGCTAAAACCTTTCCCATGGGCAATGCAAGGGCACTCTCACCGTCCTTGGTCTGAAAGCATTGGGGCTTAGCAACTCCTCTGCAGATGGCACTGGCCCCTCGGTGAGTTGGTAGTGAATCCAGGCAATGATGGTTTTGGTCTGAGAAGAATGGCACAGGGTGCACAGAGTCAGGGTAGGTGAGCCAAGGATCCTCCTTGCAGTGCTTCCACCAGCTCCGCAAGTGGCACCTGGCACCCAAGCAGACAAAGGACAGAAGTGTAGTGGCAAAAAAACCACGCACTGGGAAGCCTCTTTCACCAGTGCCTAAGCCAGGGAAAAACTGAGGTTTAAAAAAAAAAACAAACAACAAAACAAAGAAAAACAGCTCTTCCTATCCTCTCCCTAACCATTGTGTTGGAGTGCAAAGCTATTAACTATCCTTTGCTTAGGCCTTAGCCAGCTGCCTATGGGAGCAGGTAGTGAGAGAGCTGGTCTTCAACAAGCCATCTTGTCCTGGCTTCCAACTCCCAAACCGCTGTGTTTTTAAGGAAAAAAAAAAAAATCCATGAAAGATTTTGAAGCTATAACACCCAGGAAGCTGTGCACCTGAAACAAACCATGAGCAACCAGTTTTTCTCCAGGAAAACACTGTGGGAGAAATTTTTACACTGAAGGTTGATTTCAGTGCCTTTGTATATGTTTTTGAGGTAACTGTCTAACAGTGGAAGTAATAGAACAGAGAAATCTCAAATGTCACTTTCCATTCTTTTCATTAGCTCAACAATTCCAGTTCATCACAATGTTGTAATGAGAATTTCATTACCATTATCTGAGTGGAATAATTCCAAAGTTCCTGAACACCAGGGACCTCAAGGCAAAGCCTATTGCCACTGATCTCACTTACTGATCTCAGTAAGAGTTTCAACATCTGAAAGCCACTTACTGGCTAATGACAGAAAGAACATGAAAATAACGTTTCACAAAATTTTTAAAAAGCCAAGAGACTTGATAACATGACACTTCTCATTTAAAAAATTGATTTGGATACGAACAATATTTTGAAACCCAGTCAATAACAACAACAACAACAGCAGCAGCAATAATAATAATAATCTACAAACAATT
>JAWWTY010000001.1:32596659-32621044 GCA_035222235.1 Margarornis squamiger
GAACAATATTTTGAAACCCAGTCAATAACAACAACAACAACAGCAGCAGCAATAATAATAATAATCTACAAACAATTAAAGCAGCAAACTATGGTGAAACACTCATGTTGTGGTCCTTCAAAAAATACAACACAACTTTTTCTTCAACTACATGACAGTTCTACAGCACTACTCCCATCATACAGCTCTGAACAAACTTAATCAAGAGTTCTTTGAAATAATTTCACATGAGAATACAGAGAGTTGAGGCCTCTTGCCAATAGTTCTTAATCATCCTTGATCTCCCACGTTCTAGATTTTGTCTCAATACATGAAACACTAAGAGAAGATCTCATGTTGAATAGACAGAAAAAGAGATGGAAACAAAGTTATTCAAATGGTTTAAGGAACACTAATGAAACTGAAATCAAATCCTTCGGAGTCAGGTTATTTACAGTAATATGGTATAAACAGACTAACACACAGAAAACTCTCCCAGCATTTCAGACCGGGCTTTTGTGGGTTTTTTGTGGGTTTTTGTTTGTGTGTTTTTATATTTTTTTTTCAATCCTGAACCCACTGGAAATATTTTATTATTTTTAAAATCTAAACATGGAGTATGAGATCTCTAAAGACCTGATAAGGAGGAAGACAAAAGAATAGGAACACCGTTTATATCTCCAGATATTTGCTGGTCAGCTTTTAGAAATCAAGCCATATTGCCAGTCTTGGAGAAACTGCACGTCCAAGTCAACTAGGTAAAAGATGACACATGCATTCAACAGGGATTTGAATGACTATTTTGCAGCAGATAGCTGTTAGACAATGTCAGCACTCTCCACCAAGGGTAACAAACCCCACACATCCTTTGGAATCTACCAGGAGGAATTGCCTGTTTTCAGGCAAGGTGACAATGTAGACAGAAACCATACCACGCTCTGTTACGTCAGCCATAACCCCTGACAAGGTTGTTCCTATACTTGGAACTGAAACTCAGAGAAATCTTTCCAATAAGCAGGGAATATTGACTTTCCCCAATTACAGTAGTCAGCTATAATAATTTCAAGATATTCAGTATCTAGTGTTTATGTCACAGACTTATTATTATTTAAAAAGATTGAGTTTATAGCATTAAAAAGTACACAGAGCAAGAAAATTACTTTTGAGGTCGATTAAATACCTCAGCAGAATAAATGTTCATTCCCTGGAGAACTGGTACAAAGAGAGCAAGACTAGATGAAAAGAAACAAAGGATTTAATCAACATAATTTCAGGACAGGAGCTAATTTCCTAGAGGAGCAAATGCCTTTCATACTATCTGTACCTTCCCTTTGTATAGAAACTTCTCATATCATTCATATAATCTTTTTCATCTGTGAACTTTCACTGTCATAAAGAAGACCCAGAGAGAGACCTCTGAGTTTTGATTTTTTTTTTTCTTATCTCTCTCGTTCTTTTTTCTAATTCATGTCCAAACACTTTTGATTTAGGAGTTCTGGAGAAATTTATTAAGAAATTGTTGCATTTTGAAGGGATGCTAAAAGCAGGTTAAGAATGTTTGTTGTAACAAGATAAAAGAACTCAAAGAAAATCTTTAAAAATTTAGCATTTTGGGAAAAATACTACTTTTAAACTGAAAAGCCTCACACATTTTAGAATGGTTGTAATTGTGTAGAGAGATTAAACAGGAAGTCTCTTGTGTTTTTGCCTATGCTTAACCCTGATGTTTTTCCAAGACAGATATTTTGAACAGACAAGGGGGAGGGGGAAAAGCACATGTTATCACTGGATATATTCCAGCTGTAGGCCAAATTGGTAGAATGATGTCACCTCCTGCTTGCAGTTTCCCAGGAAGCTGTGCCCCAAAATGGCTGAAAGTACTGTTGTCCCTGTCATTTTGTACCTATATTCGAGGTTGCAAAACTGAACTTTGATACTGGATATTGCCTTTAAACATTGCATGCAAACTGTAGAGTGTGCAGCACATCACACAGAAGCAAAGCATAGTGTTTCACACATGCTCCACTGGTTCTCAATTAAAAAGATTCAAACCCAATTCAGTGTGGCTGTTTTAATCTCCAAGGCTGAGGTACCAAGAATTCACTCCTTCCTTTGTGAGTCATCTAGACAGATGGAAGACAGGGCACAGTTTCGAATCAGAAATGGCTTAGTGGTGGAATACACAGAGTGTAACTCCTTATCACAAGAAAACAGAGTCAGCCTCTGTCTGGCAATCTTTGGAGCAGAACACTCCTCCTCCTCCTCCACCACTTGAAAAATTATGCCACAATAATGAAGACTAGCTGCGTGACAAGGGAAGGGACATAATGGAGAGTGAGGGGAAAAGCAACTGGAAAAGAATGACTGAATTGAATAAAATCACAATATGGTTCATTTCTGTCAGAGTCCATGCAGTTCTTCATTTTGTTGTGGTACTTTAGTAATTTGTTGATGAAGGAGGTCGTAAAGAAACTAGACCAGTTGTGCACAGGTTTCTGAAATCTTAATTCATAACTGGAAAAATAAAATCTCAAATGAGTAAGGATTTTATTCTTTCTTACTCTGCAAATATAAGACAGTTTTAGTGTCTCACTGATTCTACCAGATCTTTGCACTGGAGATTACAAAATCTCATATTCCTGTTATCTAGTGAAACAGGAGTTTCTTTTATTGTAAAGATTAAATTAAAGAAAGATATTCTAGTGACTAGCTGTTTGACTCACAAAGAATTTCAGTTTGCTCAAGATAAGTTTATGATCATTCAAATATATAAATAAAAATACCTTGCTATGAATCTTAAGATATTATTGAAACAAAGCAACAAAGAACAGTAATATATTGAATATAATTATAATTCTAAATTACATCTTTAATTATTGATGGAATATTGACCCACATAGTGTATCTCTAATAAAAAATTCCTGGCATCTACACTTACAAGTTGATACACCTTACCTATGTATTAATAGAAGAGTAGACGAAACTATAAATTCAATCTTTTTTCACTCTATCTTTTATTAAAATCCATTAGATTATTTTGACATGTACAAGGTAAAACCTAGAAGTTATTCTACATTAATTTCACCAAGTTTGAGCAAACAGAAGAATTTATCAGACCATCTTCAACTCTAAAAAAAAAAAAAAAAATTGTTTTGACAATCTATCTGATTTAAGAAAAATAATTTGTTTTGGTTTTGGCCACAAGAGCAATAAGATTAGTGAAATGAACACAACACAAACCTACTGTGATATTTATATTTCTTTAGGAGAAAAATTACTAAAATAAATAAGAAATGTACCTTTATTTTTTGCTTTGTTTTGTTTTGCTATGCTAGGAAGGAACTACATTTTGTTTAATTTTATTGGCATATAAACAAAGCAAAACCAAAGTAACTGCTTCATTAACATTTCCTGATCAGATGCTCACTGAGTTTGCAGGGTTGCCAGCTGGGAAAAACAGAAGAAAAATCAACCATTCACTAAGAAACACAAAAGAAAAACCTTGTAACATTGCACTGTTAAAACCTGCTTTTTGATTTATAAATTAACAAGATGACTCTGGAATCAGTGAAGAATAATAAATATGTTCACACTATAAAGTCCTGTGCAAATAACTTGCAGAGACCAAAGCACTCCAACTAATACACAGCTGTGAAGACGTTTCTGAAGAATGTGCTTTCATATCTGTGCCTTTGCGAATATCTATACAGTTTTGCATATACCTACATACATATATATGCATGTAACTTACTTCGTATGTTTACCTTTTCTAGAAAACTCTCATTGTTGTTATTTATTTATATACCTGACTTTATCTTAATTCAGTATGTTAACATACTAGGAAAATTAATATTCTGTATGGAAAAATTCTGACAAGAAAAATTTGCTCTGGAATTTACCAGTATATTAACACTGAATGTGTACAAAACTGTGCTCACTAAGCATGCATTTGGCTTCAGACAAAAGTTTATCTGAAATCCAGTGGCTGTGTGTAGGTCCTTTCCAGCACACCACTGCAGCTACTATGGTTTTCTGACCTTTTTGCAAGATCAACAGTGCAATAGGATCATGAAAGTCCTGGAAGCCAAAACAATGAAGGAAATATTCTTTCTTACTGCTTTATAACTTTGTTTCTTTGGATAGCAGCAGTGAAACTGTGAGTGACCTTCTGACCACTCCACAGCTCAGTTTTGTTTCTCATGTTGTCTGGTAGACTGAAGTGAAGTTGGTGAGACACAGGACAATTCAACTTGCAGTTGCTGTGTTTTTGAGGTCTGCAGCCATGACACAGTGTATTAGAGCATAAGCAAAGATTATGGGGATTCAGAATTTCAGAAAAAAACACAATTTCTTGTGGTAAATACTTATATAAAGTGAAACATCAGTTGTATGACAATTTTCACCTTTTTGGGCTACTTGATGAAAAATGATATATAAGATATTTCCAAGGATAAAGTGGCTTACAGAAAGAAATCAGCCTTCCTAGCCACTGTGAATTCAAGTAGTTTATGGTCTGCATCTCCAGTACTAAACTATACACTGGTTTTCTATTCACTGAGGGAGGCAGAAAAAGTACACAGATTAAATATTTCTATACAAGGAGCAAAATCCATCATCAACCCAAATTCAAGGTCTATGTTTTTTTATTAGGCACAAACCTAAATCCCTCTACTCTAGTTGTAGATTTTCCCCTTGGATCTTTTTTCCATAATGTCAGAAAAAAGCATCTATCATTGACCCTGAGATTAACTCAGTTGGATAGAGCATGGTGCTAAAAATGCCAGGGTTGTGGGTTTGATCCCTGTATGGGCTATTCACTTAGGAGCTGGACTTGATGATCCTTGTGGGTCCCTTCCAATTCAGAATGTGCTGTGATCTCAAAAAGTGCAAGGCAGAAAAACCAACTAACATAACATAAATCTCGGTGAGATACTTCACTCATGTAAGTGCACGCACGAACACACACAAAGGGTTTGACCAAACCGTGTGTAATACATTGCTTCAAGACCAAATAGATGTCTGTATAATAACTCTTCTTTTCCTATCCTCAGAGCTGCCTGGGCACTGTATTACTCCTTCTGAAGTTAAAGTCCTTTCTTATGCTCAGGTTCAGAGTAGTTGTGCCACGTTCCTCTGAGAATCCATAGAAACAGATAAAGACAGTAGTGATAGTATGGGAAAAATACTCAATTGACTTTTTTAGCAGTTTCAAGTCCTCCACTGTGTGATACCACTTAACCTGGTGTTATTATAAGAACTGATTTAACCTGGGACTAATTCTGGCTTGTTCAATAGCACAGAAATGGGAACTAATTATTCTTACATTTTTATGAGTGTTAGTACTCAAAAGCTAGAATTTGTCTCAGTCTGCCTTTCAGATAGCTGTAAAAAGTTCTCTTACTTTGAGAGCGAAACAAATAACTGATAGCAATATTTGAAACAGATAAACTACAATTGCACTCTGTTTAAAGAAAATAAACCAGTAAACCAGTAAAATATCGAGAGCTGTCTAAGGCATTTACAAAGAAGGATGTCTTGCATTTAAATTTCTTCGATGACCTTCTGCAGTAAAGCTCCATGCTGCATAAATTAGAAGAAATCACTTGGATACAGAGAGGAACGGTGTGATATATTGCAACTAGAAAAATTATTTATAAAGAGAGACATCTGGAAAAATGTCTTCTGCATGTTTTCTTATAATTAATCAAAAAAATTTGCATCATGAAGACAAAGATTTGCACTCTCAGACCTATGACCTCATTCAAACTCTTCATTTTGTAATAATAAATTGATTTTCAATTGGAAATGAACATTCAACAACATTTAATCAATGTGACAAAATCATAAAACTCAGAAGGTTTTCCTGGGTTTTAAAGTAAATAATCCTTTAAATAGCCTTTGAGGCTACCCACAGAAACTTATTCCCATCACTACCGTAATTTCACACTTATTCATATAATGTTGGAGTGGAAGAGTTTTCCAAATTATTCACTACTACACAAATTTGTCTGGCTCTAACTACATTTTCCTGATATATGTTAGAAGTTATATTCTTGTAAACAGAACTGAACAAAAAGGAAGAGTTTCAAAAATCCTGGATTTCAGAAATGGAATTCTGAGAACTATATATTTATTGGTGACTACTGAAATAAGTGAATTTAGACCCCCTATCCAAATATAAACATGTTAGACCCTTCCTGAGATATTATTCTGGTAGGGAATATGGGGAGAAAATAATTCTTTTGCAAATCCTTTTTATTTTGTTTTTGGCTTCTCTCCTAAGAGGAAGGAGGCTGATTTTATATTAGGATTGTAAATATCATGGCAGAGACCTTTAAAAGAAGGTCCATTCCTATGCATCTGGGCACATACAATTACCTCTCCAGGCACAGAAAAATGAATAATCCAAATTACTCCATGTAGTTCCAAACCAGAGACAAGAATGCAATCCTGTCTATAGAAAATAAATAACAGGAGTTATCAGAGTTAGAGGTTAATAAAACAGAGAAGTTCAACAAGACACTGTGCAGTTCTTTTATTTCTATCAAATTAGTTGACTAGTTACCGCTAGTTGTCTCAGCTTAAAATTGGATAAGATACAAAGATAAGAATTCTGCCTTGATGTTGCTAGTCTGGGTCAGTTTTGTACTTTGCATATAGATTTAATTTTATTGAGCAAAAATTGCTTCTGTCTCCAAAAACATTCTGCAGCATAATATGTATTTCAAGCCAAAAATAACTTTTCCCCCCAAAATCACCTACCTCATTTGCAGATGGAGAAAGGTACAGGCTACAACACAGGTTATTACTGCTGAGACTGTGGCTATTTCTCTACATGGACATATACGAACCTATGAAAGCAGCTGCTGGATGCCCTTGTTTTCAGGCAAATGTCCCCAGCGATAGCGGATTGTGCCACAGATCCTTGGCCAAAGCACAAAGATGTACTGTAAATCCCCTACTCTTCTATCATGCTGGCACCTGAAGCACCCAGCAGAGAAAAAGAGAATGTGGCCTGCAAACAAATTACTTGTTCACTTATTATCTGGAGTAAAAAAAAAAAAAAAAAGGTAATAGATGAGAGAAAGACATGTTCAGTAGTATTTAGGGGCAAGCTCTGGCTGCTGTGCAAGGCTTGGCTGATGCTGAGTGAG
Source organism: Margarornis squamiger (assembly GCA_035222235.1). Classification (NCBI taxonomy): domain Eukaryota; kingdom Metazoa; phylum Chordata; class Aves; order Passeriformes; family Furnariidae; genus Margarornis; species Margarornis squamiger. Next base: position 32,603,793 of record JAWWTY010000001.1, read on the forward strand.
GTACGAAGCAAGAGCTTACTTCTTCCCCTACAGTTTTTTACAAATACAGTACTGAGGCAGGAGAGAAACAGGGCATTGAGTACAACCTGATTCCTGGCTTGCCAAGAGGATATTGATGCCATTTTCTGGTGAATGGTTCCAGTTAAGGGAATAAGACATGATGATTGGTGCTCACTGCTCTGCTTGGAAGTTGTTATGTTGTGCTCCATTGCTGGGAATGGCAGTGGTAGCTCATTTGGTAGCTCATTCAAGCTCCAGCAAACTGAGCATAGGTTGAGGGTTAGCATTGCATCTGTCTGAACACACCAAAATACCCCTGTAAGCCCAAGCAGATAGTCTGTACAGAAACAGGCTGTGGGTACCCAACAGCACCTTCGATGAATGCTTTTCCTTCAGGCTCATTCATTTTCCAACATGGACATCCAAATGTTATCATTGCATATTCACTATCTCTGAGCTTAAATTGTTGATTCTTTCAGGCAGAGATGTATACTCACACTTCAGAGCTGTGTCTTGTCTGCCCTTGTGTACCATCGCTTTGAAACATACAGGTGGGCTTTTGATTCTCAAAAAAAAAAAAAAAAAATAAAAAAATAAAAAAATTCTTTACCAAGTTCCCAAACACTTTGAGAGCAGTACAAACATTTTAAACACTACTAAAGCTTATGTGGACACAGACCAAGCCATGTGAACCTCTTCATTGCTTTGAGTATCATGCAAAAGGACCAATTTACTTCAGTGAAAGATATTTACCAAATGCCTTAATCAGGCAAATGTTTCTGGAGTGGGAGATTGCTCCTGCATCAGCCTTCCATGTGATGGCTCCACTGTTACAAAAATTCAAAAGCATTATGAAACAATACCCAATATGAGATATTTGCTGGCACTTATGCAGGAAGAACTGCTGTCCTTGTAATCAAAGCTTACTAAGTTCAAACACCCATTTATCATGCCATTAACTTTACACCCAATTTCTTAAAGATGAAAGCAGCCTTGTGAGTGGAACTCACTGCTGAATTAAAGCTCAAATGGTTGTCCATTGTTCCTTTGCTACATTGCACAGGTTCCTGGTGACATTCAGCTAATGAATTTTCTTGATGATTAACTACCCATTCTATGTGGTCATTGTAATGGAAACATATTAGTTCTGTTACAAGTGAGGTGGATGTGTCATTAGTATAAGTGAGCTGGTTTTGATTTTTTTTTTCTTCTTCTCCACCTCTTCTTCCTCCTCCTTCTCCTTTCCATCCTCTTCTCTTTTGTTTCACAAAGTCAAAGGAAAGAAAAGCTTGGGAAAATATAATCAAAATTCAACAGTGTGCTGAAAACGCTGTTCTGCTGAGCAATAAAATGTATTTAGATGCAGCTTTTTCATTAACTGTTGAATTAGAAGAAAAATGAAATGCAGAAATGCATGGATATAAACTAGCTCTTGTTTGTAATTTTTACATTTATGTTCATTATAATTGTAATTACACACAGCATGATCCAGAAGTGAAAAAATAAAAAACAAAAAAGACCACATAGACATTTTAGACTTATTTCTCTGAGAACAGGTCTTATAATTAACTGTGGTTATTCCCTTTCTTTTCCTTTGCCCATTTTCATTACTGCTCACATTCTGAGAATGCTCTGCTGTTACTTAAACTTCACTGACACCTTGTGGCGTTGAAATAGAAGGATCCTAAAAATAAAACGTTTAGTCTTCATAAAATATATGTTACCTTGTTTGCCTTCATACAACTGTTGCTCTCTTTAAGTCGAGAGATGTTTAGTGTTTACTTGCATGCTTGCTTGCAATCTGACATAATCTACCTAAAACTTTTAGATGCCATGACAGAATCATAGAATTTTGGTTTGGTTTGGAAAGGACCTTAAAGGTCACCTAGAATAACATTTTGTCCTGTAAAACTGAGTGTGTGCGAAGTCTATTGACTGAAAAGCCCATGTGTATAAACATGGGCACTCAGACCCTCTCTTGCACACATGGACCAAGAGACAACACCATTAATTTCCGAGCTGGTGTTTTATCACCTTAGCAACAGCAAAGCATTCAGAAAAACTTCAGGTCTTTTCATTCCTGAAAATGATGACAAGATACAGGCAACAATCATCAGCTGAATAAAGATCTCCTAGTGAAAATCCATGTGCAGAATAGAGAATTCAGCAGCAAATTAGGCTTCAGTTAACTCCAAATGAATATATTTTTCATCTTATCAAAAGACAAGGAAATAGTTTGTGATGATCCACTGGAGGCAAAGCCAAAGCAAAGTACTGGTATGTATAAAGGTTTCAAGGGGAGGTAACAGCAGTGCTTTTTTGTCTGGCATTGTATTATTCCCCCACTGAATGCTCCTAAATCCTGTGAGTATTATCAGAGGTTTTATGCTCATATAAAAGGAAACCGCATCTCCCTAGGAAACAGTAAGAAAATAGGCATACACTTCAACTCTGAAGATGAAGCAGAGTTTCCATTACATTCCTGTTTCTGTTATCCACTGCTGCTGCACCATCTGAAAATCTCTTGTAATATTTTATTTAGCTGCACAAGACCCTGTAGAGATAGAGAAATACTATTATACTTATTTTACAGATGGAGAATTGAATCAGAGGAAGATTAAGTTGGTTGTCTAACAGGAGAGAGAACGGATGTGAAGTGAGAAATTCCAATGAAAGCATCAAATGAAAGTGAAGCAGTCTCTGAACTATCTGGCACATTGGTGTCCAGCTCATTTGTTTTGTCCCATTGGTTCTTCATATAAGCTGTCTAATATATCTGATCATAGAATCAGAGGACCATAGAACAGTTTGGGTTTGAAAGGTCTTTAAATCTCCGCTGGTTCCAACCCCTCTGCCTTGGGCAGGGAGTACTTTCACTAGGCCAGGTTTCTTAAAGTCCCCTCCAACCTGGCCTTGAACACTTCCAAGGATGGGAAAGTGTTCATTGTCAGATTCTGTGGTGTTTGCGCAGATGGTGAAAAATGGAATCTAAAGGAATTTTTACTGGGACACAAAAACAGGAATACAGACTGACTAAAGTGAACCAAAATAGTCTGATTTCTGAAAGCACTTGGCTTTGGCAAAAAAAAATAAATCTTTTCTTAAACATATTTACTGACTTTTACTTACACTTCTGCATGCATCAACTGTATCTGGACTTCTGTGTGAGGTTTCTATAAGGGTTTCAGAAAACCTGCTTTATTTCCATGTGTGCTTGCAGAAAGACAATACTGATGACTAATGGACTTTATCAAACCAGGGGTCTGAAATTTTAGCCGGTGCATCCATAATGTCAAATACTGATTATTTGTGCATTGGTCTTTTCCTATTCTGAACATACAATAGACCTAGAATACTAAGAAAAGGAAATCTTTTCTTAAGTTAATCAAGTTTCTTGATTTTTCCCATGCACAGTTTTCAGGCTTGGATTTTATTTTTTGCTTCCATACCCTGGGCAGAGCTGGCAGTAAAGACATGCCGAAAGGACACCTTGATGAAACCTGTGGTACTTAATGCAGGATGAGTAATTTTCTAGTACAGCTAACAAAAGCAGTTGATAAAGTATATCTATTATTGCATGAGAATATGGCATAATTGAAATATATCTTGTACAACAAGACCTTCTATTAAGTAAAAATCATCTGGGCTTCTAAGGTTTCCTTTCCCAAAAATGAAATCAGAATAATTCTATACAGATCCTGGACAATATTTCAACAATAAAATAACAAATGAATAAACTTTGTATATAGGTCTGTTGATTTCCAGAAGTCTGACACTTCAAGAAACTTCTCACAAGACACTATTATATGACTTCTTGATTTCTCCTCTAATATTTTCATTCCTTTCTGCTACTAAATATTCTTTATTTTCCTCTTGGTTTTTCTCTGATTTCTCATGTCTTCCACTTAAGCAACTAATAGTTAGGAACAATGAGATAAAGCTGCACCATACTATCTGCTTTAACAGATTTAACTATGGTAAAATACAAATTTAAGTTAATGGATAAGCTTTCGTACTTACAGGAGAACCTTGGCCACTCCAGTATATTTAACTATTTGCCTTGACAAATGCACAGTTCTGCATGTAGGGGAGTTTAAAAAACACCATTCTGAAATATTAACATTTGGAGATTGACCATATAACAGTTCTGCAAAGAAGTCTTGAAGCATGAGCAGTGTGCCCTGGCAGCAGATAGCAACAGCATCCTGGGCTTTAAGAGCAAGAAAAGATCCAGAAGATCCAGGGAAGGAATTATGCCCCTATAATTCATACTTGTGACACCACATGTAGGCACTGCATCTTCTTTTTGGCATCACAGTGAAGCAAAGACACTAAAAAATTGTAGTGAGTTCATTCAAGAACCACCAATATGACTGGGCTGAAGTACTTGTGCTGTGTGAAGATGCCATAGGAAGTGGGCTTGTTCAGCCTGGAGAAGGGATGGCTTTAAGGGAACCTTAAAACAACACCTGGTGCCTACAGGGAGGTGATCAAGAGGAGAAGACAGGATTGCAGTGTGGGGACATGAGAAATCTTCTTGACTTCATAACAAGGATACAAATATTGAACATGTGTCCCAGAGAAGCTGTGAGATCCCCATGAGATCTCAATCACAAGAGATTTTCCAAACTCATCTGCACAATGCTGTAAGAAACCTGGTCCAAATTCAGTGTTGACCTTGTTCTCAGTGGGAGATTTCCCAAGGTCCAAACCAAACTGAATGACTCTGACATACTATAGATAAAGATATATAATGTTTACCTTTACTGATTGCTTATCTTAAAAAACATTCAGTATCCAAATTTTTAACTCCTTGGCAGCATTTTTAACAGAAATATTTTGAATTGTTCTAGAAAAAACAACATACTGAAAAGAATCACTGATGCTTTGGGTAATTTTCTCCAAAGTAACCTCACCAAATTTCAGCACAATTTTGTTACAAATGACAAGTTTTCAAAAAGGTGGGCTTCTCCAGAAGGTAATGCCTTCTTACGGTGACTTAAATTACTGAGAAGTTTAGAAAGTGCAAGGAGATAGAGGCAAGTCTCTGCTTTGCTTTTGGGCAGGGTTGACTTAGACTGATTTTTTTATTAATGACATATTTTCATAAATTACATATTCCAATAGCTATGCTAAGGAATTATACAAATCAGAGAAAATTCCTTCATTTTAGAACTCATCTATTTCTTTTTTGTAGCAATACAGATATAATCAGGCTATAAAAGTAGGAGTGGTAAACTAACTACAAAGCAGAAGAGATTTCCAGGGACAGTGATTTATTTATACTGAGAGATTTCTAACTGAAAAGATCCCTTTTGCAAGAAAAGAGATGCCAAAAACCCAGAAGGAAGCTAGATTTTGCATTGCAAAACAACCCTATCCAACCTACTTAAGTTCATGTTGACTTTTGGAAACCTGCATTCTTCAATGTGTTTGATGTAAGTTCTTGGGGAGGAAAAAAAAAAAAAAAAGTGAAAATATGTGTTGAGGGGAAGCCTCATCTATTTTAGACTTCCACTGAGATCTGAAATCAGTGGGGTATTCTTTAATCCTTTTTTTTCACACTGAGTAAACTTTTTACATATTTCTGAGTTTCACTACAAATACTTTTGGAATGTACTTATTTCACTTTAAATTGGGTAATTATTAGAGGTACTACTGTTCTGCACAGACTGACTTCACTTTGGTGCTAATTCAACATAATCTTATATTAGCACCACTTCCACTCACAGCAAGTCAGCTCCTAAGAGTTACTTAAAGCACCTGTAGTATGTAGCACCATAATATGACATTCTATTTCAAAGTGAGAGATGAAATCAGGTTATTAAATATACAATATGATGTTATGCTATTTGCCATGTACCTTTGCTCTATTTTAATAACATTAACAGCATGAATGTTTCTGCTTGTTACTACTAAAGAACTTTAAGTGCTATTATAAGGATGTTTTTAGAAATGTAGTGAAAGTCAGCATAAGGTCCTGATAAACTGAAAAGACACTCATTATGCTCTTAATTTATGTCAATTAATACGTTTCAGACTTGCAGTTAAAATAGCAGGAGAAATTTATTTATGAAAAAAAAATAAAATGTGTTTGGAATACAAATATTATAGTGTTTTAGAGATGCAGTTTCAATACTTTGTGTACTTTTTCCCCAAGCATTGATATTATTTTCATTCCACTCAATCAAAAACTGATTTACTTCAGATCAAAGGCCACAGGCATTGACACTTGTGTCTTAGTTGCTGCCTTAAAAACAAAGATTTGAACTTCCAGGAATCTGATATCTTGAGGAAACATTTCAAACAGTTACAGCAGTGTGTCCACAGACAGACTATTTAGAAAACACCTTTCTAAAATTTTTCATTTTACCAGTGTGCCACAGTCCAGCTTGGTGCACTACTGCCAATTGCTCCATGGAAATGTTCTTCAGCATGTTTGAATAAAACAAAGACCTTTCATTACTGAGAAAATGTATTCCAACAAAAAATAAATTTGAGAAGATAATGATGCAAAAGCAAAGAGAGGGTGCAAAAAAATATACAGAAAAATGTAGATGTTTACTGTAAAGATTCTCAAGATTTGTCTTATCACAATGGACACATCACTTCCATCAGATTCCATGACTACTTCTTACAAGTTGGGAGGAATTTGAACTTGGTTAAAATGGACTGGATTTGCAGGCATGTATGTTTCTTGTCTATTGTGATGTCTTAGAGAGAGAAGTACAATTTCATCTTCTTGTTTGCCCATAAAAAAGGACATTTTCCTTTAACATTCATGTTACCTAAATTGAAGTGTTCTGCACATGTTTTAAAGCAGCAGTCCAAAAACCCCAGAAATTTTACACTTATTACATTGTGTCAATTTTGTGTTTACATCATCTTATCTTTTGCAAATACAAATTGCACTGGATTGGGAGGTTATTTTGAGACTGCCTGATAGTACAGAATCTTTTGGTTGCTGAGGATTTTGGAGAGAATTTTTCTTTGGTTTGGATTTTTGGTGGGTTTTGGCTGTAGGTGCTTTATGTTTTTTTTTCGTTTTTTTTTGTTCTTTTGGTATTTTTTGGGGTTTTTTTGGTGGTTTTTTTTTTTTTGGTTTTTTTTGGTTTTTTTTTGTTTTTTTTTTAATATATTAGAATGGTTTCTCAAAATATTAGTCTACAAGAGTCAGCCATGCAATTTCACAGGTAATAGCAGTAGGCACCAGTCAAGCAAGAATCCAATTTGTAAAAACCTTCACTTTATCACACCACCGTAGAAGGATGCTCTATGTAGTAACTACATAAGTCATTCATAATAAATGAACCCAAGGGAAAAGTGATTAATCATATTACAGTTGTTAGTCTAGCAAGGTGAAACACATTCCAGTGGAAGAAGATTGCCTTACTGATGCATATTTAGAGGCATGAATTCAGGGGTCAAAGTAAATGGGCATAAAATCTAGAAGTATGCAATTTATTTCAGAAAATTCTTCATTAAAGGAAGGCTGTGGAGACTTCAGAGCACAATCAAATGAACATTGCAAAAGAGTTATTTCTTCAATCTGTACATGGACTGGTCATATGATTGATATAAGCAACAAGCATAGGAACATGTTAAACAGGTGGCACACAAAACACTTCCTTTCTTGCTCTGCTTCCCAAAGGAGAAAACAATTGACACATAAGATATGTCATGACATACTGTCACAGTCTGCTCTGCATTTAACTGTAGCATGATGTACTACTGTTTTCTTGAAATGGGATGCCATAAAACAGTTTTGGTCTCAAAGGTCTCCCCACCAAAGTTTCTTAGGTTTCTGTTTGTTTCCATCATCTTACACAAATTTAGTGATCAAAGTCCTCTCAGATATGAGCAGATGCTGCAAAGAGCCTTAATCTTTCCCAGCAACCTTTTGTAGTGGTTCATTACCACTCATCTTGTACAGTGGAAGCATAACATGAAATACAAATCTAGTTGTGTACTAAATTTTAAGTAATTAGTGAGGCATACAATATGTGTCTTCAACCAGGCCTTGTATTGCATATGGCCACTGGAACTGTTCAGAACAAGATCTGAGCGCCGTGACAGTCAACATGTTCTATCAGCTTCACTGGGCACTGGATTTCTGCTTGGTATTTCTGGCAACGTCATGTAACATTTTTATTTTATTTTTTTTTTTTTTTTATTTAAGGAAGGGTTTGAGAGGAAAAAGTATCGATTTTATATTTAATCTAGCATAAACACACTGAAAAATGTAGTAATATTCATGTGCACTAATACTCCATGATAATTTAAGTGTAATAGCAAATGTGTTTAATCTTCTGTTGAGATGAGTCTCTGCCAAAGTTTCCATGAACTACGGGAAGCCACATGCTGATTGTCCCTCACAAGGGCTATGAAATGTCCTTAAAGATGCTTGACTGTAGTAGATAATATACTGTAAGTCAGCAATTAGAGCCAGTTATCAGAGCCAGTTATCATATAGATTTAAAAGTTTCCCACAAGCATTTTTTAAACAATGTAATTGTTCCTCTAGTCTCTTTAACAAATGTAGTTTATACACTTTTTATAAACAACAACAAAAACAACAGCAACAAACAAAAAAACCCACCATGATCTTCCCAGTCTGTTTCCTTACAATCATTTGTCTGTGAGTTTCTGCCCTGAAGTCCTGTATATTGTATTTTGCTCTTGTCTGTCGAATAATTCCATCTACATTCCCAGCTCATTGGAACATAATATGTTTGTTATTTATAGATTATGCTTGTCTTCCTGTACTATGATATTATTATTATCAATCCTCTTATCTTGTAACAGTAACAGGTGATAAATCAGTCCTGTTACCAGTCTGTAATTGTTACTCTCTAAAGTGCAACTTTTTATCTCTGATAAAAATCTTGCATTAAATTTTCTTCCTGTAAGATCCTTTATTAGTTTGACTGAAGAGTGATGCAAATGACCAATGTAGGGACTTTTCTGTGTTAATCAATTCCCTATTTGAAAGGCAGCTTTTCTATTTTCAGTGTGGGTCTGTTTAAAAGATTACAAAAAAAGACAGTTTTTTTTTCATTTTTGTATTAAAGTACTTCTGAATGCAGACTGATATAATTTCCTAAATTTCTAACTTTTTAATTTCAGTGAAAGGGACAGATTGGTTTTGGACAAAGACAATAACAAGGGGATTTTAAGATACTACTTACATGATCTTAGTCAGCAAACTAAAACAAAACAAAACAAAACCAAACCAAGAACCAAAAAAAATTGACAAATAATACATATTGAAAGTTATTTGAAATAAAATTAAGACAAGGCTAAGGAACATCAAAACAGCCATTTAAACATCAAGTGCAAACTTCTTGCCTTTTCTTTCAAGGTCCTGTATAGCTTATTCAGCTTACCAAAGGTTGAAAGGTGACCTCATCATTTTGCTGAAGTACATTAATAATAACAATGATAGCTGTTTAGGTGAAGTTCTGTGTCAAATGTGTAAAAAAAAAATAAAAAAAAAAATCGATGTTTAAACTCAGTAAATCAAAGTTTAGGGGAGTGAGACAATTAAAATACTTAATACCTAACCAATTTGAGATGGTCCTATGTAAAGAGAGATGGAAGATCAGACTTGTATATATTAAGAACATTTTTTTTTCAAAGAAAGGGTTGTAAAAGATTGAAATGGATTGCCCAGGGAAGTTGTGGAGTCACCATTCCTGTAACTGTTCAAAACTGTGTAGATACGGCAATTGAGGACATGGTTTAATGGTGAACATGATGATGGCGCTAGTTTGATTGTTGGACATGGTAATCTTAAGAGCCTTTTCCAACCTTATTTATTCCACTATTCTACCTTTTTCTAGCAAAGAAAAAAAAAAATATAAAAAGGGCAAATGTTGTACCCAATCTTAACAGCAGTTGAAAACATAATACAAGAAACCACAAACTGGTCATCCTCACCCCAGTCCTGGAAAAACCATGGAGGTGAGTGCCTCTGGATCACATTTCAGTTTACATGAAAGAGGAGGTTATCAGGAGCAATGAGCATAGATTTATCAAGGACAACTCCGAGCTGATCCAGTGATTGACTTCTATGAGAGAAATGGCTGGATGTCTGGCTGAGGAGAGAGCACTGGCTGTTATCTGCCTTGCCTTCAGCAAGACTTTTGGCCCTGTCTCCTCCCTGGAGACTTTCAAGATTCTTCTAAGGACCCTGGTTTGAATTCAGGTTTAATAATGCTTTGAAGTTGAGATCTCCTGGCTCCCTTCCAACCTGAAGGATTTCTGTTATCCTTGGTAGAATCTCATTCCACAAGAGTGCTGAGGTCTAACATGGTCTGAATCACTCTTTTTCAATGCCTGTAAAGGCAGTCACTACAGTCTTAATTCAAGGGAGCTTAATGTAGGGCCTAAAATTAGATGGTATGTACCCAGGCAAATTGAGGTAGAGTGGTTACTTCTATCTGGAGTCCCTCAGAATGGATTTGAGTATGGTATGCTTTTCTCCAGGTACTAGTAAATTTTCTATAGTTCATGAAGGATTTTGTGTAACTAGGCAGTTTATGTCACTAGACAGCAAAGAGTGCTCATTCTGGGCTTTGCAATTATAGCTCCTTTTGTGAATGGCTACTTATAGACCAGGATTTCTGGGTTACTTTTAAAGCACTGATGCTATTCGCAGATGTGTTCTAGTTCAAATCTCACAGGGTGGAGAAAGATCAGAAGGGAAGACTTAAAAATAAGCCACTGGGGAAAAAAAAAAATCTCTTTCACAGATTTGTCTCCATATTAGAAGTGTAACACTATGCACCAAACAATTTTAAACATAGATAAAATATATCTGATTATTGTTGGGATTATATTTCCCAATTTCCTGTGGCTCTTTTAAATGGACATGAAAGTTTCAGAGAGAACACCATGAAAAAAGCACACAAACTTTATAATCAAAATGGCTTGTGAGTCTATAATTTCAATTTAGTTTTGTTCTTTCATAACACAGGACAATCACAACAGTTTAGGATTTGTTGTCACAAACACTTGTTACATGAGCATCACAAGGCTTGGTGGTACCTTAGAGAGCATCTCTCATGTGTGTCATTGTGCCTTATCATAAAGTATACTCATTAACAGTGTATGTACAATGGCGACTTGTAGATGATTTCAAATTTTATTTAAAACCTTGTTGTGTGGAAGCCTACCTCCTGCTGGATATCCAAAGTCCATCCATATTAAACTGTTTATTTTTCAGTTTATGGTTGTTCTTAATTCCGTTGCCTGTTTTACAAATCCTTCCCCAATGTTGGAGCTATAAATCATGAAGAGTCCTGGTTGTTCGACTGAAAGTGAGACAGCATGAAAGACAGCAGTAGCTGGGACTAGGACTCAGGAGTTTTGAGCATCTTCTAGTCTCTATCTTATTAATCTCAGACCAGTCATTTTCTCTTTGTATTCCCACTGGTCCTCTCCTCTGGAGAATTTATTACTTAATGAGATACTAAGACCCTAAATTCAAGTAGGACTTCTGTAATACAATATTTTATACTCATAATTTAGGTTTCCTAAACAAGCCCCTAAGGGGAGGAAGAAGAACACTCACAGGAAAAAAAAAACTCCTCATAACAAAAAAACACTCCAAGGAACAAGTAGGATTCCCAAGTATAAGAATTTATTTCTTACAAATGCTTGTCTTATCTTGGTAATTAAGATATTTTGGTCAACTTCTGAAAAGATTAGACAAAAAACTGTATAGCTTTTCTGGATCCTAATGTACGTGTTGACTTCTGAATACAGAATTGCAGCTTGATTTTTAATGTTCTCTGAATCGTCTTCCCAGTATAATGTTGCATTCTCATTTCAAATTAAATATATATACAGCAAACAGAAGAGTTTAATTATCTAATTCATAGAATGTTACTGCACAAGATCTTAAATCTATAAATAATTATATATAATTATATATATATATATATAACTATAAATAACTATTTATAGTTATATTTTATATTATTTACAGGAAAGAAAGGCATTTTTAAAATACACTGGGCACTCAACTTTTTTCAAATGAGAATGGAATCTGGAAAAATCTCAATCACACGGACTGATATTCAGCCAGATAAATCTTCTGATTTCACAATATTTAGAGAGACCAAAGTTGTCTTTCAAAATCCTGGATTTTTCAGATTAGCTAGAAAGGCAGAAAATGTGGGTTATTTGAGAACCTTTCCAAAGGCAGAGAACACGCAATTTGGATTTCAGGAATGTTTATTTCAAATGTCATACTGTTTATCTACCATGTCAGACTGAGGTGCATTGGACCCATCTTGGGCCTTTTTTGATTTCAGTCCTAGCAACCTGGGACAGAGACACTATCTCAGACAGCTCTACCCCAAATATGACTGTGAAGTTTTAGTAGACCATGATATTGTCCAAATGAGTTTTGCATCTACAACTCTTTGCTTCTTTAAAATTAGTGCAATAAGTACACCAGCTAAAATTCACATTGTCTCTTTTACAAAATACATATTTTCACTTTGCACTGGAAACACTTCTTCATGTATATTGATTGATAGGCTTGTTTGCTAGATTTGTTTGATACTGCTTTTCATGGGTAAGGCAACTCATCAGCTACACTTTTTAGGTCAGACACTGCTAATAGTACTCTTCACTACTGTTTGTGGATGTAACAAAGAAACAGCAGGATATAAAATCTATTTTCACTGCTAACCTGGATTTAGAAATGCACACACAGCACTGAACCTGTCTCTTTTGAATTGCTACTGATTTATAATGTTATTTTCCTTCTTGAATGCACTGTATAGGATCAACTACTACTTTATGAAGTAATCTGGAGTATCAGAAAGCTTTGTGTCATAATATTGACTAGATACTTCTTCAATGTTGCTTTTTTATCAGTTTAAAATAATATACTTGACTATCATCCCTAATGTAATTTTGATCATCCACAACCAGTGTTCAAAGATGTTTGTAGATATATCAGAAAATCACTTCATTCCATTAATAAATAAAATCTCTGCATATATTTCTTAGTTTAAGAAATAGCACTTTTTCTAGGCAAAAACATTTCAAAGTTGAAAACTATAGTAATATCTAGGTTATAGAGAATGGGAGTAAATTCACTGTTTTTATAAAGAAGGCGGGGTCGAATTCCTCATAGAGATGCACAGTGAAAGAGGAATAGGCAATATTGGCAAGCTGAAATACAGAAATTTCAGCTAAGTATGAAGAAAAAAAATAGTGCACAACAAAAATGATGAAACTCTAGAAAATGTTTCCCAGGTCAGATGTAGTGTCTCCATACCTGAAGCTAAGCAAAACTCACCTAAACAAGATGCTGAGCAAGCAAACCTGTCCCTGAAGGTAGTCTGAGCTGAGTACAGCTTTGGAACACATGATCTCCAGAAGTTCCTTCCCATTTAAATTTTTTTAATTGGTTGCCCAAGTTTCTGTTTACTCATTTGGAAATTAATTATCCTAAAATTGTATTATTTTGAATTCTTTGCAATGAAACTGCTCAAAGCTTTCAAAAAATTAAGTGATTGGTAAATGTCAGTGAGAGATGGAAATCTACCTTAGTGCATAAAATAAAAACAAACAGAAATCTGGACTTGGATGTTTCAAGGTTAATAATAGAAAACTGGAACTCATCATGGTCACAAAAGTAATTCCATGTTTCTGAAAAATATTGGAGAAGATTATAAAACTCCTGTCTCTCAGTAAAAACACCTGCAAATCTTAGTGTTTTCCTGATATGCAAATATTTCTAATATTTCCAAAACTTTCATTTTCGTCTTTTCAGTTTACATGTGGTGAATTCCTACAGTGTATTAAAAATTGCTCTGCAGATGGTAAACCATCTGAAGAAAACACAATCACTGACCCTTTACACAAAATCAAGAAATAAATACAATTCTTGAAAGTCAATCCATTTTGAGATAATGCACAAGTTTCTCTTCCAACATGAACTTACAAAGGCCTTAACAGAGATGTATAAATCTGATAAAATTTAAATAGAAACTGAGAAACAGAAAGTCTTTATGAATATACTGATGTGCTTAAAAACAGCTGATCATCATGTCATATTTAGGAACAGTTCTAATAAAGTGTAGAATTCAGAATCTTCCTATTTATCTGGCAGTCAGTGATGTGGGAGACACAACTCCAGTAAACAATTCTTGTCAGAAAGAAAATGAATTGCCCTCTGGATATGGTTCTGTACTAAGCTAAGTAGCTAAAACTGACTAAGAATTTACTCCTTAGTTAGGATTTCTGTGTTAGTTGAAATGAATTCAGGATTAATTTATATGGATAGCCTTTTTCTGCTTCAAGAACTGAAATAAGAAGCAGCATAAAGAAACTCTACAAATATTAATGGGATAAAAGCTGAAATGGTTACCTAATTACACAAAAATTATTGGCAGAGACCTACAACATTATTTAATAAAATTATGACATTAAAACCACTTGAGTAGAGCTATAATAAAAATGTTTGACACAGCAAAGACTAGTACCAGGATCTGATCTTTTATCTAAGTCCATACACATGGGTACATCTCCGTCAGTTAATGTAATGCATCAAGGGCCATTCTCCACTATTGAGAACAAATCTCCATGCAGCTGAATTATTTTCAGTTGTAAAATAGGATAATATCTACTGTTCTGCCAGAGTAGAGCAGCCTGTAGTTTGTGATATTCTTCAGACAATGGTGGACCTTTGTTGGGAGCACACAAAGCATATAATACATAGGCCCTCTCCATACCCTTTCTATCTTAGTAACACAGATTATAAAATCTACTTCGACAGGCAGAAGTTTTAGAATTGAGATGACGTTCTGACCCAGATGTCTCTAAATTATGCTGGATAAAAACAATGTTAAGGGAGATGACCTGTGACATCTAGTTTGGTATACCTCCTTAACCAGATCCTAAATGTTGTTCAACAAGATTAAGGCTCAGTGTCCTTACATAAACATCACTTTATCAAAGTAACTTTCTTATTCTGATTCTTATTCTGGCAATATTTTCTCTTCCTTCCTGAAGTAATTTGTAACTTGTTTTCCCGTGGAATAGGTTTCTCATATAAAGGTACCACAGCTGCGCAGTACCTGCTTATAAAGGGAAGGTGAGCACAGTGTAGTCTAGAGAAGCAGAGAACAACCCAATAACACTACATTATTCACTGCTTGATTTGATTTCTGGTCAATGGTGTGATTTTCCCACAATGAACTGTGACATTTCCTACAGCTGCCTCCTCAGTATAGAAAACAGGATTCTGCTAACCCAGGACTGCCACAAGGGAAAAGGCTTACCAGCTCTAGCTCTGTACACAACGTAAGAAAAAGAATTCAATTCAAGTATGTGATACAATTCAATCACAATCATACTCTTTTAGAAAAATGGAAAAAAATATGCATTTAAAAATATGTCTGAGGAGCCATTCTTGTTATCATTCAATAATTTCATATAAATATAATCCTTTTTCAAGATGAGTTTGAGATTGCAATCTTATATTGTACAGATGTTAAACTTAATAGGAAAAAAGGTTAAAATGAGCATCTTCTGGATGGCATTTCTGTGTGTTTTAATAGAGCCATCTGTGTCACTTTCCTTTTCACCTTAGTTTATTTTTTAACATGCATATAATTTTATTTCTTTGATTTGATTGACTGGCTTCACCTATCATTTCACTAGTGAAAGAGTTGAATAAAAGGTGAATAAAGCAATAGAAGTTTCAAATAAAAATGCTCCCCAATTGAGACAATTTCATAGAAGTAGATGCAAGATTTTTTGTATAACATGTTGCATCTGTTGGTTTCTATGATATTCATTTACTATAGAGTACATTTTTCACAGCAAAGTCCCATAATGTTATTCAATGCAAATATTTTCTTAAGAATCCATAAACAAGCTGATCTGATGGTCATGTTTAAATTTTTTGAATTAACATATTAAAATGACAGATACCTTAAGTTATAGGTGCCAAAGCAGTCTTAAAATAACTGATTTTGTATCCTGGAATGGTAACACGGAGTATTTTATATTAACCTGCCAAAACAACTTGGTTTCTACGTGTGCAGTTTCTCATTTATTATTAAATATGTTATTTCCTAGGCTTCTTAAAAATTGTTTCTGTCAAATACTAAGATATCAATTTGATGATCTTTATTTTATTTTTCATTACATCATAGAGAAAATCAACATAGAAAAAAACATAGTGAAAACCGTATGGAAATAAATTGCTTAATCCCGTAGTGCCAACTAAGGGATTGAGTAGAAAAAATTTAGAAAAAAGCTGAAAAATTTTATTGGAGATAATAGGAATAGTTTGAGTATAATAAATAACTACATTAACACTCAGCAACTTTTGTGTCTACTTTAAAACCAAATGACCAAGCCACTACAGAAGTGGACAGAAAGCTTTCCTTTGACCACGATGAAAAGAACATGATCCTGAAAAATATCCTGACACCTTGACAACACCTCTAAAATACATCAGATTTGAAATTCTGTGTAAGTACCAAGACATTGACACCACATACATTTCTGCCAGCACAGAAGTATGAGTTTTAGGAATGACAGATGAACTGCACCACTGAGAGAAGTTATTCAACCTCATCTCTAACATGTTCAGAGACACGCTCAATTGACTTAAAACTGAGTTATGTTGCAAAGGAAGAAGGCAAAAGCTAAATCACTTTCCTCCAGTGAGGACACTCATTTGCAATGACAAAGACTTGCTTTTGAGGCCCTGATCGAGTGTTCTGCTGGTATTACAATTAATCAAATCAATGCTTGAATTAACTGCTTGTTATGATGGTCTTAAAAGAACAATCCAAGAAAAGCAAACATTCCAACAAAATGAGTTGAAAATATTAAACTATAATAACAATAATATTAAAACAAAAGAACTTACCAATCTGTCAGTAATATTTTCATTTCAGTCCTAACAGTGATTGGAGCCTGGGGGACAAAGGAAACAAAGAAATTCTTCTCAGTTGCTTTATACAGTAAGGTAGGAGTCAGAGGAGGATGTCAGTGAATCAGGTGCGTCAGGTCAGAAGAGAAAGAGGAGGAAGAGGAAGAAGGAAGAGGAGAAGGAGAATAAACAAAATAAGTGATGCACAATGCAATTGCTCTCAACATGATGGCCGATGCCCAGCCACTTCCCAAGCAGTGACCCCAAGTCAGCTTTCCCTCCAGTTTATATGTTGAGCATGTTGAGTACGGAATATTCTTTGGGTCTGTTGGGGTCAGCT
>JAWWTY010000001.1:32627837-32648657 GCA_035222235.1 Margarornis squamiger
GAAAGAAAGAAAGAAAGAAAGAAAGAAAGAAAGAAAGAAAGAAAGAAAGAAAGAAAGAAAGAAAGAAAGAAAGAGAAGAAAGAGAAGAAAGAGAAGAAAGAGAAGAAAGTGTTGGTTTTGTTATCCTCAGAAACACTGTCAGTTATTCTGAAGCCCATAATTCAGTAACCAACTATGATCCAACATAAGGCACTTTTATAGTCTGTGTGATAACCTCTTCAGCAAAAGTAACTGTCATTACAAAAAAACATTTTAAAACACTTGAAATAGAGCTTGACACTGATTTCCTGTCCTTTTATTTGTTGTTTCATTAGAGTTTTAATTCTTTCATGCACAAAATCTGATTTTGTGCCTTGAAGCAGAGATGTTGTCTTGCCAATGGAAGTGTTTCTTATACCTCTTTCCTTCCTCCTTTGGAAATGTGCAAGGAAAAGATGCAAATAGCTTAAAACGAATATGTTTACTCAACAGTAAGGCCTGATTCATGTAGTAGTTTGGGTTTTTTTGGTTGTTTGTTTTTTGTTTGTTTGTTTATTAGTTTAGTTTGTGTTTTGCTTTGGGTTTTTTCGCAATTTTTGCTTGGTTTTGTGGTTTTTTTTTTGTTTTTTTTTTTTTTTTTTTTCTGATTTAGATTAATTCTACCACCTAGGAGTTTCTGGACTTGTTTTTTATGGCCGTATAAACTTTTAATATATATTTGCTCCTTGATTACTTTGGTGGACTTTGTGTTGAGTTGTTTGTTTGTTTTGTCTTTTATTTCATTTTGGTTTTTTGGTCTTTTTGTTTTTTTCTGATACTCTGGGGTATATGTCTGGTTGATATTTTATGCTTTTCACACAGGCTTGCCAGAGCTGAGTGTACAACAGCCTTGTTTCCAGGAGCAGGTAACTCACTGCAGGAGTCTGAGAATCCCAGGTTTGCCTGACCTTGTAAGCCCTTATGCATCCCTGGAGTCTGCTTATTTTATATAAGAAAATATATGATATTTTCTCCACACCATAAAATATATAAAGTCACCTTTTTCTGTCTGTAAGAGGATTATTTATTGTTAATGGCCTAATCGTTCTCCTCTTAATTATCATCATTGCAGCAGGAGGGTTTTGCTGAATCTCTGTGCAAAACCAATTTAAAGACAGAAGATAAGAGAAAAATCCTTACCCTGAATACTTGGCAGTCTTCTAAGAAAGAGCAGGGGAAGAACAGGAGAGAAGATGAGACCTGAGGTATGTTTTGACTGCAGATCCAGTGACTCATAGGAAGATGTGAGATTGCTTTAAACAAGCTGTCTTGGATACCACAAGCACTCAGAGAAGATCATGGGCTAATTTTTCTCTATTGAGAAACAAATTAAATTAGCCCATGTTTTGCTCACTGCTTCCTTGACTCAGCTGTTTCCACTACATGAGCTGGGGACAGGTATTGATGAGCAGCACAGCAACATTGTCCAAACTTACTGCCAAAGGAAAATCCCATCTGTCCCATCACAACCACGAATAAAACCTCATGCTTTATCCCATTTCCTTAGTGTGAATGTTCAAAAGGAATTGTCAAGCTGCAGGGATCTGAAGAATAAATGAAATTAATATGTTAAAGAATTGCCTTTACCCTAAGGGTTCTCTAGAACTTAAGGTCCATGCAGCAAGGTCCATGGTTCTGCCTTTACAAGATCCAAGCCAAGACAGTGAGTGCTTTCATGAGGAAAAGCACAGGTTTATTGTGAATTTATACTAAAAGTACTCAGGTGCCAAACAGCTGTTTAAAGTTATAAAGCCCAGCAGAAAGATAGGAAGCTTTTTTCAATCTTCAGTGTTGCTTTTTAAAAAATTAGTCTTTTTGCAGCTCTATAACTACACTCGACTGTTGAGTTCTCTCCAATTAATTGATAAACCTTCCCATTACCTCTGAATCTTTAGTTATTATTTTTTTAGTTATTTAAAGATAAACCAAAAATGAGAAAAAAACTCTGATGTGTTACCTATTTTAAGGTTAAAGCCAGTTTTATGTACTTAAAAAGTAAGCTATACAATGCATTCAACATCTCTGATTAGCTTTTCTCCCTCAGAAAACAGCCCCTACCTTATCAATGCAGAGGCATAATAATGTACCTCTTTCATAATTTGTTTTTCAAGGTAATATTCAAACAATAAATGACTGTCCTAGAAGGTTCACAAATTTTAAGACTGAAAAAGTACATTCAATTTCAATGTGTCTATACCCTCAGGCACACGGTGTGTCTCTTGGGGATGGTCCTGTGAAGGGCTGGGAGTTGGGCAGGATGATCCTTGTGGGTATCTTCCAACTCAACATATTCTGTGATTCTGTGACTTTACAATCTTTGGCTATGATTATGATTCTACCCAGTTCAAGCTCTTGGTCAAGATGTACAACTGTCCTTATTTTAAAGAGAAAGAAAAGGGATAGAGCAAAAGCAAGTGAGTGAAAGTCAGGACCAGTTGTCTGAACAAGCTACTCTATGAGATATGAATTTGTGGCAAGTTTCTACAATGACCTTAAGAAAACCATGTTGCTGAGCTGCCCCAGGTTATTAGCTATTACTGTTTGCAATATACCTCACAGGAGTGGAACAAATATCCTTTTAATTTGCTTTGCATTACATCCACTGTTAAAAAATAACACTAGTATAACAAATACTTTTTAGTTTCTTAATTTGTAGCTAAATTCATAAATCTCAGTAACTATAAATGTATCTCAAGGTCAGAGTTACTGCAATAACCCATTCATTTTCTTTCCCTTTCACTAAATCCATTATCTGAACAAATCATTAGGTGACCTTTTTAGTTACAGCAATTCAATAACACTTACATTAGATGGAGTTTCAGGAACATTAGTCTAATGTGCTTTAAAAGATCACCTTCTCTGAGCAATATAATAAGTTTGTGTGAAAAGCATAAAGCATGTAATATGTAATAAAATCAAGCCTTTAATGAACCATCTAGAAAAACTGACTCATGTTATAATTCAATGGAAACCCTCCCTTAATTAATGGATAGGAAACCAACAGTAACCACTGGATGTTACTTTTGATTGTATATTCAGCTTGCTTTTCCTTTTTAAGTGTATGCTCCTTATTTATACTTCTCAAGAAATAACAGTTTAAATGACCTTGGTTACAGGAATTAATATGCTAGGAAAAGCCATACTTAGAGCTAATTAAAAAGGGCTCTCTGATTACTAGTTAGTACCAACTGCACTAAGATACTGCTTAATTTTCCAAAGTGGTAGTCAATCAGGATTATAAATGTAATAAACTGTCTTAGATCTTTGATGGATGTTGGTTTTCTTCACCAGATACAAGACTAAAAAAAGCACCTTGAGGCCAGACAGATAAACAATAAATAAAACATAGCACCAGCTATCATGAAGAAAATTTTTATAAGGGAAGATTGTACACACTCACTAAAATCCATAATTTCCATTAAGAATATAAGGCATTAGTGTCCTACTCTTTACAACTAAAAGAATAATCACTTAAAAAAAGCAGCTGAAATTCTCTACATCTAGTGCTTCCAGACTGCTGCCAAGAAGAAAACTAGATTAATTTTCCTTTCTAATCAGTCTAGGGAGGCCTGTATGCAGAAAGAGAAGCAATAATAATTTTCCACCAGTTCAGTATCAGCAATCAGTCATTTCTTCTGCAGATGTATGCACACAGAACATGAGCCAATTTGAGTAAAGGTCAGGACACATCAAAATATCAAACTAAATAAGTTACTTTTGTAACTAGGGTTTATTGAGTAGACTTGCATTCATTCAGTTTGTCAGCATTTCATTTAGCTCCACATTTTTCAAGTACTTATGTGTCTGTCACCCACTGAATAAACTGGACACCTATAAACTTTTCAGGATCTTCTCTTAATTGCTCATCCACTGAAGAACTGTAGTAATTTCCTTTTCCCAGTCACTCTCTCTACTACTGATTTGAGATAGATGCAATGAAAATATCCACGCAATTATAGGATAAGTTAGGGAATTGTTTTATAATTTACAATTTGGATGACCCATCCCAGGAAATGTTTAAAGCCATGTTGGACCGGGCTTTGAGCAACCTGGTCTAATGTAAGGTGTCCCTGTCCATGGCTCAGGGGTTGAAACTAGATGATCTTTAACGTCCATTAACAAACCATTCTAAGATTCTTTGATTCTATGAAATAAAAGCAACTTTAAATTGCTATAATTCGTTTATTATTATAATTCAGTAAATATTACAATTCAGTAATAGATAGCTGACATGTGAAGAAACAGTCCAACTATGACAACTGAGTACTCACTTTATTTTTCAGGTTTCACCTTTAGTTAGTAGGTTTATTAAATCATGCAATAAATCTAGATATACCACAGGGTCTTATTGCTTCCAGAAACAGATACATATTTTTTTTGTTTCTGTGGTGAAGACAATTACATAACTTATGCGTCATCTCCTGTAGGTCACTTTCAAATTACCAGTGCTTTTAGACAGCAATGTTGTAATCTTTTGATTACCTTATTGATACCTTCACAAGATTTCTCTGCTAAATTTTTATGCAACATATTCATTTGAAATCTTAAGAAGAATGTGGCTTCTTATCCTTGGCTAAAGGATAAAGAAAGTCAAAGAGTCACATTGTTTCTTTTCCTGTCTCTTTCGGTAATCAGTAGCTACTAATTAAAATAAAATATTAAAAAAAAATAAAAAAGGGTAAGAATTGCTCCATTTTTAGTTAGAGATCTAGTTCATAATCGTTTATTGCCCTAAGCAAACTTTGATATATTTAGATGTCCTTTAATGTAATTCTTCTCCTTCTAGTTATGGTGTTTTTCTTGTAAGTTTATTTGTTATTGTCATTCAAATTATTGAGATATGTTAAATAATCTGTTAGTTTTATTTTGTTATTTTGTGAAATTTAAAAGATTTAAAAAGTTGATTACTAAAGAACTCCTTAAAATATGATTACACCGTGTGTTGATAGAAATCCACCAGTGATCTATGGTTATCTTTCTTAAGTGAAGAATTATCAATCCACGTGTGTAATCCAAATAACTTTTGCTTTATCAGCTGATTTTTTCCCAGATCATAGATGACCCAGCATAAGATTAATTTGCAATGTCATATTATTTAAACTATCTCTGCTTTTCATTAATATCTAAAATATTAATATAATTTCATATATATCCCTTTTTAACTCATTAGAGAATTAATACATCATAGTCCAAAAATATGTCCATTTTTTTTCCCGTCCTTGTTCCTAATAATACCAGTTTCAACTAGCAAAATAGTGGTCCACTTTACCTATTTTTTAAGTCAACCATTTTTACACTTTTAGATAAATTCTTTGATATTATTAATTTGTGCAGGAAATAATAATGAAAAGTAACACCATTTTAACTGTATTTATTCTCCTAGGCAACTAGGCAGCATTTTTTTTTTTTTTTTAATTACTATTAAAAAGAAACCTTAAATTACAGGAATGCCAGCATTGCCAATAACTTCAGTGGCAACAGTACTGAGTTCATCATTGGTTCTTTAACTGCAAAATTTACTCACAAGGCACGTGAGATTTTTAAGTTTCACTTAGGTCTTTAAGAGTGTTTAATAGGTCTTCATATTATACAGACTTTTAGGTGGTCTTGGGTCTTATGTATAAATTTTGAAGTGGTCTTCCAAAATTCCCTCACATAAAGTGTATTTGACAGGGTTCTAAAATTGTTTTTATGCTTCTTTTTTGTTGAATAGATGCTGTTCTGTTGCATTTCTGAAAGCTGGGAAACCCACTGAGTTCATAATCCATGCAATGTGTTACAAGACTGGTGATGGTTACTGATTAATAGTACAAACAGCTTTTTTTTAAACTGAGACTGAATACAATATGACGTGCTTTTGTACTTCCATATTTGTGAATTTCTGAGGTGGTTGTCATACAACAATAATTCAGTGCTAATTTTGGCATTCTTTATATTAATTCATAATTTTTTTTTTAAAAAAAAATATTTTATTTGTAATATATTCTCCCTCATTTTCTCAGCAAACAGATCCTGTTCCCCTAGGAAAAATTAAAAACCCTTCTTTAGTGGTATAATTGAATAATTATTGAAATAACTGCAGTACTACTTCTATATTGATGTTTTGTGTTAACTCGTCCATGGACTGAGCTGCCATTTGACTCAGAAACCACAAGTGTTTTTGGGCACAGGTATTTCATCATTGAGTTCATTGCAGAAGTTGGTTGGAAATTCTTTACTACTAAGTCTTCCTTTAGAAAATTTTGATCATCAAAATTGATGTTTTGCAATTACATTTTTATAACTTTTGGATTGTTCTTTTTTTTCATCAGAGGTTTCATCTTGGTACAGTGGAATTCATATTAAAAGGGAAAGCCAGAGAATAAGATTGTAGTTTCCCAATAATTTAGTAATTTTGCACCAATAAGAAATAAACTTACAAAACTGGTTTATTCCCTGATCTAAATTTGCCTCACTGGATTTCTGTTATCCTAGGCAAGTGTTGTGGACTAAAGGTTACTAAGGAGGTATTCTTCTTTTTAGTTCTTCTAGAAATAAATGTAATGGAAAAAGTGTTAAATATTTCACACTGGAAAATAAGAAAATTAACAAAACTTCAAAGACAATGAAAGAAAATCATATACCCACTTACAGTTCAATTACACTGTAGCTTGACTGAAATAAATCAGGATTAATACAGTATGAATGATCAATAGAAACTATCAATATAACAAGTAATTTTAAAAGCTGTATCTTTTAAAAATATACTTGAAGGAAAAAATCCAGATATTTATTTTGATATTTGGTTTCAACTGCAACCAAACTCCCCAGGAAGAACCACAATGTTTATCTATTATGAATCTGATAAAAATGTCTAAAATGCCTTTCCTCAAACTTTATTTTTGTCATTGGAACAAACTAGACACACACACATTTTTCAGAATGCATTGATAATTTAAGTCCTACAAATAGTTGCATATATGTAACAGAGATGCCAATGAAAAAACAATGCTACAATTCTCAAAGACTTTGCAATTGTTGATCCAAAATGCGAAGTGCTTGGCAACTTAAAGGATGAAGTTGTGTTTGCTAATTTTCTAGCTGGGAGGTTAAATAGGGAAGAATCAACTCCAAAACATACGTGAGCAGTCTGGCTTACCCAATTTTGTAAGTCCCCAAACAGCTGGTGTGGAGAGAACCTACCGTTGTGTGTTGTTTGAGCCACTGATGGGGATGAAGAGCAACAAAATCAGTAATAGTTTTCAAAGATCTCTTATGTAACTGTATGAAATAAAGCTCTTCAGAAAAAATCTCCATGTGGTCTAGTTTTACTGGAATGAGGAAATATTGAGGGTTTTAACAGATGCCATAGTGACTAACTATCCATATAGGCTGATAAAAATAAAGTTCTGAAGTCTATGTTAATAAGTGAATAGGTTTTAGAGGGGCTGAGAACACCCCCTTATATGGACATCAAAGAAAGAGAAAAGCCTGGTTATAATTGGCAGAGAAAAAAAGGAACATGAAGAGATGCTTGTGATGGATATGTAGGGAGAATATATATAATTTATAACTTTGAAGGCAAGGAAGGGGAGCTGGGATTTGTTATATATATGAATTGTATGCTCAGAGATAAGCATATGGAGGAAACAGGAGGCACCACAGTATGGTAACAGTCATTTGACTGAGCTGGTCAGGGTCAAACCAGTATCAAAGGACAGTACCTCTCTATCTAGCAGCATGGGGGGTTACTTTAGGAAAAAAAAAGAGATCTTAACACATGCCAGTCTAATTCAAGAGAAGACATACAGTAAAGATCACTGCAGAGAAGACCACACCCCAAATGGTTTGAGCCATCTGTGCTCTGTTACACAGTCATAATGAAGACAAATACAGACATGTTTTATGCACAGAGACCAATGGCATATCTGAAGCACTGGAGAAAAAAATAAATGGTGGCTGGGGGATTTTTTGATTTTTTTTTTTTTTTTGGCATTTTTTTGTTGGGTTGGTTGTTTCTTCTTAAAACAAACAACCAACCCCCCCCCAAACAGCTATAAAGTAACAATTTCACTTACCTGGTCTACCTTCCAGGCCCTTTGGATAAAGTTACAGCACCCACATAAAAAGTGCAACTCCTGCAATTTATTTCCCAGCTAAACTCTCAATGCATTCTCAATGCATGCAGCAACAAAAGCAATTTTTTTTTTTTTATTTTTTATTTAGCAGTCCATTAGATTAAACAGTTTACTTCTTTATGCTTGCCAAACATTATGTTCTTCCCTCTTGCTTCCCTTCTGTCTTTCTCTCTGGGTGCTGCTCTTTATCTTACTGCCCCACAGTTTGCTGTCCATCCATGATTTGATTATGAGAACTCCTATGATTCTGTTCATCTTTTGGACTATTCTAAAACAATAGCTATGAACAACTGTTTGTTGTCCAGAGAAGTTGTGAAGTTGTGGCTGCCTCATTCCTGTAAGTGTTCAAGGCCAGGTTGGCTGGGACTTTGAGCACTCTGGTCTAGTGGAAAGTGACCCTGCCCACGGCAGGGGGATAGGAACTAGATGATCTTTAAGGGCTTTTCCAACCCGAACCATTCTATGATTCCCTAAGTTTCAGTTCACTGATTACCTCATAGTAGGTATATATGTCCAGAGACTACTGATTTACACCTTCCCTTATCTCCTGAGCTTTACACATAACAGAATTCAATGAGAAATGTCAGAGACAATAAATTTAGAGACTACTTTTCCCACTCAAAACATACTCCGTAGCTTTGCTCTTCAGTTACCCCTATTAGAGAACTATCTCTTCTCATATCCACTTGCTCAAGTACAAATACCAAGGTTTCTAAGATGTCAGGACAGGACTGGCTACTTTGTTACTGACAGCACATAAAAGCTTATTTCTCAGCTTATGAGAGTATTTCCACACAGTAATTCAATACTGATGACAAAAGCAGCCACAAAGCCTTTAATTCTTGAGTTCAAGAATGCTGTTTGAACAAGGTGCATTTGAATTAGATAGAATAAGAGATTTCACTTAAACTGGCAGGAAACTATGATGTCAACTATTCCAATCATTGCTCAAAGTTGAGCTAACTTCAATTTTAGATGATGTTTCTCAGGGTGTTTTCCATTTCAGTTCTGAATTATTTCCACAACTAGAGATGCACAATATCTGTGGCCAATTCTTCCTTCCTTCTTCCCTTGCTGTGATTTGTGTGTATTGCTTCTTATCCTTTCACTGTGCCTGCCTCAGAGCCTGGCACGGTTTTCTATCTGACCCTTCACTATTTGAAGACAATGATAAAACTTTCCCTTTAACATCTGTTTTTCAGATTGAACAAACCTGGTTCCCCCAGGCACTCCTTGTACATCATGTAGGCCAGCCCTCCAGCCAACTGAACTCACACCAGTTTGTCAATCTGTCTCTTATGCTGGGAAGCCCCAAAAAGTACTCTAGATTCATCCTCACAAATATCAGAGTAAAATAATAATTTCCTGCAACTAGGTCGCTAAACTTTTGTTAAAACAGGACAATATGGAGTTGTCTTTCATCACCAATGGCCCAATGTGACTTGTATGCCATTTGTTGCCCACCAGAACTCCTTCTAATGAAGCTGCTTTTTACCAGTCATTTCACAGTCTGTATTGTTGTCTGGGCTTAACTCCATCTCAGCTTCAGAACTTTGTATTCACTTTTGTTAAACTTAATGCAGTTTCTGTCAGCCCATTCCTGAAGTTTGTCAAGGTCTCTCTGAAGTTTTGCCTTGCCCTCCCACGTATTAATTGTTTCTCCCCAATTTGATGTTGTCCCTGAGTTTTCTGAGACTGGTTTATGTCCCATGGTCTAGGTCACTGATGGTTAGTGTCAGACAATATCAGCCTCTGACACATGTAAAGGCCACCAGCAAGGCTTTGAATTCCTAATCCCTCTATCCAACCCACTCTTCATCACTTTCCCATTTGCTCATCAGGAAATTCCTCTGGATTGTTACAATTGCTTTTTTGACTGTCACTATGTTATCTTTCCTTTTTATGTCTGACTTGCTATTTATTTGGGTCATAATTCTGGGTTTTAACTTGTGTTTTAAATTTCTGACACAATTTTAAACATTTGTGTCTATAAAAAATGTAGAAAAAAAGATAAAGTTCCATTTGACTAATTGTCTCCTGAAGATAAATTAGTGAATAAACATTACTTTGCACCTTCCCACTTGGTAACGCTAAAATATTATCCCTAAGCATTTCCACTATTTTCTTTGATGCTCTAGCAATGCCTTGTTTACCTGTCTCATAGTGATGACTTGCTGATTTTTTTCATCAGGTTGTCTCATCTGGAGCAGAGCACACATACTGCTTGTTTTAATTAAAGATTATTGCAGTACAATACACTTTCTATTTGATCCAATCTGGTAACAATCATCGCAATTGACCCCTCAGCTGAGTACCTGATGTAGCAGCATTTGGTGGCAGCACACTTGCCCTCAATAGCAAGGGAAAGACAAGTCTGAGACAGAGGGATGAACGACAAAAGTGCACAAAGAAAATTATGGGACTGGATAAACAAGGTCGTGCTAGACCATCAAACATTTTTAGAAGGCTTTTCACAAACAGCCAGGTATTAATAATTTAATTCAAAAAACCTGCATTACAGAAATAACTTATCCAAAAAGACAAAGCTTTTATTTTTTTTTTTTTTCCTTTTGTCCTCCAGTCAGAGACCTTCAAGGTCCAGTTCTTGAATTGTAGTGTGAAGGACATTAAAGTATCAGTCAAAGCTAACAGCCCATATGCTGAAAGTTTCATTTTGCAGGAATAGATATTACATAAGGTAAGAAATGTCTTTTAATTCTCTTTTATAAATGCCCATGCAAAATTTCAAGGTCCACAAGGAGATTTACAAAGGTGCTGACAGAAAAAGAAATAATCAGAAAATAGAATCTGACAAAGGCTGCCTTTTGTAGGTCTGCATCTTATTTGGACTCCTCCACCCTCACTCCATAGAGATCAGCCACACCAAACCACCCTGTTCAACATCCCATATAAGCAAATAAGGAGATGAAGATTCTGATTTACAAAATTAATCAGAAGAGAGTATTGCCAACTTAAAATGTGGCTGTTGTCTGCTGCATAAACTTGTGTTAAAACACAATTTTCTGCAGTCAGTGACAAAATTCAGTGTCACTGCAATCAGTGACAAAGTTCTTGTCTTTAACGAGTTCCCATGTTAAAGACAGCTCTTCCTCATCAAATGGAGGCACCATACCCCTCCTTCATAAACATTTCCTTTCCACATTTGAGTAGGAATCCTAAAAGGATCTGGTGCAAATAAAAATGTTAATATTTTGCTCAGAGGAAATAAACCAAAATGAAATAAAACAAAAAATCCAAACAGAAATCTTCAGCACCTGCTGATTGCCCAAGTTTCATTTCACAAATTACTGGCAGAGGGAACTGCTGAATACTCCAGAGAAGAGAGATACACACATGGTACTAATGGAACACAGTATTTTGTGAGCTGATCATGTCAGACAATCTTAGTTCTTGACAATATACCTCTGACCTGTGTTCCTATTTTAATGTGCACAGCAATAATTTTTCTAGGAATTTATGTTTGTTTGCTAAATGATCTAACTGCAACAGTGAAGTCAGCACTGTAAGAGCACCTATGGCTGTCTTTTGCCTGATGCCCCATTGATCTGATTTGCAAATATTGAACTCTTTTCTCTAGACAAGTCTATAAGGGTTACTTTAAATGCCACCTTCTCCAATGGTGTGATTGAAGTTTCTGTTCATGAGTTGTTCATTGGTATCTGCAGCACTTTTCTCTGCACTTTAGGGTTGCACAGTGAGGAAAACAAACATGGTTCTAGGGCATTTGAAGGAGAAGGGCCCCATCTCTCTCTCTGAGCAGGATGAAGAAACATGGTATTTCAGCTTGAGAGCCTGTTATGAACATTACTGCTGTAGAACTCACCATAAATTATGCCTCTAATATTAAATTTCAGTACAGAACAGAGGAAAATGTTGATGTGTGTTAAGAGGACCATGACTTATGAAGAGATGACCATCATGGAAAACTCTGGAAATTAAATTTTGCCTCTGTAAAACAATTTTAGGACCACTAGAAGAATACTGAATCTAGGACTAGCATCATCCCTAGAAGATGACTACATCAATGTTATAAAGAAGTCAAAGGAGAGACACAAAAAGTGACTTCAGAATTGGGAAGAAAAAAAAAAAAACAAAACAAAACAAAAAACAACATAGAAGGTGAAATTTCAGGAATTTGTCTTATTAAAGTAGGAAGTGAATAAAGCATTTCATACTGTTAGTGTTAAATGTATCTGATAATTGTTACAGGTACTTCAGTCTTGCTGACAAAATTGTAACAAGGGTCAATGGCTAAAAGATGTATTTTTTCTAGTAGTAAAAATATTTAGATTAGGTTATCAGCAAAAGGTTGATCCTGGTTTTTCTTGGAATTAGTAAAGTCAGATGAATTATGTTCCTAAAAGGAATATAGAAATTATACAACCTTGATTAAAATATACAATCTGTGTAAATGAAAGCTAGACAATATCCTGTCCAAAGGTCATACCTGACCTTGAATATATCAGTCACAAAAGTCTTGCGCATCTGTTGCACATCATTTGTTTTTGTTCCAATTTTCCACAGGATGACGGAAAAAATTTACTCTGTGGTGAATATATGTGGTTTTGTCTGCCCCTAGTTATTATGCTCCATGTAATTTGAAATAGATTAAGTTCAATATGAACTATGTCTGAACCTTAAAGCTCATAAATATCTGATCTTTAGATGAGTATTTAATCAAGTGACTCTCTTCAAACATATCTAAGGGTCTGGAATTAATTTGGAGGCTCTTGGTTCATATAGTGACATTGACAGTGATAGGATGACATTTCAGTTTGAGACAATACCCAAGCTTGGACAAGGGAAAATCATTAAGAAAAGAAAAGCAAAAGAAACTTCAATGGTAAATACATAGGTCTCTCTCATTTTCATGAGAAACAATTTCAAAAGAAATTAAAAAAAAGGCCAGTCACATATGGACTAAGCCAATTTTTTCCCCCCTAATCTAAGGCATGAAATAAAGCTCTCTACAGTCTGATATTTATTCAGCCAAAGTTGTTTGTGTTATGTTGACATTTGAATTTGATGACCTTTAAGGTCTTTTCTGACCTTAATGATTCTATGATTCTATGAAACATACTAGAACATGTTGATGGGTCTTTTATTTTCCCCTCCTATATTTTTCAGTTAATTATTACCCCTGAAGGTTTCCCTAAGGCATAAACAGAACCATTTTTAATATCGTGGAAGATGTCACCAAGCCACGGTGTTCATCAGTGTCTGTCAGACACAAATTCCTGCTTCTGCAGCCAAACTGCAAGCATGAGTTCGTTCAAGTACTATTCAATCTGCCCTGGTCCAAATCCAGTTAATTCCAACTACCTTTAACAGTGGTAAAAACTACAGGTTATTTGAGTTTTCCAGCATTGTAGTTTGGCTGGAAAGACTATAAGGTCTGAAACTCCAGCCAAAGAAGTACCAAATGGCCTGTTTAGCCTGTTGCATGCAGAAAGAAGGCTTTTGTGTGACTTGATAGTAACTTGCATTGATTTAAGGAGCGAAATCTAGCTATTAACACCACTAAACATTAGCACACAGGTGATGAATAATCTGACTGCAGTTCTAAGGGGAATTTCTCCATTTGGAAAAAAAAAATGTCACACCAGAATTTGGCAGGACATTAAAGTTAATCAACACTATTCTTCATATAATCTTTAATGATCACAAACAGTCAGGACCTCCAATTTACATCTCATTTACAACATGGCATCTTTTAGCAGCATGAGACTTTCTGAGATGCTCTCAACTATTAAAAGATCAAAAACGTTCTTTCAGTAGCTAAATTTTCTCAATTTAACCTTACATACATATGCTGCAATTACACCATGAAGATGTACTTACAGAGAAACAAGGATGTGTTTACATTTCATGAGTTTTTTTTCCTTCAAGAGACTAAAATTGATCCTTATGAGAGAAAGCAGCATCTTCTGCTTTTCTTCTAGCAAAATATGACAAAACCACTGTGATAGTCTCTGTCAATGAAGCACTCCAAAGAAGCAGATGAACAGACCGGATGTACACAGCTTGTCTGATACCTTGCTGCTTCAATAATTTTCACTGCAGTAAATGTTGTTTAATGTTGGTATAATTTGTTGCTCAAAGGAAGCAATTTTTGTTTCCTTTAATGCCATTATGATGATGCCTGCTCTTTTCCTGAAAGACTCGGGACCTCTCCTACCCACAGAGAAGCTTGGAGGTGAATCTGACTTTACAACCCTGAAAGAAAGCAGAAGGCCAGGGACATCTGAGCATGGGGTCACTGTGAAAAGCCATGAAAGCTGGATAGCTGTAAGCTTGCACATCTCTGGCTGTGCATCAGCAGACATCAGCAACTGGCAACTGCTTGTGTAGCAGTCCTGTATTTACTTGGCATGTGACTCCGTTACATCAACAGCTCTATTTGATTAATGGTCACAAGTGGTTGAAATGCTATTTGCATAACTATACTTTGCACTGAAAGCAATTTCATGTAAGAGACACATACTTTGGAGATGTTGCTCGGAAGGCTATTTTTCATATTAGTGTGTGTGCATTTATATCCTCCCTATCCCCAATTTAAGCTCTTTTCACATCTTCAGAGACCATTGTGCTGCTACTGAAGTCTTCCATTACAGCTCATGGCATGAGGATTTTTAAGCAGATTCTAGTCTGAGCAGTTGTGTGATTTGAGGACCAAGTAGGGTTTCTTTTGGACAACTCTCCTGCCAGCCTCAGGACTTTGTCACTCCTTAAAATCCCTTCAAGTTTGTCTGTCACAACAAAGAACCAGAGTTTGATGCAGACAAAGCTAGTGAAACTAACCTCTCAAATAAATTAATCCCTCATTATGTTCGTGGGACCTTTTTTTCTAATACTTTTTGCAGGTTGGTGTATCCTGTATATCTTCTATCTATCTTGGTTAGAAGATCCTCCTTTGAGCAAGATTATCCCATCAAACTTAAACCTGTATCTTATACATATTTACTAAATTTGCAAATACATTACATTTTCTAATATGCATATATACTAAATATACTAAATGTGTATCTTACATGTAATTACAACTCAATACAATGACCTTTCCCTCTCTTACTTCTGTGGTGTTGTATTGCAGAAGAGGTATAGGTAAGCATGAAAGAGGAAACGTAATCATTTAGCAAGGGCATTGATTTATTAAAAGTTTCTTCACCACACACTAATGCAATGGCTCTCTCTTAAAACATTATTTGCACCAGTTAGACCCTCATCTATAAGACAAAAGAAAAATCTGAGTTTATCAAATGAGAAAATTTGACATGAGCAAAGATAAAATCTTAAAAGGCATGTGCTGAGAAGGAAGTGTTGTCTGAGGCAAGTTCTGGGGGTAGCACTGAGAGGCATTATGAGATTCCTGTGAATGGGCAGTTTTCATCTTGTTTCAGCTCAGTAAGCTGTTAAATACTTCAGTGGCAGAAAGATTCTGCAGCAACTGTTAAAAATTATGGTCTGGTGTAATTTTCTAAAAATGCCCATTGTTCTCTGATGAAGGTACAGTGTGGAGATGAGATAGACTTTTGATCATTTTAGTGCATGATTCTGTAGGGATTTGTATGTTCTCACTAGGAAGGGAAACACCCCATAATTGGAGGTGAATGTGTTGGCACTGTCTTTGATCTTCACTAAAAATTTGACCAGCATAGCACCAATTTTGCTAAGATGCTGTCTTGTCAAGCAATGTTTTCAAGCAATACAGAGGCCCCACAACTCCTCATATACAGCCAGGTCTTTATACACTATCAGAATGTGCAACAAATAAGATTTAATAAAATAGATAATACTGAATTAAACTATTGCTGCCACATGAATGAACACAGTCTGATACTCGAATAATGTTTGAGTCATTTGAGATCTTTCATATGAAATATTTTCCCTGCTGTTAACCAGATGTGTGTTTACATTAGTGCTTTCCTGTGTACCAGACTAATGATATGAGAATGATAAATATGAATGCTATTTTTAAGGATTTATCTCCTTAACACATAAGAGCTACGAATTTCAAAGTTAATACAGGCTTGCACTTTCCCCATTCCCAAAAGAGCCCTGTCTCATATTAAGATAGGAGATCTGTCTGGCTTTCTTAAAGTGTTTGGAGAATATTTCCATTGTATAAATAACACTTTCTATACAAATAATGATCATTCCTTGATTCAGTGCTCAGAGAAAATATCCCCTGTGGCTCTCTGATATGCTTAACAGGTGCTTTTTTAAGCACACTGCCCTCTTTCATCATGCTCTAACCTTCAGTAGATCAGAATAATTTATAATGTAAGTTCTGCCCTCAGAAATCTGCTGCTGTAACAGAAGTTCCAACGTTATGTGGCAAAATTCTGCTAACTGCAGTGCAACAGTGTGAATCACCAAATTTGAAATGAATGAGCCTTGTAATGCCTCAGGCATAACATTTTAGTGGCTGAAGAATTTGACACTACATGCATTTTGAGTATGTATAATCCTATAGTTATCCTGGCAGCAGAGAATCTCCGCTCAATAACACTATCTACACAGGGGAAATTATTAAAAAACATTGCACACACACAGAAAAGCAAGCTTCACAACTGGAGCTCTGTATTACACACCTGTAATATGGAATCCGTTTTTAGGTGACCCATTTATTCTGTATTTTCCTTCTAAGGTCTTCAACAGCTTTCATATTTAATATCTCAGCCCTTTGAGGAAAGAGAAGGAGTTCATGGGGTTGATTTTTCTTTCAGATATACTGATTCCTGAGAGGAACAGGTACCCTGATGACACTGGAATTGGAGCTGGCATAAATGAAAGCACCATAAGGCAATTAAATTCCATGAAGAATAGAAATTAGTTTGTCTAAAGAACAACTGGGATATTTCCATCAGTTCTGTAACCAATACAAACTCAGCTCTTGCTTATTCTCAGGTGAAATTACTTTAGCCCAGAGTTTCTCTAGGCAATGCCATTCCATTGATGTGAAGTTTGATTTTAAGCACAAAATATAATTGTATCACCTCAAAAGATGCCCAAGGCACAGTAAAATTATTAACATTTTTGCCTGCAGAGCAAGCATGGAGTAACAACAACCCTTTTATCCCCATAGATGGTGTTTGGATTTGGAATGTAATACCCAAATCTCAGCTAAGTTCAAGGAAGTGTCTGAAGTACCTAAGGTAACCCTGTAGCTGTACCAAACTAGAGAGCAGAGAATCATTCACATTCATAGGAGAATTCAACCCATCTATTCTTTCTCCTAATTTCAGAGGGAGTCTATACTGACTGCATGCAATAGGAGGTATCTCAGTTTTGTAGCTTCTGGTGTTTTTATCTTCGCAAAAACTCTTGACTCTTAATATTGAAGTTCGGCAGATGTGAACTTCAAAGGTCCAAAACTGAGATTATCTAACAATGGCAACATTGAGAACTGGTGAGAAGATTCCCTTACGTTAAGGTTAGGTGAATAGGTAAGTGGGAAAAAAGAGCAACTGCCCTTCAGACTGCATAATCTGTCTCTTTTCCATTCTTAACAAAAAGGTTGTTTAACATGTGTATTTGAAAGAGCTAAAGCAAAGCCTTTGGCAAGCATAAATCACATTAGATTTATTTTATTTTAGCTCTCAGCAGTGTGCTAAAAAACACTTCTAATTTGCCTAATGGTATGCTAATAGAGACACCTGAATGTAATTATTTGTTTCCCGAAATAAAATTAATCCTCTATATTCTATTTTATCCTGACTGGAGCTGGACCGAATGGACTATGCCAACACTAAAAATCAGGGCACTCTGCATTGAGGGGCATCCCTGATGCCCTGATGGTGTTTACTTCCTATTTCATTGCACTTTATCAGTGGTAGCTGGAAGATATCATACATGTAAAAAATTGTGAAAATTAAGTGGAAGATGACAAATATCAAACACAGTGCAACTAATGCACAAGACAAGAATTTCAGCATTGTTTAAAAAAAAAAAAAAATCTTTGTTGCAACTCTAGGTAAAAAGCAACACTGACATAATAGGAATTGTCCCCACTCACCTAGTCTGAGAATAGGAAGAATTATATAAGGAATGAGAAGAAAAGGCTACTAAAATAACATCCAAATTAAAAAAAAAAAAAAAATAAATGAAAGAATCCTACCAAAGACATAGTAATAGAAACATTCGTCTTGAAAGAGTGTAGATAGAGAAACACCAGCAGAAAGTAAGACCACTGGGCTCTGATCCAA
Organism: Margarornis squamiger; assembly: GCA_035222235.1. NCBI lineage: Eukaryota > Metazoa > Chordata > Aves > Passeriformes > Furnariidae > Margarornis > Margarornis squamiger. The sequence continues at coordinate 32,646,202 of JAWWTY010000001.1, forward strand.
AGCAATTTTATTGTTATGGCTGAGCATCCTGTTTTTATTCATGAAGGCAAGTGATGGCTACTCTTTCACTTATATATTCGTGATGTTTTTGCCTGATGATTTACCTGCACAGATGGATCTTTGAGCTGTATAAGCTGTATAAACTGTATAAAGTGCTGAGTAATACACCAGAAAGTTAGCTTTGTTTAAAGTCCTCCTTCAGTACTGAAGCCTCCATTGTAACTCATTTATAGTTGTTTTGCGCCCACATACTGCAAATAGTGTAATAAACAAGGACTGATTCATTACTGCTGTTTCATAGAACCATTATGACTAAGCTGAAAGGAAGTGATTCTCCCCCTCTATTCTGCTCCTGTGAGATTCACCTGGAATGCCGCATCCAGCTCTGGGACCCCAACACAAAAAGTGTATCTGTTGGAGCCAGTCCAGAGCAGGCCATGTAGATGATGAGAGGGCTGGACCACCTTGTTCTGTGGAGACAGGCTGAGAGAGTTAGAGTTATTCAGCCTCAGGAAAGAAAAAGTTCCGTGGAAAACTTAAAGCTCCTTCCAAGTACCTAAGGGGGCTACAGGAGAGCTGAAGAGGAAATTCTGACAGGGATGTGGAGCGACAGGGCGTGGGGGAATGGCTGTAAACATAGAGTAGGTTTAGATTAGATATAAGAAAGAAATTCTTTACTGTGAGGGTGATGAGGCACTGGAACAGGTTTCCCAGAGAAGCTGCTGATGCCCCATCCCTGAAAGTGTTCAGCTCCAGGATGGATGGAGTTTAGAGCAACCTTGTCAGGTAGGAGATGTCCCTGCCCATGGCAGGGGGCTTGGAAGTAAATTATCTTCCAATCCAAACAATTCTATGGTTCTAAGATTGTATAATTATTTGAAAAAAAAAAAATCAGTTAAAACAAGTTGTGCATTTAACCAGTGCTAACAAATTTCAAATGGCTTGTGTTTGAACTGTGACCTATTTTTCAACTGTTCACAAATTCAGTTATGTTTCAAATGCCTGAAGAGATTCTTCAAAGTTGCTTTGTAGCCAGGTCCCAACACTAACAATGCAATTTCAATTATTAAATTAGAATAAATGCTTAGGAAACAAGCGAATAAATTATAGCAGAAGGCACAGACCATTTGTCTCTCTGGAAATTCTTGATGCACATAGCGAGTGTTTGATCAGGCCCCAGAACAATTAACATCACAACTCCCAAATCAGCATAGAAACTTCTCAGAAGGAGACATACAGCAGGTAGTGTTTGTGTCAGCATCTTTATTCACCCGCTGATTCTCCTTAGCTCTAACTGTTTTTCATATATAAACTTCATTAAGTCACATAATAGGAAAGTAATAAACTTGACATATTTTCACCTAAAATTCCCTTTTTCCTCCAAACCCCTGCACTGCACACAAAGAACTAGCCATCTCGATGACAGTCATAAGGAAAGATAGCTGACTTTTATGCTCCTGACCAGGGCACATCTCTGACACAAGTGTCTATTACTACTATTTCAGTGTGGATAATTGCTGTTTCTCTGATGATTTATCTAAGATCACCCTTTGATCTTGACAGACAAAGCTCACAAGCACTGATGTTAGATGCTACACTTGCTTATCAGCAATCTTATTCAAACTCCATAGTATATAGAGGTTACACTTACTGTGAATACCAGTCCTCATTCAACCTCTTCCTCCCTAGCCAACCTCTTGGGAGAGTTCAATCAAAATAAATTCATACCAAAGGATACCAGTGAGCAAATTCAAAGAGCTTGTGCACACACCGATTTTGCTTGCTGAAGCAATCTCACGGTTTGAGCTGCAGCAGGGCTTTATGGTGAAAACTTTGTATTTCGCTCATATCTTCTAAATTCCTACAACTGTGAGAGGCAAACTGATAACACTCCAACATCCTTCATCTTAAACCAAGACACAGACACCAATTTGAGTACTAGTGCTGTTTAATACTGATCATTTGTAAATGTATGAACATTTGCAAGTATTTCAATATCAACTACTGCAACTAATTTGGGAAAAAACCCACAGAATTCCATGTTGCTTTTTACCTAAGATAGAATTAGATTTCATGAGTGTTACACGACTATGACTTACCTGACAAGATAGCTAGATGGTGCTAAAACATATTTGTTGCAATACAGTTTTACTGCTGTTTACATGTTTTACCTCTACAATTGCCTATAGCTACAATATTTATGTACACTTTCCTCCAGCAGCTTCCTGAAAAAATTCCTGGTGAATCTGGAAAACACTTTGATTTTGACACTAAAAGTGAGATATTTCAGAAAGAGAAATAAAGGCACTATGTATCAATCAGATTTCTTGAGTCACAGATGAGTATGATAGTCATAAGAATATTTGCCCTTTATAAAGTTTGCCCACCACTAAATTCAGGAATTAAATTGATTCCATGCTACAAAATCTAGGCATCTGAAGTTCCTAATAACCAAG
>JAWWTY010000001.1:32648727-32703403 GCA_035222235.1 Margarornis squamiger
GTGGGTGTTTTGTTCTGTGGGGGTTTTTTTGTGAATAATAAATAAATATTTAGTAAAATAAAAAATAGTAGCCATAAAGAAAAAATATAGCATCTGACCTTTTTCAGTCCTGTACTCATTAAAGGGAGAAGTGGAGAATGAATTTGTAAAGAAACACAGATTAATTAAAGATAACATTGCCTTTTAGATGCTAACCTTTTCTTGCTGAAATGTTACCAAGAAAGTAAATTAGTTTAATTTTGTCCCATTAGAAGCTTTAATGGGGAAGACTGATTACAATGTAAATTATACCATTAACCTGAAAGTGATAAATATTTGAAACAGTGAAATAAATATATTTACATACACTGCATTCATATTCTTGCTAAGCACATAGCAATCTGTTCCTTGACTTAATTAGGTCAGTCTTATTACTTTACCTTCAGCTGCAAAACTGCTCTACACCAATGAATCAGGCCCATTTTCTTTCTTTAGTATTTTTAATGTATTTCTTTATAAACAAGAACATAAAAAAAACCCCTGATACTTAAGCAAACTTGGCTCACTTTGAAGGCATCTTGAATAAGTGACCAAATCTTGCAAAGCTAGGGTGTACAGCATGAAAAGCAGCTCAGGTGACCTTCTTTGAGCTGAGATCTTCTCCATATGTAATTCCTACTTGTGACTGAATTCATGGCAGATCATGTCTGGAATTTCATGAATGTGCATCTTCCCAACTGTTGCTGTCTGCAACCCTACCCATTTCAGGTAAAGGTTAGGGGTGTGAGATGTAAGATGAGCTTGTTTCTCCTAAGTAATATAACAAGCTTGACAGTGCAGAGTCCCACAGAGTGATCTTTGGTTGCAAATCATTCTCTGAAAGCTGCAGAGAACTGTCATTTTGAGCAAGGACTTTTTTACCTAGTTGTACTATTAATGTTCTCAATAACAGGCAATTATTTTTTGTCAGATCAATGAGAAAATGATCCAAATCTGCAATGTTACCTTGCCTGACCCCTAATTCTTGAAAGAGATACCTATTCTCAGAAGACATGCTTATACTAAGCTGGTTTCTGTACCAATTTACCAAAGTAGGGCTGAAGCAGATGGCTTGCAGAAGACTAGCTGAGGAATTTTACATATTGCCCTTATTCACATAGGCAGTTTGATTGGTATCCATGGTGATTTTGAGGAAGAACCCCTTCCAGATAGTCCCCTTTCCCTGTATTTTGTGTTTTCAGTCCTCTACTTGCATGAGCTGCAGAGACTGTGCACTTCATCACAATGTTCTTAAATCTACTCTTCTGCTTGCCTTTGTGTTTCTGAGGATCTGTGAGGTATCTTGTACATCTCATTCACTGTAAGTACTGTGGTAACCAATGACCTGGACCACCTTCTCAGAGTCAACACAGAGGCAGGGAGGGAGAAAAGCACACAGCACAGCAAACTGCTGAGGGAAGATTTGCTATTGCTCTGTCTTAATAAGATGTGAACTTCCCCTGCTGTTTACCTTGCTCTTCTCAGATGCTGGTGCCTGTGGAGCCAATGGAGAAGGAGACAAAGAAATTTTTACCACACCTGCTGAGGTATTTTCTCTTTAGCAGTGGATAATAACAAATGCTTCATAGGGAGGTGTTAGTGTGGTACAAAATTACTAAAGCTTTCCCATTAGAAAATGTCTGAGTTGTCTTTCAGACATCCTTGTTTTGGTGGTTTTGTTTTTTTTTTTGGTGGTGGTGGTGTTGTTTTTTTTTTTTTTTCCATATATTCCAATTCTTGTTCCACTTTCCCATAAAAAATTGTCCAGATCTTTATAGTGACCTGTTAAACTCTTCAGATCTCTAGATGTTTTCCTACAGGCAGATGCTTCCCAAGTTCACCCATGCTCCTTGCCAGAGATGTATGAATGAGATCCAAGCTGGAGACCTAGCTAAACGAGCATAATGACCTTGTTGTCTCAGCAGGGCTCATTAGCATTGGTACAGCCTGGCTGCTAGACCAGAATGGCCTCTTGCCTGGCCAGGCTGGATGGTGGACAGAGCAGTGTGTCTTGATTTGTCCAAAACAACAGGTAGAGTTCCCTTTACTTTCTTTTATGGAGCAGATTTTTTCTTTCGTGGGTGTTCAGAAATTCCAACTTCAGGACAGAAAGCAAAGCTAGCTAATAAAAACCAGGGAACTTTTCAACGAGGGTATCCACTTGATGATTTGAACTTTGAACAGAAGGAGACACAGAGGAGGATTTTTCCTTTTCGGTGCCTGAAGAGATTTGGGGAAAAGTCTATGGATTTGAGAAAGGCAAGTTCCACAGGTGATGAAATATTTTTCTTGTCAAAACAAGACTTTTTTTTTTTTTTTTCTTTTCACAGCTGATTAGCTGACAATTTGGCTAGCAGATGCTGAGTGATAAGATCTCACAAATCAGCAAATCCTGCCTTCCTCCCAATCCACACCTGTTTTGCTATCACCATGATGAGTGCTGAACCTGAATGTGATTAAATTTAAATACCTCCCTCAGGTGTTTCAGAAAAAAAAAAAAAAAAAGAAAAGAAAAAGGGAAAAACAACACAATTTTGAAAAAGCAATGCTCTGGCTCTAAAAGGAGCAAATTGAGCTGTAGGAAAACAGCATCTTGGCTTTTTAAAAGTTCATTTGCTCCTGCTGTTTATACCCTACCTAAAGCCACATCACCCTGGGTTTCTGGCATCTCAGTTAGTGTTTTTTTCAGAAGATTATGACATTCATGGATTATAAACTGCATTTTTTTTGCTTTCAAATAAGCTTGCCCCTAGCAAGTAAGGAAGGACACAAGCCTCATTGCCCTTTAGAAAATGAGCAGCAAATAGGATCCTGTTTTCCAAACATTTACATAGCTATCAGGTTGTTTTCCTGTTAGAGGTTTATTTGGGGAAGAATCAAGTTCCGATTTTTTTTCCATAGATAAGAACATTTTATTCCAAATTGTGAATTATAATAGCACCAAAAAAAAAAAAAAAAAAAAAAAGTTCAAAACCCTAGAAATTTAATGTTATTTGCATGGCTTTCCTTACACCTATTCCAGAAAAATATGGTGGAAACCAGAGTTTAACTTCCAGATCCTAACAGCATACTAAACAGAAGATCTCAATTCTTTTACATGTTCCTAACATGACATCATTTATTGCTAAAGCACCTTCAAGGTATTCTGTATTTATTATATACGATTAAATATATGATTACCATGTTTCACTCTGGAACCATTTTATTTACCTAGAAAGTTTACTTCTATGATGTAAAGGACTGGGAAAACTTGCAAAAGTGTCAGTGAAAGAGCTCAAAAACACACCATTTTTTTCTTCCTAAGCAAATCTAACAAGGGTGTTATCTTCTGCTCTCCTGATTTCATTATAGAGATAACAGTGGAGTTGCAGTGGTATTAGACTGAAGTAGCCAAGTGGTGAATTACATCCTGTTCATTTCATTACAGCAGCATAAAGCAGATGCATATGGGTCTCTGATAACATGATCACTAAAAGAGAAAATATATTCATCCAATTAGAATTAAAATATCTAACTGGAGAAAGCAGTGCTATATTTATTTCCCACCAGTGACATCTGTAGACACTTGATATTTAAGAAATAAAAGATGGTTTGTAAAACTGCCATCACAGTGAGCTCACTGTTGTGTGATTTACATTATGCTATTTTCAGATGACACTGTACTGTATTAAGTTAGGGCACACCATGAAGACTCACTTCCATTGGAATAATTTTCTCAGCTTTCAGGTTAGCTCAGTGTTTATGTGCAAATTCATTTGCCCATTCAAATTTGTTCATATGCGCAGATGAATTCTTTTTCTGCTTTATCAGGAATCACACATAAAACTGTAGGAGAGATGCTGGTGAACTCTCCTGCCTGTCAGATCTCAGGCCATGTCCTCAGTGCCCATGCTTTCTTTCTGATTGTTGCTTATCTTGGCCTGTGGATTTCAATGCATCTCCTGTCATTCTGTAGCCATGCCAGAAGCTGACATGCTTCTGGTCATCTCCTGACTTTACATTCTTTATGACTAGCTTCTCTTTTAAAGTTTGAGGGCTTTTTCTCCTATCCTCTCCTGTATTTTTCAAATTTTGTCACATTTTGTATTTTCACAATTCTCATTAGTATTTTTTTGTCAAGGTCTTGTTAATTTACTTGCATATCCCTGTTCAGAGGAAGATATGAAACAAGTGACTACATTTTCTCCATCTGAAATTTCTTCAAACTCTACGACACCTCTGTGACTAGAGGCACAAGAGAAGGTCAAGATAGACAATGATGCCTAAGAACGAGAGTAGGACTCTTTATGTAAGGCTATTTGACTGGAAAGCATCAGATAAATAAAAACTTTTTCTAGTGCAAAGATGATTAAAATTATTACAGTGTCATGTTTATAGATCTCTATCTAAATATTTATAAAACATACAGTACACGAATTGCCTGATAGAAATGAATAAACAAATAAAGAGTTGCTTGGAAATTTTCCATCAATGAAAAATGCAGCTTCTATACACCAACCATTTTCCATGAAAAAGGAATGCCAGTGAAACTGGCATTTTCATAAGGAAAAAAATCTAAAGTCGTGTTTATGAAACCAACTGAAATATTTTTGAATGTTAAATAAATTGATTAAGTAGACACCTGCCAGAAGCATTGTCTACTTGTCTGAAGTTCAAAATAAGGTAACCAGTATAGTAATGTTCTGGATTTATTTTTTTTTTTTTTTTTTTTTTTTTTTTTTTTTTTTTTTTTTTTTTTTTTTTTTTTTTTTTTTTTTTTTTTTTTTTTAAATCTAATGTTTAAAATAAATGAAGATTGGAGAGGGAAGTACATATAATATCTTTGAATGAATTACTGGGTTGAGCTGTCTGAAGAAGGTACAACATAGCAGCGGTTTCCTGCCACTTCCTTGTTCTCTTTCCACACTGGCTTCAGAAACAGGAAACAGCCTTTTAATCTGTAGAGACCTTCACACATGGAAACCTCTACCTAAGCTTTTCTACATCTATAACAACCACTTATTGTCCATATTTTTTCACAATGTCACTTTGAGGTATAAAACAATGTAGGAAATACATTATGGGGTAGTTAAGGCAGCTTTGCAATTCCATTGTGAACAGACTTAGGCTCTTTCTGCCATTGTCCCAAGCCAGCTGGGTGGCAGCCACATCTAGGAAAAACACCTGCAACAGTGTGATGCTTGAGCTAATTACCTTCCTTTAGAAGATAAATTAGTTCAAACACAGTTTTTCTCTAAGACATCTATACAATGTCTATGTGGCTCAACTGCATTCATCTGCAGGGGAAAATTTGCTCTTGCATAATCATAGATTAAAATGTAACTAATTATGGATTCCACCATTTTAAACCACTAATCCCTGGTGAGAGAAACTTGAAAACAAAGAGGTTTTGCCATGGAGACAGTGGCATCCATACCCACCAGAAATTATGCACATATACCCCTGGGAGAACCTTTCTGAGGGTTAGTTCCCTCCAACACAAAACACAAAACATGGACAGTGTCCACACCACCACCAAGCTACCCAGCACACTGGACTGGGAAGCACACAAAGAGCATGATATGTGCCTGTCCTTGAAGATCCCACCAGGTAAAAAATATTATAGCTGTCAGTGCCTGGCAGATATATAAAGCCTTCTTCACCCCTGTACCAATGTTTCATAAAGATTCTTTATTACCTCCTGGTACAAGGTTATTGTTAATTGCCATGCAATTAGCACAATAGCTTCTGGTTATCTTGAAATGAAGGCAGATAAAGATCACATCTGTCTGCTGGGAATTCTGCAGGTAAATCTCAAAGTTGCTGTGCACAATGATACCTAAGAAGCTTGAAGGAGTGAGGAAAGGAAACTGTCCTATGGTCAGCACCATCCACATTTTCTTCCTTCAGCATACAATTCCAGCACACTGTGGAGCACATGTAACTGCTTCCCACAGAATCACCGAATCCTATTGCAGTTTGGCTTAGAAAGAACCTTAAAGATGATCTTGTTTCAATCTCCTTGTTATGGGAAGAGATGCCACACAGTAGATCTGGTTGCTTATAGTCTCATCCACCTTGGCCTTGAACACTTCCAGAAATGGGGCATACATAGCTTCTCAGAACAACCTGTTCCAGAGCCTCACCACCCTCACAGTGAAGAATTTCTTCCTGACATGCAATCTAAACCTACCATTTTTCAATTTAAAACCATTCCCTTTTGCCTTTCTCAATTAGCCTTTGTAAAAAGTCACTTACTTTTTTTTTTTCTTTTGATAAACCCCCTTTTAGTATTTTCTTCTCAACCCACTCCTCATACTGCACTCCTTTACTAAACAGATTTCACCCTGCAGCAGACGGCAATGAGTAGTGCTTAATGAGTTACCTCCTAATCATCAGGAGAGAAGGAGGTAGAGGTTTGTCATGTCCAGACGTCACAACTGCAAAATATTCTTCTATCAAGAGAACACAGAGATGTGGAAGGGGAAAGAGTCTTCCTTTGCCCCATAGCACATTTGGTAACCTTTGAGCAATAGATGACTAAAGCCTTGCTGACAGCTCAGGGACCTGGTCTTTTCTTAGCATTTAGTGTCAGCAAACCAATTATTTACAGTGTTTGTACAGACAGAAATGTTTTGGTGTTTTGTTTGTTGTTTGTTTGTTTTTTTTCCTTTGGTAATAAATACACAAAATAACTCTGTCTCATCAATCTGGCTAACTCTACTCATCCTGATTTCTGTTCCACAATGACCTTTTCATGCTGACTGAGTAATGTGTCCCTTACATGGTTGATAACAGATATAGATTGCTTACCTTCCCTTTCTTCTTGATGACATAATGATTAATATCACCAGGAGAACTGGCTCCTTGTGATCAATTAATCATCTGTCATAATTGTTCAGTAGCTAAATAATTATTAATTTTGGGTGCTTGTGATAGCAAAGGTTGACAATGTTAGAAAGGAGAACATGTTCCCTTTGTTTCGCTGGGGACCTGAATCTAAAAACCTCATAGAAATAGATATGTGTCAAGGCATTTTATCATTCTGTACTTTGGATTCTAATAACTCCTTTCAGGGAATATATTAAAGTATTCACTAGATATCATTTGCTGAGGGAATTGAAAATGGAAAAACAATATCTTTCTTGGGCACATATTGATGGTTTGAAGACTGTGCCAAACAACACCAGCTCAGATCATGAATGGTAGAATTCATTCCTTCCAATGAAAGGAAGTGCTAAATAAATCAGCAAAACATAGATGAAGACAAAATAAAAGAGAGGTAAAGCAAATACTGTAATATTCATGAATGCTGCCCTTAAATTTTGGATAGAAGACAAAGCATTCTTGGGCACCTGTAGCAACACTTCATTGCTTTCCTAAATTCTTCAGTGTTAAAATTTCCAATAAAGATTTAGCTATCCTAAAGATAACCATTTTTTAATATATATATTTTTTCCTGCATTTGTAGAGTTTTTGATATGAAAATTCATAGGTCTGTGGTGATAATGTAAATGAAATTGTGATTACCCAGTTGCATGAGCAATAATACTGAAAAACAATCAAATTATGAATCTCTGAATGACCACTCCAGTTGGGCAGGCATCTAATTACAAAAAGCAGGTACAGTGGTTTCCATTGTTATGAATGAGAACCTTTGGCTAGTGAGACCTTGGAATTGTAACAGTAATGAATGCTACCAGGGAACAAACCATCTCATTTCTGAAAACCTAATAGATTATTATTATTTCCATACAAACATATAGCATGACTTCTATATTACTTTCTTAGCAAATGATATGACTAGGAAAATAGCTACTTTATGAGAAATGAGTAACACTGTTCTTAAACTACCCTCTCAAATGATAGAAGTTAATTTTGTATTTAATGGTAACACTGAATGCAAAAACAACATGGAAACCAAATACTTACATTATGTTGTGTTCTCTCTTGAATAAATGACTGTTCTTAAAAACCAGCTTGAGGATTACATGTATGCAGACAACAGGTTTTCAATAAATAATTCAACATGATTAATAGTCTTTGACCAAGGAAGTTAATGCTATGCTTTCATGAAAGGCTAACTACCACTAACTGTGTGACTAGCTATCAGATTTTCTTTTCTGTTTACTTTTTTTTCTGATAGCTGACATTCCTGTACCAGATGTTATTGCAGAATGGATTCCCTTGCAAAATATGACACTGGAGTCAAAATCATGTCTTAATCTCCTCTGTATTTTCATCAGTCTCCAGATTCTTTCACATTTAGACCAGGCTGAATTTTATTACATCAACTTCCTCCTTTTTCCTCTGAATTAATTTTTAACTTTTCTCCCAGTCGTTTTCACATATAAATTTACAGCTAGATGTTGATAGGTTAAGCTGAAGCTGTGCAAATAAATTAGTAAATTAGACTTCATTTGCTGAGACTAGATAAGCTGTTAAAACAAAATTCTCCTACTGACCTACAGAAGTTACAGAAGGAAGCGAAAAAAAAGGGCGGGGAGAGGAGAAGTTAAAGCCTTCTACAGAGAGCTTATATAGAGCCTTAAAATAAATGGATTATAACTCATGCTTCCCCTCTTTATCTTCAGAATTCACTTCATCTTTATTAAAAAGTATACAAAAGCCGGCCTCAAACCCTGAGGATTTTAGGCTTTTTGGACCTTGCAGAACATTGTATCCCTTATACTTGTGCTTGTAAGCAAGATTTTCAGTTTTCTGTTTCTGATCTTACCTCTAACTTGTGTAACTCAGAAGAACTCATGGGGACAGAAGGAAGATATTTAGAATAGTTTCAAGATTCACTTCATCTGCTCTTTGAGATGCTGAGGTATCTTAAATACAATTTAGTAGTTTAGAGTGAAAATTAACCTGAAAATGCTCCCTTTTGGCCACTTTACTTCAAATATAAATATGTGTATTAGGTGATTTGACTCCACTTCCTTACAATGTCATTCTCTCGCAACACTTGGGATAATAGTTAACTGCTCAGAAGAATTCAGAAGTGCGCTTAAATATATGGAGCAATTTTAAATGTTTCACCCAAGTAGTTTCAGTGCATGTCCTTTTTTCCCTCTGTTAGATATGATTTAATGGATAAGATCATGATGCCAGATAAATTTCACCTCTTTAGACTTTTATCTATATGTATTAATAACCAATTCTTATAATTGATACTGACTGTAAGTTATATTATTTTTTTTCGCCAGGGCAAATTTTCCTGGAAAATATTTTCAGGTCACATTTTCTTACCAAAGTGGTCTTCAGTGACCTAGTACTGTGTGATATTTTGAATTGTTGAAGTTTGGGAGTAACAAGGTTCACTTAATCTAAGACACAGGAGTTTATTATGATATTGTTTTATTCTATTTCCCATAATGGACCATCAATCACATGAAAGGGATTTTGAAACTCCTACATTACTTCTGGTGGCTAATTTTTTAAGTTTATTGGTAACTCAGATATTCCCAAGCCTAGTCTCCGTAGACTTTTGGGATTCCACTTCAAGTTGGAATTATTCTATGTTGCCCGTTCCATAGCGATAAAATTTCCTTAAACTTTCTCATATAGTCAATGCAGTGTATTTCTTGTTGGTTTACTTGTTTATTGGCTCCTGGGATCTTTTCAGGCTTTTTTGTTTGTACAGTTTACCCATCTGTATGAATACTGATACTTCAACACTACCTTAGTATCTGATGGTCACAATTATTATTCTTACTATGTATTTTGATATCTAATCTTAAAACCTTTCTTTCTTGGGAATTGTGGCAACAGTAATGTAGCAAATATTTCTCAAGACAGAACTCGAATTACAGTACAGCTGTAGGCTGAGGTTCATGGTGAAACATAATAACTTTTACTAGGCTAACAGATACATCAGGAACAGACAGACTAGAACTTGGACACACAACTCATTCCTCAGAGAACTGTGACTGTCACAATACCACATTCTACTAGAAAAAAAATTCCCAATTGTTCACCAAAATGTGTAATGTATATATGTGCATAAAGTTTTCTGTATGGCCAGGGTAGAATTTGCAGACTTAATTCTTATTCCAATTGTTATTCACAGAGGTTGAGTTTTTTTGCAGATTTCCTTGCCAATAAAAACATTTTTACCTGAAAGCTAGCATAAGGACAGTAAACAAGGTTGGAAAGCATATTAAAAAAAAAATGGCTCAAACTTCTATTTACACAGCATTAATAAATGCCCATGTGGCTTGAATCCTCTTTGCATTGCTAAATCAGTGCAGCAGATGACAGAGGACAAGAGGGGAAAATGAAAGACATTTCTAGAGAACTAAAACAGTACACAAGGCTTAATTCTCTCCCAACAAGAATAAGCGGACATGACAATTATTTTTATAACTTTACAACACTGTAAGAACTAATTCCACATTTTACTCCTTCTTGAGTTGTATTTTAAGCCTTTCTGGAAGTTGATTGTAGCAAGTAAGTAATCTTACTTAAGATCTTCATAAATAAAGAAACAAATCCAGACACAAGAGCAATCTTGGGCATCTGTTTGGAACCCAGATGAGTTGTATCCACTTATGGTTAAATCTACAATCCTAAACCATTTGAATGGGTTATGCCCAACCCTGGAGATCTCCATGTTTCACGGACCCATAGTCACCTGCTCTTTCAGCATATGTAAAACACTATGCTTTTTACAGGACTGAATTTGACAGTCCTTCTTGCATAACTTTTGTGATTGATTACAAAAAATGTGATGGATTATATTAAAAAAAAAAAAAAGTGTCATAAAATGTTGTATTATCAAAGTCACAGAAGGCACAAGTGTAAAATACTTTTTCATAGTAATGGTTTTTGATTTTTGCTTGGGTTTTTTTTATGCTTTATTTTTTTTTTTTTTTTTTTTTTTTCTTTTAATATTGTAATTATGACTCTTAACTCAACTAGAATACCAGTGTTCAAACCATATAAAACAGGTCATCCTGGTTGATAACATAATGGCCATGTGTTAAAACCTCCACTCTAATTATCTCATTTGTGCTTGTATTATTGTCTAGCAATAATTTTCAATATTTTGTACTACTGATATAATGAGACAGTTCTGACAATCTGAGTTATCTGAAGAAAAAACCACATAATAAAAACTTTCACACTTCATTATAAAAATGTTGTATAATAACAGGTGGGCTATACTATCACTCTCAGGTTAGCTTGATTATTGCCTCCTCAAGTCAGACAGCTAGATGTTAAAATATCAGAAATAATAAATGAACTGATGAAAAAATATGGAAGTAAAGCAGGCTCCAGCTGAGTTGTACACAAGAGGATGACAGACTGTCAGAATCTGTCATATTTACACTTCTAACAAATAAAGAACATTTACAGATAGATTTATGAGGAGCTAGTTCATCTCAAAAGGGATGGATGGTATCACAACTTCTCTGAGAATTCATCATGAATCCATGCAGCAAATGGGTGCATATAAAGCTTTACTCTGGGCTTTCTAGTGCAGTCAATTGAATAACTCCATCTAGTTAGGCTTTGGGTTTAGATGAGGGTTAGCTGGCTGCCATGCAATCTAGGTAAGCATAGATAAGTATATAGCTATAGCTATAACTATATAGCTATAGCTATAGATAGAGATATAGATGATATAGATATATAGATAGATATAGATAGATATAGGGTGTATTAGTGGCTGGGGAGGAGGCAGTAGGAGAGCAACTGAAGACTGCCATGCTCTCACTCTTTAACTGAAAGTCTGTGACTACTACTTAGAAAATAAAATATTAAACACAAGGCCATGGGCACCAATGGAAATTTTTCAGTCTTTTTTTTAAATGATTTAAACAGACTCCAAACTTGTAATAATTTCTATTAGAATTTTATTTTATCTAAAAGTACTGTTCACTTCAAAGTCTAAAAAGAGAGAAGTAGCATAGGTCAGGGTTGGAAAGCCTCTTGAATATTACTAAAAAAGATTGTTTTGTTTAGCAAAATGGAACTATATTTATAGATGTATCAATGGGATAAACAACGGAGAGTGAGATGAGCTATGTGAGATGAAAAATTGATGCAAGAATAAATATAAATAGATATAGGTTGAAAATTACGTGGTCTAAGAACTGGAAGACTGAGATTTCAGAACAGGTTTCCAGTCACAGTATTAGAAGTAAAAATAACTCTAGCAACATTTAAAATGGGGCTCAGTTGGCTTATACGGAGCATGGTACACACTGAAATGGTAAGGAACAGGACCCTGATTCATTAATTTCTTGTCAGACTTCTATTTCTAAATTATAATCTCTTAAAACTCAAAAGGTGAAGAAAAGCACTCTCTCCCTGCCCATCCCATTGGAGATGTTTCCTACACACTGCGGTGAGAGAGAAAAATACTGCTTATGAGTGTCTCCTTAGAGATCTCAAAATGACGGTCCCAGCAATCCCTGTAGTCTGAAGCTAGCAACTCATTTTAAAGAAAACCAACAGGATTAAAGCTCAAAACCCAAAATTTTGCTGAAGTTTCAAAGGTGTTTTAATTATTTTTATATTCAATTTGAAGTGAATATACTCTAGGGAATAGTAAGAGTAGAAAGGAGGAAAGGGAACAGGGCAAGAGATTAGATATTCTTGTAAAATTAGACATACTTTGTATGGCAACAGCCTGTAGGCTATAAATCTACAGTGCTACTCTACTATAGGACAAACTATATGTAATCTGTATATACAGGTCTTGTATAATTGCTAAGCTTATCCATTGTTAGATTGAAAGCAATGGCAATAGCTTCCTTCTGCTGCCTCTACCACTGTCTGAATTCCTTTCCTAATTATGCCACACTGCAGCAGGATTTGGTTGTTATTGTGCATACCATCTTGTACGTGAAGGATATATGCAAATAAGTAGGACAGGATGTTATCAGCTTTTTTTTTTTTTTTTTTTTTTTTTTTTTTTTTTTTTGTCACATTGATAAGATTAAAAAGAGTACAGCTACAAAACATGGCTACAAAATATCCTGACCCTTCGGTGGAAGCTGGAATTGATGCTCCTGGTCAAATGAGGCACAGTAACTTTTACTCACTAGGATAACAAGGAAACTAAAAGTCCCCAAAACTGCTACAACAACGAAAAGGAAGGAAATTGCAGCCAGGGAAGTTTGGTTATTCTCCTGGCTTGAAGATTTGCCTTGCCATGATCACATTGGATTCAATCGATCCAGTCAATAGATCACATGCTTTTGGGGTTTAAAACACAGTGATTATATCTTACATGTGTACCTATGAAATATGTCAATTTTTAAACAAACAGAAAATAGAAAATGCATCAAATAATATTTTATATACTCTCAGGTGTATATGTGATGTTATGAAAGGTTTTTAGTTGATGTTGATTACTGAGGAAGAATATATATATATATATATATATATACACATATTTGTTCTTCCCTTACCTCATCTTCTATTCTCTTCCTTTCATAATATAATTTCAAGAACCATTCTCATTTTTAAATCTGTCTCACTTTTAAAACTTGCAGAAACATTTATGGAAGTTACTATTTACTGGGGAGGATGAAATGGTAGAATAAACTAGGGTGAATGAAAATTACTGTTTTTGTTGTCAGGCAGATTTCACGTCCTAAATAAGACATATTTAGGTATTTACATGTGATGTCAGTTTCAATGTTCCTTTTGCAATGAATAGACACCAAGAATATGCTCCATATTCAGTTAACTAGGTGCTATCAGTTTAGGGTGAACAGAATTACTTTCCGAGCTTTGTTTAATTTATTGGTTTGATCCCTGTAACTCATGTGTCAATATCTAATTGTGCATGTTTAACCAGAACCTTAATCCCAGCCAAAGTTTCTTCAGTAAAGTGTTTGTCTGTAATGAATCCAAATTCATGGGCTTCAACACTGGTCTGGAGGACCAGCAAATTTTATCACATGCTGCTTCTATTCCTCCTTAGGCTGCCCTTCAAGAATGTTGAGATCTGTGGGAGCAGTGAAGTGTATCTCCATCCATATGGAAAAGAGACCACTATCAGCAAAACCTAAAAGAAATTGAATAAATCTAAAAGAGATCTGGATGAAAGAAAATTTTGAAATTGTTGAGCTCAAACCTAAGGACTTCCCCAATATAATCATCTTAGGATCAAAGAGATCTTTCTAGGTTTTGGATATCAGACAATGTTCTGACAGTAGTGGGGGGAAACAAATTGAAACACCTGGCTGCCTATAAGGAGAAACTGCAGATCTAACCTGAGTGGAAGAAAAGGCCATCTCTATCCACATGGATAACAAGAAGGTGATCAGGAGTAGTCAGGATGGATTCACTAAAGGCAAATCATTCTTGACCAACCATCTAACAAAGACAAATGCAGAATACTGCACTGTGGGAAAAATAACCCTGGGTACCAGTACAGGTGGAGGAGTGACCTACTGGAAAGCAGCCCTGAGGAGGAGGACCTGGAGATCCTGGTGGACAACAAGCTGTCCATGAGCCAGGACTGCCCTTGTGTCCAAGACGGCCAATGATATCCTGAGGTGCATTAGGAAGAGCATTGTCAGCAGGTCGAGAAAGGTGATCAGGCCCTTCTACTCAGCTCTTGTGGGGCCACATCTGAAGTGCTGTGTCTAATTCTGGGCTCTTCAGTACAAGAGGGACATGGATCTCCATGAGCAAGGTGACAGATATGATGAGGGGACTGGAGGGAACAGGGCCTGTTCAGCTTCAAGAAGAGATGATTGAGAGGGAACCTCACCAATACCTTTAAGTAGTATCTGAAGGGAGGGTGTCAAGAGGATAGACCCAGGCTCCTCTTAATGATGTCAAACAGTAAGACAAGAGCCATCAGGCAGAACCTGATACATGGGAATGTTCCACCTAAATATGAGGAAGAACTCTACAATGTGGGTGACTGAGCATTGGAACTGGTGACTGAGTGGGTGTGGAGTGTCCCTTACTGGAGATATTCAAGAAACATCTGGATGAAAACTTGTGCCATGTGCTCCCCTACTTGAGCAGGGAGGTTGGACCAGATGACCCACTGTGGTCATGTCAAACCTTACCCATTCTGTGATACTGTGAAATGCTCTCCTGGGCAGTGAAGTGCACGGATTAATTCTTGTGTTTCCCCTTGCTGCATTAGCAGAACAGCCACCCCCCCAGTGGGGTCAAAGTTCATCCTTCACTTATTATGTGAGAGTATTCCTGACAGTTTTAAACTACTTACTTCCCCAGTATCAAACAATTTAACTCTTTGGTTTTCCCTTGGGTTATTGTCCACATTGCCTCATTTCAGTTCCAGTCTCTCTTGTGAAGTGAACTGATTGGTTCTTTCTGGGACAACACTGAGATTCTAGAAATACTTATTTTCCCAAAGAGCACCCTTGGTAGACAATATGAGATCACATCCTAGCCAGACTTAGCCATCCTGATACAATGTCATCTGGTTTTATATACTTACACAGCTTTTTATCATGCAACATATATCCCTGGCATCCTGCTACATTGCAACAGCCCCTGCTTTATTTTAAGTACTTACAGACATAAACATGCACAGAAAGAGACACTGAGTAAAGAGCTTTGCAAATTGAACGTGACATTCCTGCTTATAACAGTGGAGTGGAGTGCTTCTTTTCACCCATGGAGTGGGTGAAATGAAGAAATATAATTTTTAATTAGGGCAGCAGGTACTGAGCTTCCAAAGTAATTTTTTTCATTGTTGTCTAGTAATGCTCTGAAGTAAAATCTTAGTCCAAGACCTTGGCATGACCCACGATGAAAAACGAGATGTGTGATTTTTTGGACTACCCTCAGGGCTGAGCTGCCTGCCTTTTAATTGGGTCAAAGCAGACTTATAATAGACTTTAAAGTCTTTTCTATTTTATTCGTATTGCCATGACAGTGTCTCAGTTTGATAACACAGTTTCAGAGCATTATCATGTAAGTAGCTTTCATATTGAATTAGTGAAATATAACAACAGGATAAGAAAACTAATGCATGCTCAATATCTCTTACAATAAGCTTCTACATCTTTTCATCACAAAATGACATCTGTGACCCTACTCTTCCCTTTTCAGTATGATTAGTCAGTATGAAAAGCTCTGCTCTACAGTTAAAAATAGATTGCTCCACCTATTAAATGTTGTTCAGTAGAACATGCTTGTTTGGCCTTGAATCCAAAATAGGGAGGCAACAGTATGGATTTATATAGGTAAGTGTATTTTTGTGTTTGTATTTTCTGTATAAGTTTGATAAAAATCTGTGACAAGAACAAGAAAATAACAATAGTACTTTGGTGCCCCAAGTGTCTTCCTCATTACCCAGAAAAACAAAATCCAATATACTCTGAACCTGAAAGTATTGAAGACTAGAGATAAAGTCAGGTTGACTAGAAAATTAACTCATTCAGGGAAGAGTTAAATCTCCTTTTTTTTGCATTATACAGAAGCATACTCAAAATGAATTTTGTATTCTCACTTGCCTCTGAGTACATATACTTTTATATTACAAATACCATGCTATTTTGTTTAATTAATCAATAAATAATTTTATGATTATACCTGCATGTTCCTTCATCATCCATAACTCTTAACCAAACACTTTGTACTTATGAAAGTTTTTCACTTACAGGTGTGAAAATTTTGCAAGGAAGGGCACTTCTTTAGGTGATGACAATATAATTTTATTACTTATTTTATTAGATAAATTGCTAAAATAATAATCTATCACTGTATTTGCTGAATATTTTTGACCACCAGACGTCTTTCAAGGATTTGTCTATATGTTTAATTTCTGATTCAGAGTGAGATTAGCAAAGTATGGTATGTACTTTGACTAAAGACTATTGACAGACTGATGGCTACTATGATTTGTCACAGCTCCAGCAGTTGGTATAGGGTTATTTGCACAGCATATGTGACATTAAGTGAACATGTATGGTATGCTCACAAGTGTAAGAGCAATGGCATTTTATAAATAAAACTATGGCTTTGTTGGTACCAATCACACAGTGCAGAATGTATTAACCTCTAAAATTTATGGTAAAAGCACCACTTTCTTCCCCAGTGTCAGGACTTTTGTTGCTTTTCAGTGTTGAATATGGTAAGGAATAAATGATCTTATTGTGGTGTTGCTTACTGAGGAGTAGGCCGTACTGTACAAAAAATGGAAAAGGAACTGTAACTGTCAAATGTGACAAGTATAGAATCTTTAGAAAGTAATAACAATTAAAAAAAACTATCTGGTATGCACCAGAATAATAAAAAAAGAAGGAATCTGATGCTTTTGTAACTGTTTCTTGATTTATAGGAAAATGAAGTTTTGTACTTCACCCACCACCATGTGCATTTCCATTTCTTCACCTTTGCAGGCTTCTGCTCGGTGTTACTGTACAGCTGTGGGTGCTCATGGCAAAATCCCAGCATGCTGTGATTCATGTTCATTTTCTAAATAAATCAAGCAGGCACAGCAACACTGCATTGATTAAACATGCCTGAGCACATCTAGAAAATATGAACATGAGAGTAGATGCTTTCCATGTTGGCAGAATCTGACTACTCCAAGGACTCCTTTCAAAAGTAGAGTAGTACTATAGTCCCCTTTATACAAACAGAAAAATAAATCATGAAAAAGATTTTTATGTTTTTTCTACTGCCAACATATTGCTGGATTGTAATTTGCATATAGATAACCACAAAAAATACAGATAACTATAAAAAAGAATTGTACACAGCCCACTGAAACATGAGAAGTGTGTGACAAAGGCACACTAAAATTCCATGCCTTTACCACACAGTCATCTTTTCTCTTTGAAAAGTATTGGCCTCATTTTCAAACCCCTGGCACAATCACTAAATCCCTGGCACCAGTCTTCATTGTGGGCAGAGCTGCAAACCTGAAATCATAAGAATGATACAGAAAGCACATGTTTAATCCTTGAAGGGTGGTGTTTCTTCACACAGGTATTATTTGTGCTTGGCTCTCAAAGATGGGGAATGAAGGAATTAACTTGGAGGTTAATACACAAATATATTTGATGCCTTGTCCCCAAATGTTGTAATGAACTATGACAGTCTGCCTGTGATGCTGCTGAGAGAGCCTGAATTTTTTAAGACATAACCTGACTTACACATTTGTCTTGCTCTGTTTACACTGAACTAAAATACAGATCGAAATACAAGCAAAATGCAGATCAGGAATGGATTTTATAATAATTTAACAAAGCAGATACTTCTTTGTATTTCTTCCTTGGAGACTCTGGCAAATAAAGTATGGTATTATCTCAAAGTACACTGATTTAAGTAGCTTTTGAAGCTAAGCAGTAATTTTGCCTTGTGGATCTTGTAGAGGAAGAACAGTCAAAATTTAATGGATTAATTCTGAGTTTAAGAGACTGAAAGCAGAGCTTTCAGTCTGCTGAGTAAATCAGCCCCTTGGCAATAATATGGGATTCTGCTGGAGGCTGGAGCCTCTCTGAACCTCAGTGACCTGGCTTATCTGTACAACATGGAAAGCAAAGCAGTTATCTAAAAGCACAACAGGTGCATGAGGCAAGGCACAACAGGTGTATGAGGCAATAGGAAATCTAAATTATTAACAAAACTGGGTTTGGTCGGAGACTTTCCATATCATATCTTTCTTTCCCCTTCTGTATTTGAATATATGATAGTTGGATTTAATGAGGGGAAAAGAAAGGAAAAAAAACAAACCAAACCAAACCAAACCAAACCAAACAAAAAAAAAAAAAAAACAAAACAAACAAAAAAAAAGAAACCCCAAAATTTCTTGTAAGCATAGATTTTTGTTTTGAAGATTCATTGGGGGTTTAAGCAGTTGTTTTTTTGTGTTTGTTTTCTTTTTTTTTTTTTTTTTGTTGTTTTTGTTTTTTTTAACCTGATAGATAAATAGTTTAGGACTTCTGTGGGAAGCTGCTACTTAGTTGCCTTCTTCTCTTGTTTATTTTGCTTGATTTCTTTTTTTCACAGGAGTCAACGTTTCAGTTAGAATTCCTACTTTTCCACTCAGCTTTTAGGCTTCCCTGTTGCTACTCCACATTTTCAAAGAGCCTTCTGCTTCTTAAAATTATTTCTTAATTTTCACATTTACACAGAACTTTGTGTGAGACTTTTCTTGTAGATCACTTTAACAGTTATAATTAAGAACAATTACACAATATCAGCAATGTGAGAGATTTTTCATTTACCCTACAGTACTAAGCCCCCCCAGATTTTGTGTATTCCCAGTATAGTGTTTTTCTTCAAGACTTTACTAAACAACATTTCTTTGCAGACTCATGGATAATTTTACCTTGTCTTTGCTGTCATAAAGCAATCTCTACTTCAGTTTCGATAATAATAACAAATAACTTTTGGGGATTAAATGAAAATATTATCCAGTGGTTTTTTTTTTTTTTTTCCGAATAAATACAGATATTGGGCCCAAAAAAAAAAAAAAAAACAAAAAAAACTTCAGATGAAGATTGTATGTCCTTTAGTCTTCCACAAATCTATTTGTAACACAGTCACTTTCTCACCCTGTATAATATAATTATACAAAACTGACCGTAACTCCACTGACTGAAAACAAAATAAAACATTACACCACAGTAAAAGAGGAATGAATGTTGCTCACCAGGACAGAAATTAACTGTGTGCATTACTAATCTTGTGACCCTGAAGGATCCTACTGTGCATGTTGACTTTGATGCTGTAGAACAAGAACTTATTTCACTGAGACTGAGAGCTGGCATGTGTTGCACACCAGATCAGTTATTATTGGGTCAGAACCACCTTGTGGGGTGCATGTTTGTGTGTGTGTGTGTGTGTGTAGGGGGCAGGGAAGGGTCGAACCTCACAAAGGTGAGATGGTGTCATATCCTTCATGGCAGCCCCTGGAGCCCACACGGGGAAGGCCTGCGGCCACTGTCAGTCACAAACAGACTGGGGAAACTATAATACACCACAGCTTGTGGACCCCCTGACCCAGCTTGGACTGGCAGGGACAGTCAGAACACGGCCCCTCACCCTGGCCTGGGACCCCAGAGTGGCCAGGGGGTCGGAGGCCCCACCTGGGGGATTTGGCCATAGAGACCAGAGTACATAAAACAGAGGTTTTGGGGCATCAAGTTTCACAGCCCTGCCACCAGGACATGTGGGAGCTGATCTTCCACAGAGTTTCATTGGTAGCTATCTCTCCCTCTTTCTCCTTCTCTCTTCTTGCCCCCTCTACCTTTTTTTTTTTTTTTTTTTTCCACTCCTTTCTTGATGCTTCAGGTGTCTTGGAGCTGGAGGGATTGGATTTGACTTAAATGTGGGGAATTGACTGAATATTGACTTGGGTGTTGTAGATTAATATGTGCTGAGTTGCTATTGTGGTGGAACATTTTGTCTAGCTTGTGTAGTGCCCTTTTGAACCTTTGCCAAGTTCCCTTATTTTCTCCCGTAAATTAATAAAGAAAATCCTTGGGAACAAGTCCATGGTTTGTTCTTTCAATGTTTTCTTATGGTATTAAAGAACCCTAAATATGTATAAATATTAAAGTAAAATTCTTTTCAGAGCCCATGAGCCTGCAGCTTCAGGGCTGGAGTGTCACAGCATGACAAGTGAAGTTTTCACCAGTCCATGTGGCTATACTGACAAATTAGTCTGTTCCTCTGCATATCACTTGGAGCAGAAGAACTAAAGAACACCTGTATAAATATTAGAACCTCATGTTGAGTTATAGGCTAGCTTAAAAGAGCTCAGATAGGAGTTAATCCATCACAACTTAATGCACTTTGCTCCAGGGGGTTAGTTACACTTGCAGATAAAATTAGCACCTTGTTCATAGTCTAATTTTGTTTTTCTTCACATCCCAGATACTGCATCTCATTGTGTTTTTCTGAACTAGTTTAAAAAGTCTTTCCATACCAGAGAACTCTTCCCTATGCAGGGCATATTGACTTTCTTTTTGGTACGATCCTTAGCCTGACTTGCTTCAGTCTTTCAGTCTTCTATGCATATGTTCCAGTGAAATGTTTCTGATGTTTAATTAGTCAACCACATTTTGTGAACCTTTCCTCTCCCTGGTTATTCCACTCCAAAATAGTCCCACACAAACTTGGACCTCTTCAGGGCATTAGTCATCAAATAACCATATGAAACAGGAATTTACTGCCACCACTCTTAGGTACCATCATTCTGTCTGTTTACTACCTTCTTACCTCAGTTTTTCTGTCTTTGGACATCAAAAATTTCTCAGATGGAAAAGAGCTGATTGAAAGGAAATCTCACAGGCTTTTCAATTTTTTATTTTAAAATTTGAATTTTCTTGTGTATGCTTTCATCAAAAAATTGCCATATGAAAATATACAGCACATTCAGCCCAAGATATATATAGTATATATATATATATATATATATATATAATATAAGATGTATATAGTATAGGGTTTATATAGATAATATGGAATTTATTTGTGGCATTTATTTAAGCTCCCTGATTTATGTAAAAAATACTCAAAAGAAGTTTCTCTCTCAGGGCTCTTTGGGGACTTTTTTGAAAGGCAGGAAAATCAATTGTTTATATAGCAACATCATTTCATTCCAGGTATGGGCTGAAACACACACTTTTTTATCAATAAACTACCTTCTATGAAATGTAAGTGAACAAAATAAAAATAGGAAATAAAATATTCTGCATGTATAAAGCAAATTCTGTGCACTATATCAAACAAATTTAGAGTGGCAAATAAAATCCTTTTTATTGCTGCAGGACAATGAAGCACAGAGATGATTAATGTATTATTAGAAGCCCCACAGATAAAAGAACTAAACTGAGATGAACCTAAGGTATGAGTCCCTCTTGCCCCATTTACAATGCTTTTTCACAGAACCTCACTTTGTGAGGATCAGAGGTAGCTTAATTTCTTTTAAATTCAGCCTGGGAAGAAACTATTCCATAGAAACGTTTGTTGAATAATGTATTTGGATGAAGATTACTCAACCAGCTCTATGAATGTACAATGTTTGAAACTGTATGTGCATACACATTGTAAGAAGCTCAAGTACTAGAAATAGTTGATGGGCTCTTCACAGCAAGCAATCACTCATCAAGCCACATGATAGCAAGGTATATGATCACAACATCAATTCAATGCAAAAAGTGATTTTCTGAAGAAGTCATGAGAGTTGGTTATAGATAACTGTGCTGCTTTTGCTGTCAGCTCATAAATGAGTTATATTAATAAAAAAATAAAAAAAGGAAAACAAACAAAAAAACCTCACAAAAAACAAACCCCAAAACAAAAACAAAACAAAACAAAACAAAACAAACCTCCAGAACTCTTATGGGGAAAAGTGTCTTGAGTGAGCTATTTGATTCCTAGTATTTCAATAAAAGATTTAAAAATTTAGCTCTTAAAAACTTGAAAACTTTCTACCTGCTTAGCTGAAACTGAAAGGATAGAGTGTACTTCATCACCAAATTAAAATAAAGAATTATATTTAGCTAAGGCCTCAGAAATAAATGAGGAAAATGAGCAGCATATTAACGAATTTTAAATTATTTGCACCTTTTATTAATGCCCTTTTCCTCAAAGTATGGGTGTATGAGAACAATGTCAGCATCAGAGGCTTTCTTACTGTTTATGTTTGAACTAATTTCTATCATATTCTTCTTAGAATTTACCCCTCAAAATGAGGAAGGAATTTTATGTGCTATAGTGAATTAAAATATGCAACACTCTGAATCAATGATTTGTTTTAAATTTCTTATAAACTGAGTATAGAGTATTCAAACAAGAAAAGTGATAGCAAAAGACAAGGTAGGTAATCTTGGTGATTTAGTTGCACCAGGTGAATAACAAGGGTGTGATGTCAAATAGAAAACTGGAACATGGAAGGAAAGGAAAAAAGGCAGAGATTTGGTGATATTTACATGCATCTCTGTCCTGGAATTGCCAGAGCTAGATTTATGTCATGATGCTCTACATGTCCAATAACATTACTTCAGATTTGTAGAGAAAGCCATGGGTACCTCACGCAGAAGAAACATTATTTCTTTGACCACTGAGATTCAAATTACACCTACATGTTATGTTAGGGGTCTGAACCTCCGTTGGTCGAACACCTGCATAAAAGCTCATAATGTATTTGTTATGATTTTTCAAATGAGATCAACAAATACCTATTTGTAGTTCTTATTATGCATCTTTCTTGGAGGGGACTCAGAAGTTCCTCAGGAAAAAAAAAAAAAAGTGATTTCCTTCTTTTCTGATGGTGAGAATAAATAGAATAGATAGGCTTCTGTTGTCTTATTTAAGAGAGTGATGAAGTCTAAAAATATGTACTTGCTTTCTGATGTTTCTCAGGATAATTTAAAATAATTTTAGTCTCAAACATACAATTTACACATGCAATATTTGAATAAACTTCCACTTTGCTGTTTGCATTAGTGCAGCTATCCTTTAGTTCCTCTTTTTTATTTCTTAATCCTAGGCAATGAAAATATTTGGATGGTCACCTCTACTCTGGAAGGGAAAGAGTGTAAACATAGAAACAAACAAGAATGTTTGAGGGACTAATGGGTGAGGATTAAAACTGAACAGAGGAAAGAGAAGGGGAAAAAATTAAGGATGATCTTCAAGGAGACAGGGAAAATTAGAAAGAAATTAGAAATACAACAATCTGTAAAAGAAAAGGGGATCAGCCCTGGAGAAAGCAAGTGACAGTGAAAGGACAACAAAGCAGGACTGACTGAAGCAGAGTTTGAAAGGGAGACTTCAAATATCTCAAGGTCTCCATATGTGAGTTTGTGTTTATTGTTTGTGTGTTGGTTGGTTTTTTTGAACATCTTCATAAGGAAAGGGAGACATTTTATTTACAATGTTGTCACAAAGGAAAAGCTATAAATCTGACGAAACCAACAAGGTGCCCTGAAATATGTTTTTGTTAGAATGAAATAAACATATGACTGAACCCAATTTAATTTCATTTATTTGCAGTAACAGCAACAACAGAAGCAAAACCAGTGAGATTTTTAGAAGAAGTAACAAGAAAGATGAGTGATAAATGAAGAATATTTTTTCTATAAAGGAAAAAAAAAAGACTCCAAAAGAGAAGGAAAAAATAAAAGAAAATATAAGACTAGAAAAAGAATTTAATTAAAATGCGACATTGAGGGGAGGGGGTGTAACAGGATAAAAAAAAAAAATATAGCATAATCACATATCAATAATTTCTTAAATTTATGAATTATATCACCCATTTTAATTCCACCACAATATCACATTTGAGTGCCTAAAGGCCAGAAAGGGTTTAATTTCACCCCTTTTCCCCAACAGGTAGCTGAGGGATGATGATATCAAGTCATTATTCCCTTTTAGCAGTTTTTCCCTGCTTTTCCTGTGACAGCAAAACAATCTGTTTTGCAGTGGAGCATTCAGTGCATGGATCCCAATACCAGCTTTGAAAGGGCACGCCACTTCCCCAAGTTGTTTACCTGCACTATGAAAAGAGACCAGCCAAAGCAGATGGCACAGATCCATGAAATTTTTTGCTGCTTCCCTATCTTCCCAAAAATCCACATAAATCACACTGTAGCAACTGTTCATACTACTGCTTTGTTTTCTGATTATAAAAAATTCCTCTCCTTTTACACAGAAATAGGCTGAATATTAGAGAGGGGATATGGCCTCTTAACGTGGAGATGAGCAAAGTTTGAGGAATGACAAAATCCTGTGACCTCTGAAATGCTTATGAGTATCAGGAACTCAGGTTTCAAGAGTGCCCATGTTCTTCTCTGATGTATTTTACCCAGCAATTGATATTCACCATGATTACTTTGGCTGGTCTAAAGTTCTTTTGAATCATTGCAAAAGCATAGGTATTAAAAAAGCATAGGCTTAAAAATTATATCGACATGCACTTTTTTCTTTGTCTTTTTTTTTTATTTAATTTTTGTGAATAGTTGAAACTAATTTCACATTCATTTAGACCCATGTCTCTATGAAGGCTTTGTCTAACGGGTTCATAAGAAGTATTCTTTATATGCCTAACTAAGCTCCAATGACTTCCCATACAGATGTCCTCAAGCAAGGAACAAACAGAATAAGAAATATTGAGAGGAAGAGAGATTAGCTTTCAGAAGTATTTTGTGACATTGGCGAAACTGTCCTTGTGATATTAATGAAATAAAGGCTGAGTGTTATGATAGGAAAACAATAAATAAATAAGAGATAAAAGTAATCCCACTTTATAATTCTATTATAAACTCTTCCAGAAAACAGAACTTTTCTCCAGACCTTGCAGAAAGGTGGGAACTCTTATTTCAAGAAAAGAGAGGTACAGTGTGGCCTATGCATTGACAGCTATTTTACCTTTGAAATTACCTCAAATTAATCAGAATAAATTAGCATCATTGTGCTGTCAGATGCAAAGAAGGTGAAAAGCTTTGTGATTAATGTTAGAAAACCAGCGATAGTAGAAAATGTACTTCTAAGGGCGTTTATAAGAACATCTGTTCTGAGGTCCCTGAAGCTGGCAGAGCTGCCTTGGATACATCATGGAGAATACCAACCTATGAAGACCTTGAAGAACAAGGAAGACTTCCTGACTAGCAGAAGAGAGATGCTATATTAGAGATATCAGAGCTCATATCCACTACTCAGATGCTGATTTGGGTAGGTGGAACTTGTGATTAATCCAGGCAAAAGGAAAGACATGACAAAGCAGACCAGTAATTGAAACCTAGAACATCTATGGTTGTTCTTTCTGATTTACATTCTGAAAGAACAATAGTGAAAAACTTGCCAGTTTCATGAAGATGCTACTGAGATTGGAAGCAAAAGTCACTTAATTTCTACACAATAAAATATTGCTTTTCCTGGAAAGAGAACTGTTATGAATTCTGACCTAGAAAAAGCAAAAACAATGGCACTAAAAAAAAAAAAAAAAAAAACCAAAAAAAAAACCACAAAAAACAAAACCAAAACCAACAACAAAAACAAACAACCACCAAAAAAAAAAAAAAAAACCACAAGGTTTGGTTTTCATATAGTCAGTATGAACAGCTGCACTAATCACCTTTTCCATCATACTTACAATATCTTGGTGCAGCCACAGTTTCTGGACTTATACAAGCTGCAAACACTATTTTCCCATTCATGCTGTCCCCATTTTTTCTAACTTGAAGAGTTCCACAAGAAATGTACTGGTGAACTCAATCTTGTTTTCAGCCATCATATAAACACTTCTTAGACCATGAAATCTCAACATTTTATGATTTTTGGTGTACTAATAGTAATTGTCAAAACATTCATTGGGTTTATTTATCTGCTTTCTGGAATAAACTAAGTACAGAAACATGACTGCTATAGTTTGGATCATGATATTCTGTTGTAAAATAATAACCTGAAAACTTTTTTTAAAATGTACACAAAAAAGAAGGCTAGATCTGCAGAGAATACAGAAAATGGTTTTAGGATGGGATAGGTTGAAATCCAAAGAGCAGGACAACATCAGAAAACAAATAGGATACTGTATATATTGTGGAAGAAGACATGAAAATAAATTGAAGCTTGAGGGAAGGATGGAATGAAAAAAGACAAAGCTAATAATTTATTTACCAATCCAGACATTTAAAATTCTAATTTATGTACCCGTCTATCTTACTCTGTGCTGTGTGTAACAAAACTTTCATCAATACAATATAAAGGCATCAAGTCCTTGAGCTCTGTCCTCCTCTTCTCTGGAAGCACTGAAGGATATTTTATTAATGATTGCTCCTGACTAAGATCTCCCTCTCCTGAAGGTGAGGAGGCAGTGAAAAAGCTGAGCATGGGCCATTATTATCATCCTTGGCTCTGATCTCTTTCCTTCAGACTGTCTCTAGAAATGGCTTCAGAAATATCTGAAGAGAAATGAGCTCATCGGGGAAATTATCAGCCTCAAATAAACCAAATACCAGTACCAACCAACCCATCCTGCCCCCCAGAAAAAAAGGCCCCAAACAAACTCTGCGGCAAAGAATCCCCTATTTCTTTCAGCATACTTTCTTTTCATGATGTTGCCAAATGGAAGAGCTATCCCTGTGTAACTAATCTTGGTCCAGGTTGGCAGGGCGAGCAGCTGTAGAGCAGAGCAGAGTGCTGCTGTGGGATGAGCATGATGGTTCCATCTACTTCCCCGGAGAGACTGTTTGGTCTCCCTCAGTGCAGCACCACAGCACTGGACATTTTTATGGAAGCCTCAGTTTTACACTATGTTGTACCATGCCTCCAAACATGTTTATGAGTTTAGCCACTTTCTCTCCTGCTGTGCAGTTTGACCCCACTGTTTATATATGTAAATAATCATATCACTTCATATTACCCAGACATTCTTTTATATCTCTATTGACATATATTTCATTGTGAAAAATATTTTAAGATATCAGTTAAAACCATTATATTCACCCTTTATCTAATATTGTAAATGGTTACTTCAAATCATTTTATAAACTTATTAGTCTGTTTCAAACACTGAAGTCAGTACACTCTAATAAGAAGTGAATCATTCTGCTCATTAGTTTTATAGATGGGACTGAAACTCTCACAATAGTAATTTATAATCTAGACATTATCTAAATTCCTGCAAATGGGATATACATCATAAAAATACTTGAGCTGAGACTTTTATAATAGATTCATGAAACACATTATTTGATAAAACACAACAGGATTTGTTGAATATATTTCATTAACCTCATATGAAACTTCATAATAACATAATTTATTAAAAGACAACAGCCTTAGAAACAGCTCACAACTGCTCAAAGCAAATCATAAAAAAAGGTAAACTTGTGATCAGAATGGTCAACTCAACAAGATTTTCTACAGGTAGATCTATGTACCTATATCTCTTTACATTTTAATCATTACCATAGTAATCCATTTTCAAGAATATCGAAGAAATAAGCATAAAATATATTTCAAACAAAAGTATCCATTTTTCAAGAGGTATTTAACCACTAAATTGTTATAGACATACTGGAATCCTAATGAAAATAAACCTGATTCAGAATGTAATTTTATTACATTAATTGACTGTATATTTCCAAATCTTATTTTTTTCCTCATTTTCCTGCCTAAAGGCATACTCTATGTCACACTAGCTATGACTTGTATATGTCTGTAATCAAATTTTAACCTTCTCAAGTGAAAAGTCCTTTAGCTGAGAGCTGATATGTGTGAACTCTGTACATTTTTGTCAGTTTTAGCCCCATTTTCTTCAATTTAAACATTATAACAGTGTCAGTCTTAAAATTTGTGAAATCACAAAGCAACCTGAACTTGACTTATTATTTAAGTATATTTTTTTCATTCAGTGCATTTTATTCTCACTCTATATTAAGAAACATGGAAGGATCTAGAACTGTGCACAAATAAGGCAAAAACTTATGTTATTTCAGATGTTCTGAAATATTAAGGAAGACTAGTTACAGAAATCTCTGGAAGATGAAAGTTACCAATTAAGAAAAAGGACAGTGAAACAATACATGCAAGTCTTGATTTCAGATCTCTTACTGGAGAGTGTTTCTCTCAAGCTTGGAGCTTGGAGACATGTTTTTCAAATGACAGTTAAAATGCTGGAAAAGGTTCCTAAATGCCAATTTCAGTTTTGAATTGACTATAATCAGGATAATTGAGTGCATGGAAGGATATGCCCCAGCTACAACTAAGGATACTGCAACTTTCACAGTATCTTTACTTTGAGATGTTGACAGTATCAACAGAATTTGAGCTACAAAACTGGAAAGATACAGGATTAAGAAAGAAATAATGGATTTAATGGCAGTTAAGTGAACATCTATCACAGCATTCCTGAAAGTATCTGCATAACATTGCATATTCTTTCTGTGTTTCCACAGAGAAGTAATTAACAGAGCTGAGGTTACCACAGACAGTACTAGAGGGAAAAAACAACCTACAAAGTAAAGAAGCAGCAAGTAGAGATGTGAACTATCCCAGTCAGTGATATGAGCTGTGTTGTTTTCTGTGCATTTCCCTGTTGAGCTGCAGAGGTAATTGCTGGGCGTAATCCACAGCAGAGGAAGAGAAGTCATAGAAGACATCACCAGCGATCCAAGAAGAAGCCATGGGACCATCCCAGCTATTCTGAGCTTGATTTGCAGCAGCAGCCATTGGGTGACATTGATTATTTTTACACAGTAGAGTACATAGAGCCAAGTAATGAACCACAAGCTGGCATGGTTTACAAACATCCATACAGCACCAAAGTCTTTGTACACCGACGCCAAGTTAAACACATCTGCAAAGTAGAGACTATGGATGTGCATCAGTACCGTCACCTGCAAGACAAATCTTGATGTGCTCAGAAAGATCAGGATCATATCAGCAGAAGAAATGTTTTTGCTTTTGATCCAGTTAATGATATTAACAGTTGTAATAAATCCATTTCCAATAAATCCAACAACAACTTCAATAGCTACAATGCTTATTGAAATTATAAGAATTGGTGGCAACATCTTGTTGTTTTGGTTGCCTCTGCCTGGTTAGTCTTTGTAGCTGTGCAAGAACTTGGGCAGTTCTGACAGTATTTGACCCAGCTCCAGCCTGCTCACCTTATATATGGGAGCAACAATACATCTGTAAATGATAGTGGATTTGAAAATGATAGTGCAAAATTATTATTGATGCTTTTCCTGAATGTGCAAATGAGAGAAAGATTTAATAATTAACCCTAAGCTCTTACATACATAAGATTTGCCTATGCTTTTCCTTAGGGATATGAGATAGCCAGCTGTATTAACCTCCCCGTCTTTTGTCCAATTGTTTATATATTTATCTAGAGTAACAGAAAGATCTGTGCCTCTCTGGTGCCCAACAATGTGGAAGGGAATGCATCATGAAACCCAACAGAAGCAGCAGCATATCAGGACACAAGAGGTTTTATACTGTAACTAGCATCTTTCGTACTGTGTTGAAGGTCTATAAACTATAACTAGACCATTTAATTGCAATCCCTTTAACATGAATAATATTATACAGCTTTCAGCCATATTCTAGAGGAGCACTCCAGCCAACAAAGCTGTATTTACCCAAGGATTATTGCTACATTTAAGAGACCACTTGTATATGATCACGTATAAGGGATCAAAAGCTGAGAATGACCAGTTGTATGATGAGCAGTGATGACAGACTAATCAAGTAGAGGAGTCTATCTAGAAGAATGCTGGTCAAAGCCCCACTTTCTCCAACTGTTTCACAGTCTCAGCTTCTATCCCACGTGCATGCCATGGAGTTTATTAGTCTAGATGGCAGATTTACACCTGTTCTGCTTTATAGAGTGAAAATCTGTCACACATCTTCATCCATGGCTTTAGCTAGATGCTGTAATGAGCACAGCAGTTCAGAACAGTGGTGAGCCCCATTAATTTGCAGTTACATTAGTGCTTATTTATAAAGAAATATGTCTGGATTTACAGAACAATCTGTCCTCACCTTCTCAGCCCCAGGTCCATTAATTCAAGCTGTGAATACAGTATTGGCAAAATTGTATTGTCAATATATTATTTCTTAAAATAGAGAAATATGAAATACAGAGAGGACTTTGACAACAGGGTAAGAAGTTCCTGAGACAATTTGGCCACCAGAAAAAGTTTGAAAGTTTTGGCAGTAAAATATTTATTTTTTCTGTGGGGAAATTGACATCTCTTTCTGGAGTCCATTTCTCAACAGGGTAAAATCTCTCAAAGCAAAAGGTAGACCAAGCTTCTTGTCTGGATGTGTTAAAAACTGTCAGTTGGGTTTACTGTTTATCATTGAATCCATGCTTCAAGTTTTTATTGAATTGTTAAGAAGAGAAACAGATAACTTCAACAAGAATAATTGCAATTATTCATTAACCTATTGAAATAAAAAGGTGGGTTTAAAATGTCCATAGCTTTTGTTTCTGTCAGTAGTTCATTAATACTAAACTTAGATTTCATTTTATGTCCTACTAATCTCAAAAACTAGGGTTTTCTTTTTTCTAAAATGTGGACATACTTTTGTCATCAAAACAATGTAAATTTAAAAAAAAAAAAAACCAAAAAAACAAACAAGTATTGTATATAAGTTTCAAATTTTCAAACGCCCAAAAGAATAAAACAAAGAAACAAAGAAATTTAAAATAAAAATACATTGGCATGTTTACTTTTTCTATCATTCTTCACTAGAAGTATTCAAAATAGTGTAAAATGCACATCTTACAGGAAAAAAATCATAAAGTGTAACTCAATGACTACTGTGTATTTTAAAGCTGTATGACTAAAGATTCCTGTAGGCAGAGTATGCATTACATAATTACAGTAGTCAGTCACCTCAAAAAGGTAGATTTTTAGTTACTCAGAGGAACACGAAAATAACACTTTATTTTTACATACTTATAAAAAAAAAAAATAAAATAAAGCACTGCAATTATAAAGTGGAAGAATCCACAACAGAAAACATAGTCTAAAAAAGTGGATAATTCTCAGCTGTTCAAACAAACAGTTACAGAATTCTGTTCCATCTTAATATGTACTATTAAAAGTGAGAATTTTAAAGAAAACTTTATTTGGTCTTTATATACTCATTCAATTTTCCTCTAAGCAAGGCCCAAAACAAAGAATAACTGAGAACAAAATAATATTCCTACAAAAGAACATTTCTTCCTTGAGGACTCCACCAGTTCCTTCAGAAAGTAGCTGTCACTCAACCTATGCACCCTGGTAGTATTTAAGCCTTCATGGAAAGGAAATAGCCTGTCCCTCAGTGCTCTGTGAATGTCCTCTGTATAACGTGCTCTGCTCCCAGGAATGAACAGCTTCTAAATAAATATTGTCTCTTGCTTTGTCTCTCAGTAGCTCAAGAGCTCCCTGATGAACTGTACTGGTGCTATAATATTAAGGGGTTCTCCAGAGGATGAGTTCACTCAGGGATGCTGGTGGCACACACCTGCACCAAGATACAAGAGACTAGTTTATGTGTCACAGCAACCTGGACATGACCACACCTGGTGCTGCCTCTAGACTGGAAATCATCATAGTCTCTTCTCCTGGTATGCAGATCCTTGAATTTGCTTGTTTCTCTTCTTGGTCTTTCCTGACCTCACAGATAGGTTTGCCACGTTAATGCTCTAGTAGACTTCCCTTTGAGTTACAGAGTTAATAGTCGTGATCAGATCAAGTTTAGCTAGCAGAGGAGACACAAGAGACCCTAAAATAAGTCAGAGTTCTCTGAACATATTGTCTGAGGGAGCACTTGGGTGAGTTTATAAAATCAGTTGAGTCACAAAGTAAAGCAGACTAGAATTTCTTAAAAATAAGCACAGGACTATGTTAACATGACACAAATAATAAATACTAGAGACAACTGTCTGAATTTATACAACAGTTTCCCTTGCAACATAAATCTCAGTGTACTCAGAGAAGACAGGTTCAGCTCACAGGATAAATGCTTTGCTCCTTTGATTCAGGCATTCCAATTAACAACGGTAATAAATACGCTTCATTCAACCTCTATAATGGTTTTAATTGTTTGAAGTAGTTAGAGACATTATTACAGCAGAGCAAACAGTTGCCGAATCTTGTAAAATACTGTCTGTCAAGCTCATACAGAGACCACAATTCACCAATTTACTGGCATCTGGTTAATCTTTTAGCATTTTACTGTGAGCAAGAAGTGTGCGAATATGATACTGGAAGATTTATTTGTGTTATTGTTCAGGAAGATGCATATCTTGGAAATGTCACTGATGAATCATCCAACTATGGTCACTGTTTCACAATATCTACTGAAAAGTAATTGTCTAGGGCTTTACTGGGGATAGAAGAAATCAGAACATGCCAAATAAGACTGGCTTTTTCTTCTCGAAAAAATGCTGGTACTATTTTTTAACCAAGAGCTTTAATTTTGTTGTGATGTGACAGGTAATCAGACTGCCACCCTTCATTATCCTCACTCATCTCTCATGCTGCAGTGAGTCTTCATGCCCTCATCAACATCAATCAAAATTCAGACAAAAATTTAAAAATTTAAGGCTTTGTAATTCGATAGCTCCAGCACATTCAGAAAACAAAAACAAAGCAAAAAAAAAAAAAAAAACAAAAGACAACAAACAAACAAAAAAAAAATTCAACGTGTTAGAGATGCACAGACTTTATAGCACCTTTCAGTGCCTAAAGTGGCTACAAGAGAGCTGGAGAGGGACTTTTGGCAAAGGTATGGAGTGATAGAACAAGGGGGAACAGCCTTAAGCAGAAAGAGGATATATTTAGATTAGATATTAGGAAGAAATTCTTCCCTGTGAAATACTGGAACAGGTTTCCCAGAGGTGTTCTGGGCCAAGTTGGATAAAACTTTGAGCAACTTGGTCTGATGGAAGCTGACCTTGCCCACAGCAGGGAGGGTTGGAATTAAATGGTCTTTAAGGTCCTTCCTAACCCAAACCATTTTGTAATTCTATGATAACTCAGTGCTGGGTTCCTGCTGTCTCCCTCCTGTCTCCTGTCTGAAAGTAAAAGAATTCCCAGCTGTAATCCTGGAACTTCATTGTGAGATTATATCCAGAGATAAAAATCTTAGTAGAGTTTTAATCTTTTACCCACATCCTAACAATATTATGTATTTTTGTTTTTTGACAAGTGCTGACCATTTGATGATGATTAGTGTGCTATTTTACCACAACTGATTTACAGGATTTGCAGAACAGTTCAAGACACCAAGAATGAAAGCTACCTTTACCATAAAGTCTCCAAGGAGACAAGGAGATAAATTATTATTGTTTATTTTATGTGTGATAGAAAATAAACCCCAAACCAAAAACTAAACATAACCAACCAACTAAAAAACAACAACAACAAAAGAAACCCAAACAAAACCAACAAACTACTTTGTGTTGGATGAAGGACACTGCTTTTCAGACCATCATAGTTAATTTAACTCCAGTGGCATAAGTGGCTACAAGAGCCTCATGACATTTTTCCA
The DNA here is from genome assembly GCA_035222235.1 of Margarornis squamiger. Classification (NCBI taxonomy): domain Eukaryota; kingdom Metazoa; phylum Chordata; class Aves; order Passeriformes; family Furnariidae; genus Margarornis; species Margarornis squamiger. The sequence goes on from JAWWTY010000001.1 coordinate 32,682,697, forward strand.
CCTCTACATCATGAGCACCTTAGCAAATAAGCTTTTTACAGCCTGTAATTGCACACAACATTTATAACACTTTGTATCATAAAGTCCATCTTTGATGGAAACCTCTTAACACCAGCATAAGACAGTGAAGTACAGCTACTACTAAGATCCTTATAGTAAAATAATTGAATAGAACAAATCATGGGAGAATACTTCTTGCAAAAGATACACAAACAGGCTTACAAAAGAAAACTTGCAAAGAGGATTATATAGGAGAACCATCAACACCTGTGTTTAACAGACATGCCTAGATTCACCATTTTTGGTTCTACTACTGGCTGCTTCCATCTGTAACACTTTTAAAAATGTTTTATCAAGTGTTCCTCACATATTTGATAAGGTATAGAAGTCTTGTGAACTTCAATATAATATCCTGTCTGTGGTAAATAACAATAAATTATGCTGCTGTTCAACACATTTTTGACTTCGTATTGTACAAAGAAGTAGTGTTGCAAAATATCTCCAAAATGAGTGTGAAAGGGTGATAATTTATTTTACCATTAATTTGCAAGTTGTCATGCTGTTGTCGTTATTGTACTGGAGATAATGTACTGCTAATTTCAGTACCGTACTTTCTTTCTTTTTTTTTTTTTTTTTTAAAAAAAAGACTGTCAAAATGGAATTCCCAGATGAAACTAATGGAAAGAGTCTTTGAAATTCGTGCAAGAGGTCAAGGACATCAAACCATGTAACACAGGTGAAAAGGAAGATGCAACACTAATTTTAAGGCAGTAAGAATACACATGCTCCAAAACAAGCCAATGATGATTATAAGTTACTCCTTGCCAGGTAAAAAAGGATTAATATAAATCTTCATTAATTCAAGGTGTTATTTGTAAAGATGAGTTTCTGGTTTGTACCATATAGAGTACAAACAGTGGGTAGACCTTCTCTGATCATGCAATTTCCTGCTATTTAGAGAGTCAGTAAATCCAAAGGAATGGAGTACTTTTCTGGGCCAAATTTCTCTACAAATATAGTTTTTATAAAATGAGATTAAGCAAACAAACAAAAAAAAAAAAAAAAAGAGTGAATTTGGTTTACTCTATTAGGGAAAATGTAAAAATATTATATTAAAATGAGACATCAGGTTGAAAAACTATAGAATAATTATCAAGTTTATGTTTGCCAATATAGTCTCTGTAACTGGTCCACCTTCTCAATGGATTTAGGAGATTTTCTTTTCTTCCTTCTCCTTCTTGAGGGATGCTCAATCCTAAAGTCTGTCTGGCCTCAACAACTCTTGTTATTGAAATTGGAATTGTTTTTCATATGTTCTTAAGATAAAAAGGTTAGAAAACTGCTTCTGGCTTCTCTTTCCCCAAACCATAGCTTCAAGAACAGATCTCTTATTTCCATGTCCATTACATTTTATGGTTAGTGTTTGCCTTTGCACCCAGCTGGATTTTTTTGTTCACAAAGTTATCAGGGACTACAGGGAAACTTTATGCAAAGTGACCATTGCACTAGACTCAGCACTTACAATTTGTGCTTAGCTTCATCCAAAGAATAAATACATATTTCTAACACAGGTGACAGACTTGTATATTGGAGCATATTTTCTGATTCAAATTCCTTTATTCTATTTTGTGTTAGATTTCTGATATCCTGCCAACACCAGCAGTTACCTATTTCATGAGCCCAGTCTGGAAATGCTATTCTTATAATTTGTTCCTTTTCATGATAGTTCTTTTAGCATACACCTGATCTTAAAATTGCTTATTAATTACCAAGACCTAAAGATAAGCACAATCCTTATGATGCATTTTTGTTATGAGCAGAGCTATTTTACATAAACAGAGTCCATGTATATAAAGTGCATGAAACGGAACCCATCATTTTCACTAGCACTATAGCTCTTTCTTCACTATGTATTTATTCCCAAATAATTTTAAAAAAAAAGCACTAGGGAGTGACAAAACCAACATAATTTAAAATAAGTTACATATGTAGTGCTAACAAACATTTTCATCTTCTTACAGTGCCATGGTGGACTGAAGAAAGGAGATATGTCAAAGAGCTAAACCACTTTCTAAAATGTAAAAAGTAAAAAAGAATACTATTAAACAACATGTATTTTTTCTTAAGTGTGATTTTATTGTGGAAACACTGCAAATTGAATAAATTCAGTAAATTCCATCTAGGGTAGGATGGAGTTTCAATATTGGTGGCTACATAAGCCTAAATGCCTAAGTTCCTAAATCACAGACTCACAGATTATTTTGATTAGAAAAGACCTTTAAGACAATCTAGTGTAACTGTTTTCACATGTAGGCATTTAAATTAACTCCTACTCTCAGACTAAAGACCATCTGCTGAGGTGACCTCCGGTGTCTGCCAGGTCTCTGTCAAGTTTTTTGTTCCTTCCTTTCTTTTTCATCATACTGTATTTTAAATGTTTAAAATACATGTTTCTATCAGAAAGTTGTTCCCAGTCTCCAAATGCATATAAAACAAAATTTACTTTTTTACAATAATTTTTAATGTTCAGGTGAAGTACTTTCATGTGAACTGATTTATATATCCATTCCCATTTTTAAAAAAAATGTTTGACATTCTTTTAGGAGTGCTCCTGTAGTCATTGCAAGTGATAATTGAAATTGAGAAAATATAAACCTGTTTCCTCTTGCAATTAATCTATCACATGGAAGCACTCAGTGAAAAAACAAAATATGTTCTGATATCATTAGAGACTGTAATATCAGGATTCTGCATAGACATCTTCAAATAAATATTTTTTAATTATAAAATTTTAAGTGCTTACTTTTGACAACTCCATATTTTTTAATATAAAGGTACCTTTTAGTACATATAAGTATTAAGACCATAAGACTTTTTGCAGGCCATCACCATTTCAGTGCAATTAGTGAACAGCCTCACACTGACATGATGCTGGATTCACTTGTGTTTGTACAACTAATGTGTCATTTTGACAGCCCACTGCAATTCAAATCCCTTTGTCAATACTCTATACCACCTGCGATGCAAATTCAAATTAATCTTGATTTTTGTTGCTTATTTACACTGACTCTAGTAGAGAGAAAATGTTATGTTCAGAAAAATTCATACTGGAGTACCTCTTCAAATCCAGTATGAAGGAAGCAAAATCCTGATAAGCTTTTTTTTTTTTTTATGCACAACATCTAAGTTACAGTTTCTGTACAACATCACAGTTGGGTTCACTCTGGTTTTGTAGTTTGAGTTCCTAGTAAATTCCAGTTCACTCATTTATTTTGCAATAAGTAGATGTCACATTGGTGTGAGCATTTTCTTGGGGTAGCACTGTGCAGTGAAATCCTTTACCAACATGACTGGGTCCAGGTATTACTTCTCAGTATTCTATCAGCTTTGTGACTTCACATTAATGAACTATTACTTTGTGTGATTACTACAGCGATGGGTGAATGGCGCATGAAACAAGAAGTTGACACATTCTTGAGAAAGTGCTCAGCACAATGATACATCTTCTTCCTCTATTCAAAGAGCACAAGCGGCATGAGACAACTGATGGTCACTTCATAAGACTGACTTGAAATATATTCAAAATCACAAAAATCTTGTGTATTTTTCCCTATTTCTTAGGTTAAAATTAAAGAAGCACAAGATCAATTTATCTAGTTACGAATTAATTTGTACTAATGAATATTTCCTGGGACTGTTGTAGTTGTCCTTCCATAAAACGGAGTACTAACTAAATTCTTCAATGAGGGAAAATAGATAATTGTGAAGGATATAACTTGTGGGTACATAAAAAACCTTTACATGAGGAAGTTGAATAAGGTTGCTAAGGTACAGGAAATAGGTGACATCAAATGAAAGAGAAGTTAAAAGCAAATAAAAGACAGTGAGTTTCCACATAACACAGAGGGGAGATGAGAAACTCATAGTCATAAGATACTACCAGTGAGAAAAGTCTACATGGGTTCAAAGGATGAATGGACAAGCACACAGAAATGAAATCAATTGGGTGTTACTTAAACACATAAAACCCATTTCTGGTTCACATAATCCCTGTCAAAGTGTAATGCCTGGGAGAGTAACAGAAGAAAGTAGAATTTATGTTTGCCTGGTTTGCAAAATCGTCCCTGGGCTCTTAATCTCAAGCAGAGGTAATTATACAGACAGAATTTGGTCACAACAAACGTGACTGAATTAATGTTAGTGATTTACCCTGCTTCATGATGTCCTTTCACTGTACATTTTATAAATTATGATAATTCTTTCATGGTTTTGATTACGTCTAACTACAAAGTATAGTCACTATGCTACATCTTTAATTACAGATGTAATTACAGCTGAGGGGAAGTGAACACTTCAAAAGGGACAGTCACCCCGCAGGAAGACCTGAATAGGCTGGAAGAGTGGACTAACAAGAACCTTATGAAGTTCAACAAGTGTAAGGTCTTGTACCCGGAAAAACATAATGCGAGAGTGCCTGGGGAGAAGCTCTTTGGGAAGGGACTGGGGAGTTCTGGAGGACATGAGATCAGTATGAGTGAACAGAGTGCTGCTGCAGCAAAGAAAGTCAACAGGATGCTGCATTTCATCAAGAAGTGCTTCACCAGCAGAGATAAAGAAATCATTATACTACTCTGCTCAGCACTTGTCATACCACACCTGGAATACTGTGTTTAATTCTTATCCCTACTATACAAAATGAATGTGAACAGGCTAGAGATGGTCCAGAGAAGGGCCACAAAGGTGACTGAAAGCCTGGGAGGCCTGTCACGTGAGGAAAGACTGGGAGAATGGGTTTGTTCAGTCTTGAGAAAAGATGACTTAGTGGAGACCTTATCACCATGTTCCAATATGTAACAGGTAGTTACAAAGAAAGAAGTGCCATGAAAAATATGAGGGGTACAAGTTACTCCTGGGGAGATTCCAGCTGTACACAAGAGAAACATTTTTCACAGTGACAACAATCAGCCATTTGAACATTCTCCCTAGGGAAGTAGTGGATTCCCCTGTGTTGGACACTGAACATTCAGCTGGGCAGGGTGCTGGGCCATCTTGTCTAGATTGTGCTTTTGCTTTTGCCAAAAAAGGCTGAACCAGGTAATCCTTCAGGTCCCCTTCCAGCTTGGTATTCTATCATTCTGTGATGGATTCTATCTATATTAGTGAGTGAAAGTGACCTGTATCCCAGAAAAGAGTTTAATCCCTTTGTGCCAAAGGCTTTAAATGCATGCACAGCAGTAAGAGCAATTTTGTCCCATGTAGCATACGGAGAAAATTAGTTCCAGCCACAATTTTATTGGCTTCAGAATGGGCTCCCAAATGAAACAATTTTGTTTGTTCAGAAAGATGCACGTTGCTGTTTCAACTCATTACTCTTCATAACCAGTAATAAAGCAGAAGCTCAAATTCTGATTCAGTTGTATGACTAGCACAGTAAAATACAGTGAAATTATTCTTGGTTTGCAGTGTAGTAAACAAGAGAATAAAGCTCATTTCAGAATGGCAATTAGTTATTCACTTCAGTTCCACTTAGAAATAGCTTCTCTAAGTGTTTTTATTGCAGAACAGCACCTCATTCTTGTTTTAGATCCTGACTATTATTTCCAACAATGATCAACTATTTGGCATTTAGCTTTACTATGCACATCTGACTAAATCCAAGAAGGTGAAGCTGAATTTTTCTGGAGAAAGCAGAACACTTAAAAAGCTGTCCAGGATCTTACTACAGATTTTCTTTTACTAGACTTCAACTTTTCAAAATCACTATTATTTGTGATGAGAAGAAAGTAGGAATACCCCAAAAATATCAGCATATTCTGTCAAATTCTGAATGTCAAAACCCGTAAATCAAAACCTGGACAGATGTGATTGTTAAGATCTTCTTAGTGAACATAGGTTATATGTCAATGAATTATTAGTATAAAATGGAATAAAGGCACAATTCAGTGATGCATTTCAGACAGTGCAATCTCTCCCCACGAATGAGAATGGTTCATCCTGCTTCTACCAGCTGCTGCCAGTTCGCTTGTACCAGATCTAGGCCCAGCAGCCTCCATTGTGGGATAATAGGTTTGTTTTTTTTTCACTGAACTACCCAGAAAATTTACACTCCAAAACAAGTGTGTGTGTGTTCTGAAAACTTTGCAAAATAAATCAGATCAGTGACTGCACAAAGAAGAGCACCAGAAGCAGCTCCTGTGTGGCACAGGTGGAAGAATGGTTGAGGAGGGTGTGGGAGAAGAGAAGGTAAAACAGGGCTTCTCTTTACATCCACAACAAATTATTAGATGGGTACAACCACACCATACAAATATGCAAAAGGACACTTTTGGCAGGTTGCAACACAATCCTCATTGCATTTCATAAACAACTTCAGGCACTAATTAACTATTTTATCTTAGAATCTCCTTGGCCCCTGAGAAGAAATATGCTCTGTGCTGTAGATCCAGCCAATCTGCTCTGGTTAAAGACACCAGGTTGTTTTGGTAATTTTGCCATAGGGCCAAGGATCCATCTGGTTGTACTAGGCAGCTTAGGCCAATATATTCCCATCCTGAATGGATTATAAATAACATTCCCAGCAAAGAAGCTTTTAAACGCTGCTTTAAGTCTAACCCTCAGCAGTCCATTATCCAAGCTTCATCTTTCATATATTCTACAATCAAAGTTGATCAAATATGGGATCCAACTTTAAAAGCTTATTTATACAGGTTTTAAAACAGTAATATTTCACCAATTCAGTAGTTTAATTTTGGCTTCTGTTAACAAAATATGTATCAGAAATTACAGAAATTCAGTTTCTCCCCTTCTTTCTGTCACTCTTAGATAGATGTGGAATGATTTAAGAGGTAAGTTTTCTATGTGTATGGTGCTGAGTTTTGAATCAACTCAAAATTTAAGGACTGAGAGCTTTTAGAATTGTTTTGTGAGAGACTAGCAGCGCTTCTGAGATAAGCTATAGATGCAACAAATCCAGAGGTTTGTTTGACACCCAGACAGCCAGTATATTATATTTGTCCCTCGTCCAGTTTTTTGCACCTTGATGATGAATACAATTGCATCATATATGCTTTATTCAAAACAAGCTTGGACCTGTTTTAATTGGCATTGCTTATCAGGTTGCAGCACCTACATTCTTCTCTTCAACTGTTGCTCCCCTGTCTGGCTGAGCCAGAGGGTCAATATAATGACCAAGGGCAGAAAACCCAATTTCTCATTCCGCTGTGCTTCACCAGGCTGCTTTGTTATTTTTAAGTCTCTCTTCTATACGGTGGCATCTTCTTGTCGCTGTATTTCACTGTCTTCTGGGGAACATCATCCCCGTATCTGATACCATGTTGCCCCCTAGTGACAAGTACTTCACTTCTCTCATGTTTCTTTTCATCCAGTTACTGCTTCGTTTCCTCCAGCATTGCCAGTTATTTGGTTTGGTTTTAGTTTGGTTTGGCTTTAGAACATGCTGTTTTCTCTGCTGGAAATAAAAGTTTAACTCTGTCCCTTTGGGATATTAGTTGAGTCAGGCTCATTTTGGCTCCATCTGCGGAAAAGCCCAAGTTTCTCTGTTCCTCTCAACCACAACCATTTATATAAATGTTCATACAGGCAGGATCTCTACCACAGGGTTTAGTTATTGCGGAAATCAAAAGTGGCTTTGCCTCCATCAGCATGAAGGCATGTGAACAATGAGTGTAGAAAATTCAATGGAAAATGGGAGGAATAGAAAGGATTTGGGGTAAAGGTGCTAATCTAGTCCCATTCTCTGCCTTACTTTCCTAATATTGGTGTTGCAAAGGTTATTGGCAAAAAAATTCTCCACTCAGTAAGAGAAGAATTTGGAAATGCAAATCAAGACACTATCTTGAGGGTTTGGGGAGGGGAGTCCTCACCCTAAGAGTCTGGTGGCTGTCTTATGCTACATTGAACAATGCTTGAGTCTCCTAAACACAAGAAAGGGATAAGAATGGATGAGTAATATTCTTTAAGCAAGCAAATCTATTTTCAGTCCTGGCCTTACTTACAACATGAAGCCTGCAGAGGAGGAAGCAGCTGCAAACTCCTCAACTCTTCCCCTTGTGACTAAGGAAGGATCATGCCCAATGTGTTTCCCATGCTCCTCAGTATATCTGACTTTCAGTGCCACTCTCACACAGTCTCTGGAGGGAGGAGAGAAGGCTTCAACATGCTACCATGGCATGTAAGTGTTATTTCTGTGTTTAAAAATTGGTGTATAAACTCATATAATATGTATAAATTATCGATCAATTGGAGCCAGAGAGGAGCGTGTTACTTGTAGATCCTGACAAACTTAGTGGGATGGGCTAGACTCTGACTCTGGTTTTATCTGAGTTCCTTATCTGAGTTCATTTCTTTCCTTTTAATGTACAAACTTTTATAAAAACAACAGAAATAGAGATCTCCTTTGTTCATGGGAAATGCAGCATCTGGTCACTATTCTTTCCACATAAAGAAATAAAGGATGATGTTTCATCCTAAATGAATCAATGATTCTATGTAAAACAGCACAGAGCTACTGAACAATTAATGCTTTTATTTACTGCAAATCATTTTTATTGGTAATATTCTAATATTTCTTAAAATAATAAGTTCATTTGCAATCAGCATCCCTAATCATATTTTACGTATGGTTCAGAAGCAATGATATATTAGAATAAGAAAGTAGTATGCAGTGCTAAAATCAAGTAGTAGGCAAATACTTTAAACCATATTGCAGTTCAGAAATATGACCATATTGCCTGCTCCTATGTCTATTGTTTAAACGTGAGCTGCACAGTTATTACCACCTCACAGAGACTCACACACTACATCGTCAAATTTGCATGAAAACAACAGCTGTCAAACAACTAACTGCAAGAAAGTACCAGAGTGAAAAGAGCTATGAATTCTCTTTGGCAGAATTAGAGAATTCATCAGAATTAGCTTCTGCATGACCAAATGGAATAGAATCCCATCTACGGTATGCGGGTCCTCCAAGTACACAAAAGTTAACATTAATTAAAATGCTTATTTTCCATCTGTACTTTGCAATCCATTTCTACCCAGTCTGCTCTATGTGTGCACTCCAGCAGAAACTTTGCAATCCAGACATTTCCACTAAGATTTGCTTTTTCAATAACAAGATGTGGCACACAAAGGACAGTCACAGCTGGGAGCAGGGGAGATCATCACTGTGGGTGCAAGGAGCCATTTGCGTGCCTCCAGGCCAGTAACACAGAAAATCGGCTGAAATACCTCAAGGACCACCAAACTCTTGGCAGTGGCCATTGGGGATGCTCTGCTTATATGATCAGTCTCAGAGAAAGTCATGCTTGTGCCACCAGAAAAGCAGAGATTTCGACAAAGCAAAGTATGTACAAATTGATCCTTGCAGCCATTCCCTGATGTTCTGCACCTGTGCTGGTAAATTAAATGAAACAACAGATGTGTCCAGACAGACATGGGTTTCCTTCATCAAACCTTTAACACATAATCATTTGTTTACTTATTTGTTTCCTTAGTTTGGGTACCTTTCTTTCAACTCAGCAGTGAGATCAGGCCTCAGTGGAAATATTGTTTTGGGTTTTGGGTTTAGGGAGTTTTGTTTTCTTGGTTGGGATTTTTTGGGCTTTGGCATTCTTTTGTTTGTTTATGTTGGTTTTTGTTTTGGTTAGGGTTTTTTTTGTTTGTTTTGTTTGCTTTAATTTTCATTTATTATAATGCTGACATGCTTATAATATCCACATTTTAGAGTCTATTGTGATTTAAACACAGCATTTAAATTAATCACACTAGAATGCTGGATATGGCAAAAAGCAACAACTTAAAATGGATATCTAAAATATTGGAATATATCTCATAATCCTTTTATAATAAACATTGCATCTGCTATTGTTTCATTATGTGTAGTAAATATCCTTTTATTCCTACTTATTTTCTCTTTATAATTCCATAGAATTAGTCCTTATAATTCTACCTTATTATCTGTATTACATTTTGTTATCTTCTAATACTACAGAATTATAACAGTAGCAATTTTTAAACAGTTCTGTACTCCATACCACCATGGGGACCAACACCTGAAGTCTCTACTTAAGCCTAAATTCAGGCTGCAATCTTCTTTTTTCTCTGGCAAGAAATGTGTCCTCCAAAAAAAGGCAATGAATTGTATCTTCCTGTTGTGACCACTACAAAGAGACATGGATAAGATAGGTGGAGATGACAAGAAGTGCAGCAGCAGCAGCATCTGTTTCTGTGGCTGAAATTTAATACACCGGTTTTCTTTAGAACCCATTCCCATTTAAATTCTTTTACTTTACAGTTTTCTAGTCCTCTGTCCTATACAGTCTTGCTTTCTCTAATGTTTTAATTTCTCCTCTTCTGTGCAATAAAATATGTGCTAGTTAAACTCCCATATCTATCTCTGCTAATCCAGCAACCAGCCTGTAATTCCAGATGGCCCTAGGTACTTGTCTCCTAAGGCTCAAATTGATTTCTCTTTCCCTTAGTGCCATGAGGAAAAGGCACGATCCTTGTTCTCAGGATGAGCTGTCACAATTAGTCCCAAGAAAACTCATTTTATCATTACTATTTTTTTTTTTCAGACAAGTACTTGAACCCAAGCTATGATACTTGATGCCAAGGGCTGAAACACAGCTCTAGCAAGCACTGGGATGCTGAGTATCTGTGCCATCTGTGAATGATACATGTGCGAGGAGTAAAGTTGTTACGTGAGCAATGTTAAAGTGGCTTTTGATCATCTGATCAAAGAGGGCTGTAAATCAACATATGCTTTAATGTAGTGAATATGAAGTTTTGTTCCTTCTCGAATGGAAGTGAGTTGCTGTATGTAGGGCAGAGCTGTTTATAACACAGCACACCATTGGAGTTGTCATTTTGCACTATGTGCAGGGATGCTTCAAAAGAATGAAAAAACACTTGTAAATATATTCTAAGATAATTTCTTTTTCAACAGTAAAGGAGCTATTTGGTTTAGATGCTTAGGTAACATTTGGAATTCTGTGTTTCTACAATGAAAACATTAGTCTTTAATTTTGATAAGATAGAGTTTTATACTGACCTCAGCCACTGCAATTAGGAGACATTCTTTATATCTTAGGTCCATTTAAACACCCGGAGACTTCTAAGATGTGTCTATTTCATCTCTGCTGATCATCTAGGCCTAGAGAGCTGCCTGTTTTTTTGTGGTAGACCTCTAAGATATGTTGAAGGGATTAAACACTACAAATGCCAACCTCTCCCTGTGGACAAAAGAAGGTTATAGTGACCAGTGTAGATAGAGCAGATAGAGCTGCCCCATTTAGTCACATTTGATCTTCTCAGAGTGCATGAATCTGGCTGTGAATGTAGCCAGAGGAGATGGATATCAAGGAGTGTGTGGTGTGAGTCTCCAAGGATGACTACTATACCATCTCAGGGTGTCCCAGAGCTGGCTTCCATAGCCTTGTTTGGATTCAGAGCAGAGTTTGGTCTGGGACACTTTACCCAGTCACATGCAGAGAGTCTGAATACTGCAGAGGAACCACTCAACCAAACTTCTCATATCAGTTGTATTGACTGATAGATTGCATAAAACCTTGATGGTTGCACCATGTTCAAATACACTCTGCCTTTCTCATTCAACTTGAATCCTGTAACACAAAGAATAATGCAAACAGTCTCCATGAAAGAAGCCCATGTTCAGTACCCTCACGCAGGTCTTCATTTTGCTGCTTTGATTGGCTGTGCATGCAGTGCAATGTGCTAGGACCTTAATTCACAGTATTGTGACCAAGGTCTGTCTCACTCCATGCATGAATTATCCAGAGTATTTTGGCTGCCTTACTACTATTCTACCAGTGTTAATGCCTTTGGGAGCAATTGTTTGGAAAAATGAAGCATGAAAAACATATTTTCTTTCAATGTAGCAGAAAATAATTGTAAAAGGTGAATGACACAAGCCCCATATTCAAAATAAAGAGCTAAACCATCAAGAAAATGGAATAGAAAAATTATTTGGACACTAGTATTTAAACAAAATCAGTGAGTCCCCATACTGAATATACACTGTTTTATTGTAACAGAGTTTACTTGGATATTAGTGCCTTCAGGTCATCCAAGTGTGAATGAAATAAAGCAGAAAAAACTATCCAAACACAGATTAATATCTGTTCTTGGAATGAATCTTCAAATCTTCATGTGTTATTTCCACTTCTAGAGACCAGAAGAACATGGAATATTTTAGAAATCTCAGTGAATAACCAGATGAAATAACCAAGATGAAGACACCAAAAAATGAAGGCTCTACACTGCACTTGGTGTCACTATTGACTAACTGTTCAACTCTATTCTTTATGGTCTCACTAAAATTTTTAATTTATATAGAAAATCTGTGTATACAGTTTTTACCAAGTGCCTAGAAATTTGGGATGCTCAGAAAGGAGCTCAAAGTAGCCCTTTACTGAGAAGCAGTAACATCACAACCGAAGAACCTGCCAAAGTTCTACTGTTCATCATGTACATTTTCACCTGCAGACCCTAAGTCCCACCAGCTTAGAGAGTATTTATCTCTAATGTGTCAGACAGAAATGGAACCAGCTTTACTTGAAAGATGCAAAAGTTAGTTCTTATTAATATGCCTGTGAATGGAACAACAAATGTGTGCTGAGTTAGAAATGGATGCCAATTACTTAAATATTGACTCTAGATTTAAACATCTGCTTATGTGCACATAACTGGAGTTTCTCAGATGCTAAAGCCCTCTGATTTAGTTTGAAGGTCCAGTCCCTTTATCTAATGTACAAATAAAACAAGTCTTAATGGCCTATTACTGACTGTGTACTTAGCCTGGATCAGCTCCAGAATTTGCTTATCTAATTATTGTGGCCAAAATAAAGTGTGAATACAAGCATTACAATAATTCATTATAGATCCTTTCCAGCTTCTCCTGAAGTTATTGACTCTCTCTCTGGCAAACCATCATTAGTCCTAAATCAGCATTTGAGACATATATGACAAGAACAAAATAGGAGAAACAATTTCTCACATTTCTAGGGTTTGCAAACACTTTGGGTAAGTTGTCAGGATTCTTCTAAATACTCAACAGGAACTTCTAAACACGCAGAAATCATCATTCAAGGTAGTCTTCTGTGCATAGCTAAGATCATTAGGAGCTTAGGATTAGTTTAGGATTATCAACAGCAATGGATATGACTCATGGTTAAGCGATCATGCAGAACTTCAGGCCAGTTAGATGTAGAAATTCAGCAGAACAATATTTTGGAGAGTCTTGTTCAATGCTGCTGGAGATACCATTGCAACAGACACTCTCATCACCACGCAGATGGTGGCTGACCATTCTGATAAGAGATTTTATTCCTCATACAAGACTTATCCTGTGCAAAGATCCAACACATTAACAGGTTTGTGGGGTTTTTTAACAGGATTTTCTCCATGAGTGTCTGTACAACATCTAAACAAGTTACATTTGTCTTGATACGAATGTCTTCAGTATGTTTCATGTACAGACTCATCAATCTGTGTTCAGCCACATAAGTAGTTACATTTTGCTTGCTCAATAGTGTTTCCTTTATAGAAATCCATACAAAAGCTGAGGTGAAGTGCAACAATCTCTCTCAGTCAGCCTTGCTGTGAAATCAAAAGCACATGCACAGAAGAGCTTGTGATTGACTTTTTTTCTCTCTGTTTTCAAATACATGGGATTTCTTTTAATACTTTAGCCCCTGATTGTTTTGAGTAACTTACCACACATTTGAAAAAGAATTAACTTGTATATTCCTATAGAAGACTACAATAAAGAGCATTTATGTTTATTGTTTTCTTGGATTTTCAAGGGTGGAGCCATAAGAAATATTAGCAGTGTCGAGGGGGGACAATATACCTGAGTAACAGCCTTTTCAGATGACATAAACAAGCCTCCATACCTGGGAAAGGGAGAGTAGAATAGTGGATTACTGCTCTAACACAGGACTACACTGTTTAACTGGAAAGTTAACTGCTGGTTGAAAGTGAATGGGAAGATGGCCTTTTTGAAACACCAGAAGAAAAATGGGAGCTTTATTTTTATCAATTTCTTTTGGTTAATTTTATATCAAACTGAATTATGTATTTTAATATGAATCTGTCATATTCTGCATTAACTGATTTTTTAGTAATTTGGCTCATGAGTAACATTTTAATGAGTTTTAACAGAAGTTTTATTAGGTCCATGATTACTCCAGAGTACAGACTTAATGAAAGTGTTACAAAGCATAAGCAACCATGTGCAAGACCTACAGTGAATAAAAGCCACTAATCCTTGCAAGATTGATCCAAATGATTTTTCTGTGTTCAGTATTAATTGTGGGGAGGGTTTCTGATTTTTAGCTAATGAGGACTCATTAACAAATCTTTGTCTGTGGAGCCAATTTACCGTTCAGCATTGTGTGTTTTATAGAATCATATAAAACACATCAAAGTTTTCCTATAAGGCAAATGGACATAATTAATGCAACCAGCATCCACAGAATATTGTTCATGGAAGACATACAAATTAAATGTTATAAATGCTAAATAATTAACAAGGGAAAATAACAGATTTGGTTTTTTTTTTTTTTTTTGTTTGGTTTGGTTTTTGTTTTGTTTTTTTCCCTTTTTTCCCTCAGCCTTATATCAGATGCTGATAAGAGCCAGGCAATGAATTCAAATAATAAAAGAGCCATTTAGAAAATGTCCTGGAACCCACCATTTCGATATTATAACTAGGACAAACCAATGCAGAGGCATACAAAAGGACAATTAGATAAGTGTCAAGCAACCATTTTTTTCTGTAAATACAGAAAATGAGGTTTTATGGGAACTAATTAGAACTTTTGAGAACAGCTTCAATCTGGTTGTTTTCTAACACAGAGAACACCAGCTCCTTGTATGATAAATCAAACTGCTTTCCTAGTCTTTTGGAATAAAAGTGTACAAAAGTTCTTCCATTTCATGCATGTCAGAAATAAAAAGATGTGTCAGTCATGCAGGCTTAATGATGATTTCCTCAACCCTTCTGTAGGGTAGTGCTCCTTTGGTTATGACTCTAAATGCAACAAAAAGCAAACTCTGAACCTTTCTATTTTCAAGGAAGTGGGAAAGAAAATAGTGTATGGTGCCATCTCTCCTGGGCTTGTCAGCATGAATGGCTGTATGGAAGGGAGGGTTGTACTTTCATGTGATAATTCTCACATCTCTGACAACCAGAATGCTGATGTCAAGATGATCTGTCCTTCTAAGTTGCAGTATCATTTGATGTTACCCCCAGGATAACCTCACCCCATGTAAACTCACCCTCCTCTCTAGACTGTAACTAAAGCCATAAGGTAACCATCCCTTAATATTTGTGATTTAGGAGTTTTAAAGCACACACTGCAAAGTGTAGCTGACCTCCAGAACCAGTGGCAGCACAGCCATGCCAGTGGGATACTAAGTCCTGGGTATTACCTCAAAGGCCAGAATCCATCTGTACATACACACCACGCTGGTGCGGATGCTCCTTAGGGCTAGATGTTGATATTTGTATGGCTCTCAGATCCTTGCTAAAACAATCTGTTCAGAGTTCAGAGCTGTGGCTTTCAATCAAATGTGTAGATATACGCTTAAACTAAACTATATAATATAAAAAACCTCTAGGGAAATAGGCACTAATATTATGATGTCAATCTTATGTTTCTTCTGAATTCCAACTATCTGAAACAAACCTTTAAAACGATTGCTATGTGCATTCACTGATACAAGCAGAAACATGATATTGTGTATAAATATAATATGATATATAGGCAGTATACAGACACATATTCTTTATTTAGAATTTTAGTCCATTTGTATGAAGTACTTGGGGAGATTTTGCTAAAGAAAGCCCCAAAGAATATTCAGTAAATCTAGAAACTTCCTAGTTTTAAGTATATGCCAGTTTTATCATTTTAGGTTGGACTGCCTAGTCACCCATATTTACTTAGGTATTTATTTAAAGCAGAAAAAGAAGCTTACTGTGAATATGCAGATATATAAATAGCAATTTGCATTACAGCCTGCACATGGAAATGGGTACAGAATTTCCTGTATTTCACAGTCTGGACTGCAGCTGATGGGAAGAGTCAACTATGTATGTGGACATTTTCTACATCCACATCTGTTTGATTCACACTCTATTCACTCATGAGACTCCTCTATTCCCTCCAAGTTATGGACATAGCCATATCTGTTTTCCATCTACAGCCCCTGGGTATGATTTCATGAAATGTTCTTCAGTGCACAGGTTGGCTGCTCAGATTGTTCTGTGAGGACAGGATTAAGACCCAGCAGAATTCTTCAGGCAGTGTGCAATTTCTAAAAAAGAATTGGCTTTCAAAATAAATTATGGTTGTATGTTAGAAAAATAGAAATATGGTTAGCTCCTATCTATCCTGCCTATATATTGACATGGTCTCTCTGGGTATTTCTCCTGGATTAATTGTCTGTGTGTGTGTAAAATGTCAAAATAGATATTGCAAACCAGAGACATATTATAACTAGTAAGAGACAGTAAATCTGATTATGATGGAGAGGGAAACACATGTAAGTATGATCAAGAAAATCTCCATGTAAAAGTTCTACAGTGCTGATTTGGGAAGTTTGACACTTCGCACTTAGAAAACACTTTTTTCTTGAAACTAAAGATGATAAAATCGTAAAAGAACTGTCTTATGTTATCAATGCATATACCAAATGTATAGGATACTTTTACACTGTTAGATTCTTTAGGGCAGGGACTCTTAGCCATAAGACCTCTTTCACAGACTAGCCTTATCCATACTGCATGGTATTTGACCTGGATCTCCTCTAGAGCTCTTTTAGTATGATTGCACAAACTGAAATAATCTGAGAGTTGCACTGGAGCCCATATGGCTGAAATTTTCATAGTATGACTCTGGGGCCATGTATTGTGGGCTCTGAGGAGGAGGCTGGATTAGATGACCCAAAGGTAATTCCAACCTGAATTGTTGTATTATCCCATGATACTATGAGCTATACCAGAGCGACATTAGGATATTTGAAAGCACAAAGGAAGACCTAGGAGGAGGAATGAAGACAAATGCAGACCAGGGGCTTTTTTATGTTTGCTTGTTGGGTTTTTTTTTGTTTGCTTTTGTTTGTTTGTTTGTTTGTTTTTGGTTTTGTGTTGTTTTTTTTGTGTTTTTTTTTTTTTTTTTTTCAGATTGCTTTTGGAAATGTATTTCGGTGCATCTTATTCCCTGAAAAATGTCTTGGCCTTGTCTTGGACTGGCTGGCAGACATTTCTGTTCCAGAGACAATGGATAATTAAGTACTAGGACTTATTAGGTGTTCAATGTTTGAGCTACCATCTTAGCACAGTACATTCAGCCATGAAAACTACTTTCTTATTGTCATGCTTTAAACCCTGATGGAAATTAAGCCCTACATAGCCACTCCTCTGCCCCCATCCCCTCTGGTGAGAGAGGCACAAAAGGCAGAGTTCAAGGGCTGAGATAAAAATTTACCAGAAAGGCAATGAGATAAGAAAAAAAAAAAACCAACAAAAAAACCAAACCAGTAGCTCCAACAATACTAATAACAGCAGCATATAAGAGACGGTGATTACATGCAAAATGCTCAGAGTCTGACCAATCCAACACTACCACACATGGCATCACCTGGTTCCCGAGACAAAGAAGAAAATGGTGTACAAAACTGCCTTTGCCTGCATTTTTTCCCAAAGACCCAGATAAAAAACAATAGGAGACAATCTCATTGGTCAGACTGGCACCACCACACCACTCCATTCGTCAGTTGCTCCCCCAGAAAAAGTAACCTCAGAGGGTTCACATGTCCCCTTTCTCTTCCACCCCAAGCCACTCCGCCTTTCTTTGCAGAAGTGAGAATCCCTTGTTTCCCCCCACCGCCAATGACCCGGGTGCTATAGAATAACAACCTAGGCTTGCCCACACATCTGCATGCTCCACCCCCTCACAGGAACTGCAAGAATATTAACTCTGTCCTGGTCAAAACTGGGACTCTTATTTATCCAAGAAAAAAAAAAAAAGAAAAAAAAGAAAAAAGAAAAAAAAAAGAAAAAGAATAACAAAAAGAAAAAGAAATTAAAGGGCAGTAGTATAAATAATACCCTTCTCTGTGTAATGTTCTTGGTGAAATGTTTACCTTACAACATCAAAAGAGGCAAGATATTCTAATGGCTTTTTCTGGACTGTAATATTATGAAACCATTAAAGGAAAATTTATATATACATAATGTGCAAGTTATCTAAAATTTTGTTAATGTATTACTTTGTTCTCATGACACTGAATACAACTCCAGTTCTTTGATCACCATAGATTTTAGGTACTTCAAAGAAAAACAAGCTATTTTTACCATAATTTTCATTCTGTCTTATTTTCATTTACTCATTCTTAAGCAATTTTTTTTGTTTAAATTAATGTGTTCCTCTTTCTACCAGTCTCTGTCATAATATGGCACCTTTGTTTAAAAGGAAGATGAGGTACAAGAGAAAAGGCTGTTGAAAAATCTACCATGAACAATCAAAGACAAAATGTTCTACAGATATTTTTTTCTAATTATCTGTAACAAAATGGGAATGAAAAGTTATCTATTTAAATGATAAAAGGAGTTTTTCAATTCTAAGAAAAGAGCATAAAGATTCTCAACACAATTAGTTGACATACAAGCAAGAGTTCCAAGACAACTAGCTAAAGGAGATTTCTGAAAATAAGTTTTTAATCTGTAATGTTAAATCGGTAACATTGAACTGGCAACCTGGTAAATTGAAAATACCTGCAGGATTTATAATAGTCAATATAATTACCTTATCTGAAGAGAAGTAAATTATGGAAGTATGAACTTACTTAACTAGTATAAATACAGTAAATAAAGTCAAGCTTAATTCATGATTCTACGAAGAAAGAATTAAAGTTTTTAAAAAATCTTAATTCTTGTGAGCACTACGAACAGCATCTTTCATGGAGGAGAGGTTTTTTTTGCGACAATCTGATGAAGAGCTGGTTGAGTACATAAGTCATTTTAAAATCCTTGAGTGTCTCTGCAGCTTTCAAATAATATCATATAACACTTGTATTTAAAAATTCAAAAAGAACCAAAGCTCTCATATATTTTAGGAAACTGCTCGTCACATAATTAATCAATATTATTTATCCAAAATTTATGTTGATTCTCATTTTCATTTGTAAAGTGTCAATGACTTATTTCATTAATGAATATGTCTTGTGCAAATGCTTTTGGCCTTATCTGGGATCAGGAAGGATCTTTGTCCTGATTAAAATGTCCAAAATCCTAAACATTTTTGTTGCATTTCATTTGCTGATATGTTTGACATTATTAACTCCTCAACCATTTGAGAAACTTCAGAGCAGGAACTGATAGAAACATGCTCAAGCAAGTCCCTAACTTCTAAAACCAGAAACCATGCAATACCTTCTGTACACTCATCAGACTTTATCTGTAAAGATATTGTGTTTTGTGACAATTTTAGTTACCCTAGAATGTCAAAAAAAACCCCAAAACTAAACTTTTTCTGGAGAAGCCACATTTAGAATCACAGAACAACAGAAAATTCAACTTTGGAGAGGATATCTGGAAGTTATTTAATCCAAATCCTGATCAGGGTCAATAAGATCAGGTTGCTCAGATCTTTATCTAGTCAGACTTTGAATATCTCAAAGATCCCACAGGCCTTCAGAGCCACTGTTCAAATGTTTGAACAGTGTAATAATGAATGAAAAAAATCTTTATATAGCTTAAAAATCTTTCTTGGATACAAAAGTCAGAATTGTACTCTGTACTTGAGGTGAAAACTCCTAAAGCCTTGTACAATGAGTCTTGGGAAGCATGTGCTAAAAATTATTTGTATGTCCTAGGAACATGTTTGACTTTTTCACAGTTGGATCATATTGAAAATTAATAGTCTTTCATTGATGAACTCCTATGATCAAGGCTCTTCTCTTCCAACTTTTTCTAATGTATTCCTAGGTGATAGTGGACAGGCGTAAAACTAGGCTTCCAAGTTTATTTTACACTATCCCCTTGCACTTTATGAATGTCATCCTGTTCCTATTACTTCTTCTCTCAAAGTCATTTAGTTCCTGCACTATGATGAAGCAATGTTTTTCTGTCCTTCAAATGATGCTTCCCAGTTTTGCTTCTATGCCAAGGTCATAAATAAAACCATTAAACATGACCCAAAATTAAACATTTTCCCAAAATTGATTTTTGAGACCTTTCTGTAGTATCCTCCTTCTAGGCTAAGGTTTCCCCTTCAGTTGAGCTTGTTGTCAACTCCCCACTTTTATAGTTTTTGCACTAAGCAATATCACCTTGATCTTAAATAAGTCTTAAATGTTCCTCCATGTCAAATTATTTTCTATATTTAACAGTAAATTTCTCTGCTTATTAATTAATTTTCCACAAAAAACATCTAGTGCGATATAGGCTACCCCCTCAAATTTCTCAAATTACATTGTGTCTCATTTTTTCTATGCAAGATCAGTAATTTCTCCTTCAAAATGACTGAATTGGTAGGCCACTGATTTTGTATTTCCTTAGCTTATTATATTATGGAAAAGCTGCAATTAAAGAAAAAATTCAATACTTTCAGAGTTTTGTGGTGAAGAGTCATTGAATAGAGGAATCAAGTGTTGGGACTCA
>JAWWTY010000001.1:32708193-32737695 GCA_035222235.1 Margarornis squamiger
TGAAAAAAACACTAAAAAAAAAAAAAAAAAAAAAAAAAAAGAGTAAATGAGAAAGTGGTAAATGCAATCCCTCTTCATGAAAGATGTAAGAGGAAGCTGTACTCAGCATCAAAGCACAACGGGACCAATTCCCCAAAAAATCTTGTTTGTTCTTTCTGACATCTTTCCAGAAGGGTACAGAATATTTACAGCCAGCTAATAGAAGCAGTCAAGCACACACAATTTCCTGGCCACAAGGTAGTGGCCTACAAAGAGGTCTGCCCACATCCTGGGCATGGAGATAAGCAGCCCAGATAAGAGACTCTAAACATCATGTTTGGACAAGACAGCCCTCAGATGCACATGTAGAAATGAGAACCCCCACACATGCACTCACAGATTGCAGTACTTAGCATAGACAATGATGAAGAAATACAGTCCATTGCTACAGAAGGATAGGTTTGCAGGGATTATTATCTATGATGAATGTGATTTATTTAGCATGTGCTAAAATCTACTTTGCCACATTACCAAGCCTTGCTTCTAAAAATAGCACTTTTTTCCTTCATCCACAGAGTTGTGTCACTCAGGCCTGTTGAGTCTACTGAACACTGCACTTCACCTGTTGGTTTCTTTTAGCCTTTAATTCTAATTTTTGGTATGGTTTGTACTTCCACTGGTGCTCTTCACTATGAGATTTGTGAAGATCATAAATTCATAGAATGATTTGGGTTGGAAGGGACATTGAAGATTATCCAGTTCCAAACCTCCCACTATGGGCATCCATTAGATCAGGTTGCTCAAAGCCTCATCCCACCTGGCATTGAACACTGCCAGGGATAGCACAGCCGCAGCTTCTCCGAGTAACATGTTTCAGTGCTCAGCACCCTCACCGTAACGAATTTCTTCCTAATATCCAATCTAAACCTAGTCTTT
This sequence comes from Margarornis squamiger, assembly GCA_035222235.1. Classification (NCBI taxonomy): domain Eukaryota; kingdom Metazoa; phylum Chordata; class Aves; order Passeriformes; family Furnariidae; genus Margarornis; species Margarornis squamiger. Next base: position 32,709,109 of record JAWWTY010000001.1, read on the forward strand.
TGCAGTTTAAAGCCATTCCCACTTGTCCCATAACCACGTGCCCTTCACAAAAGCTCTCTTGTAGCCCCTTTAGGTAACAGAAAGCACTATAAGGTCTTCCTAGAGCCTTCTCCTTGATAAATAACAGCTCTCTCGGCCTATTCTCACAGGACAGGTTCTCCAAACATCTTCATTGCCTCATCTGGACTCACTCTAACATGTCCATGTCTTTCCAGTGCTGACATAGCTGATGTTTAAAGAACAGTGATTCCTTCTTCTTTTCCCAACCTTGCAGCCATAGTGCTGGCACTTTGGAAATTCAGATCATGTCCTTTCAGGTTCATTGCACATTGGTACAGCCAAGCAGGTCTTGAGAGCAAACCCCAAACACTTCTCAAAGACTGACACCACACAGGTGTGCAGTGAACTCAACCTCACCATGCAGACAAGGTGCATTTGGGGGAATTCTAAGGAAAAAAACCCTTTCTCATTGTCCTCCTGCTCTGTTACACACACAGTCTCACTAGAAATGTGCTGTCATTGCAACCAGTGTGAGTTCACAGCAAAAATTAAATGCAAACTGTGAGCGCTAAAGCCACTCACCTTTCCTGAATGAGCTACAGTTCATTAGTTATTAGTATTAAAGACTGAATGCATCCTACATGATGAATCACCTAATAGAAATGAGAAGCTAAGCTTCCAGTGTGAAATATTATTTTAGTAGGAAAAAATAAGCAAGATCCAACAGAATAGTGCTAACCAAAAAACTGTTTGAGCACTTTTGACTGGTAATTTTCTAATTCTCTGTAAATATCTTATCTATACTTTTCACAGAATTTGCAGTTTGGGCTAATTTATGCTTAAATTGAACTTTTTTTTTTCTTTTCTTACAAGTTTCATTCTGGACAGATGATTAGGAAGGACTCATAAACAAACACCAGGCAGTTCAAAATTTTATGATTCAGGGATAAAAAAGTCACTAAAATCTTGTTACTCTTACCTAGCAAATGCTTTCCAAGGCAGACAGATAAACAGAGAGATGAAAAGAGAGTTTTCCTGATATAGTTAAGCTGATAATAAATTAAACATATTGAATATTTTAAAATATAAATGCAAGTGAAATAAATCTGATTGAAATGTAGTACATTTTAAGTTCCTTATGAATGTAAGCATGGATTTTCAGGCCCTGTGGTGCTACATTCTTGAAGGGAAATGAATAAATAAAGGTGAGAGATTCGGGAGCAGCAATTTTTAAAAACTGTACAAAAGACCCAGATTGCATGTAAATCACTTGAAAACACAGAGAACTACAACTTATGCCAGCCATCTCTTTCCTATTCAGAATCATTAATCTCTTGGACATGATAAATCTTTTTAACAGAAGGGAATAAATTTGAGATAATAAGTTTTAAAGTAATGAATAACTCTTGCCTACGAAGTGCTTTAATGACTCTCCTTGTCAGAATTCAGATTTTATTATTAACTCTACAGAATGGCAGCAGCCTGAAGAGATACCGTTACAAATCAATTTCACTGCTTTTTCATAACGAGTCACTAATTGACCTCAATTTCTGATGGCGTCACATATTTCCTCCTATACTTTACTTTAATGATGTGTATATCAAGGATTTAGTGACTGGTCATAAAGGAATTTATTTTAACTCTGTGTTGCCTTGCACAGTCTTTTAATGGCAGAAATATAAATCATTTTGAAAGCATTAACATTAATGGTTGGAATGTATTTTTTAAATTCTTTTATAGTTGAGATGATGTTAATTTTCTTAAAATATGTGCTTGATTTATCTACTTTAAAATAGGAAAGAATTGTAGTGAAGAAAGAAAATTCAGATTCGTCATATAGCACTAATGATTGCAGTATAAAGTATTTTACTTAGCTTTCATATGGTCTTAAAAAGAAATGATGTTAAAATTAACAAATGGCTTTGGTAAAACAGTGTGTACTTATGAACAACATCCTTACAAAGTTTCAAGGTATATGGGCAATGAATAGCCAAAAAATTTATATATATATATTTAAACTCCACTGCATTAGATTTTCTGTTTTACCTGCAAGAAGCTTAAAGAGTTTTCCACATTTCCTTGGGTGTTTGAACTACTATCAAATGAAAACATTTGGCTTGTCCTAAGCTGGAGAAAATCTAATGCAAATCCATTTGTTTCAAATAGGATTGATGTACCGGTCACACCTGAGTTTGTAAGATAAAAAGCTAACATTTAAAGATACAGGCTTTCAGAAGTGCTTTGAGGGTGTATATTCACTTTAAATATCATTCTGGGCACGATTTACAACAGAGAAGGGGAGAACAAAGGGAGTTGAGAAGAGTAAGGTGGCTGCAGGTCCATTTGCTTGTCTGGCCAAGCCTTGCACCTCGTGGCCACACAGGTGGTCTCCATAGGTCTGGGGGTCATCTGCAGGAGCTATCCACTAGTGTGTGTCCACCGGTAAACATATTGTTCTACTGGACCAGATGTGGTGGCAGTAGAGTACTGGTTTTGGTTTGTGCTGATCTCATGGCCTGTTGTGGCTGTATAATGTATGAGCATGTGTGTGGTTGTGTGTGTGTGTGTAGGGGGCACATCTGCTCAACACTGCTGCTGGCTGGATGTGTGCACACAGCACCAGCTGGGCTCAGGGACCGGCACAGGAGGAATAGCCATGGTCTGTAGAGGACCAAGAGGAGGACTTGCTTGTATGCTGAAGTGTATCCACGTGTTAGGAGACCAGAGGTAAAGTATCACTGAAAAATGTTGTTTGCCTGCAGTTGCTGTCCATTGTGTCATGTAAAGGAAGGAATGAAAATAAAATTGCACTGAGTGCTCACATTCAAACCTAACTTCTGTACGCAAATTAAATAATTCAGTCATGAACTTATAGTGGTTATCATATTTGTCTTCTACTGTTAGAAAGAAGCAATTCTATGGATCATAAAAGACTCAGTCATAGAATCACAGAGTCATGGAATGTTTGGGTTGGAAGGGACCCCAAAGATCATCTAGTTCCTATCCTTCTGCCACGGGGAGTGACATGGAAAGCCAGGCTGCTCAAAGCACTGTCCAACTTCACCTTGAAAGCTTGCAAGGATGGGAACAGCCACAGTTTCTCTGGGCACCATTGCCTTGTTATATGAAGTCTGACATATAACAATATAGTTTAACCAAAAAATCTCTGCAATTAGTGTTGCAAGTCAATTGTAAGTGCAATGAGGAATAATTGAATGCTAAAAAGAAAGGGTGGTGACAAAGTGCTGAACGCAACATGGAAACAAACTCCTCCAAAGACAAATACAAAAATAGCATCCATAAAAGTATCTTTAGAAAAAAAAATATTAACTCTTTAACATCTTGTCATGTCATAGTGACATCAACACATATCTTGGTATTATCCAGATAAACAGAACCATATTTGTTCCCATAAAAATTCCATGGTGGCAGCAAACAGCGAAGAAAGAAGCAAATCAGATTCCTTACTTCACATGTGAAGTGCATGACAGTGCTGTGTTTGTTGGAACAAAGCCGTTTGTGTTTTTTCTAAGAATTAAAAGAAATATATATTTTAAAAAATGGCAGTACTTCATAGACTGGAAGATAATTCAGGCTTGACTGTCCTATGAACGGATTTAATGTGCAGAACTTTAGTGGAAATGGGAAAATGTAATGAAAAGGGGGGAAAAAAAAAAGAATAAGAAAACCATATAAAGAACTTATTATTTGTGCGAGAACTTCTAGACCTAAATTAATACAAGTCACTGTGAAATAATGCAGCAGCTGCAGCTGAGGAACATGGGGAAAAGCTAAGAATTGCCTCCAGAGAAAAGAAAGCAAGAAATATGAAAGGTCTTTGACTTTAAAGAATCCTATGAGAGTAAAAACTGTACTCGTTAAAAATTATTGGGCTATTTTCACATAAATGCTTCTATTTTTTACAGGACAATGCACAGAAAGAACAGGTTTTTTTCAAGCATAGTAAACCTCTTCTCACTTTTTCTTATAATACTGTGTCAAAGGCTACCTCACTTCACACACTGATGGAAAAAGTAAAATTATACCTCTGTCTCTGTTTCCTTACATTGATATTTTGCAATGTGAAGTAACAGTCATGATTTAACCCAATACCAGCAAACAAATGCCAGTGGATGACCTGTACTGAATATTGTAATTATTAAATCATATAGCTATTAAGATTGGAAAAGATCTCTTAGATCATCAAGTCCAAGCAATGATGTTTTGGCTAAGCAATTTAAATTCTTAAATGGAATAGGTGTTTGCTTCTAGCTCGATTGAACTATGATGGCTTAGATCATTTGCTGCACAATATGCACAACTAAAACACACGAAAACATGCTAGATTTTTCCCAGGTTGCAGCCAGCCTGTAGCGACCACTTATGCTCGGTCATCACTGGAATTTAAAATGCTTTTGATGTGTCATGTGTCTGCTGAAACTTGTAGTGCAAACTAATTATGAAAGAAAACAGGGCCAAAATGTACCAATTTTCTGGTTTAAATGTCTTCTAAGGGTGTTTCAAGGGCCTACAACTAAGCTGAGATGCAGCTGGGTAAGGCTGATATTTGGTAAATACTATGTGAATTATATATTCATATATATACACCTACATATCTGCAACACTAAGTATTGCTGATTTACCTTTGTAGAGGGAAACTTTGTTTTCCTCTCCTTTGCTATACTACCTTGCCATATAAAGAAAAAAAATAAAAAAAAAAGGTCTGAACACTGTTTCATACATACATCACTTAGAGAAAAAATTATGCTTCTATGTGCATGTGCTCAAAAACATCAGGTGGGACATACCTTTTTTGAAGCACCTTTGAAGGTGCTGAGGCTGAATCTTTATCAAAAATAGAGGCTGTATTATGCAAAAAACATTACTTTGCTTTGCTCCACACTCCACTTTTCCTCCTTGCATATTAAAAATGTATTAGGATGTTTAAACTGTAAGCTCAAATCACAGAAAACACACGTAGCATAAACTTCCACTCAGCTTCCATAAGAGTGTGCATTTGCATGATCTCAAGTTACGTGTTTGAAAATTTGTCCCCATAGGACTTTGACTCATTTAAATAACAATCAGTTTATACCCAGTTTCTCTGTTTATCTGTGTATGTGCCAGACATTATTTAACACAAACAATTCAAATCTTGCAACAGTTCAGCACCATTTGTTTCTTAATGGATGCAGGTATGGATGACAGATAGCAGGACAAAGGGATGGTATAGGCCAGGCTGATGTTAGCAGTGCCAAAGTGGTGAAGCAGAAGAGCACTGATGGAAGAATGTGGGGCTTGATGTGAATAGAGTAGAACAGAACAGAACATTTCAGTTGGAAGGGACCCACCAGGATCTCTAAGTCCAACTGTCTGACCAATTCAGGGTTGGCTGAGTTAAAGCATATTATTAAGGGCATTGTTCAAATGCCTCTTAAACATCAACAGGCCTGGGGCATTGACCACCTCTCTAGGAAGCCTGTTACAGTTTGACCACCCTCTTGGTAAATAAATGCTTCCTATTGTCCAGGCTGAACCTCTCCTTGTGCAGAATTAAACCATTCCCCCACATCCTATCACTGGATACCAGGGAAAAGAGTTCAGCAACTCCCTCTCCCTTCCTCAGCAGCTCTAGGGATCAATGAGGTCACCCCTCAGAGCAGATCCTGGCTGAAGCAGGAAAAACAGTTCCTAAAAACAGCTTGGAGAGTGATGTATTTTTTTTTTTTCTTTGTGTTTGAAGATAGCCTTGCTCTATGGAAAGTTCATACCGGCTTCAATGAAGATAATTCTCCTTTAAGCAGTTTTAATCACACATGCAGACAAGTGGATTCTCATGCAGAGTTGCAAATTGCATCCTATGCATTTATTTGAGGTTGTAATTTCAGAATGTATTGTTTTCACCTGACTCATGATTTTTGAATACATGGAGGTTTCTCGGTACTTTCTTCTCATATCAGCTCAGATGACAAATTGACATCAACAGTTTGTATAGCACTGGAATTGCCCATGAAGAGAGTGCCTGGAACAAAAATCATATACTCACTTAAAGAGCATTATTCCCAAATATTTAAGGTAAATTAATATCAAACAAAATAGTATTAAGCATAGCTGAAGATTCATCTGAAATGTGAGATCATAACTATAAATTTTAATCTCACATAAAATAATTTCTAGAGAACTTTTAGTATTCTATTACTTAATTACAAAGGGGAATTAAATTTTCTATTATTTCTCTTTTTTTTTTTAATTGTTTACTCCAAGATAAGTGTAGTACAGTTTTCATCTTTTCTCTTGCTGTCCTTTCCTGAAGATTTATAAATATTTTGAGTTTGTTAATGATGTTAATGAACATGTAATGGATTTTGATGAGTGTTTGTTTGCTTGTTTATTAATTTGGCTAATCCTTAGATATAGTATAGTTGTGGATTTTTTTCCCAGTGTTTTTCTATAGTACATTCATTAATATACATCATGGTAATGTCATTTGCATTAAAGAAGAGATGTTTCACACCTTTGATATTTGCTTGAGAATATAACTTAAGATTGGAATATAAGATAGGGGATACATGGCCTTGTAAACAAATCTCTGCCAACCTGGAGCTGGTGATTAATCTGGCCAAATAATCTATAAGCACAGCAAGTGGGATTCATCTCAGTTTTAGACATGTATGACATACATCTTAAAGATTTCCTTCATCATCAGGGCACTGGTACAGGCACTTTCAGAACATGTTTTACTCATCTTCTTCAGACAGACACATTAGGATGAGCTGAAGCACATCTTACAAAGTCTATTTCTCTGCACAGAAGAAGAGATTCCTGGAAGACAACCTGACATGTAGACATCTGCATTATTATTAAGTAAGATGAATTACATTCAGCACCCCTAGAGTGTTTCTGAATTGTTAAAATTTCTTGTCTCTAAACAAAACAAAACAAAACTCTCAAAACAACTAATTAAACAACAAACAAACAAAAACACAGGCAAATGAGTTTCCCAACTATATGCATTTGATAAGTTTTCCAGTGTATCTTCACACACAGCATGACTTACAAACAAATTATCCACTAGCGTGCACAGAAGTATTTTGGATCAATTGCTAAATCAACCTATATTTAAAAGGCAGTGCTGGGTGTCTGGATACACAGAAAGCTGCAGTAGCCTTCCTTAAAGCCTCTGGCTCTAGTATCGATGACAAGTACGACTCTTGTGCTCATAAACCAGTGAGTTTGGTAATTCAGTAACCTCATGCAAATTTAGAGCCAGCTGAACTTCCTTTGATTTGTGGAGCTACTGATTTACATTAGCTCACAGAACTGCCTGGTGTCCTGGTTCTCTGCAAAAAGCACTGCTTGGTTGCCAGAGAGGTGATATTGTCCTCTGGGACAGGAAGTTGCCCCTCTAGAGAGTTTCCTGATTTTTTATTTATTTTTTTTTTTTTAAAAATCATGTCATCAAAGGGTATTTGCTGAAGACAATATTCTTTGACATGATCTGAGGGAACAGCCTGCAGTTGTGTCAGGGGAGGTTTAGGTTAGATATTAGAAAAAGGTTCATCACCCAGAGGGTGGTTGGGCACTGGAACAGGCTCTCCAAGGAAGTGGTCACAGCACAAAGCCTGACAGAGTTCAAGAAGTGTTTGGATGATACTCTCAGAGCCATAATGTAACTCTTGGGGATGGTCCTGTGCAGGGCTAAGGGTTGGACTCGATGATCCTTGTGGGTCCCATCTAATTTGGCATATTCTGTAATTCTGTTTAATTACCTCCAGACCCTTCATATATTTCATCTAACAATTGCAGTGTTTTGGAAAGACTTATGACAGGACAGAGAGAGAGAACAGGTGTGCCTTCTCATTCATAGCTCCTGGTCATGGTGCCTTGGTTGGACGTTGACTGTCTTGAAAACCTCCCCAGACAAAAGCAAAAAAAGCACAAGACCTGCTCCCACAAATATTGCTTCAAGAATGCACCTTGTGTAAGCAGACTTCAGACATGGGTAAGCAATCCTACCTAGATGGAGAAACAGAATCATAGAATCACAGAATATGTCAAGTTAGAGGGGACCTATAAAAATCATCAAGTCCAACTCCTGGCCCTGCACAGGACCATCCCCAAGAGTCACACCATGTGCCCAAGATTATTGTCCAAATGCTTCCCGAACTCTGTCAGGCTTGGTGTTGTGACCACTTCCCTGGGGAGACTGTTCCAGTGCCCACCCACCCTCTGGGTGAAGGATATCTAATATCCAATCTAAACATCCCCTGACACAACTTCACGTCATTGCCTCGTGTCCTGTCACTGATCAGTACAGAGAAGCGAACAGTGTGGGCCCCTCTTCTTCCCCTCACGAGGAAGATGCAAATAAGACCTGCAATGAGGTTCCTCAGTATCTTCTCCTTCACACAAAAACAGCTACAATTATATGCTGACAGGATGAAAAACAAATTCAGTTCATCTTTAATCATATGCTTTAGCTGTGCATCACTGAGAAATCTAGCTGCAACATGTATGTTTAGGTTTTTGCCAAATATTGGCCATGTGTTATACAAATTTCCTATTTTAACCAAACAGATCACAAGGATATCCTGGTATGTCAAGGGTACTGAAGACTACTTGATTCTACCTGCAAAGAAAGTTACACGCACTTTTTATATCTACTTCAGGTATGCCAGACATGCCTGGGAACATTCCTCTCTATCATTGAAGCTGGCTAATGTAGAAGAGCCCAGGTTTCACAGCACTAGTAAATTCTCAGCTTGCAGACAGAGAATCTGCCTGGAGAATCTGCCTCCCGGGTGAAGTCCCTGGAAGAATCCTGCTTTAGAACTGAATTCAGGAGTTATTTAAGGTAGCATGAGCTGGCAAGGGAAAAAAGCCTGCAAGGAACTGCTTGAGCAATCTCCCAGTCTGTGCAGTCACATTCACATGCCCAGCAATGTTCTCCAGCTCTGTTTAATTTACTGACACAGATAGAGACAGACTATCTTTCATTCTAAAAGGTGAACCAATCTTTCATCATCCAGGTGTAGATACCTGTGTAGCTGGAAATGCTACCCAGATGTTATTACATCTTCATAAAAATGCATGATGCTGAACACAGAGCTCAGCCCTATGGTACTATAAGGAGAGAGATTTTAATGGCATCTCCAAAATAATGTATTCTGTAAGTGACTTACACCAGAGATATGAAAGGTCATATCAATATAACAATCCCTGTCTTCTTATATTCACCCATCACACTTCTGCTTATGAAAGTGAAGAAGGAAAAGAAAATCACTTCTTTAGCACTTGCTGAGAGCTAAAATATTAGTGGTTTATAAACTGAAGTGGAAAAAGAAGTTTCAGAGTTGCAGGACAACAAAGGAGAAGTATTTATGTGCACTAATGACTCCTTTGTATAAAAGCAGCTCAGTACACCTCTCAGCTGGCTGTATCTCCAGCAACAGGGTCAGAATCAGATATACATATTTTTACTTACTTAATAAAAAATAAAGAACCTGTGTAGATTCTCACAAGAGTGAGACCCTGTGGGTTTACATGTCATGACTACAAAAGACCTCGTCACTGAAGTTTTAAGCCTGGTCTTTTTCTGCCTGGTCTTTCAAAAGTGTGACATTGAACAAGCACAAAGATCTGGTACATAACAGTTCATGATAAGATAAATTATAACAAAACAATAAAGTATGTTTATTGCTTTATTCCTTTAATAGTGAAGACTAACTGTTAAGGATAACTACACTTTTCTTAATAAAGGTTTTGTAGCAATCTTAAAAAAAAATAAAATCTTTATACTTTTAACATTTTGAGTACAAACAAGGGAAGAAATCCTCTAACTAAATTTTCTGATAGCTGCATTTTGACAGGTGTCCCTTCAGACTATCACTACAACATATCAATGACAGGCAGGTCTCATTACCCAGGAATACAAGAGATTATTTGAACTGCAGCCTCTGTGCCTATAATGTCTCCCCATTTGAACTGCAGGCAAGCATGAAATGTGCAAACTTGTGTAATCTCCTGATGACTGAGCAGAGTGCTCAGATTAAAGGTTGCCATCTAAATCTTCCTACCATTTCAGAAAAGAGAGCACTGGCCAGAACTGGAGGAGGGATGTTCAGCAGAGCTGTGCTGCAGACTTGATGAGAGCAGCTTTGCCGAAACTCCTGCTACCACCCTGCTGCTCTGCGGATAATTTTCAGGGCTGTCAGTTGGAATCCTCATTTGCATTACTCACAGATGTCCCTGAAAAGCCATGTATCCTGGGACCATTTTTATAACACAGGATGTGAAATGAATGTTCTATAATTTTAAATTAAACATCTGCAGGTTTTCTTAGTTATCTAGATTTCAAGAAATCCTGCTTCCATTTACAAGTTAATTCAGTTTAGTTCATTCAAATTCTACAAGAACATTGAAGATCTTTGTATCTTGCAAGATTATAGAACAGGATAAATCCTGTGCAACATCCAACTCTTGTCATTTTGAATATCAGGAATAGCAGGAGAGAAATTAGAAGAATTATTTCAACATAAATTCTGGTAAAAGAAGAAACAGAACAGCTTTGTAGTTTTCAAATTACTATACAGATTTATGAGACTTTTTTTTTTTTTTTGTCATTGTCTTTGTAACAAAGTCTAATGTCTAAATTTCTTAGTCTTTCTTTTCATTTACCTGAGTACAGTTTCCATATCTTAAGGCAGTAAACCACTGAAAATTATCCTCGGTAAATGGATTAAAGTAATTAGTGTTGATCCATTCATGTCAGTATCTCTGGACACCAGTGTCCACTTATTTTGACTTAAATTATATATTTTAAAGGCTAGTACCCCAAAATTTCCCCATTTTCCTTCCAGATTCACTGCTCAAGCTTCTGTATTGAGATTATGCTAAATTATATACATATTTCAATAAACTTCCAATATTCAGAGACGTGTTGCAATGGGGTTTAAAGACAGCATTATTCATATTATTTTTAGTTATGCACAATACTCAGCTAACTTAAACTCAAAGTACATCGGTATTGTTTTGTTATGCCGAAAAAGCTCTGGTGACTGCCCTAATGTGACTATAGGTGTAAGATCCACTCATTAAAAAATAATGTCAGAATCAAAGCCAGCATAAACTTTCATTATGTAAACATGAAATTGACTGCGAGGGCTAATGAGGGTAGAAAGATACCCCAAATGTCAATAGAAAGCCATCAACTTCTAACACAGTCCTTCTGGGAATTTCCCATCTACAATAAAGAATTTGCTTACTGATATTTGAGTACTTGTTAGGCTGAAGAATCAGGAGAGCATAGTAAAAGAGTATGGTGAGTCTCAAACACAACCTATTTCTTAATTTAATGGTATACTTACTGTTATTGTATTATTCTTTTCAAATTGGTCAGGTTTTGGCAAGATCTTATAGTCATTGGGTACTAAGAAGTAAGCGAAACTGATGGGTAGATTTAGTGTTCCTTTCACATAACTGATTTACATTCCACAGAATTAATTCTTCTGATTTCTTTAAATCTATATTCAGAGGCAGTCATAGTTTAAATAGACATCCATGAAAAAAAGATGGAGTAGCAGCAGCTTTGTGTGGTGTTCTCAGTTCTGCTCTTTCCCTACTGATGACCTTAAACCTCCAAATTTTAAATTTTTATCAATAAAATGAGAATATAGCCAAGTAAATACAAAAATTTTCTCAAGATCACCTTGTTCATTTTTCCATTTTGAGAAAACTGTAATTATGCTTAGAAAGTCTCCAAGAGATATTTATCTTGCAGAATTAAAAGGTTCCAAAACCTACTTTGATAATCTGATTATGATGGAACTTATTGTCTGCTGGTAAAAGTGTTTTCGAAGTTGGTAATTAAAAAGCCTCTACAATCTTAGGTGTCATAATAAAGTATGCATTATACACTTTATATCATAAAGCTTGCTGACCCAAGTGACAACTGTTGGATGTTAGAAATATTGAAGACTTTGGAACAGAATCTCAAAGTATTCACTATCAGCTGCAGACTTTAGTATCATGCTTTTATTCTTCCTCAGTTGCTGGAAAAAAATGAGGAAAATAACAAATTAAAAGATATGGAGAGTTTCAGAGCAACATCAATTTATTCTACTACAGATTGTGATCTTGGCAATAAGGCGTCACTAATCCACATCTGTTCAGGATAGGAGTATAATGATGATGGAAATGCTTTGCTCATGTCTCTGTTTGATATTTGCCTTGGGAATGTGAGAATACATTTGCATATTCTAGGAGAACTATAATGTGAATGAAGAATGTTTTTTTTTCTAAGAAAAATTGTAAAATAAAACTTAATGAGGGGAAGACACTTCCTAGTGATGTTACCTATCAGCATGCAAGTGAGCTAGTCTGCTAAGGAAACGTAGAATTCGTGTTCAAGCTATCAAACTATCACATGTTTAATCTGAAACTTTATTACAAATCTGGCACAAATTACCTCCTTGATGAGATATGGCATGATCTCCATCTCCTGAAAGCCCAAAATGAATTCATGGACAGCCACAAACCTTCTAATTATTGCTGTAAGAGGCTGTAATTTAGGGAGCATTTTGTGATAAGCTGCATGAAAAACTAATCTGAGCTTTTAAACAAAAGTTAAGAAAAATCAGTGCAAAACCAAAATATCAAAAAATGCTAACATTTTCTTAAGGATTATTATGAAGGTTTCACTAAATTTCTGAATACTATAAAAAAGGGACACAAAACTAATAGCCAATAATGACTGACACTTCTAGTATTGAACTCCTTTGTCATCAATATGTAAGTCACATTTTGATGAATACTTAAGCACTATCTGATGGCACGCAAGAAGAAAACTGAAATAATTTCCTGAAGCACTCCTTCATTGTAATTACAGCAGCTTTATTATGCATATATGCAGAATCAATATGAAAGTACACCCCCATGTGTTATTAAATGTCTGGGTTTCCCATAAAGCAGAATTTAAGTCTTGGTTTAGTAAAGTACTTAAACATATACATAACTTTAAGGAAGAGGGGTTCCAGTGACTGCATAACAAAGGGCAAGATAACCAAATTTAAATATTAAGTAATATCTGTTCTGAAATATGTAATAATAGATTACATAGCTTGCACAGAAGATTTTTAATTGGTAATGTCATTTTGCAAAGGAGAAAAGTACAGTTATGACTGTTAGAGTTAAGAGAAGTCACACAAAGAGGTAAAGTGATTTGGCCAAGGTTATTTCTACATCACTAGCAGAATTGTGGAAGCATGTCAGCTTAATGTGTAAGGCCTGGATCAGTTGTCCACTCAGGGGCCACGATGTTTAACAAAATTATAACAAAAGCAACGTTGCACATCTCTTTTTTATCCTAAAATTGCCTTTTTTTTTTTTTTTTTTGCTAGTTTACTACACTGTGAGAAGAATATTTCACCTGAAGGCAAGAATATATATGAGATGTAACCCTTCTTTGCCTACTACATATAGAAATGCAACTTCTAATTAGTGATTGTGTATATTAAACATAACCTCTATACTATGAGAAGATTTTATCAATATTTCAGTAAGGATGCAAGAAACTCAAATGGACTCAAGATGTAGTTGAAACAGATTTCTTTTTATGCTTATTATCTTATCCTTTTTAATTGTCTAGATATGTAAGTGTCTCGAAATGTAATTGTCTCAAAACCCCAGTGAGACAGAAAAATAGTTTTATTGCCTTAGAAATACATAATTGTTTATTTTTCACAGAAGACAACTATGTTGCTTGGGAAAAGAAGTAACAAAAAACCCCCTGATGTTCTAGAAATTCAGTGGAGGAAATGAAGATCTCTGTAACTACTTTGCTTATGTTAGACTTTTTATGGATTTCATGGAGGAGGGATAGAATTCTATGGGACAGTGTGTCCTATTCTAAAATCGGTCCATGGGACTGACCTCTAAAAGTACCTATTTCTCCCAACACAAATCAAGTTTAAAGGAAAAATGTAGGAATCTGTGCTGTATATATATATTAATGTAGGAGTAATAACATGTCTAACTTCTATAGATCAGGCAAAGATGGAATTTCAATGTTTTTTTCACAAGCACCTGGAGGTTTCTGAAAAACACACCCAAACTTTTTTTTTGCATTAGAAATAGGTTTATAGATTAATTTATAGAAATGTGAATGTTCACCCAGGAATTTTGAGACAGAGCTGAAAAATTAGTCCTAAATCCCAGGTAAGTATCATCAACTTTGCCACAAGATGAACCCAAGACTTGTTTGCTCTCACTTAAAATTAGGATTTTAAAAATAAAATATTGACTATTTGGGTATATGTGTAAATTAGAAATTAAAAACTTTGCTTTATATGACAATAGATTAAAAAATCTTACTGTAATTATGTTTCAAAGTTTTTTTTCTCTTTATAGGACATAATATAATACATTATCATGAATACTGAAGTTGGTTGTTTTTTGGTGAAAAAACCAGTGTTTTCTTCCACCTCTGTAGGTATTGCTAAAAACAAGGGAGAAAAGCAATAGAAACAAAACCAAAAAACATCTGTTTTGAAGTCTGATTTGGTTTTACTGGTACAGTCCCCACAGAGGTTGTAGAAACTACATCATTGGAGATTTTCAGTGTTTGACCATATAGATCCCTGAGAAACATGATTTAACTCTGAAAGCATCACTGCTTTGAAAAGAAGTTTGAACAGAGTGTTTTCCAGAGGTTCCTTATATCCCAAATTACTCTATGATTATTCTTATTCTATGATTGTCCCTCTGGTGGTCAGGTTTGATACCACCTAACATTTTGTAATCAAGCCAATCAGTTTAAAATAACTGTAACCGAGACTCATGATTCTAATGTTCTCCAAAGGCAGAAAAGATCCATGAAGAACGTTGTGGGATTTTTTATTTTTTTTTTTTTTAAAAGAGAAACAAGACTCACACATGTAAAGAAAAATAAAGAATGGAGCGCACAGGACAAGAGTGAAGATGGTAGTCGGAGATGTAAGGGTGTGTGGAATGGAAAGATACATGGATATCCTGAATGTAGGGATATCCAGTCCATGAGATTGACAACGATTCCATTAGAAACAAAACCCAGAGACAACAAGAAGAAAAAATTAACACTGAAATGTATGAACCACATGACATTGAGGCAACAAAGATGGACGAGAGCTCAGAAGTCAGAGATGGATGGGCCAGTAAAGGAACCACTTAAATGTAGCTTGATTGCCCTGGGACTTCTGGGAAGAAATTCAACCTTTACTGGGATATAATCACAAACTATTATCGGATGCTTGAGGAGGCTGATAGAATAGTGTAAAATTTGTTATAGGGTGTTTTGGAGCTGAGTGAACATGGAAGACTTCTGGAATGTTTAAGGGAATGACCAAATGCAGGGAAAGGATTGGAACAAAGAAATTTGTGAAGAAACAAGCATGGAAAAATAAAGGAAAAGGGGATTAAAAGGAGTCAGCTTTAAGTAAAGAAACTGCAGATCAGGCCAAGCCCTAAACCTGATTACCATGTGAATTATCATATTTTCCAGGTGACCTTCCTCTCTGTTACTTATGTGAGTATGTGGGATGACTTGCCAGTGAAGTCAAGGATATGGAAAGATCATTACTAAGAAAAAAGATCAGAGCTGAGACCTAGAAAAGAGACAGAGTATTTGGGCATGGATTCAGATGTAATCTACTGTCCAGGGACTTGTGGATACACATGTGGCTGTGGATCAGGAGACTCAGGATGTGTGCATGTTAGAAATCCTGATCATCCAGAGCAGAGAAATTGGGTTAGCTGTCTGCTTTGTCCATGTCTGTGCAAGTGTCATAGGTGGTCGTAATAATAAAGGCACAGCTCCCTGTCTGTGTTAGTCTGTGCAGCTGGACATGTGTGCATTGCACTTCTTGGCATCTCTAGGGTACAGTCTCAGGCTTGCTTGTGTCCAAACCTTCAAAGAGAAGGTTTGCTGTACCAAAAAGACTAAGGGAGAGAAAGCCCTCAGATCTCAGAAGCACTCAGACTTGTGTTCCTTTAATAACAGTATTGTGAAACAGTAGGAATACTTTCTTTTTACGTTTGTTTTTTTTTTTTCCCTCACTAGAACAAGCTTCCGATAGAAAACTTTGCAGCCTTTTAAAGGCAGTAGCACACATGCTATGTATATTCTGTTAGTCTTGCCTACATCTCTAATGAGACCTGACATTTTCATGTGGTGGTCTACAGTGGCAGCAGGAACTTGCCTTTGTCCTGTTAAAAAGACACATGAATGACACCACTTGCAGACAAAATCAATATGCAAGTGTCTTCTGTTAGCAGGAAAACACACTTCAATGACTAATAAAAACAATGAAGCTTGCCTTCCTCATGACTTCTCCCCTATATTCCTATGTTTCTTCTAAGATGTTTCAAACTTCACATATTTTCTCAAGAGCCCATGCACTTTCGTATCTCCAAGTTTATCCTGGAGTCCAGCACATGTAGTGGTTTCTGTCCCCATGCCAATACAGAATTGCATTAATACTGATTTGCTATATGGACATTGTCAACTGTGTATGTGTGGATGTGGTTGATTTTACACTACATTTTACATAATGGGACCATGAGACAATCTATTTGATTACTGGTTTTCTTGAAACTGGTAAAAATATGTATCTTAATGAACTCTAACTTTCCATTAAATGTATTTGAAAATGATCAAAGAGCTCAAAAATTTCTGAGGGGAGAAGAAAAAGGAGATAAAGAGGAGACATGGAGGAAAAAAAAATTGTGTGGTTGTTTTTTTTTTTGCGGGGGGGGCATTGGGATGTTTTTTGTTTGTCAGGAGTTTTTGAGCATTTTTTTATCTGTTCATTTGTTTGTTTGGGGGGTTTTGTGGTGTTTTGGGGGGTTGTTTTTTTTAAATAAGTAAAAAAAAAAAACCCAGTACTAAAAGAGTCAAGTAGTTCTTTTATACAATCTTATTTATAGATAAAAAATTTCCTCAAAATTATTCTTATGAAAAAAAAGTGGTATTTTATCAATTTCAAGTATCATGTCAGGCCTCTCTTCCCACAAAACTTTAGAATCAGATATGTCTTAACAAATGTTTTTACACATAGACAATTTCATAAACGAGTATTTTTGTAGCTGTGGATTCACCTAAACTTGTTTTACCTCTAGGATGACACTATGGAAGTTTTAACCACTCATTTGTATAGCAAGACACTGCCTGCTTTCTCCATTGAGTGTTCAGGAATTTATCCAGCCTACCTTGTTCATCTGGTGTAATATCCTTGTATACACTGATTTTTGAGATAAGAGCTGAAGGAAATTTGTGAGCAGAGGAAAGGAGTGGTGTGTTTTCTATGCTATATTTTCCAGAACAGCATCAAAGTTATTAGGGGCCTCAGAAGTCAGAATAACTCACAATACATGGACCTGCACACTGCATTGTGAATTCACAAATGCTGCCAGACAAGCTCACACAACAAATGAGTGATGCCAAAACTTTGCTAGCAAAGAACTGATCTGCTCTTACTTACATTGAAATATTCCATTCTTGGTAGAACACCTACTAACTTAATGGGTTTAAACTTACTTATTGAAACATATTGATGAAGTCACAGGAGGTGTTATTATACTATTTAGTTTATAATTTATATTTTCAGTAGATGGGAAAATGTTTCCCTTCTTCATATATGAAAGACATGCCTTTTATTTCTTAGCATATATGCACAGAGTGAAGTTTGAAAAGAGGCTGTAGAATATAATAACTTGCATCGCTAACTCCTTCAGGAAAAAATATCAAGACAATACCCTATGACTGTAAGTGTTCTGCAGGAGGGCATGGATGCCTCAGTTCTCGGATATGCATGCAGATGAGAAAGTAAGTTACATAACTGGAAAAAGTGAGAGGTTTCTGGAGTATTTTGATGAAAAGTTCCTAATGCAGATGATCAATGAGCTGATGAGGAGAGGTGCTCTACAAGACCAGACCTTCATTGCTTTGCTCTGTGCTGGTAAGACCAGTCTTGTTGAGGGAAAGTCTGGAGTAACATAGATTTACGTTTGTTGGAAACAGATCAGGTTAGGGAAGATTTAAATCCATAGGACTTGCTTAAGCCTAGAGAACCTGGTAGGATGTGTGCACAAGTGCTGATGGAGCTGGTCAGTGCCATTGCAAAGCTACTTTTGAGTATCTTTGAAAGGTCATGGCAAATGGAGAAGATTCCTGAAGACTGGAAGAAAGCAAATACCACCCTGTCTCTTATCTCTGAGACTTTGTATGGATCCAATCTCATGGAGGTCACTCACTCTTTGTTCTACACAGAAAACACAGCCCCCTATGAAAGAGGAGAGTCTAGAGAAAGATCTCTCTGGTGATCATTCCAAGGAACACTGTTATCAGTTTGAAAAGGGTTTTGATGCGCACAGCTGCAATAAAATCATTATACCAATTCTACTTTTCCCACATTGCAATTATTCTGTATGCAGAGAAATCTACATAATGAGGTGACCTTCAAGGTCTTCGTCTTCTTTACCACAAGAGTTCAGTTTTCACTCACATATTTAAATGCAGAGGTTTCCCACAGCAGAATAGGAAAGTGATAGGAAGTGGGCAGAATGCGTAGGTGGTGTAATGCAACATGCAAACAAAAGAATTTTATCAAGAAATCAGACTCTGCTGCTCAGATACTCAAAGGGACAGAGTGATGGTCTCTGTATAGCTGGATACTTCTTCATTGCAGTCATCAAAGCTACATGGTACAGGGAAGATGGGCAGATGCCCCAGTCAAAAGGTTAGTGGAAATATGTCTACAGAAACTGTCTAATGACTCCACTTCTCCCTCAAGGGGTCTGTAGCAAAGCCCATTTAACATAAAAAAAAAAAAACTCAAAGGCAAACAAACCAAAAAACAACCAACCAAACAAAAAACCACAAACAAACCTAACACCATACAATTTGCTCCTTAGGTGGAGAAATTTTATTAGCACTGCATTACTATGCCATTGCATACATAATTCAAGTGTGAAATGCCTTTCAATGCAATTTAAATAACCATGCTGCAGCTTAAGGTTGTTTGGTACATAACTAAGTCAGGCAACTTCAGAATTTCCAAGTCCCTAGGTATTATCTTCACCAAGACTGAAACAATTCACTTGTCAGAGAAAATCACATACCACTGCAGATGCTAAATTGGTATTCAAGGGGATTATTACAGCAGATAACAGGGGGAAAAAAAAAAAAAAAACAAACAAAAAAAAAACAAACAAAAAAGCAAATAAACAAATAAAACAAAACCAAAACAAACCAAAAAACAAACAAACAAACAAAAAAACCCCACAAACCAACAAAAGGGGAAATTTGCACCAGAAAATGAAATTTGTCATTTTTTAGCAGTTACTGTTCAGAGAGTTTAGCATTTTGCCTGCCTGCTGCTTTTTTGTACATCTTACCTAGTGTAAATCCTTCTAAATGAATTTTGTTAAATAGCCTTTTATGCTGTTTCAGAAATTCTCCCAATGAAACAAAGGCAAACATCTGCTTTGGGAAACAAATAAGATGCCAAGAAACTTTCCAAAAACTGTTTTGGTTCTCATTAGTGAGAATTTTTTAGGTTATGTCTTAACATTTTAAGCAAAAATTTTACATGATATAGAATCCTTTGTAATAGATATTACAGTTTTATTGACATTTCTTCCAGTGTAATTTTATTTCTCTTTATGGAAAAATACCATCAGCTCTTTCATTGTTGGCCTGAAAATACGACCTGAGATGTTTTGCCAGAAAAAGACAGTGGGTTAATTACTCTTAAGAATTAAAAAAGAAATTAAAAATATTGTTTAACAAAGACAAAAACCATGATCAAGCAATGATAGTAAGGGCTGACTATATAATTAAAAATTTTAAAAAAACACAAACTGAACAGATAAATAAAAAAAATTCCCTCACACACACCCCTAACCTCCCAAAAATACTACCCAAACAGGTCCTGTGTTTTCATCTTGTTACCATTAATAATTTCAATTTTTCTGGTGACACTATGCTGTCACCTGCTGGTTATAGAGACACTTTTTAAAGTACAGTGATTGGAAAAAAAATAAGTAATAGGCTTTGCCTTGGAAGATCTGGAGTTACTGTTCACTTAGTGAGAATTAATAAAATTTTCTTTAACGTTAGTGGAATTTGGATGCTTTACAGCAGCTGACTGGTTAATGCTGTCTGCAAGAGAGAAGCTTTGGTCTGCTCTACCACTAAAGCCCTTGCAGGGTGTCTCATTAAAATACATCATTGGGTATAATCCTTCACATTCAAATGGCTCACATGCACAGATTTTTTTCCTGCTTTGAATCACTATTGCTTTAATGCATGGAATGAAGTCCACCTTGGGACTGTTACTGAAGAGCTGGCTCTAGTCACCAGCAGCAGAGTTACAGGCTAAAACCTCTGCACACACCTTTCACAGTTACCCCACTGTTTTGCCAACCACTTGCTCTTCCTTCCTCTTTAGTTGTATTTCCTCTACTACATAAGATCATACTGCCTGCCTGTCATCTGCCTATTTCAGCCCTGGAATGCAGCCAGGAGCTCTTCTTGCTAGTTCAACTCCTTTTAAGGTGATCACATACTAGGTACACCTGTCAAGTCACACACACTTCCAAAAGGAATGCTTAAAGCATTAAAAATAATTCATGCCCCTTTGCATTACTAAAAAATTGTTTTTATTTCTCAGGGCACTTTATGTTACTCCTTAAGTGTGATAAAAGAAAGCTGAAGCCCAAAGCAGAGCTCTAATCTTCACAGAAATGGCATGGCAATGGTTCTTGTTCATCAGCCAGATACCTGTTGTTCACTACATATTTTTGGCTTTCTGGTATATAATTTCCTGATTTGCACATTCAAAAAGAATCTGACTCTGTTTTTGAAGATGCACCTTGGGGTACAACTTCTTGAAACAGTGACAGAAATGTACATAGAGTTACAACCATTTTTAGATAGGGCTTAAATACTGGCTGCCTGTCCAGTATCTGAATGAAGAAAAGCTTGTAGTTTGAAGTATAACAGTTTATCAAACCTTTCAAGTGTGTACAATGGGTAGATATTTCGAAATGAACGAGAAAAAAATCCAGAAAACAGAAAGTGATCGAAGAAGACAAGTAGGTTCTTGGTCTGGAAAAATAAGAGATTTCTTGGGTGACAAGTCTGAGGTGTAACCCTACTCATATATTTCATAGCAATATGTCAAAAAAAAAAAAAAAAAAAAAGCTGATCAGTCTGGTATCTGCTATTCCCTTTCCATAATTTATGCTTATGATGCATTTCTTTGCTAAAAAAACACAAATATGTTTCTTGACCTTGAAATTGGGCTATTCCTTCTATCTTCCTTGTCTATACTTCAAGAGTAATAAGAAATAGAGCATTTTGTAATGAAAAAGCTAAGAAATGAGGGAGATCTGAGGGAGTAAAACAGTTATGGGCAGGAGATGCTTGAAAAGTTATGATGTTTGATCAAGTCAAGATCTCTAGGGAGAAGTAGACTCTCCTATAATATCAATGGATAAAGTGATTTGAACCACTGATTACACATGGGTTTGTACTGTATTTTTCCTTTTCTTTTCTCAGATTATCTACAAGCAAGAGGTTGTCACAATTAATACTAATGACAAAGAATTAGGTCAAATTTAATAGTAATGACAAAGTCACAGATCATTGAATTTGAAAGGATTAGATTTGGGTGTGGTTAAATACGTTGAGTGACTTCAGAATAATTATCCTAAGTATATTTAAGGATCTTAGCTGATGGCATCTCAGCACTTTTGAGTATTTATTAAATATGCAATAATCACTGGAGAACTGGAAAAGGGTAAGCAAGATTCCTGGGTTAAAAAAAAGAGAAGAAAACAGGAAAAGTAAAATGTAAAACTCTTACATAACCTTCAATTCACATGAAATTGCATGAAGGCAATTTCCATGTTGTTCTGATGATGTCTGGAATGAAAACCAAAGATTAAGTTCATGAATGACTTGAAGATAAATCAGAAAGCCCAGGTATGAAAAGCCACTAACAAGTTTGAATTGCCTTACCTTGAATGCTTATCTTCTAAGGTAGGCCTATCTGGCTATATATACTTCCATAAAATAGCTAACCTGTTAGTGAATAAAAGTTGTATGCTGTCCAAATTCTACCCATGACCTCCTTTTTCTCCATCTTCTTTGCTTGAAGCTTTGTAAGAAAAGGTCCTAGCAGCTTATCTAGCAGTTCTTAATTTCTGCTTATCTGAAGAAAAGGCCTCTATGCATCAGCATCTTACTTGTGTCAGATAATCTCAGAATGCCTGAAGAATCTCAGGTCTTTATTTTATTATAGCAACATTTGCATCAGAAATCAACATCCTACCAAAGGAATAATAAAAAACATTATTTCCATCTTCTTTCCATCTCTTATGCATACAACATAATATTACATTAATCAATCAATCAGTGAATCAATCAATCAAATACTTTGTAATAGAAAAGATAGAGTTATTGTTTTATTAAAAATGCAATACATGTATCAATTACATTTACAGAAAAATAAAAATAGTTGAAGGGGAATGTATGGTCAATTCATACCCACAAATTCTGCTAACCAAACCAGAGTAATAAATTATGGTATATGTGATATAGAAATTCTGTCCTCTGTCAGATGACAACACTTAGAGTAAGGATTACCACAACTCACAGGTTTGGTTTGAATCTGAATCAAAACTTGAAAACTCACACCAAATTTTATTTTGTGCAAATGTTTTATGGGGATAAGGGTGGAGTTCAAATTTCAAAACAAGCCCTATATCTAGGAAACACATAAATCCATTGTGTTCATACATTTCACCATTTCTGTAAACGAAATATCAATTTTCTGCTCTCAGTTGCAATGGTGGGGGGTTTAGGGCATCTATTTCCCTGCTACATAATTTCTAATGGGGTTATATCAAACTCTCCCAATAAGAGGAAAAATATTATTATTGCTGATTTTCAGATGTTGATTTGAAGCTCCAGAAGGCAAAACAGCAAATCTAGCAGAATAGTCAGTAAGGGCAATTTTTTTTTTTTTCAAATACCCTGTTCCTGGAGTAGAATGTCTGGACTATCAGTCACTAAAACTCCCTAAACTAGACATGTGAAATTCTCCATAACAGAGCACACTGTCCCCACAGTACTCAAAGTACTCAAAATACTATTGTAAAAACACTTTACTCCTTGGACAGCTAAAATCTACATCTGTTCAACAAGGAAAATTTGGGGACAAAAAAAAGAACAGGCCCTAAATACCTTCTTTTTTTTTTTTTTTTTTTTTTTTTTTTGGAGCCATAATCAGATCAAATTGTTAAACTTCATGGAAGACGTACTGGATGTAGTAATATAGCCTCTTTCACTGAGGAACTCAAACTTGGATCACCTTAATGGGGGCTTCTGGCTTTTATAGTCCATAAATCTGTTATATGAGAAAAAAAAAATGTTTTAGCTCCCATCACCTGATAAATTACTGAAGTCCTTTCTATTAGCTCAGCAACTTTGGAATACGTGTTTTTGTGACAGATATGAAAAATAAATGGATTTTTACTGAAGTGATGACCAGGTTTAAAACTAAAAAAATGTTTATGTTTGAGACAGATAGAATGAATCAGGGTCTAGCCTTTAAAGTGTAAAGCTCAAATTTCTGTGTATAAGTAATAGAAAATAGCTATGCTTTCGTTTTGAAGTTATGTCATACTGGGAAAAAATAGAGAAGGGGAAAGACAGCATTTAATAATTTATAAACTATTTTAAAAGTAACTGATATGAAGACACAACTGTTTAAGAAAGACAGTGAAGAAATTTGCTATTGAAGATCTGTAAAACTGTTGTGATAATTAGTCTGAAAAGCCTTAGTCTAGAAAATAATGTATCTATCAAAAGAATGCTGTTTTATGATTGTCAAGTGGGTCTGAAAATCCAAATGTCTTCAACACTGCATTACTCTCAGGTAAGCAAAAAGATCTCAAATTCTGATTTATTGAGAGCAGGTCACTGAAAGAAATAGCGGTCACTTTGTTGATCTGACCTAAAATCAAGACTTTTGATTCACAAAATGTATTGAGGTTTGAAATTTGAGAAGGCTTTATTCAGATGTGCAAGCAAACAAGCCTTTAGACAAGAAGAAAGTGGAAGATAGGGAGGGCCCAGAATTTGAGAAGCAGAGTTCCAAGATACAATTTCTATAATACCTGATCAAGAGCATGATTTAGGCTTGGAAACATGGAAGATTCCATGTGAACTCTATAATCTGGGATACATTTTGCTTCTTCCACATGGCCGATATTCTACCCTTGATTTCAAAATGGGAAAATTTATTTGAACGCACCCCCAGCAAAGTGTCCAGTCCAACAGAAGTATCTTGTTTTTTTTTCCTGCAAAGGAGGCTGAACAATCCTCTCTTGACAAAATGGATAACAACAGATGATATGTTAAGCCTGTTTGTGTACACAGCATAAAGTAATGTAATATCTAAAAGTGCCTGACAAGGTCTTTTCCCTGAAACTGATAACACTGAGAGGAAATTAAAATGACAAAGTTTGCATAAATCAGCCACTAATCATAGTAATCCAGATTACCAAAAGTTTTTCCAAGCAAAAAATGAGTCTGTTTAACAGCTAAAATAAGCATGAAAATGTGTGACTCCGGAAAGATACACTGGAGTATGAATGGAGTGGCAGTCAAGACTGACCCTTCCAGAAGTGATGTTGGTATCACAACCTTCCCCCTAAGTACTGTTGGAGTATCCTCCCTAGCAGATGCCATGAAGAACCTGCATCCTGCTGATGGGCTGACATTGTGGGGTCAGTAAGTAGGGACATATACCTGGGGGATTGTTCTTATTAGAAGGTAACTGAGCAGATTATTGGAGGACCACGGGTGCATGTGAATATGGAGAGCCCATGACACCTACAGAAGGGGTGAGAAGATAAGAGCTGCAGTTCCACAATGTGCCTGCAACCTACACTTTTGGTGGGGCAGCATGCAAATAACTGAATGTGTGACTAAAAATTATGGGTATTAGTTACACAATGATATTTTGAAATCTGTAGGTGTTTACTAACATTCTATAAGTACCTGGTAAAATGATTCTATTGCTGATATTGATCATGAATGTATAGTTCACTGATTGTCAGTTAATTATGTGCCATTAATACATCAATACAAGACTTTAATCCTAATTTAATACAAACCACAAGAGTGGAACGCTTTTGACTGTATCACCAATATTTGAAGTACACAGAGCAGTCAGTGCTGTGACAGTCTTAACAGTCTTCTTTTCCCACAGCTGCAGTTTTGGTGTCTTCCAGGACATTAAATATACTTCCGTTTGTTGTTAAAAAAAAAAGTATGACTGTTGGTTTACTTGCCTGTTTTAAGCCCTTTCTCAAGCTCCTTTATTTCAGAAACAGGTATTTGAGCCTTTTTCCAAAGTCGTAACATTCTAAATCAGATTGGGTTTGGTCTTTTTCTTGTTTTCCAGTGGTGCAACATAAAATAAGACATGTTGAGAAACTCAGACCCCTGTACAAGCAGTGTGCAGTTTGCCATAACCTTAGGAGAAGGGTTAATCCATTTCAGCAGGCACTGTAGCACATGTTTCTCATCTGGAAATCATTCTTCATGTAGTTACCACCATCTTCTCTTTCAGCATCTGAATGAGATTCCATTTCCAGTAATGTTTGCACTAGTCAAGAATAAATACACTTCTCTGGAGACCTGCTGAACACCTGTATCTCTTTCAAAGGATCTGCGGGAACTCAGTATTACAGGAAGAGAGGACTCTACTTTAGGATATTAACTTAAGCTAGTCAAGTTCATAAAAAGTATTGCCTATCATTTTCTATCTGCTACAGATCAAAGAGGCAACTCTTTTAAAAAATATTGCCATTGGAGTCCATGTGTTTGTTTAATTCTGTTGGCTTGGGCCCAACTGATAGTCTGTTATTCTGTCCTCACACCATTTTTCTGTAAGCAAAATAGAAAGAAGATGTAGATCTGTATGCAAAGAAATGGCAGCTTTCTAGTGACAGTTTTCATTCTCTGAACCAGACCTACTGTACTCGGCACTTCTTGTGGGAAAGAGAAGATGGTCAAAGGGTGATGCACAGAGAACTGACACTATTTGGTAAAACCCATGAATTAATAAAACCTTAATATTCTTCAATATTCAACACTCTGATCACAATACTACTTCTAGTGTTATTTATTTATTTTTTTTTGTTCAGTTACACATCATTGGTCTAATATCAAATCTCTGAGTTAATAACAATTTAGTTGGACTGCCAGAACTAGAACTAAAATACGAAATTAACATCTTCTTGCTCTTATGAATCTCTGAGATTGGAATTTGGTCTTGCCATTCCCTGTGTTTTTCTATCTGACTTAACAAACTTGGACTATTAAAGAAGCAAAGACACTGTGACCTCAACTGAACTGCCTGTGAAGAAGCCATGTGTCAGGAACTGTGAAGACAACAATGTACATCAGTCTCACAACAGCTCTGTTAGCTTCTTACTTGAACTGATATTAGTTAGCATATCATATATCCATCCAGGCTACATTACAGGATACAATTAAGTACGTTCCTCTCTCCTTTGTAAAACTGAAACATAAGGCATGACAGAAAGAGAAATGAAAGATGTGTGTTGCCCACAATTTTCAAATATTTTAAATTTATCATATAAATACTGTATGTATTCATATTTCTTATTCCCATAGTCTTTATTATCATTACTGTAATTATCCGAGAAACTTTTTTAAAAAGAAAAAAAGGCAATTCCATGCAAGTTCCATTTTATCTCTGACCTACCTAAGGAATATATTAATTTTGGGGGAAAAAGATTAATGGATACTCTAGAAGCATGATCTGCTTCCATATTTAACATTATTTCTTGACACATCATGGAAATGTTAAGATTGAGAGAATCATGATGGCCTCAATACAATATACAAGCTATTCTGAAAAATGAAACATTTTGTGTTAACCTCATACCATACTCTTTGGAGTAGATTCAGCTGCAAATTACTAAAAATAAATACATTATGTATGACAGGTTATGAAGTTTATGCCATTGTGGAGTCATAACCCCTGGAGAGGCTTCTGTCCTCTCCTTTCATGGCTGCTATTTTTTCATCACAGGTCTGGAGCTGCTCTGTAGTGATGAAAGGTTGGACTTGACTGAGGTTTCCCTGTAATTGTACAGCCTGCAGTTCCTTGGCACTCAGTGTGTCTTTCAGTATGACGTTTGATGAAAGACTAAATCGGTTGTCCCAGCCATGTACACTAAGGAAAGAGACATAGGTGGTTGGTATATTCTCCCACCAGATTGTTCTGCAATTTTAGGCTGATGGAGTGGTCCACTATGTAGTTTAGTAAATGAGATTTGTTTTTTAATTGTTAGCAAAAGGCCATACAGTTTGTCTTGACCTTGCAGTGCAGGTTCTCAGGACTTTGTGAGCTAGTCTTTGTCTTGACTGTTTTTAACTTGTTTTAACTGTCACACCAACTATGTAATTGTCAGGTTTAGGCATGTTTGGATGTAGTTTTGTAGTACTGTAGTTTTGTAGTATTGCCCCCTAGTGAGGAGGCTGGAGGTGCTTGGGAGGCTGGGAAGAGATACAGCCTGGACAGGTGACCCAAACAGACCAAAGGCATATTCCATACCATATCACATCATGTTCCATTTATAACTTGGGAGAAGAGGGAGGAAAAGGACGACATTTGGAATGATGATGTTTGTCTTCCCATATAACTGTTATGCATTATGGGGCCCTGCTCTCCTGAAGAGCACTGAACACCTGCCTACCCATGGGAAACACTGAATGAATTCTTTGTTTTTCTTTGCTTTTGTGCACAGGTTTTGTTTTCCCTCTTAAACTGTCTTTATCTTAACCCATGAGTTTTCTAGCTTTTACTCTTTTGATTCTCTCCTTGATTCTGCTTGGGGGGGAGGGAGCAAGTGGCTGCATGGGGCTTGGTTTCTGGCTGGGGTACCAACACAAGTCCTTTTTGTCACCCAGTGTGTGGCATGAAGGGTTGAGATAACAACAGATCTGCCCAGAGTGGGTTGGAATCAAATTTGATGTAAGCATTTTTTGTATTACTAAGGAGCCACTGGTCACAATGTTTCCTGGTCTATTCATGTGAGTGAGGTACCTAACTTTGCATATATTCCTGTTGTTGCCTTAAGAAAGGGGAAAGACAACTTCATGTGGGTAAAGTAGAGAAGAGTTCTTATACTTGTAAAGTTTTGGGGTACAGAATATAAAGGAGTATAAAAGAATATAAAAGTATAAAAGAGTATAATAGAGTACAACAAGTGTTGACAAGTAACAGATAGAAAAGACTGGTGCTAGGTTGAACTCACGGCCTCAGGATACCATGAGAGCTCTTTTCCAAGCACCATCGCTTCAAACATGCAGAGTAAATTAATCCGAAAGGTGTCCCTTTCATTTCATTTCATTCCCGGCTGGACACAGACCCAGCCAACCCCTGAGCCACTCTGCCATGTCTTACCAAAGCAAACAAGGGACAACAACCTGCCCCTCCCAGGTGA
>JAWWTY010000001.1:32737795-32768439 GCA_035222235.1 Margarornis squamiger
GAAACATCTTCTCCCCTCACCTTAGGAGAGCAAGAGAGGAAAAAACTCCTTTTGCAAGCAGAGCTCTTCTGAGCTCCACCCCCCTTTCAGGCTGGGGGAACACAGGGCACCACACCAGGCTGGGCAGCAGAGAGGGAGAGAGTGTGTGTGTGTGTGTGTGTGTGTGCATGTGCATGTGTGTGTGTGTGAGTGTGTGTGTGTGTGTGTTGTGTGTGTGTGAGAAATGTCAACAAGGTGTAGGAGCTGAGAAAAGCCACTTTTCTACGTGGCAGCATACTAATTTTATAACACTACTCAATTATCATATCTAAGGTTGTATCCAATCTAGGACATGTCCATACACAGAACTTCCCTTGGTTCTGCCCCATGGCACGCCTCTCCTAGAATTGAGTTGGAGGTCTTAAGACCCTTTATTTCATCCTTTATCATCATTTTCATACCACTTTCCCTTACTGGAGCTTCTCCAAGGTTGCTGGGCTTTGCTTTCTTGTTTTGACTAACATGGTATGTAATTGTCTTAGCTCTGGTACATGTTTCCCAGGCATGGTGTTCCAGCTATTATCTGACCCTTAAGACAGCTAGCACAGGGTTAGAGGTTGTTAGCTGCTCTGAATGCAAGAAACTACATAGAACTATAAAAATCTACAAATTCATGGAAACCCTAAGGCATCACTGTATATGCTCCTCACAATGATTTTTTTAAGAGCAGGAAGAGGGATCAGGATTGTTTTGTTCCTGTACTGTATGGTATCAGCTTATGATATGTCAACACCAAGGGTAATGAGTGTCATTTGGGATGTGTATTCAGTCTTGTTTTCCTACCCTTTCCTCTGGTGCTACCTTTCAGAGTCCATTAATAGTTGCAGTGGGATCATAGTCTGTGGGGAAACAGGGGAGGATGATTTTCCCCAGCTCTTCACCCCATTTTACTCCTTCACTCGTAGTACAGCAGCTTTTGAGAATTTTTAATTTCCTTTGAATGTTAAGGAAACCATGATGTTGTTGCTAGGTCTGCCACATCTCCTCAGTGTGGTCCACATCATGTTAAGAGTTACAGAAGACCTTTCAGAGATCTGCCCCGAACATGGATAGTAATGAGTGGCATGTAATGTGGGAGGACATGGGCCAGTATTTGGAGGAATTTTGTCCTCCAGTGGTTTGGTAGTTTACCCCTGAACAACTACAGGACCCTGTTACAGTGATAAAATACTTGAAAGAAAAAAGCTGTGATGGTTTAAGAGTGGTATTCTCCAGTTTAGTACTCCCACTGAAACCATGCACTGCTCCCCTCTTCCTCCCTCCTCTGTGGCATGCTGGAGAGGGGAGCTGGAGGCACAAAATGCAAAGATCACAGGTTGAGGTAAGAAAAAATTACTAGAAAGAGCAATGAAATAAAAAACGAAACAGCAACAGCAACAATACTAATGACAGAGGGTATAAGAAAAGATTCACAGTAACTCCCCAGCTGCACCACACTCCAAGAGTAGACAGTGCTGGACAGCTCCCTCCACCACACTTACTAGACTGAAGGAAGCCTTTATCCTTGGAAGAGTCTCCTTTTTCTCTGCCCCCAGCGATGAAAGGAGATTGTATAGAACAACCTCTGTGTCCCAGCTCTGTCCCTTTCCGGCTTCTGAAAAAAATTAATCCTATCCTGGCTAGAACCAGGAGACTATTCCCAGTTTCAGTCACAATTCTTTTCCTCTGCTATTTAATTTTGATTTCCCCTTCAAGTATCTAGTGATGTATTTTCAACTCTAAGATTTTCTGGGTACTTTTGTCTGGCTAGGCATGGTCAGATGGGAGAACATCTCCACCAAGGTCTTACCCTTTCTTCTTTCAAATGAGACCTCCAGACAATTATGTATTAGGTCCTATAGTTTCCTTGCTCCTTGCTTCACCTTCTGTAGTTTTAGTCCAAGTGTCTAGATATGACATCTGGGAGAATTTCTAGGGAACTAGACATAAAGTTTTACAAAGTATCTCTGAAAATGGTTTTAATCTGGTTTCTAGCAATTTCAGATCCTTGGAAAGGAGTTAATATTTATCAGCTCTTCAGTTACTGAATTGCACTATGCTGTCATTTCATATTTCTTGAGCTGCTCCTCTCATTTTCTTCTTATCAATCTCAGTGAAATAACATGCAAGGTAATAGGGTAGGGACCCTTTGCAGCAAATTACCCTCTTTTTTATGTCAGAATACTTCATTTCTCATGATACTTACGCTCCTTTCTGCTGCTCAGCTATGTAAAGCATACATAAAAATACCAAACACTTGAATATAATCTTTACCAGATAAAGGAGTAAACAAACACATCTCTTCACATCCCTGTAGTGTGTGATTCTGCACTACTGCAGTTAACTGCATGGCTTACATTTGAAGTTCAAATTTTGAATTAAAAGTTAAAAGATGTTTATAAAAATTATCATCTTTGAACTCTGCCATCCTCAGGATGGCAATATTGTAATAATTTAATCACTGATAAAATTTCTTGTATTTTTTTGTTTTTCGTCATGGCTGAAAACTTTACAAGAACAGCATCTCTTACCAAGTTATTTTCAAGTGTTATTTTGCCCAGACGCCAAATAAACAGATGCAACATTTCATTATCAGATTAAAACATTTACTTTAAAGATAATTCTAAACGTAGAAAAAAGATTATTTCCCTTAAATTTATTTTCATTTATTTAAACAAGCCAGTGGAAAGAAACCCTTAACATGAGAGGGGTAGAGGAGACATTCCAGTGACAGAAAATCCAGGGAAATCTTACACAGGAATCTGGACTTGACATTTCTCCAATCCAGTGCAGGAGATGGCACATGGCACCTCAGATGAGGAGGCACTGCAACCATACAGCTCTGTCCTCATATGAAAATGCCTGGATTAGGCACTCAGGAGAATGTACCTTCCAGCAGGCCCTCTTTTCTGTGGGTCTCACTGCAGGACACCAGTTTGATTCAGAGCTCTGTTGGACTCTCCCATGCAATTTCTACTGCAATATGCAGCAGGACTGACATGAATACAACAAGCAAAATACTATATATTTGAATCTCTAGAGCATTCAGCACCCTCATAAAAAAATTGCAGGTGACATCACCTCATACCAGTTTACTCATTTAAAGTATGAAAATTAGGAAACTGCCAATGTAAAACCTGAACTTTGATACCCTTACTAAATTTTAAACCAAAATCATTCTCCTTCAGTTGTAGCCTTGTATAGTTGTGTGTGCATAATACATATTATATTCTATCTACACGTAAATAGTTGTCAGTATACACTTTTTGGTTTTAGTGTGAGAACCAATAACTCAGAGAATCACTGGATACACTAAGTGTAAGATGTTACATAAGATGAGACACAGACAGAATACTTGAAAGGTGTTCTATTATAAACATAATTATATACATTATTTCTGGGATATGAATATCCAGTCAAACTAATTTTAGCTGGATCATAGTTGCCAATGTCTTTAAAGGTTCAGGAGAATTAATAGAAAAATTGATTCTGGTGACAATGAGGATCTCACAACTTTGAGAGAGAGAAAGGGTGAGGATGGGGGATGAAAGAAATTTTTATTTAATGTAGCTACAGTAGTCATGTGAAAAAGTCTGAAAATTCTGCTTCTTTCAATCATGGACCAATATTTGCAAACAAAGTGTTATGCTTTCTCCTATTGAGTTTAATTTATTTCAGTAAAGATTTTGCCTGATAGGTTACCTGAAATGAATTCCAGGGTTTTTTTTTTAAAAAAATACATCCCACTAATCTATTTGCAATTGTAATGTGAGACTTCCAACAAAACTGCAGTGCATCAACCCAGAACAAACAACTCATCAAACCCCATAAATATGGCATGATCCCAGTAATGAAAAATGAGCTTTGCAACAGCCTGTAATTAGCATGGGAATGACAGGCACTTTCTAAACCTTTCCCAGCATATGGGTAATTATTGAAGAGCTATGACAGCAATGTATCAACAAGCCTATCCATCTTACTGCCGTTCCACATCCTGGCTGCTTCTCTATGGCTCTTAACAGGCCATTCAATAATTTGGTGGAAACTTCATCACACAAGAGTGATTATAAGGTTCCACCCTTAATGAGAAAGAAAGTCAAAAGAATCATCACTTAAAAGGAGTGTTGGAATTCCAGATAAGCATCCTAAAATATTTTATATTCAAACCTGCAATGTTTTCAACCTTACAACTGGCTGGTGGGAATTTTCAAATTTCTACAATAATGAGTATAAATATAGTCTGTAATTTCATAACCAAAGAGTAGAGGAAGGGAAAGAAAGAAGATCTTTACAAAACAGGTCAAAGGAAGATGACTATGGACTTCAACAAGTTCCATACAATTGTAAACTTATTGCCCCAAAAGCATTTGAATTCCCAAAAGACGAAAATTATCATTAATATCTGGTATTATGGTAGTAATGTAAAGCTTTCCCATGGGGAAAGAAGAAAACTCACTGATGAAAACATTGCCTAGAAAGATAAATAATAAACAGAGAAAGACATTTTAGAAAATGAATGAACCAAACAAACAGCAGCCAGCAAAAAAACACAGCCACTATTACTACCTATTTAGAAAATGAAATCTGGAGTACAGGAAAAGGAATGGTCATTATCTTTGTATTAATGGCTACAGGAATAATCATATCCTTCTATCAACACTCAAATTTTTATTTATGTAACAGCTAAATAGTTTTTTTACAATAGTCTTGGAAGATGGGGATGATGGATGCTGGAACAAGAATCTACAAGTCTAATTACTCAGGCTTTTCACTCTAAAATCTTTCTACAATCCATAAATCTTGAAAATGCCTTGCAGTTCAACTTTGATTTTAGATACATAGAAATGGAGATGGGGACAGATGGAGAGTAAGAAGAGAAGGAGAAAGGCTGGGGATAATATTCACCTTCACACTTAATCACTTTTCCCAGCCTAAGTTATAGAACAGAAGAAAATACTGGAGTAAGCTAACATCAATCATTCTTATGGATCTTTACTTTTTATTCATTGTTCTATTGATCTCTTTCAACATTATTTCATAGGTAAATTGCAATAAAAGTGATTTTTTATTATGTCTCTATTTTAATTCATAAAGCATAGGACACAATATTTTTTGAATGAAGGACAGACACCCTAAGGGAAAGAACAAAATCCTGGGTAGAAGCACAAATTTATTGATCTTTTCTTCAATAATAATTATTAAAATCTAATGAAGCACTATTGCCTTAATAAATTATTCATCTCTCTTTCCCTTTTCCAGATTCCGACTGGATGTGCTCCAAAAAAATAAAGGTTCAAACACAAAATGCTGCAAATACTGGATTCTTCAATTAGTGAGCCATGACAATTTAAAAAACATGGTAAATAACAGCATCTTACAGGTAAGAAAAACTTTGGTCTAAAGCCCAGCTGACCAGCAAATGGAGAAAGAGACCAACATGTTATGGAAAGGAGGGGAAGAGTTTCTTGTAAGCTTTTTTATTTTCCAGGCAAATTTAAGAGCACTATTTTCCCTACTCTACATTTTCTCTTGCAATGGAACAATGAGGACTATCCCAATAACCGTATTTCTCTCTTCTGTATAAGATACATCCCCCCTGGGTTAAGCTGGAGGTTTATACTACTCTATTGAGTGTCTTCACCCTAAATCAAAGGAATATTTAATTGCCAAGGCTCCTGGGATATCCAGCCCTGAAGATGAGATTTCCAGAACAGCATGCGATATTCACAGAAATAAAACTGGCAAAGGATGTAACTTGTTCATTAGCTTAAAATCTTGTCCCTTCACTTTAATTCATTAAAAATTTCAAGCTCATGTTTCATTCAGAGCTCCTGATAAGACTTGGATATAGTGTATGTTCACAAAGAATGAATTATGTGGCACAGCAAGTAATCCATTGCAGCTATGTTTACACAAAGCTTACATCTGAATATGTCCTCTTTTTGAATAAAAACTTGATGAAATAGTAGAAATACTAGCACAAGATAGATAATATTTCTAGGTGATGATGATTCATTCAAAAGAAATGTTTCATATAAGCACCTTCAAATTAACCTCCATGCCACAGCTATAGTGCATAAGTCTGTAACTGGATTGTTAGGGAAACACTTGTCAATCAAGATGACTCTGACTATAGATAGGAGTTTATAGAGGTGTCAGCCGTTGAAAATAAGATTAATTATTTAAACTATAGAGATTTCACATTAACTTTCCACAAAAGGTCAAAAGAATCATATAAGTGCTCATTTTCTCTCGTGAATATAATTCATGTAGTTTTCAATCAAGGACAATGTTTAAAAGTGTTCATGCCTAGTTTGATATAATCTGATAATGACTTTTTCAATGAGAGCAGGGGTTTTTTTGTTTGTTTTGGGTTTTTTTGTTTTTTTTTTTGTTTGTTTGTTTGTTTTTTTTGTTTTTGTTTTTGTTTTTGTTTTTTTTAAAGAAGCTGCCTAGCTTTATGGAAAGAATTAACCAGGTAAGATTATATTTATAAAACATTATATAAGGGGAGAAGTTCATTGAGGACTGTCTACCACAGGAGGAACCCCATGCTGGAGTGCTGGAGCAGGGTGAGAGTGTGAAGAATACTCCCCCTGAAGAGGAAGGAGCATCAGAGACAATGAACTGACCACAGCCCCCAGTGCCCATCCTCCTTCACCACTTGGGAGGAGATAGAGAAATCAGAAGTGAAGTTGAGCTTGGGAAGAAGGGAGGGGTGGGGAGGAAATCACAGAATTTTTAAGGTTGGAAAAGACATCTGAGTTCACTGAGTTCAAACATTGTTTCAGCACGGCCAAGTTCACCACTAAACCATGTCCCCAGCTGCCACATCCACATGTCTTTTGAACACTTCTAGGGCTGGTGATTTCACCACCTCCCTAGGCAAGCTGTTCCAACTCCTGAGCACCATTTGAACCAAGAAATGTTTTATAATACCTAATCTAAATCACCCCTGGTGCAACTTGTGGTCATTTCCTCTTGACACTTGCTACTTGGGAGAAGAAACAGACCCCCACCTTGCTACAACCTCCTTTCAGGTAGTTGTAGAGAGGGATAAGGTCTCCCCTTTTCTCAAGACCCAGCTCTCTCAGCCTGTCCTTGACAGAGCCATGCTTCATACCCTAACCCTTACCTATGCTGTCCTTCTCTGGATATGCTCCCACAAGCTCCTTTTAAGGTTTAGGGATTGTTTTATTTATAGTTACTCTACTCTGATTTGATTGGCAATAAAGTAATTTTCCCTAACTCAAATCTGCTTTGCCTGTGACAGTAATTGGGGAGTGATCTCCCCCTGTCTTTATCTTGACCCATGAGATTTTCATTACATTTCCTCTCCCTTGCCCAGCTGATGGGCACCTGGTGTCCAGTCAAGGTCAACCCACCACAGTTTGAAACGACTTTTCGTGATTTGAAATCAGTGTTAATTCAAATTCAAGCACAGTTCCATATTTCAAGCATCAAACAAGTCCACAAACAGAATCTACCTTTTCATTTTTTAAAATACCTGGAATCTACTCCTCAAAATCTGATCTAAAATAAATTTAAATTCATCTTAAAGCAAGAATGCATACAGTTGTAAATTTCTCTTTTTGATATAGTCTCAATACCCTCATAATATCATCAACATGATAAATCAGCAGGGCATAAACAATCCCCTTCCTCAAAAAAAATTGTATTGGTGTTTTGCTATCTGTTGTGACAAGTGCTGTAATAGCTTCATTTTAAAAAAAACAGGCATCAAACACCTATCAGGTATTTGAATTTCACAACAGGTAAAGCAATAAAGCACTTAACTTTTGTTTTATATACACAGTGCTTTACAGTGTGAATATATGCTCCAAGTGCAACTTTTACTGACCTTTAGGTCTGTCAAAATTGATCTCAGCTTTAAGTGAATGATTCTAAAAGACCACAAACGGCCATGAAAGACATGGCCAGATCTAATCCAGTAGAGCATTTTCTTCTTTCAGCTGGAGACAGATACCAGATGACCAAAATAAACAGCCTACCTGCACACAATTTTTCCAAATATCACCCAGCTAGTCCCATGCAAATGCCACTTCTCTTTGAAATATAATGTGCTACAATGGATTCCAAGCTGCTCTCCATCTTCATATCTGTTGGGGTCAGGGAGTAGCAATGACTTTCTACATTTATAATAATAAAAACTGGAGGGAAAATATCCTTGATATAGTTGTTCCTTTCTTTAAATTCAAACCCTGTTGAATCTGCAGATGCTTTTCCATGTTCCAAGCAGGACCAGGTGTCTTCATAATGCTGTTGTTACTGGTTTTTTGTAACAGTCTCTTTCATACTCAGAGTAGTAGGAAGAAAATACCTTAATGTCAGACACTATAGAAATTCTAATTAATCAGTGGGTGATTAAACATTTCATGTCATATTTTAAGACATGAAATGCTTGTCTCTCCTGGAGCAAACCATGGCTTCAAATATGTTTTTAAAAAAAAAAAAAAAGAAAAAAACTTAACCATTCAAACAGAGAAGATCCATTTTTGCAGTAGTGAAAGCAGGAAAAAAAATTTTCTGCTTATAAAATGAGACTAATTTAATTTATGCATGGGAATACAGGGTGTGGTCTGTCATAGAAGCATTTGTTGACTTGTAAGATATCTTATCTAAAAATAACCACTCTGTTTATTGTCTTTAGTATGTACCTGTTGTGTATCATGTGTCTTTGCTGTAACTCAGCAAAGGTTATTTGCAATGAGCCAGGGCATATTTGAAATTTTGCAAGCTCAGAATCAATTAGATTGACATATTTTATATAGAAAATAATACCAACAATATCCATATCCACTTAAAAATAACACTTAAATTATGAGTTTCCAGTGAGAATTCAGAATGACAAAGCTGTTGGGTAAATCTTCTGTCATGGACATACTAACAGTACAAAGCTTCCTACATCTACATGCAGTTTTATGTCTGTTATTCAATATTACCTCATCCCCCAGGATGTTTTTTCAAAACTGGTTCTAAAATGCATAAACTTCATTTTATGTATTCTGAGCACTGAAATACAGAATACAGCCATGGAGAGATACTGGCTGGGGGATTCCTAAGGGAGAGTGCACATTACCCAGTGTGAAAAGCAGAATAGGAAGATATTGACAGACATGGACTATTGAATTTAGGAGTAACTGGGTAGGAAATGATATTGGCGCTCAATAAATTTTCAATCAGGGCAAGATTTAATCTGTGAGAAAACCAATCATAATGTAAAGGCATATGATTTAATTGTTTGACCAACAGAAAAACTCAGTGAAGAATATATAAAGGGAACATCCTAAGCCTCACTGAACGATCACAGATTCAAGGTTTGGGTTGCTGTCTGGTACTTTTTCTCTCTCAAACACACACCTCAGTATCTGTCTTTCTTCCCAACAGCTAGGACACAGAACTAAAAATGATACTTTGATTTCTGCACAAAATCTGACATCTCACAGTAACTATTCTATATTTTGTGTATATTTGTTTCTAAGAGAAAGGATTTAATAAATGAAGATTTCAGAACTGAAGTATGTATCATGTTTAAGCACATCTTACCAATAAAATTCAAATGCATGTTAAGAGGATTGGTTATCTCATACTGGAAAAGAGAGATAATCAAAGCAAAACTCCTTGTCCAGGATAATCCCGCAAGTTTGCAATAGTGTTAGGAACAGAGGACAGACCTTCCAGCTCCATTCAACCCTACAGTATCTCTGCCTCCCAGAATGAAAGGGCAAAACTTCAAAAGAGTGTTCCCTCTAAAGCCGCCAACATTTTGCACTAAAAGAGTCCCACTTAACAATACTGATAAAATCTGAAATTACATAATTATGTAAAGCATATGGCATTATAAGTATTTTCAAAAATGAATGATCAATAAACGCAATATTTGAGCAACTTTCCTTGTATGGTATTGGCGTACATTACCTAAGAGAAAAGGGACAAGAAGCCATTATTAACAGAGCTCACTGTTCTAGATTTTGTAAGGGGGCAGTTAAGCTGACAGATATTGAGTGGAGGCACACCTAGCTGAATGAAGAATGCCAAAGAAGGGCTAGAGTCCAAAATGCCATATTTACATTAGATATTAGTTCTAAGGCAAAAACGTAGAAAACATCCCCAAAGCAGCTATGTTAGCACCTGGGGATCTTGGTCTTAGGCACCCCATTTTCTTCATTGACACTGCAGAGAATTTAAACAGCCTTGGAGACAAGTGCCTTTCTAGAATACAGCAACACTAGGTCCACTTGTAAATCTCAGGTAAAATGTTTGGCTCAGTGTTACACAAAAAGCTTGAGGAAAAGAAATTCTTGAAATCAATTATGAAGAATCATTTGAATGTGTAGCTGTATAAAGCCAGGACCAGTTCTTGTTATTGCACAGCTTATTTCAGAAGATAGGCAATTGTCAATAAGATTCCATACCCAGTTGTTTTAGAATAAATAATCTAATTTTTGCTTTATTATCATTTGGAAAGGACAACTGAAAGGTTATTTGGAAGTGTTTTGGAAATTTCAGTGATACATAAACTGCCAGTGTAAGGAATCTGGATTTATTATGGAGATCTAGGATGGTTCCTACTCAGAACAAACCCCTATTATATCTCCAGAAATGTTTATCTTGAGTTTTGGAACCCTTGGAAACTCTATTCAAGAACTCCTTATTCACAAAGACTTGTTGTATACCAGGAATACCTACCAGAACCAAAGCCTAATTCTAAAAAGGAAAAAAACAATTTATGGTAAAATAAAAACACATGTGAATGAAAAAGTATCTTGTACCGACTAAATATAGTAGGTTTCCAAAACAGCAGTATGTCTTATGTTTTTCATGCTTCTATTTTGTTTAACTGAAGTAGAGCTTTATGAAATTAAATTCAATGGATCCATGGAGAACACTAATGGTATATATCTCAACATCCAAAGACTTATCCTCTCCTGGCTGTCTCCTTATAGCAAATAGCTGTGTTTGATTGCAAGGAAACAAAGTAATTCAGAGAAGAAATTTAAACTTTACTTAGTTGACTAAAATTGAAAAGAAAATCTAGAAGATCTGATTGAAATCTTTAAAATGAAACAGAGAAAAATTAAAAGGGATCGTCTTATACACTTTTTACAGTCTAGTACACAAAATAATTTGCTATGATTACTCATTGTATTACTAAATTTGCAGTAAGGAAGAGAAAATATGTATTGATATATTGAGAATTTGGACACCTTGAGGACTTTGTCATTTAGACTAGTCAGAAAATAATTCTGCACATGGATTGAAAATGTAGTTAAATGAAGAAGTCTGAGCAAGAACCAAAGGGATTCAGGAAGAGTGGCTTCTTTCATGAATACCTTCCTATGAATGCGATCTTCTGCCTCATGCCCCTCCATGAGTTTTCACAGATAAACTGCCCCCTCCAGAAGCTGATATCCCAGTTGCAGTAGTTTATAATAGTATGATTCGGGTCTAGCTAGCTGCAGTACTGAATGACTGAGCTATGTGCAGTTGACTCGGATATTTTACAAATACATGCACCTCAGGTTTGCTTGTACATTACAGAGCACATAAGCCTTTGAAAAGCTGTTAAATGTGTGCCGCATGTATCCCTTTCCATGCCACAGTCTCTGCTAAAGAAATGTTTACAGATTATAGTTGTAGCACATAACATCAATTGGGAAGTACAGACTCTTTACCTTTCCTACTGCAGAAAATATTATAAATATTTAGGCACATTTGGAATTCCTGAGCATATGGAGGATGTTTCAATGCAACTGTGTTCAAGTATAACAGAGAAGTACTAGAAAAAAAGAAGCAATTTTCAAGAGAAAATATAATTAGACCTCTGGAAAATGGGGCTTTCACTTCAAGTCTTCCTGAGTTTCTTTTCATTCATTCTCTCCATTACAGAGACCACCATTATAAGTAAAGTCTCACATTTCAAGCTTGTTTCCAGAGCAATTTGCCACTTTAACTCCTTCTAAATCTAAAAAAGCTTTAATATTTGCTTCAAATATCTTTAGCTCAAATTTGTATTATTCTCTTTTATGCAGGTGTTAAAAATATATTAAAGTGCTAATTTTTTATATTTGATCTTTTGAATTGATCCTTTTATCCCTCCATATTTAGATTCATAGTGATTTTAAAGATGGAAACCATGAACATGTCATGTTCATGAAATGAACAGCTAGACACAAACCCAATAGAATCCTAATGTATTGGGTCTAGCTGAGACGGAGTTCATTTTTCCCATAGTGCTATGCTCTACATTGTTAGCTAGAAGGGTGTTGATAACACATCAGGGTTTTGGCCACTGCTGTCAGCACTGTCTCTCCAACATTCTGCCCACCACAATCAGTATGTTGGTGGTGGGCAAGACCTTGGGAGGGGACACAACTAGGACAGCTAACTCAAGTTAACTAAAGGGATATTCCATACCATATGATATCAGCTCAGATATAAAAGATAAGAAAAAGAGGAGGAAGGGGAGGCATTTGTTATTTACAATGTTTGTCTTCCAGAGTAACCACTACACATGCTGAAGTTGCTTCCTGGGAAGTGGCCAGACATCACTTGTTGATGGGAAGTACAAAATAAAATATTTTTTTTTTCATCTTTGCTTGTGCTTATGTAAACTTTCCCTTTTGCTTTAGTAAGCTGCCTTATCTCAACCTACGAGTTGTTTTCCATCTTATTTTCTCTCCCCTGTCCAGCTGAGAAGGGGGATTGATAGAACAGCTTGGTGGGCACCTGGCATCCAGCCAAGGTCAACCTACCACATTTGAAAATAGGTTGGGATAGTTTAGAAGAGGAGTGACTATCTCTTGAACAGTTCAGTTTCTCCCAGAGCTGTATTTAGTCCTAGCACAATGGCTTTTCTCGATGTAATCCTGATTTCTTGAAAGATATTTAAAACTGCATGTTCATACTGTATAAAGATCCGGAGAAAGGACCAGTTAGATGTATTGCTTTCCATTTATGCGCATACATCGCCTCTTTTCATATAATTGCAAATTAAATATTAACAGCTTTTTTTTTTTTTTTATCTTAGGAAGTCAATAGCATCATGTAAACAAATTTAAATCTTAGAAAGTAATAGTGTGTTTAATAGAAATAATCAGTCTTTTCTAACACTAGATATGACCTGCAATTTGGAATTCAGAACAATAATCTGTTCTTATTTTGTGGAACAGTTTCTTATTGTTTAGAAACATTTGCTGGAATTATTTCAATTTCTACAAGGAGTATAGACAAAATAAATCAAATAAAATGGAACTGTACAGGTACAAATGATGACACAGCTGCCAAACTCATGAAGAATAAAGCCTGTGGCATCTTGAAAAGGCTAATTTAACTTGCCCATCCAAATGGAACTTTCTAACAAAAATCTATTCATGTTCCTTTACCGTGCAAACTTCACTTGAATGGTAATTTAATCACTGGCAAACCCGGTTAGTTTGCAATTCAGCACCTTAGGTTCATGCCATATTAGTTGGTTTCTCTGTGATTTGTGTATAGCAAGTCAAACCAAGGCTTTTCCAGCTGAATAGAGGTAGGAAGATTTAGAGATGTTTGTTTTCACACTGGAGAGATGATGGGATGTTGGTTTATTTGCTTCTCACATGTGTATAAGATTTATTATTGGAACTGTGGCTATCCGAACAGAACTCTAGCATTCAGTTTTGGCTATGCTCAACACTCCAGAGCAAAGAGAGTGGAAGGTAGTTAACAGTGAGGTGTCCTTGAATGGCAAGCCTTGAAATCTTTTGCCTGAGTGCATAATGCCAATCATTTATTTTCGCTTTCTTCCAGCTGAGACCAGGATAGTTAGCATGGAGTGAAATCAGAAGGTCAGCTTCTGGTATTCATAATCCTGGAAGCAGCTCTTCCATCACAAACACTGCAGGATATTATCTTAAGCTTTAGTAATTAGTCATAAGATAATACGCAGATAACTTGTACAGTGTCTGTCACAGTTGTGGCTCTTTTCCCAAAGAAGAAAAAGCTTACATTCTCTCAGCTCTGTCTCCTTAACCCTTAGGAATTTGGCTAATTTCTATGTCTAACACAGAACACAGGGTGTATGTAAGACTTCATATTTTTTTCTAACATGGGGATAAATTTAATTCACACTCCC
This sequence comes from Margarornis squamiger, assembly GCA_035222235.1. Taxonomy (NCBI): domain Eukaryota; kingdom Metazoa; phylum Chordata; class Aves; order Passeriformes; family Furnariidae; genus Margarornis; species Margarornis squamiger. The sequence goes on from JAWWTY010000001.1 coordinate 32,751,951, forward strand.
TCTGGTATGCTCCATTCAGGAATTCTCATTGTTTGGATAATGTTGGCTACCTTTATGTTTTCCCTTTTCAAGGCCCTAGAAATTTTTATACTGCAGACTCCAACTATTCTTACTGCACAGTCAGTGAGGTGTTTTCATCCACCTCTTTTTACAGATGAAGATTAAGGTTTAGAAAATTTAATGAGAAATGACCAAATTTATCATCTTTCTTCGGTTACTAACTGACATATATGTATTTATTTTCTTCATCAAATGTAGCCTTTTTGCAGCGTGACTTTGGTTGAGAGAGGTATTCCAATCACATCAAGATGCAGCTGTGGGTACACAACCAACATATACACAGAATATCATACTGGATGCCTGGAAAAGTAAAGCCCTTGTAACAGCAAACTTTGGTTGGTTTAAAAATTTTATCAGTAATCCATGGAAAATGTGTTTCATTTAGGAACATAAATGGCACTCTAGATGACAATGTCTCCTTCCATTCTTCTTCATTCATTATATGTATCTTAACTTCTGGATGAATGAAGCAGATATTTTGCAAAGGGGCTTGTCTGATCAGCTCAGATCATCTACAAAGCAGACATAGCCTATAAACCGAGCAGTGCTAGAACAGAGTAAAAGTGAGGGGAGAAATTGTCATCTCTTGATGCAAACACCCAATGAGGCTGAGAAGGGAGCTCAGTTACACACCCAAGTTAAAAAGAATTGCCAAGTCCTCACACATCAGCTCTATACATGTGAAATATTTCCAGATGAGATGCACCATGACTGCCCATATACTTTTTTCACCACAGACTGGACCAAACAAAACTACATTTGACAGTACACATAAGCAGACACATGGTAACTCGTTAAGGTGATTAGGACACACTTGAGCATGTGTCTAAGGTAGGTGGCACAAGAAATATTAAGAATTGGACAGGTTTTCTTTGTGGAATTTGGTATTTTTCTGAATTGACAAAAATATATATTGTACATACACACACTTATTCATTGCATTACAGATTATGACATGACACCACTTGTGAGAAGCAAAGCAAACCAAATGCAATTTGAGAATTCATCTATTTCTACTCCATTCAAACCAAATCAGCCTTTTGAGAATTGCAGTGATCGTATGGATAATTAGCATTGTGATTGGTATATTTGTCTCTTTATGAGACTTTAATGTGTTGTTTGTTTCTCCCCTTCTTCTTTCCCTCTTGATATTTTAATATGAATTGTTTAGTCAAAAAGACTTGAGTGAATCTGTGAAAGTAAATGAATTGTAAACTATCCACCCACTGTCCCTTTGTCTGTATTATTAACTATGATTGTAGTTGTTAATACATTTATTTTTTTTTTATATCTGTGAAGGAAAATGACTGATGTAGCAATAGCATCAGTAGACAGTGAAAAGCTTTTAGTGCAGTATAAAAAGTGGATCCAAGCCCAGAGAAACTTCCAGTGAAATGACTAAAGCAAAGGCATATCAATTAACTTTTATGTCGCACATGATTCTGACGAACATTTCTTTATTTTTCTTTCAAAGCTTCTGGCATTTGCATCATTTCAGTCAGAGTCTGGATGGCTTATCCTCTGGACTCACTGCAAAAGAGCTAGTTCATCATATGAAAAGTCTTCACTTTTCCCACACATTCACACATTCTATAGTTAAAAAGTTGTTAAATTAATTTTCTTAATATTTTTGCAAACAAAGTTTACTTATGTAAATGTTAAACTATCAGGAAAGTGTAAGAATATGAACACAGATACTTTGAGTGAAATTTGTTTCCAGGAGAGCCACAGGACTCTGATTTCACACTATGAAGCCTACACATTCTTCATTGATTCAGTTCTTGAATATGGTTGAAACAAAGGGATGTGTAGTGATGCAATAACACAGAATTTTACTAGGTCAGGTGCTTCTTTTTTATATTGAATAGCTTACTATTATTTCAATTCAGCACAGGTGTTATGTTTGAGCTCAGTTAAAAGACTGAATTCAAGTTCCATTTCACAGATCCCCAGAATACTGGGTATTTAAATATATCTGTATAAAGACAGAAAAAATGATAACCCTTGGTTTTAAGCATATTCTTATATTTTACCAGATATAATAAGATTTGGGAGTAAATTCATATGCTGTTAGGGTCAGTGATACTTCTTTTCAGACAACAACCTACTGAAAGGAATAGATTGCAAAGACTTCAGGTTCTGGCCACTTTTGGGTGCTCAGACATTTCAAATTTTAGTACTGAAAAACTTGCTCTTTGTTGGAAATATGACACAACCATTTTAAAATTTGTAAAAGTGCCTGAAGAACTTCTGTCCACTACCAAAACCATAAGTAAATGAAGCAGTCCTCAATGGAATTCAATTAATTTGTTCTGTATGGACGAGATTTTGAGCTGACAGAAAAATCTTAATCTTAATCTTAAAATTATTCTTAATTCTAATCTTAAAATTAACATTTTTCTTCTCATCTCTTCAGTATGTTGATGTTCATGACATCACGTTTCATTGTGACTCATGTAGTACTGAAAAAGTCTGGAAGAAGCAAGCACCTTAAAATCTGGGATATGTCTCTTAAATATGAGCACTTACTAACTCTTGATGGATACTACAAAATTATTAAAATGAAGGGTTTTATTACATGCTTAAAAACAAAAAGGTTTTAATTATTTCAGCAATAAAATATTGTAAAAGTGAAAACAATTTTTACATTCCCATTGTATTTTAAAGATCTTACCATTCTCTTGCACAACTAACTTCTGACTATACAAACACCACCAACAGTGCCACATGGCAACAGCAGCAATTATAAAAAAGCAAGTTTTTTTTTTTTTCAGAAGATGCTCAGTCATGTTCCTTTCCAGGATCATACAGAAGCAAATAGAACTCACCAAATACATAAATAATAAAATCGGCTAGGGGTAAGGGAAGGGAATTAAAAAAACCAAAACTAACAATAAAACAAATGGTTCTTTGTCAAATGCAAAGCAAGATATGGAATTTGATTGAGGAATTAATTAATAGAAGTCTGAAAAATAAATATAAATGTAAAGCGAGATTCTTAATTCAAACAGAATTTATATCCTAAAACAGAAGAGAAGAGTCTGTAGGAACTTAGCAGTTTATCTCTAGAGGAGCTGATCATATCTTATAGTGAAAACAAGAGGTGTAAAAGCCTGAGAGGAACTCAGCAGGTTAGAGCTGTGCTACAGTCAGCCCTTCCAAGACCCACAAGTGGCTCATTCAGCCTATTTCATTTCCACAGATAAGCTCTGATACTCCCAGTCACTGCTCCAAATGATCACATACATTATTCTCTTCGCAGGAGTTCAGTTATGTAAGCAAAACACTCACAGCACTGAATCCAAAACTTCATTTCACCCTTCATCCTTTCACTGAGGATGCTGTTACAGGGCTCCATAATGCCCCATGTATGTTCACGTTTTTTGTAATGGTTTAAGAATTATTCTCCGGTTTGCCATTGAAACTGGAAACTTTTCTAGCCACTCAATATCAGCAGGTCCACACCATGTGTAGATTTAATGTTGTTCATTCTTGGCCAAAAATGTACATGTGTCCTTCATTACAAATCTTTCTTCTCTGTCCTTCTTTCTTGTTAGCTGTCTTTATTTATTTATTTATTTATTTATTTTCTTATTTTACCAATAATTGGCTGCCACAAGAAAAGCCAATGCACAAGGATAGCAAAAGAGCTATTCACTGTCTTGGCATAGAAGTCTGTTCACCAGTCGGGAATGATAGGATTGCATTTTCTGTAGCCATGAAATTTCATTGCCATGTTTCTTAACAGCCAGCCATATAGCACCATAAAAATTCTGTTCAATGAATTTCAGTAAAATGCATTATAAGGGAAGTCAGTAATCACATGAACTCTATTTATTTGATTTTTACAGGAAGGAAACAGGTAAAGGCATTTACAGAAGCCAGAATGTAAAGGAGATTTTCATGTCTTATCAGTTTTGTAGAGATAACATGTAAATTTCCTCTCATGCAGAAAAAAATCTAAGCAAAATAAGCATCACTCTGTCACTTCATCCTATCTGCAGTAATTATTCTTAGAATGATTTTTGAATTTCAGTTTATTCCAAAAGTTTAAAGTGTAGATAGAATTGTTGTTTATGTTAAACTCGAAATATTGGAAAGCTCTCTTGCAGTTCTACAAGTTTTTGCTCATAGAGGTGCACAGAGCACATTTATCATGACCAAATATTGGACTAAGATCTCCAAGGCATCTTCAACTTAACTGATGCAATAAACATCCAAACTCACAGAAGAACAAAACCAGTGCCAAACCTTCAGCAATTAATGTCTTCTGCATTGCAGAATCCACTGGCAAGCTGAATCAGGATGAATCAATTTAAAAGGAGGATAAAACTACTCAGAACCAATTCAAAATAAGGTATGACAATCTCTCCTATGTCTTCTCTCATCTCTGAATTCACAAGCATTAAGTTTCCATTGAAGATAGGAACACAAATCAGTCCTTCCTTATAAATCATATCCAGAAGATAGGAAGGTAGACATTTCTCCTAAACTAGTAGTCAGCAGGTCACCTAGGTTGCATGTCCAATCCATGTCTATTAGCTAGATTATTCTAAAATACTTCTTGGCCTAGCCAGCTTCTAATTTTTTGTTTTGTTTTGGAAGAAGAACATATGTCATGAGAGACTGAAAAACTGAGGAATTCAGGAAATGTTGGGTATTTGTAGTTTTATTTATTGGGCCTGAACTGACCTCTAGGTCTCCTTTTGCATATCCTTTAAATAAAAAGCTATAGAATTAGCAACAACACTGTCACATTTTCTGTCTTCACAGGTGTGAATATTTACTGCTGATCCCAGGCAATGTTTTAATGTGGAAGGAATGAGCAATTCAAATATCAAAATATTGATTAAAGCATTTACCTGGCTGATAGCAGATACAAAAACAAATGCCTCAGCTGGAACTAAGAATTGGTTCAACTGTGTGTCAGGTGAATTACCAATCTCTGAATGTCCATTCTGGACACTGAATGGTGGAGATGAGAAAGGCTCCGCAGGTGGTTCACCAGGATTCAATTCAGAAGATGAAACTTGATGCCCAGTGGTTTGCATCCTCCAGGTATAACAGCTAAACAAACAGATATTGTATGAATGCCCAGAGAACACAAACTAGACTTCTCTGTTGTGAACTTTAGACACCTCAGGGGGTGCCCAAAACAGACTAGAGAAGATATATCTCCCTGGAGATACTACTTATATCCAGTTTCAGAGTATGTGAGAAGACCAACATTTTGGCTTTATTATCCATGGGTAGAAGTAGGCAAGTGTTCACCTTGAAATGTAGATCACAGCTATCAAATTGAGAGGGAAGATTCCAATTGATTTCAACAATTCACATGGGATTTCAAGGTTTTGTGAGCAGTTCTACCTCTAGTATACTCATAACAGTAACTTCAAAAGAGTTTTAATAATGATCATCAGTTTTTCTTGAGGAAAAATCAAAAGTCTGTATGAATTACAAGATAAACTGTCTTGGAGCTGTATTATCTTTTTGATATTATTGTTGATTTGAATCAAACAGCAAGACACATTTACATTTTCCTATGACTGATAAGTTCAATTCAGTCGAAAAAGAAAAGGTTAGGTTTACTTAAAAAAACCCAAACTGCTAGCATTAATAGTCATAACTTTGATGCTGAGCTTATTATATTACAGATTTCTTAATAATTTGACTTAGAAGAGGGACTCCAGTAAGTATGCCTTCTAACTTTAATGACAAATAATAATGTGCTTCCTCTTAGCTCAATTAATATGAGCTTAATTTTATTATTTTTTTTTTAATTAAAAGGATTACTAAAGTGTCTTTGAAATCATTACCCTGATTAGCATACACATTAGTTCATACACATCTTGAAATTAAATACGCATAAATTTTTGGTCAAAACAAAAGCCTACATTTGTCCATAATAATGAAAGCAGTAATTGATAGCTGCACAGTGAGGTTTATTTGCTAAATGCACAGATTATAAAACTCACAAGACTGTAGTTACTTTGTCTGCAATATTCTTGTAGTCTTTTGTCATGCAAAAAAATTCACTCAGAAAATTCTTATGCATATCAGAAATCAAATTTTCCAGCTTTTAATCTTGAAGATTATGATGCTCTTTTTGTTACATGAGGTGGACAATACTTAGTGTAATGAGGCACTGACCTCCATCTGAAAGCTGTATGTGCTGCTATAATAGAGGTTAAAGATTGTTTTGTGTAAAAGCAAATTAAAGTGGTAAAATGTGGGCTAGAAAGGAGGTGAAATTAGTGGCTGTGGGGATAAAATTAATAACATCAAAATGTCACCCAGTTGATTTCCCTTCTTTATAAAACTGAAAATTGCTCATCTGATTTGTTTATTTTCTTTCCCAGAACTAGATGTCTGCTTTTCAGTAATAGGTGAGATATTGTGCATTTAAATACACAGATTCTGTGAACCACTAGAGATGTTTCAGGGTCTGTTTGATCATAGTTGTTACACAATGTTTCAAGTAGGAACTTGGATTTATTTCTTTTAAATACACCTTTTGCTCTTGGTGAAATGTGATGCCTGTTTTTCTCCTCCTGACTAACTGATTACCCTTTTCTAACTTTGCCAACGGATAACTTAATAACAGGCTTAGATGTGTGCCAAACCAAGGATGTGGCTCGACAATGTCTCTTCAATGGTGCTCAATTTGGTACCTGTTAATAACAAGCATCTTAAGCATGGTTTTACAAGAAATAAATCCCAGTAAGTAATTTAGAGAGCATGAACATTTGCACGAAAACAAAGAAGGCTGAATTTTATCTCAGAAAAAATAAACAGCATGTGCCTAACAGATGAACAGGGTCCATTTCATGCTTTATTTTGATGAAAATACAGGATGTAATGACAAGGGAAACATTCAAATATGTCCTTTGCATTGTTTTTTGCTGAATTATGAAAATATTTTTGAGTACATCCTAAGCCTGTTCTCAGAACCTTTGCCTAAGTAGTGTGATTTATTTCACAGAACCACACTGGGTGGGGTAGATGGTAGTAGTCATCTGCTTCAAATTCATGCCCGAAGGAAGTCCATTTAGGGTTGCTTAGGAACTTGTCCACTCTTCCAAGGGAGTGTATGCCAGGACCTTAGTCATATAAGCTAATATTTTGAGGTTTGAAGAGTCGAACTCACTTAATGGGAATCCATAATCAGTACAGAAGACTGAAAACTCCAGCATTTTATTCTTGTCATTTTAAGAAAAAAAACCACACTGTAGTTCATCAGATGAATTATGCCTTGTATTTTACGTCTCTTCATTGATCATAAAGCTACCCTGGGTTACTGGTTCAAATGGAGTGGCTGTACCATAAAAAGCTAAAGTCAGCTGAGATATGCCTTATGCAAATAAAAGTAAGCAAATACAAATCTCTCTTTTTTATTTCTTTTCTTTTTTTTTTTTTTTTAAGGAATGCTAACATATTGTTCTAAAAGAAACAACCTTTCTGAAATTACCATCAATTACAAAATCTGAAACAAGCATTTTCACAGATGTACTAATAAAAGAGTCATGGTAATTCCCAAATTACTTCAGCTGCCTAAAAGAACATAGAGCTGGAAATAATATTGCACTCTCTCCATAGAACAATCCACTTTGCTACTGACCAAATAAAGTCATACAAAATAATCCCAGAGGAGGTCCAATCATGTGTGACTGCCTAGTCACTGCAGGTTTCATCTTAGTTATCTCTTTCACAAAGCCATGATTGCTGCAGTTTACCCACATGTTGACCACCTGGGTTTCCATTACTTTTCTTAGAAAATACCATTGGGAAGACCCTCATATGAAAGTATAGTTCATAAATGTCAAAATAGTATCTGGTAAGGTGATGGTAAAAATAATGGTAAATAACTTTCTCCTGAGGACTGATACGTCTTCCTTCACAGTTAATGATGAAAGTCTCATTTACTTCCATCATCAAAATTAAATGTTTAGTCATAAATTAGCTTCTAATTACTCCTCATTATTCAGTCATTTCAGCCCCTTAATCATGAACTGTTTCCAGCCCCTTCCATGAATAGCTGCCAGCTTGATTAAGGTTCTTTTTTTGTTGTTTGATCCCCCCACTGGATATTGACAGGAACAGTCTATACACAGTATTTCAGATGCAAAGTACTACCCAAAGAAACCCACAGAAACCTGATCAAGGACATGACACTTCTGTATACAGAGCTTTCAATCATGTTTTCTGAAGTGTCACACTACAAGCTACTGCTCAATCTAATTTTCTGCTGATGACTTTTGGTCTCCCTTGGCAGTACTGTGGCATCTAGATTTCTTTGTGTCTCTTATGTAGTTTAGGGTTTTTCTGGCTTTTTTTGACAGATTTATTATTATCTGTTTTTCCAAACGGAGACAGCTGAGGAGTTGCACACATAAGCACAGATCATAGAAACATAGACTCATAGAATGATTTGGGTTGGAAGGGACCTTAAACATCATCTAGTTCCAACCCCTACACTATGGGCTTCCACTAGATCAGGTTGCATCCAACCTGGCCTTGAACATTTCCAGGGATGGGGAAGAGAGAGAGAACTCACCTCTCAGCACGAATTTCAAGCAAATGCAACCACACCAGTGCCACTTATTAAAGATTCATAAAATTTGTCACGATTCAGCCTTTCTGGCCACTGTTAGGGCTGGACTAGAAAGCATTTAGAATTTTCTTATGTGTTTATAATGGAGGCAAATAGCTGATTTATTATTTTTATTCACTTTTTTTTATTTTCATGGTGTTACCATGTTGTCTGCTTAGGGGCCATATGATTTAAGTTAGAAATACAAACTAAAATTAAATCTGGAGGCTTAGGAGCCTGCTTAAGCTCTTTTTTCCTCACTAGCATATACTGTGTTTTTCAAGGTCTGACAGCGCTTTTAATTCATGTCATATTTATGTTATTAGCTTGTTGGAAAGGAATTAAATTCTAATTTACTGGATTTTTCCCCTCTTCATTTTGCAGTAGTGGCACAATCTCCTTCCCATCTCATTCTTCAAAATGTCAATGAATGTGTCCTTATAACAATAAAAACTGAGCTGTTCTCACGTTAAGAACTTTTATCCCAAATATAAAGACTCATGTCTCCCTGAAATGGCAGTACCTTATCAATAACAGTGAACCTACACAACAGGTTAGAGCAGCAAGTTAAGAATATACTATCTAATAAAAACCACAGGTGAAATTTAGATCAGCAAAATTCAATTATCTGAACCGAAGCTCTTTCAGGACACCTGGGTTATCTCCTGCTCTTACAGTGGCTGGCAGAGTGTCATAAGTGACCACATGTAGTCAGAACCTCATTTTCAGTCTCATCTGAAAGAAAGTACAACAGCCAACACACATGCTGGGGCACAAATTGAGAGAGAGTCTATTCATGGAAACGTTGATGGTACCTCTCATAGCACTGTGCTGTTTGTTGGGTGCCTCTTCCAGCATGACCCTGATTATGCAGTTGCAGGTAAATAATTTATGTTCTGTATTGGATTTCTGGGCCTGCAGCAGCTTCAGACTGTTCTAATTAAATAACACCTCTTCCTTAAACCCTTTGCTCTGTGAGGTCTTGGTATTGTGCTGAAGGAAAATAGAAATCTGATCATTGCAAAGATCTTTAAATGAACTCTTGATGTGTAAAGACTTTTTATAAACTATTCTGCAGTCATAAGACTATGGCCAGAATTGCATGGTCTTGTTAGGATATAATAATTCAATTGAAAGCTGTCTTTAATAAGTACATAATCCATATTCTCAGTCTTCCAGTAGATTCAACATCCACTGGCAATCAAGCAGTTAAACACAAAAATTAAAGCTATATTTTTTTTCAGTCATCATAGTCCTGTATATTCCTGATTCCAGGCTATGACTGTGCCAGTAGCCTGGTTATTTGACAAGTCATATGTTTCACATTGTGCTCTTTAATTATAGTTATTTAAGCTATTGGTTATTTGCACTGGAAGGGAAAGAGATTAGACACAATAAAAATGTGTGTGCAGTCCCCAAGGCTGGTTGAAAGGATTGAATGAAGCACATATTTTTCCTAACACACTCCTGTGCTCCTGTGAATTTGATGCAGTTGTCAAACAATGTCACTTTGACACATGGTAGCACCAGCTAATCAGATTACAATGAAAAACAATAAAATGGGAATTGAGCTGGGTCATTTTGACCCACTCTGTCATTTACCCTGGGGATCTTCCAAAGGTATCTGATGACAGGGCAGCCAGAGGGCCATGTCCTTGAATAACTCAACAGCTGCGTCAAATAAAAGTCTAGTCTGCTCTCCTTCCATTGCAGTATTTTTCGATTCAAATCTCATGTCTGCTGTATATTTGTCCTTTCCTGACATTTTGCTTTTGTTAAACTTACAGAGGAGCAAAACCAGAGATATGAAAGTGTAAAAAACAGAATCACAGAAAAATGGAACATCCTGAGTTAGAGGGGACCCACAAGGATCATCGAAGTCCAACTCCTGGTTCTGCACAGGACAGTCCCAAGAATCACACCATGTGCCTGAGTGCATTGTCCAAAAGCTTCTTGAATTGTGACAAGCTTGGTGCTGTGACCACTTCCCTGGGAGCCTCTTCCAGTGCCCAACCACACTCTGGGTGAAGAAGCTTTTCTTAATATCCAATCTAAACCTTTCCTGACACAGCTTCATGCAGTTCCTCTGGGTCTTGTCACTGGTCACCTAAAAGAAGACATCAATGCTTGCACCTCCACATCCCGTTGTGAGGAAGCTGTAGGCTGCAATGAGTTCTGACCTCAGTCTCCTTTTCCCCAGGCTGAATAAACCAAGTGACCTCAGCCAACATTCATACAGCTTCCCTCTAGACCCTTCACCATCTTTATAGCTTTCCTCTCTCATAATCTCTCCTCTCTCCCTCATTCTCATAACTGGGAAAATGCACAAGGGTTTCATTTGCCTTAATAACAGGTTCTTTAGGTTCTTGGACAAACTTCAAGATGTCTTTGGTACCTCTGAACTTGATTGCAGGTATGTTTTTCAGCAATACAAAGAATTGCTACCTCATTCTTTCTGCAACCAAGGTGGGGTATTTTGCATCTTCTTAAAAAATGAACTTGGGATCTTTTTAGGGTGTTAATCTAATACTCGTTCCCAAACCTGGTGCATACATCCTCAAAAGCAGATGTCCAAGCAGCACTGAGGTTGGATATCTGGGGTAATGCCCTTACTGCAAAGAGGTTTCATCTGCTCTACAAGTGTTGACTGTCTCAGGACTTGCTGACTGTAACAGGATCCTCTGCCCTTGGAATGTGTTCAAGCAACTGAAACAATGACCTATTTGCAAAGCTATCAGTGGTGGACCAAGAGAGGCTGTGTTATGCTATTTTTCGTATTGAATTATGCTAAAACCAGTCTGACTCAAATTACCGCAAGGTTAACATCCTGATAGTGAAGCAAAGATTTGGCAAATACAGTAAAGTATCCTATCCAAAAGTGCTAAGCTGACACAGCTGGGCCAGACATATGATTTACAGTCTACCACCTCATACTATAAAAGTCTAGTCCACTTTCATACAGTAGGTTCTTCTAACATACCCCTTTCTTGGAGCATGTGTGGAGATTCCTTCAGCAAGGATGCTCCTCAAGTCTGCTTCTCAAGTCTACTCCTCAAGTCTTCATGAAAGAGATAGATCCATGGTCATTGTCATGAGTGAGTTGCATTAATCTCTACTTAATAATCATTTCTTTCTTTCTTGATATCTTTAATATAATTGCTTTAATATAATTGTTTTGATATAGTGCACTATACTATATTAGCAATTTTAGTTTCTACACTGTGTAGTAAATAATTCTGATTAAGATCTTAGTGTCTACACATTTATTATAATAAATACCCATTTTTATGTATATGATTTGCTATCCTTAATCCTGCAGGACAAACTAGAACAAAGATTCAATTGCATCTCTGTAATTCCTTAGACTTAAGCCATTGACAGTCTGAGGTTAAGACTGGATTCAGCCTCAACTAGGTTCCTCTCCAAGAAAGAGTTTAGAAAGCAAGGGAGTCCTTTCTGCACCTTGTGACTCAGTGAGAGGACTTCTCTAATAAACTTTGAAGCTCCCACTCCACCTGCGACACTGTTTTAACCTCAGGCTGAAATTGCCTAAAGCAATTTGGGATGATCCTTGAATTTCCAGTAGAGTCAAAAGTTTGTAAAAAAAAGCTAAACTTGCAGAGTTCTGAACGTTGTAGGATCATGGAGCTGAAAGAGATTAAAAAACCCCACAAACCAACATGTACTGTAGTCCCCAGGCAACACTGAATTGTTCTCTCCAATCTGTGACCTCAAAGATTTCTTTTTCAAGTGTGAACTAGTTAACTCAACAGTGGTCTTCCTAACCCTGTTACATTTCATTAATTATGCTAAAACCAGAGAAAAGAGATTTTTTCTTTTTTCCATCCTCCCTGCCACCAATGGTTTCCCTTTTCTCCATCACATAACTTTTATTACAACTCTTCACTGTAACATCCTTTACTTCTAGATGTCCTACAAGACATGCCAGGTATCCCACCACCTCTTTTATTGTTTTTAAACACCTTTTATTTAATTTATATTTATCTTCACAGCTGATTATAGAACTATTGACTCTGCTTTCTGTGACAAGATTTTGTTGATATTGCCTCCATTAACCACAGATAATATATCCCCAAATAGACACTTAACCACCAGATATGTCACTATAAAGTATATAAATCATGCATCTAAATACTGTTGCTGTTGTCTTGCTAATCACACAGCTGAATAAAGAGAAGCTGAGTGGTTATTACATGAAAGCCTTACTTCCCAGGTTTAGAGATAGGCATGTCCAATTTTTTGAAGATACTCAGCTGACTGATAATTTTCAAAAGAAAACATTGTTTGGAAATTGGTCTAATTTCTCACTTTAGTACTTTACTGAGACTTTTTTATTTAATAAATTATGTTTGGTTTTGTTTTAATTATTTTTTCTAGATCCTTCTGTCACATTAAGAATTTATGTTTTGCTGTCAAGGAGCACCTCCATTCCTCCATTGTTTCTACCCAAATCTCCTGTGAACTTCAGAAATGCAGTGCTTTCATGCATACTATACCTGGGAGATGCTTCAGGTGAACCTTCTCTATTTGAAGATTTCAGAGAGAAAAAATGTTGGATATATCCAGAGAAATTTAATAACCTCTGGAGAGCCTAAATAGCATTTTAATTCTTGTTCTAATTGGAATTCAATAAAAATTTTCAGGAGTTAGGTATTTGGTCAAACCTCACAAATTTCTAATTTTCCCTTTCTCAGCTTATTTAATGAGAATATCTTCTTGCATAACTAATGACTAACTTTCAGCTGGATTATTTTAACAATATAGCATGAGATCACTAGAGATCACTAGAGACTGAGTCTCCTTCATGGAGAGATGCCAGTTGTATCAGGACACAACCAGGGCTTGCATATGAAGTTGTGCCCAGAAGGACTTGAGGATACTGGCAGATGAAAAATTGAACAGGAGCTGACAATGTGATCTTGTAGCCCATCAAACCAGTTGTGTCCTGGGCTACAATCGAAGAAGCATGAATAGTAGGTCAAGGGAGATGATTCTCCCTCTCTAATCCACTTTCATGATACTCCACCTAGAACAATGTGTCCACTTCTGGGAACCCCAACAAAAGAAAAACACAAACCCTTCAGAGCAGGTACAGAGGAAGACAATGAAAGTGATCAGAGGGCTGGTGCAACTCGCCAGTGAAGACACGCTGAGAGAGCTGGGGCTGTTCATCCTGGAGAAGCGAAGGCCCTGGAGAGGTCTTATTGTGGTCTTTCAATAATTAGAGGGATCTTATAAGAAAGATGGAGAAAAAACTTTTACCAACGCTTGCAGTGATAGGATGAGTTTTAAACTGGTGGAGGGTATGTTTTTATTGGACAGAGGAAGACTGTTAATGCTGAGCATGGTAAGATACTAGAACAGGTTGCCCAGAGAAGTTGTGGATGCCCCATCATAGGAAGTGTTTAAGGCCAGGTTGGACAGGTCTTTGTGCAACTTGATCTATTAAAAGATGTCCCTGCTCATGAGAGGGTGGTTGGATCAGATCATATTTAAGGTCCTTCCTAAACGAAACCATTATATGATTCTATTACTAATCTCGTTACTCTATTTTAAAAGCTTATAAAATTATACAAAAGACACATGATGTAACTTCTTTCTGTGTAGTGTTGGGTTTTTCACTTCTCCATCCTAGTTCTGGTTACCAAATATCTTTGTGCTTCTTCAGACATTTTCTACTGCCCACGCTAAAGAGCTCCAATTATCTCTTCTTCCTTCTCCAGTTATTTACACTCACCATGTTGTTATGGAGAAATTTTGAATGTTATTCTTTTTTTATTCCTAAGTAATATCCACAATTAACATAATCCTTTCCAGACATCTTTTAAAGTATATTTTCTTTCCATTCTCTGTCACATGAACAAGTCCTAGTACTTGCACACCTGAAAACTAGTGCTCTATGAGAATTGTTATAATGAAAAGAGAAAGAAATTTTATGTTTTGTGGTGCTTTAACATGTTATTTCCTTTCCCTAATAAAGAGGTTCAGGAAAAAAAAAATCAGAATAAATTAATGTATAAACCTGTCCGCACACTTTCAGAAAGGAATTCAAGAAAAATTAAAGTGACATGAAACCCTTGTGGCATAATTATATGGTAGTTGACCTAAGAGATTCTAGTGTTTCCTGGGAAGGTTTTATGTTTTATTATGCAAATCTACAGGAACACAAATTGTTGACCAAGTAGACTTTTGAAACTGCTATCTAGTCAATGAATACTTAGGAACTCTTCAAAATGTACATGATTGTCAAAGCAGACAAATAAGAAGCTTCTTTGTCTATTGTGCCAAGGGATATTGGTGCTCATACACATATAAGTTATATATTTAATTTGCTCATTCATATGCTATCTTTTCTTAGAAATTTGTTTTTATTTTTCATAACCTAGTAGCCCACTTTCATGTTTCTTATAAACTATCAGCAGAGGAAGGAGCTTGATAGCACTCCATTTATATTAAAAACTCTTAGAAAAACTCTTTTTTTTTTTCACAGTAAATTCAAGGCACGTACTCTAAAAGGCCCAAAGATGATTAGATGATGCTTTATACTTCAACATCCCAAATTATCCAAGTGTGTAGTCAAAGTATGCAGCATGAACCAGAAGTGTCAGTGACATTACTGCTTTCACTCTCATCATCATCATCATCATCATCATCATCATCATCATGACCAGGCTTCGCAAAAGAAGATTTGCAAGTGCTATACCCATGCTGGTGACTGGTGTTTTCACTCTTATGTGGCATCTTAAAAGGTTCATTTGCTCCTTGCTGCAAACAGTGTAGAAAACGGTGTTAAGAATAGGGTTTTGCCATCAGACTGTGACTATGATGCAAAGAGATGTCTTCTTTCTCTCTTCTTTTTCTCATCTTCTTTCTTCGCTCTGGCTTAGATGAAAAGACCAAAGAGAGGAACCTTCCTCCTCTTCATAAGGACAACAGAAGATGCTTATCTGGGATAAGATCTCTGGAAAGTAGACTCTGGGAAAGCATAGTAAATAATGAGGTGATAATAAGAAGGGAGAACAGGAGTTTCTGACAGGACTAGGCTTCAGATGGGCTAAAAAGTAAAAATATTTTCCTAAGGTTGCAGAGGGAATTATTAATAATTCATTGAACAGGTAGAGGAGAGGTAGTGGAGTCTCCTTCTCTGGAGATATTAAAAAACTGCCTGGACACAATCCTGAGCAATGTGCTCTAGGGGATCCTGCTTGAGCTAGACTAGATGGCCTCCAGAAATGTCTTCTGACCTTATCCATTCTGTCACTCTGTGACTGAAAGAATTTGAGCTGTGTAAAGCTATCAGTTGAAAACAAGCCTGAAGAACCCACTCTTCATCATCTGTGCATGGGTGCAAACTGAAATGACTGACTATTAGAACTGATTTTCTATCAAGGTTGTGGGGACCTCCATCCTTGGAGACAAGTAAAGCCTGACTGTACATGGGCCTGGGTTGAGTAGGCTTTGAAAATGATTTTGGACTGGATGATGTCTAGAAGTGATCTCCCCTTTCAGCTATTCAGTGATTAGCACATCAAACTGAGGCAAAATGTTTTTCTTTGAGTACTAACCTGTCCTTGCCTTGTTTTTTCTATGTCAAGGATTAGCAGCTAGTTTTTTGTCCCAGTAGGAGTGAGTTTTATTGATCCACAGCCCTCTTGTGAAGAGTTATTCTGATTTACTAATATATTATACTGATGTTTATATATTATGCTGTTATTTAGAATATTCTTGTTAAATTCTGAATTCTGCTATCTGTTTTAAAAACATGATTTTTTTTTTTTTTTTTTTTTTTTTTTTTTTTTTTTTTTTTTTTTTTTTTTT